>JAOQGH010000012.1:51558960-51602095 GCA_025769975.1 Gallinago jamesoni
TTGTTTTTGTTTTTGTTTTTGTTTTTAATGTGGTTGGACTCGATGATCTCAAAGGTCCCTTCCAACCACTAAGATTCTGTGATTCTGTGATTCTGTACTGAAAAGAGCTGGTCTGCTCTTTAGGGGTATAAAAAGGGGACGTGGGAAAAATGCATTTTCTTCTCCGCAATAATCCGTGCCTTTTCTGGTGTCCACACTTACAGAAGGGTACAGAAATAACTGGACAAAGACTTCAAGTATGGGCCGCAGAAAAATGTTCCTTAGGAGCTGGAAGATCAGACTCGTGAACCTTTTCAGTGTGTTTGGGAGCAATAAACGTATTTTTGAAAGTTGCTTAGGAGAATGTTTTGAATATTCCTTCAAACTTGTGTTAAAAAAAAAAGGCCCAAAGTGGTTTTTTTTTTTAATTTTTAGTTATTTTTGTCAGTTATTTAGAAAAAGCTTAAAGCCTCCCACCCTGAAAAAGTGCCTCTTGAGCGAGTAAGAAATCAGAGAGAAAATTGTAGGCAGCCTTAGGATCAGGCTGTGTACGTTCTTCAGTGGGCATTGTCTTACATCCCTGAATTAAGAGACTAGCATCAACTTCAGGCATCCAGGCTTCAGCTGGTTGCCTGAAGAGTGAGGAAGAGCTCATCTGCTCCCACCCTGATGATGCACAGCTGGCCAAGAGGATTGCTTTTGGGGTCTCTGAAGAGCCAAAGTATCTACCCTATAGCTGGAGACGAGACATGGGAGAGGACAAATTGGTGCACTGAGGGGATGCAGACACTTTCTGGGTTGGCCAGCGTGGCTTATTCCAACGTGTAGGGTCACATTGACCACAAGGCATGGGACTTGGAAATAGTTTTCACCAGGCTCAGTAGGAGAGCCCCGAGGAGCTTCTTGCCTTCCTGCGCAGCTGGGGACATGGTCCAGCTTCCAGGACCACGTGAGTGTGTTGCAACCAGGCCATTCTCTGTCCTTGCAAGAGGCTCCTTCCAGGTAGCATTAGGACTTTTCTTCTTCCATGCTAGGAGAAGCGCACTTCTCACTAATTACTCTCCTTAAGATACAGTAATTAAGACCTTTGGGTTTACAGTATAGACGTCTACCTGAAACAATACGTGGCTTGAACTCCTAAGTATCAGAGGAGGCTCAGGTAGGTCGTTTTAACCCCAGCCCTGTTGTGTGGAAACATATTTTTTGCTGTTTTGCAGAAATTCATGTGTTTTATGCCCAGAAATAACCATTACGGTCATGTGGTCTGACCTCCTGCATAGCACAAGCCTTTCAGCCCATAATTTCTGCATTAGGTACACATCCTGTGGTTAACCCGCATCCTGTGGTGGGGTTATATATCGAGTTGTATATTGATTAGATTATGACTTGGTACGAATTACGTTTTTAGCTCGGATTTTTAGCAGTGTAGGGTTTGTAGTAGCGTAGCCTCTGTAGGGTTTTTCCTTTTAGAGATTTGCGGGGCTTGTCCCGGTTACTCTTCTTTGCCATCTTGTTCTTCAGCTCCTTCCTGCAACAGCAATTTTTGTCAAACTAGAACTTTCTAACTTCCTTGCCTTGGGTTTGCACGGACTGCATGCACCTGTAGAGGTGATGCCTGGAAGAAGTTGTTCCATGAAGGCTGGAACTAAATATTGTGGAAGGAAAACTAAATATTTTCCTTCAGACGTACATCCTTTATAAAAACCCTACGTGTAGTCGCTACGATAACCTCAACTTTCCTGGTGTCCTTTATGCCTTGTCTTCCCAGTGAAGGACACTATGTCCTGGGTGACTCTTACCTTGCTGTGCCTGTACTTACTGGTGAGCCATTTGCAGCCAGACAGAATATGAAACAGCTGAGTTCTTTGCTTTTGCTTTTTTTTTTTTTTACTGTCATCAGGGCAGGAATTTGGGTGTCTGTCCTTCAGCGGGTGCCAATTTTCACAACACCGGTAAGAACTTAATTTTCCTTGGGATTTCTAAACTTTTGTCGAGATTGACAGGCTCAGAAGTTACTGTGTGTGGCGGGGACAAGGCGGACAAACAGATGATTAGAAAGACAGCACAGACACGTAAATTTGTTTCCTTAGGAAATGGAGCTACGGATTATTACCTAGGGAATTCACGGATCTTTAAAATTGCTACCTCTGGGTATTCTCACTAGTCATCTTCCTTCCTGTCTTTCTTCGAATCTTCTCTTAAGGTCTTTGGAGGTTTTGGGACAGAGGGGGACCATGTGAGTCTGTACAGAAAATCAGGCAACCTTTTTGGGGTTGTGAGGGGATATACGTGGGAAGCAGGAGACACCACCTCACTGCGACTTTCGTAAAGCTTTTAGGTGCCAAGAGTCCTCTCGCGAATTTGCGTTGTTCGAATGGTGTAATTACGTGGGATTACTCTCAAATATGCAACCAGAGTGACTGATAAATGATTTCCTTTACTCCAGCAGTCAGGCAAGATTAATTAGGTACAGTTAGTATGGTGACACTTTGCAGAATGCAAAGCGTTATATAAATGTTGAGTGGTATTTATACTGATTATATACAGGATGTTGGTTGATAGGAAAGGCATCAAATGTTTTTTAATGCATTTCTATATACGCAGCTTCAGGTAAGAAAGTACTTTCATAAATGTAGTTGGCAAAGGGTTTTAAGAATTATGTAATGGATGCATTGAGTGCCTAAGTGTGGGCTTAAAAGAGGCCTGATTTTTAGACACCCATCTATGGCTATCACACGTAAGCTGTGTTTATGCTCTGCCTGTCAGCTCCTTCCCCTCACAAGGCTGCGATTTTGCGTCCCTGAGGCTGGTGACGTATGGTCCTCATCGCTCTCCCATGGCAGTCAGCGTTGGCCAGATGAGAAAAGGTGGCCGGATGGCTTGTAGGTGTTTCTAGTGCTGCCACTATTTACTGCCCTACTGATTTTACTGTTTACTACTAATATTTACTGATTTATTTATATCTGCGTTTGCACGACACCTAGAATAGGTTTACTTTTTTCTTTTTTTTTTTTTTTTAATTACCTTTTGAAAAAGTTTGTCCATCCTCCACACTCTCGGTTACTCATTCGTACTCATCCTGCCAAAGTTTTCCACCCTCTCAGCTGTGCTGGATGCCAAGTGAACACTTTGTGTGGCTGTGCTGTAAGTGGGGGAGGAAGAGGAAGCTGCAACGAGGGAAGGAGGAGCAAGTCGTTGAATATTATCTCCTTAATTGCTTGCTTTTTTTTTTTTAAATCTATTACAAGTTGTTCTTAAAAAGGTAATTCACCAGCACTAATGTAATGCAAAAGGGAAGGATTTTTCACAGTGATTAAATAGATTCCTGAAAAGTCCCCCAAGCTCCCAAACTTTCAGATCTGTGGTTAGAAATAGAAAAATGTGGTAGTTCCCCAGTTAAGATGGAATGGACCCTTCATTCTGGAGATTTCCCTGAAGACTGTGCTCACTACTGGTAGCGGCAGGACTTTTTAATGAGTCTTTTTGTCTGTGTGTACTTTTCTACTTGGTGTTTCACCAAGGGGAGGAAGCCTGGCGTAAAGGCAGCGTCGCCGAGCTGGGCTGTACTGTGTGCTTGGGCATCCCATCTTCTCAGCTGGGGGGTAATGGATTGACCAAAGTCATGGCTGGGACCAAAGGGCAGAGACCAGGCGCTCAAAATGAAGTCTTCTTGGTCCTCTCCTGATAAGGTAACCCTGCACACACATCACTTCTAGTGCCCAGAGGTCCTCCATGGCTGCCATGGAGCCGCTCTTGGTGACTTATTTAGTGTTGTTTCCCTTTTCATTGCCTTAAAAGTCACTGGTTGTTTTCTGTGGATCCTCCTTTAGGCTGGTTTCGTAACCAGCCGGTTGCACGGTCCAAACACTTGACCTGTAGTATATATGGGACCTGGGTGCGAATGTATGGGCCCTGGGCCATGGCTGTTGGCTGTTGGTGATACTTCGTTGGAATTGCGAAACCGTTATGTGGCAACACCGTGTTGTTGGAAGAGGCACAAGCGTTTGGTTTGTTTTCGTGTGGTTCCTAAATGCATCTAACCTACGCTGTGAGCTGGGGTGGGACTAACTGATGAGTGGTGTTGGGTTTCCCATTGCTCTTCTTTTGCAAAAAAATGTAGATGATACGTTGCGAGCTGAACGTATACCCACACATTAGTTCCAACTTCCCCTTGTTTTTTCCTTGTCCCACTCAAATAATAACAAATAATCATGACTTTTCCCTAAGCTTGACTCCCTACATATAGTTGGAGAGCTGGATTGCTTCAATGTGCTCTAACCTGTGCTGTAGAAAAAGTGTTACCCGGCGAGTGCTGCAGGAGTGCTGTTGGTCAGGACAAAGCAAAGATTATTATCTTCATCCACTTGTATATTCTATGCTTTGCACCTTTAATATCATTCATATCCAACTTTAATTTCTGCTGCTGGGGGAGTAGGACCAACTTTGTTTCTGCAGCCCCAAATCTCAGCAGTGCCTGGTGACAGTGCAAAGACTGATACCGCCTGTTCAGGGTGAATGTCCAAAAACATTTCGTTCCTGCAGAGCCCTTCCCATGGACCCGTTTTAGTGGTTTTATCTCATTTTTGTCTTTGGCTTTAAGGTGTTAAGTGTGTCTTAACCTAACAGCTCAGATTGTCCCCTAGCAACACCAGAGTAGGTAGGCGCTCAAGAAGTAGAATTTATGATGATGCTGCTGAGTTCAAAGTACTGAAAGTCTTCAAGGTATCTCAGTACATTTGCCATTGTGGTTGCGTGTGATGCAAGTTTTGATTTATTGTAACACTATTGGCTCTCCTACTTTACGTGGGGTGCACAGCGTGCATTTGAACAATGTTCCAAAGTCAAAATGATAACAGTAATAAGAGGAGATTAGCCCAGAATTTAAAGGCGGTGAAAGGGCTTTTTGTTTTAGTGGCAATGATAAAGCAACAAGAGAAACAGGCTCCTTTTCATTTTTCCAGGAAAAAGGTAAATCACAGCTACCGCTCGTTCTTTCCTTGCTTTTTTTCAGGTGACCATACGTGTCCCTCTAACGTCATGGCTGAATTGAATTCAGTGCCCTCCATCCTACCTCCTCCAACTGCTCGCCCTGCTTCCACCCCAGCAAGGGCCTGTTCTCATCTGCAGGGCTCCCTGTAACTCACCCACATGCAAATGCTTCTGACCTTAATTAAAGCGGTTCACCTCTCTCTGCCTCAAGGGATGGTTTCCTCATAAGGCAGTTGTGTTTAATTAGCATTTGCATAGCATTCTGCTGGGTGCTCTCTGGGAGCGTTGTTGTTGGGTAGGAGCGTGGGATTGCTGAAGCCTGACTGGCAAGCTTTGCACCCTCCTAATTGAGACAGAAGCCAAGTAGAAGTTACACAAGGAAAGAACAGAGAATCGTTAATGATGGATCATTAGCAAGTAGCTCCTTTGAATGAATGTAGATAACTTTATAACTCTATCAAAAGTGAAAAGTAGCATGATGAATTATGCATCAAACAATAAAAGCTCGAGGAAGACACTGGTTTTATAATTGCTGTGCAATTTTCTAGCGTGCTCTAGTTTGTAAGATTGATTTCTTTGGGAAGTGTGAAGCATTCTATGCCTGTTGTAGACTTAATGTCAATTTTGGGGTTTTTTTTCTCATTAGAGCTTTTTATTCTGTGTCTTTTGATATCACTGCACAAAATCCCAGGGTTTGAGAGATGCAAATTTTATCCTAGCACAATTTTCCACAAGCAAGTGAAAAGCTTAAACAACTACCTCCTTTGAGGGTTTGCTGATTTCTCAGTGTAAAGAGTTCTCAGATATGCACACCTGAAATAAGATTGCTTTATATTTATATATTATTATATTTTTTTAATAGAAATTGTCTAATAGTTTTGTGGCTCCATTGAATTTCTAGACTAATAAATCTCTAAGGGGCATTTTTGCTCTGAAATTATCTTCAGAAGCCTTTCAGCTGGCACAGATAGATCATTCCTGTGGCTTGCACTGGTGCCAGTTCAGCCCTCAGTCAGTCCTAGGAAGAGGAATTAATTCAAATATTGCCTCGTGATATCACCTGTCTCTTTAAACTGTACTAATTTCTCACTTGAGATTTTCTCTGAAAACTGAACTGTGTTCAAAGTGACTAGAATTAGAGGAATAAGTTAATAGAAGTGATGTGAGCTGTTTCCTAGCTTTCTATTCTAATGATTATTAGTGGGTGAAAGGGGCTGTGAGGGACCATCTAATGCATCAGCAAGGGCCAGGGATCAGCCCTAGGATCAGCTATGCTAGAATTATTCTTATTCCTAAAGACCTGATTGATAAGAGCTCCGCAGCCTCATGACCTCTTTCAGCATTCTCCTACCCTTACCATTATAAAAGTTTATTTTCTAGAACTATCTTCAGTCTCCCTTGTTGCAATTTAAACAAATTATTTCTCATTCATCACGGGCACGAAGAAAGATTGCAGAAAGGTTGCATGGATTTGGGGAGGGAAGGGGGCAGTTTTGGCGGTGGTGGTCGTCGTTGCATTTTACATTTTTTGAAGGCAGTTTTGAAGATGTTTTTCCCCAGCCCTTCGCTTTAGGTCCCGCTTTGTTCAGTTTGTCGTGTTTTCTCTGATCGTTTCAGTTGCTGTCCTGCAGAACCTCTTCAGGTGTTCCAGATGGCTGTGCAGCGGGGGCCCCACACCAGACCCTGCTCCAGCTGTGCCCGCCAACTTTAACTAGAGCAAAAAGGTTATTAGATGTGTCCTGCAGGCTTCTCTCTTGTCTCTACATCTCTGGATGACGCTTGCCTTTTTCGCAACGGCACCATGATGTTGACTCATCGTGGCTTTGTGATCTAGAATAACCCCTAGCTATCAAGACCTTCTTATTTGTCCCCTGCCCTGTATTTATCAAACTCAATGAGGTTCCTTGCCCTTGCCATTGTTGAATTTCACCCCGTTTTATCAGACCGTTTCTCCAGCACAGCCAGGGCGCTCTGAAATCTGCTTGACTGTCAGTTTTAGCTTGAAGTCCATAGAAACCTATGATCCATAGATGTCCATAGAACAGGTATGATCTGAGTTCCATCAGCAAACCCACTGAAAATCACAGAATCAGAACTGTGATTGGTCAGAAGGCACCTTTACATCCAATCATCAACATGACTGACAAAACCCATCACTAAACCATGTCACTCAGCACTATGTCACCCCATCTTTTGAACACCTCCAGGGATGGTGCCTCAACCATTTCCCTGGGCAGCCCATTCCAGTAACCCTTTCGGTATAAAAATGTCTCCTAATCTCCAACCTGAACCTCCCCTGGTGCAACTTGAGGCCATTTCCTCTTGTCCCATGGCCTGGGACTTGGGAGAAGAGACCGACCCCCCCCGACTACACCCTCCTTTCAGGGAGTTGGAGAGAGCGAGTGAACTGATGAGGGGTCTGGAGCACAAGTCTCGTGAGGAGAGGCTGATGGGGCTGGGGATGTTGAGCCTGGAGAAAAGGAGACTGAGGGGAGACCTTCTGGCTCTCTCCAACTCCCTGAAAGGAGGCTGTAGAGAGGCGGGGGTTGGTCTCTTCTCCCAGGTCACAGATGGCAGGACAAGGGGTAATGGCTTCAAGTTGCACCAGGGGAGGTTCAGGTTAGATATTAGGAAATATTTCTTTCCTGAAAGGGTTGTGAGACATTGGAATGGGCTGCCCAGGGAGGTGGTTGAGGCACCATCCCTGGAGGTGTTCAAGAGACGAGTTGACATGGTGCTCAGGGATATGGATTAGTGTTGGGTTGGTGTTGGTTTGGGTGTGGTGTGGGGTTTGTGTGGGTGGTTTTTTTGTTTGGTTTTTTGTTGTTGTTTATTTTGTTATTATTGTTTGGGGTTTTTTTTGTTTGTTTTGGTTTTGTTTGTTGTTTTTTTCCATTGGTTGGACTAGATGATCTTAAAAGGTCCTTTCCAACCTAGGTGGTTCTGTGATTCTGTTACTCTGTGATCTGTTTCTCTATAAAACAGTCATTCTGTGCATACACTGAGCACGTACCTCAGTTTTGACCCCAGAGTAAATTGGTGGCTCATTCTCTCCTCTGAGACTGGCAGTAATGGTATAGCTGCTAGTCCATAAGGAACTCTTCTGGAATCTCTGTTCAGCTCACTGCAGAGGATTGCTAAAAAGTGAAATCTGACAACCTGCAATGGATGTAAAAGTCTTCATATTGTTGCCAGCCTCCCTAAGTGATTTCCACCTTGGAAATTATTCTTGCCAGAGCAAATAAACCACTGTTGAGTTTCTCTCGGCTGCCGCTACCTATATTTTTGATAGAAAACATAAAACAAGCTGGAAACATCTTTGGTGTTTGTGATGTCAGTTCTGCCATCACTGCAAGGTCATGGAGCACGCTGCCGGGTTCTTGAGCTGTTGCTGACTGGAGATGGTGCTTCCCATCATCTGGTGCGCTGCTCCGACACCAGGAACAGCATGTTACACGTGACATTTCGTTGGGTTCTTATGGTTTTGCTGCCTCCTGTTGTGGACAGAGTGTGGGGCTTTCTCCACCACCTCCCATTGTGTGGGCTGGGCATGGTTTGGGCATAGACCCCTGATGTGGTACAACTTGGAGCACCCCGATGTCCAAACCACTGGGAGCAAGGGGAAGAGTTTCTCACCACTGGACAAATATTCAGCTGTTCTGCATCTGGGGGAACTACTTAAGACTGGCTTATGGGTATGGTATATTATTCTGAACTGGAATATTTTTAATCTATAATTCCAAAATATTTCTGGGATAGGGACTGTGGTAAGACTGCCGTGAAAATTAGATACTTTCCCTTAAACTAACACAGACACTTAAATATAAACATGGGCAGTAGCTTTGGAAAATAACTTTCCTCCTGCTTGTTTTTTTTTTTTACAGGACCAGGCGTCAGGTACAGTGAGTTTGCGGTGTCACATCCCAGACCACCTCCGCTCGTGGGACAGCACACCGTGGAGATACTGAAGGGCACGCTGGGCTACAAGGATGATGCCATAGAAGAGCTGCTCCGCACTGGTGCTGTGGCTCAGCATGAGGTCAGATAAGGAACATTAGCTACATTCCTTCACACTGAGTTCACGTTACTTTGTCCTCTCTTTGCTCCCTTCAGCTCCCCTAATGGGACTCAAAGAGAAGACATCATTTAATTCCTAATTTTCTTCCATGTGTGTTTGTATGATTTTAACACTGATGTATCAAATAAACAATCTCGTGCTGTCTGAGTGAAAGATTTTCTTGGGGGAGGTGGGGGTAAATGTAATTATGCAGTCCTGTGTGGCTACTCATTTTCTGTACTTCATATGGGAAATGGAGTTCTTATCATAATTACAGTAATTACCTAAACGTTTGTCCCCAGAAGGACATAATGTTAGTGAAAAGAAGCAGAACCTTAAAAATCTGTGTACTAGACTCTCTACTTGCAGAAAGCTGTCTTGTACAATTATTTTAGTAGAAAACCAATTATGTACAAATTGGTGGTTGATCTGATTCATTTTGAACAGACTCATCAGTCGTTAACTCTTTGTTCATCTCTATTTTAAATCATGGGTTGAGTAACCACTGCAAAACTGATCCCTGTTCCTGGGTATTCCCAGTTACCAATATGCCTCTATATTACATTGCATGGTCAGGACAACCCCAGTGTGCTAGCAGAAATAAGCTGAAATTGGCACAGTCCTTCAGTTATGAAACAAGCCTGTTCCAAGACCGCTTGATAGACAAACCATGATTGAATAGTCTTTTGTAATTTTATTCAGAAAGGCCCACGGTACTTTTAATTAAACGTTGATCCACGCAAACCCATATGCTGAATGTGAAATACCAGAATACTTTTTGGTGGGTAGGTATTGATACTTATGTTATATAATATAAGTATATTATATTATACTTATATTATACTATATTATATTACTATATACTTATATTATACTATAATACTTTTTAGTTCTGTGGGTAGGTATTGACCCCTGTCTGTGACCCAAATTGCCATCCAAAGCACCTTTCACAATGGAGAAAAGGTGGGTTAAAATCAGCAAAATTGTTGACTCAGTCCCACCCCCATGATGAAAAACACGGTGAGAGCTGACAAACCTTGCTCGGATTTAGCATGACCTGCAGGAGGGTTGCTTTGGAGAGTAAGGCGCCACGCGCTGCGAGAAGGTGGAAGATCCGATCCATGGAAAATAGTAAGAAAAAGATAAAAGCAGAGCCATTCCTTCCCTGCAGCCCAATTTGGCAGTGCTTCACTCACGGAAGAAATGCCACGCTCCTCTGTTGCAGCATATAATTTACAGTTAAAAGTAACCTCGGCATATGGGAAGGGTCTAACCTTTGTTGTGCTCACCCTGGGAGCCAGGCAAAGCTTTTCTGGTCCTAGACCTAAATAAAGCTAACTCGAATTGACACTCGGCACGTAACCTCCCTGTTTCTCCCAAAGTATCAGAACCAGCCCTGCCGTTAGAACTGCCTTGTCGCTTTTGTTTCCGCGCTAACAAACAGCATCCTCTGCATTACATTGGGACTTCACCACTCGGCGTCACCTTCTGGGGGGAAGAAAAGAGGTTATTACATAATCAAATTGCAGTGGAACCCCACTGTGGTTGCTCATTTTTGCAGCCCAGTGTGTTTTGGTTCATTCGTTTGCTTGTTTTCTCTGTGTTTTCGTGTTCTATTTTTCAGATCTTCTCTTCTTTTTTTTTTTTTTTTTTTTTTTTTTTTTTTTTTTTTTTTTTCTCTCTCTCTCGCACTGCATTCCTGGCACCAAACTCCATACTCCATCCATGTGCTAAAGACATCATGAGATCCTAGAAGAGTGACTTCTTAAATAAATATAGAAATAAGTCTGAGTTGAGAATAGGGACACCATGGGGGAAGAATTGAAGCTGGATTGGAAGAGGTTTTGATATAGTCCACCTTCCTTTTAATCTAAGGGGAACATCCCTTTTTTAATGAGAAAAGCAGCAACTGGAATTCAGCTTCACATAAAATGGGTAATCTGGTATTGAACTGAACTTTGTTTATTAATGGAAGCTGTTTAGCACTGTCAGATAACATTCACAAATAAATTTGCTGGGTTTACTTTGTTAAGGGCTCTCTTTTTTCCCATTTCTAAAAATCGCATACATAAGATATAGTAAAATATTGCTCAATTTTGCTCAAGAATTTCTAAAAAAATTCTAATTTTCTGTGCTTTTCCACACAATGGAAATACCTAATCACTACATCCTTAGCTACAGTAAATTGGCAGAGCTTCTTTGACTGTAACGTAACAATGCTGGTTTAAATCAGCTAAATATTGGGCTATTAACTCCATAATATATTTAATGGAGACTTCACACGCAAGCAGTGTTTCCCTTTCTTTTTCTTTTAGCATTTTGCTCTTTGCTCTGTTGACAGTCATTGCCTAAAGGGATAATCAGAGACATTATTTTGTCTCGCCTCCAGTGCTTGCTGTGGTAAGAGAAATGCAGATACCGTTTTGCCTTCTCGGTGCTGAGGTCATACGCTCACACACAGACCTTTCCTAACTCTTGTTCAAGTCGGAAATAAATGGAAGTCATTAAATAGGTGGGTGTCTGGAAGCCTAAAAAGTCCTGTAGCTTCCAAGGTCCAATCATGAAATTTTGCCCTCTTACAAGGTCGAGTCCTTTGATTTTGGATGATTCGGAGGACAGTTAAATAATTGTCTTGCTAATATCTAAGGTGTTAGAGTACCCCTTTCCTCTAAATATGAAAAAAAGAAATGAAGAAAAAGACTATTTACAAAATTTACTGCACTCTCCCCAGGAATCTTCAGGAGTGTGTGTCTCTAGAGCTCAATTGCATTTTGACAATCTTGTAATTTCAAAATGGTTTTCTCCTGTACTGCAAAACTGGAAATCAACCATCACATGGGATTCTGGACCTCATATACTGAGATTCCTCCAATTTCAAAGAAGGCAAGTGGTTATGAATGACTATACACAGCTGCCTCTGGCAATTAATGTTTGGGTTTTTTTTTTTTTTTCTCTGCTTAAATTGGGAAGGAACCTGCTGGTGCTGCCATGATGTGAGTGTGCATGGTATTGGCTTTAACTGGACTTGATTTATACATCACTATGTTCGGTCCAAAACTGAATCCACCTATAGCTGTTTGCCAGGATGCTATAACTACCCCTGGAAAAGGAGATTTCCATTTTGGCATCTGTTCTGACTCTGGTCCGTGGCCTCTTGGGCTCCATTCATTGCATTGGGGGATCCCATTGTTCTTGTATTATCTCGACCATGAAAATGTCTCCTCAGCCCCCTCATATAACTGTCTTCCTTTCTTTTCCATGCCAGCTAGTAAAGCTCTTCACCAGGTATAAATCAGACAGAAAACTGCAAAACTGGTGGAGTCAGGCTGGTTTTACACAGCCTGAGGATCTCGCTGGGGGATATTTTAATGCATCAGAAGAACATTCCAATCAAACAACAGGCAAATGGATAGTAACGGATTTTTCTCGCTCCTACACAGATCTTGTTCCTGATATCTCTTCCCCAGGATCTTCCCACACACTTGGAAGTCCCCGTACTCTTGTCTGCAATGGGTGCCCTAGAGTTGTCACTTGCAAGTAGGTCTCTTTTGGTGAGTGGCCAGGAGGAACAAGTTACCCACTAGCAGAAGCCCACCAGCCTTGGCAGCTGGACAGCCTACGTGCAAAGACCACCGAGGCCATATTCGTGTGAAGATTCGTCTGTTGAAAGGCATCACTTAATTGTGCTGGAAGGCAAATGCTCCTTTTCTTCTCAGGTTTATGAAATCAAAATCAACAGAAAAAGAGTTATTTTGTCATTTTCTCTCTTTTTTTTTTTTTTTTTTAAGGTCATTGAAATGGGAGCTTTTGTTGCTTGTTGATATTAATCAGAGTTTTGGCCTCGCTTCTGCAGAGGTTAAAGCTGAGCCCAAAGGTGTCTCGTGACAACGGGCCAAGGCTGAAGGAGCGGCCAGAATAGCTCTTCCAGTGGGTGTGGGGGCACACTCAGAAATTGGGGGGGAGCATTTTCATTCCGCTCACAGGGCACTGTACGTTCTCAGCCTGGTGGACCCGGAGTTAAAAGGCAGCTCGGCACCGCTCCCAGTGAAATATCCGTGATTTCTTTTAATATCTAAATGACAAGACGCAGTTAATCCTTTGACCTTCCTAACATTATAGCACTGTTTTAAAACGTATTTATTTCCCCAAAATGTATTAAAATGTGTCTAGTTGCCAAAAGACAGAGGAAAGGTAAAGTACTTTCAGGGTTGAGGAATGCTGGCACAGCTGCTCACGTTTCATGTCAGTGACATTGAACAGTGCCAGATACAGTACTTTTCTTAACTGCTCGTACATTGAGTTTAATGTGGCCCGGTGAAACGCTAAATGCTATTAGCTGGAGAAAAAAAAAAAAGCACACAACCAACCTCAGAGCAGCTCTTCCAGGATCAAGTAACCTCCCTGCGCAGGGGGCTGCATGACACTGGCCAGCGTGATAAAAATACACTGATAAAACAGTGACAGAGCCACCTTTTTAAAGGTGACAACCAATCAATTCAATTACTGTATGTTTCTCTTGTGCCTGGGAGTTGGACCAGACATGTGAGAAAATTGCCTGGGATCTCATATGCCAAGGACCCATGAAACTTTTTGCAACAAGAATCTTTTTTTTTTATTTTGGCACAGGCTGTGTCAAGCATTGAAGGGGGGGGCAAGTGAGGTTTGAGGCGGGGACAAGTTGTTAAATTTTAGGATTTTTATTTTATTTTATTCTCCAGAGCTACAGATAAAAGTGAATTAAATTAGCAAGCACCAGTTAGCCCTCACTTAACAAGAAATTCTTAAAAATCACAGGGTAAAGAGTAGTCTAACCTGCCTTCACAGTCTAATTGACAGTGAGCAGTGTTGCACTGCTTATTTACAAGGTACTCGGGAATTTATTTATTTTTTTAACATAAGCAGGCTGAGAGGTGCCCAAGTCACTGCAGTTGCTTCTGTGCTTCTAAAAGCCACCCCAACCTTCCAAAAGAGCTTCAGGGTCCAAGAAGGAATTTAAAGGTGTGTAACCTGGTAGAAGAATGCATGTGTAGCTCTCATCTCTTACGGATCCGTTTTTGGGCAAGCTAAAGCAAATGTTGTGTGAGAAAAGTGACAGTTCTCATAACTTTTTTGGTCTTTTCATCAGAACCCTTTCTCTCTCCCAAAGCTGGAAGTGAAGGCTTTTAGCTGAAAGATGGAAATCCTGATTCGGCAATGCCGCCGCGGAGCTTCCTGCAGATCGCAGTTGAAGTATGTCCTGCCCCTTTCATCTTCAGGCCAGGTGGCCACGGGACTCCAGGGGTACGTCACGAGTTTATAAGGAGAGCATACTGTGCTGCTTAATGGGAAATGCAATCTAGCCAGAGGAAAACGGGATCACGAAGCAGTCACTCTACAAAACTACATGTGAGTCACTGGGGCACCATTTTCATGAATTCAGGTTTTCAGGAGCAAAACCCGTTGCCCAACTCCCTATACTCCTCAGCAATTCTGCCCACTTGGTGTAACCTATCCATTCAACTAAATTCCCTGTGCTTTAAGGGACATATCTGGGGGGGAACGGCTTGAGATAGAGAAAGGACCTTAAAAGTTAACAGGATCACAGAGAAAACACTGCTTGAGACTAATAGTTACATCTGTGTTGATAGAAAACTGGATTTTGTGGCATGGTAAGTAAGGCTGATGCATTACCTGCAGCCCAGATCTCCCCAGACCTCTGTGGAACAGTTCTGGCTCTAACAGGAGCAGAGCTGGCAAGAGCTTAGGTGACCCAACAGAATGGCAGGAGATCCTGCTTGCAAACCAGTATTAACTTCATACCTCCCACCTGTTGAGGTGTGAGGACCTGCTGCTCTCAGTCAATTATGTTAATTTGGTAAGAAATGTTAATTTGTTAACAAGTTCGCATTTGTTAATACTTTTGAAGATTCTGTCCTGCTTGCTGACTCATTTTGTGTGGTTTTACGGACTTGCCTCCTTCAAATTCTCTCCTAATGCACTGGTTCCCCTATCTGCTTTGCATTTACGACTGCATTCATGGAGCTTTAGAACATGTGTTTCCAGAGCATTGTACCTCTGACCGAGCAATTGATTCTCCACAACTATGAAAACTATTAGAAAATATTAACAGATCTATTTTTTGCCATAAGCGTTGGAGAATTAAAAGCCTAATCCATGGCCCTTTGAAGGCAGTAAAGGGGAACTAACATTGATTTCAGTGGACTTTGACTCTGAACCTAAGGCAGCATCATTTATTTTTTTCATATTTCTGAGTAGGCCAGATTGTGTTATTTGATTATAGACAAACTATTAACATACTTTCTCTCTGGAGATGTTTTAAAATAATTAAGGACATTCCGGGTAGACAAACCTTCATTTCGTCAACTTCCTATGGGAAAAAAACTTTCATATTTTTCTGTGCTCTTATCCAGAAACCTTAAATCGTTGGGGGCTTGCTTTCCTTGGTAGAGTTAGAAAGTTAGGTTTTTTTCTCTCTGGTCATTGCACTTTCAATTTAAATTATAATATTATCTAATATTTAGTTGTTTCTCAAGGCAAATGCCCCATGAGGCTTTCTACAATATTTGTAATTGCACTGATGACTTTACTATTAGTAATGTTAGTAGGTGACATCAGTAGAAGACTCACTTACTGAAATGTGTTTGAAGAAAGGAGAAATCCTAACCTTTTCTGTGCGTAGCTTATTGTGAGAAATATGGACTAATGCCAACCTTAAGTACTCAAATACCCACAATCAGATCCTAAAACAATCAGGAGCAGTTAAAAATAAATTAGAAGAGAGTTCTAAAATACTATGATAGAACAATATACCTGGATGAGATTTTTAAAGGAAAAGAAGCAATAGCAAAATTTGTGATAAAGTTGATAGAGCTGGCAACATATCTTGTACATAGATTTGTCTGTGGAACAAAATGCAGGACATTGCTGGCTTTCTTGCAGGCCTGAAATTTGTCCAGCTTCGTTCTCCGGGCTTTAGGGACCTGATTTTTTTAGGAGTTTTTTTTAAGGAAATTATTGGAAGTGAATTCTGATGATGATTTTGCTAGCAGTATTTTTTGATGTTGATAGTACTACCTGGGCATTCAATCAGCAGCTGAATGCTGGAATCAAGCTGATATTACTTGATAAATTGAAATAGATGCTCTTTCATTTGTGCAGCATGCATTTGAATAGGTTGGATATGAGTATTTCAGTGTTATGAAAATAAGCACTGTGTGATTGAAAGCAGTCTTCATTGGTTGGGTCAAGTGCCTTCCCCACCTCTTTCTACAAATAAAATCAAAGGCAGTTCTTCAAATTCTTCACAGAAAAGGAGCCAGAAACTGAACTCTTAAGGTGGGATGAAGATTGGTAACAGCAGATAAAGGAGCAGGCCTCGAAACGGTGGGATTTCTCATAGCTCTGTTGGCTTCCATAGCTTTTAAGGATTTGTCCTCATGTGAAGAAGAGTGGTCCAGTGGTTGTTGGGCTAACCGAGGGTTATCAGGAAATCTGCGTGCCACCAGTTTCCTGTTTGATGCTGGGCAAGTCCCAGTCCCTTCTTTCAAGCTGCCTGTATGTAGTTTGGTACTTTCCAATCTGATGGAGAAACTAGAGATTGTGAGCTGACCTGATAGCAGAGGCCATCTCTGTTTAGACAGATGGAATCCATTGTCTGTTTTGCAGAGCCATTGTGTTGATTTTAAAATGCATGTGTTGCAGCATAGCAGAGAAGTTAAATTGTTTTGCAAAGTGAGGACATTCTATTTTTCCCGTAAAACCAATATGAACGACCGCAGTTTCCCAATCTCCCATTACTGAAGCAGAGAGATGCCTCCCCAAAGGTCTTGTGAAAGACCTCCGCAGATCATTTGGGTATAAACAGATAGTATCTTTGTACCTAGTGGTTGCTTACGTATAAAACCGAGATCACAAACTTTTAAGAGTTTGGCCTTTCTGGCAGCAACTGCAAAAAAGTTCAGGAAGTTAATCTCATTTTCTGACTGGGGATAGTTACTTGAAGGTTAGGGAGATTAGCTGCCATGTATATTCCCAGGAATAACTACTGGCAGCACTAGAAGCAGCTGAAAAAATATGGGTTTACATCTAAGGTGGAAAAAAGAAAATAAGACAAACAAAGCAAAAGAGAGAAAGAAAATAAAAAGAAGAGAGAAAAAGGGAAAAAAAAACAACCCACAAACAAGAAAAGGAAGAGAAGAAAAAATAAAAGAAGGAAAAAGAAAAAGAAGGACAAAGATAAAAAAGAAGTGAAAAGAAGCAAAACCAGAAAGAAGTGGAGAGGAAAGGTGATGGGCCTTGGAATAATGGGAAAAATCTGTCACGTATGTTGCTGAGGTTGATCCTTCTGGTCGCTCTCGTAGCGATATGCAGCATTAAGGCTGTGGTGAGTGATCCAAGCCATGAACAGGCAGTGAGCTGAGGTGGCCCCTGGTGGGATTTCAGCAGGGCTGCAGGAAGGCGTTGGGCACCGCACGGTCTGGTGACTGGTGTGTGCCTGGTGGTTACCAAGCAGAGGTGTGAAATCCCCCAGGGGAGGACAAGGCACGTGTACAAAAAGCATCAAGCAGAGCTACCTCTGCCGCCGGGGCAAGGAGGAACCCAGGGAAAACTGAGCGCGAACAGAAGCCCTCCAAATCTTGGAAAATATACCCAAATGACCTAGGCAATCATTCAGGACCGGTTCCCTGATCTGGAGGTATGTGCTGATCACTTGGTTAGAAAACTCCCTAGAAGGGTGGGCGAGAGAGTTTGCCTTTTGAAAAGCAGAAGGTTATACTGTGTTCTTTTCCACGTTCCCCACCCTGCAAAATTTCAAACGAAGGGCCTGATCCCGTGCCAAGTGGAGCACATGGAATTACTTCCTTTGCCTTTGATACATTCTGGCTCAGCATTTAACTAATAGTTGTGATTTTATATATATATATATATATATATATATATTTATAGTTTTTGGTTTTGAACTTTTCACTCCACCTTTCCCAGATAGAAAGATGGGACCCACACTTACCTCATTAATTTCAGATGGTTTGTTTCTGCTTTCAAGGTGTGTGCGTGGAGCCTCCTGAACTTCCTGGGCACAAACGAACGTGAAATCTGGCCTACGCTTAAAAGCAGGTCTGAATCTGTAACGCCAAAAATGTTTTAAAAGTGAATTTCAGCCTGATTATGTTTGTAACGCTCATATGCATTCCAGGAAACACTGAAATATTTGAACTCCAGCAGAAGGGATAACGATGGAAAGTGGATCGAAGTCTTGCCGTGTTCAAATACAGAGGAAATTTAAAACTGCTCAAACCTTGCTAAGCCTGTCGTTCGAGCCACGCTGAGCAGCGACTGAAATTATCCACCCAGGAAAAAAAAAAAAAAAAAGAGGATTCCATTTGATTGCAGCTAATACCCAGTGTTGCAATCCGCTCTCAAACTGAAAAATGGAGAGAAATTGAATGACCTACACGGTCATGTCAAACCATACAGTTTCAGTGAAACTAGTTCAGTTTCCGTGCGAGTCCACGTAGAACCGCATCAGCCTGAGAAGGAAGGAGAACCAGGAACTCGGGCTGTTGTTCCAATGATGATGTCGGTGACTCATCTCTTGACCTGCCATGCCAAAACCTTATTTTTTCCCCCACTTTTAAGTTCAGAGGAAACTTGAGAGTATTTGAAAGACTATTTGGGCTCAAAAGATGCTAATTTTAGACATTACCATCTGAAAAACGCCCTTGCCTTTACACCTCCAGGCTATGCTGTAGCGTTAGGCCCGGAGGAGCAGCTGGGTATAGGTGCCCCAGCGGTGGAATCGCACCTTGGGCTCCTTTAAGAACAGCCCCAAACAGAGCATTAAGGCAGAAACGAGGTATCAAGGGTTGTTCTTGAGATCTTGGGATGTCATGGTGTCCTCCTTCCTCCTGTAAGGAAGGCTGTGGTGGGCATTGCAGGGGCCATGGACACCTGGACCTATCAGTAGGGTGGGCTCCACCCGGTGAGGAGAGAGGCAGGTCTCCAGGGAGGCCCTCCATGGGGGTGTGGGGTCAGGGGTACAATTTTGGGGGGACCAGATGAAGGCGGGAGGCCTTGTGAGGTAATTTAGAAACTAAAACTATGCTTTGATCCTTATTTCTTGGGAAGTGCACGGCCTCCTGAAATTCAGTCCCATGCAGCTGAGAGGCCTTCAGAGCCCCTGTACTGGGATGAAGAGGGTCTGTGGGGGCTTCTGGTGGCTGTTAGCCACACGATTTGGGATACTCCATCATGCCAAACCTGTGAGTGTTAACTGCTCTTTGGTTTATTTTACTTCCAAGCTTGGCAAGAAGGCCTGACTTTGGGAAGGAAAGCCAGCAAAGTTGCCAGAGCACTAAGGGCACTGCAGGTCTCTAAGTACAAAAAGGTCCAGGTGCCACGATTGATGTCTCTCACCTGAAACTAATGCTCAGAAATTTGCAGCAGGTGGTTTGCTTCTGAGCTGGGGGGGGAAGTCTGGGCTCTCTCCTGACCAGAAGGTTGCTCTTCACCTTCTTGCTTTCTGCTTCATCCACTTGCTTTGCAATCTCTTTGGGAAAGGACTGCTTGCTTCTGGGTGTTTGACCAGCGAAATAAGGTACTGATTTTCCTTTGGATTTCACAGTGATATGAATAAGTAGTGTTTTGTTCGTTAGCTGTAAATTCTGAGAAAACTGGCTATCTTTCCTGTTGTGCTTTTGGACTTGGTTACCAAGAAAGTATCGATTTCTCCTATCTCTGTGAGTTTGAGCTACACTCAAAAGAGTTGACTCTTCTGGTTTTTTTTTTTGCTTTTGTCCCTGTTTCAGACCCTTAACCCTTAAAACTGCCTTATGCTTATCCCTTAAATTTCAGACTTTTTCCCCCCCCCCCTCCTTCTGAATGTTTTCTGTTGTTGTCAAAAGAATAAATGTGATAATTTGGAAGGTTCACAGAAAGCATGTTTTGTGATTATTGTTCTTGCGATCTGTCCAATGTAAACTGCTTTAGAAAAGCTCTGTTCCAGCCACTTTAATTCATTTTTTGCCGAATACTGGATTTGCAGTTGGCTGAAGACAAGGGCTTTTCTTTTAATGGGCACTGTGAGAGGAATGTGGTTTAACCCTTGAGTTTGTGTCCTGGCTCTTAGCTCTGCCTAATGGTGCCCCGGGGGAATCCTGCATGGTTAGCTTCAGGTTAATCTTCCTTTGCCACCTTTTTATTGCTGATAAGGGGCAAATATGCTCCTTCCAGTCCTCTGAGCACGGTGGGGTGGCCCGTGGTGCTGTGCTGCTGGGGCAGTTTGAGGGTGCCCCATCTAAGGCTGATTCTTCATCCCTAGTATGGTCTGAGAAACCTATGTCTCTGCTGCAGCTGGGGAGCAATTTTGCTGCCCACGCAGACCCGAGAGGGAGATTCCTGCAGAGCCTCCACACGCAGTCACGTTGCAAAGCCTGACCACAGCCTGGAAGTGGTACCTGGGAGCGTGGTCTCCATCGCAGAGCTGAAACCACCGAGCTTGGTTTTCCGTGGGTGGAGTGACACCCTCTTGCACCAGCTGGGATCCCAGCCCAGGGTTTCACGTTTCTGCTCTCTTCGGAGGCCCTTTGCTGGGTGTTTATAAAGTTGCTGATGCTTGCAAAGGCAAGGCTGGGTTCCCACAGCTGACTTTCTCTCGCTGATCCGGGAGAATTGCTGAACAATCTCTGGGGTGCATGCCAACCTGATAGGAAAGGTTTACCCTGAATCTCTCCCTTTTTGTTTGTTCTGTTGCTGTGGCCCCCTGGCAGCAGTCGTTCCAGGAATTAACTTTTCTAAAATAACAGGACACTTGTTTTCTCTAATCCTTTGACTTCTTTAACTCTTGCCAAATCAGAGCAGAGATGGTGGGGAGCTCGACCGAGTCTAGCTCTTCAAAGCGAGCACCTCAGCGACTGGATTTCAGCTCTCTGTCTCCTCTGCAGGAAACTGTGAGGAGAGAGATGGTGCTCATCACTTGGCATTTCCACCGTGTTGGGGGGAACCAGCCCCACAGAGGGGCCATGCAAGTCGCTGATGGGAGCGTGCAGCAGAGCGCTTCCATCTAGACGTGTGGAAGGCTCGAGGGCTATGGCTAATAGTGGGGAACCCATCATGGCAGCACTGATTATTAGGCAATAACGCCCTGTCTTCCAGTACAGCTTCTCAAGTATCCTCAGAGAATGTAGACTTCACCTCACAGCAAAAAACAGCCAGAAAAAAACAATTGTTTAAGACTGTGCTTAGTCTCAGGTGTAGTGGAGCTATGAGCTGTGGTCTCTCACACCATCCTCCTCGCTCTGCTGCTGTCATCAGAAAAGCATCCATCCCTGTCAGCAGGGCACTGCTGGTCTAACAGTGATGCTATAGTGAGGATATCTCACCTCCCTTATTAAAGAACGTGCTTTTCTGCTTAGAAAAGAGATGTCTGGAAGATATCTAAAGAGGTGCAGCCCTACCATCTAATGGAATGAAATCACGAAGCTCCACTCTTGAGTTTGATGTAGCTAACAGAAAAAACAGTGGATTTTATCAAGAGTTACAGAGGTAGAAAAAAATCTGCATGCTAAAATAGAGGATTGTTGTTCCCTGATCTTTCTTTGCAAAAAGCAGAAGAGTTGATTGTTTTGGGGTCTTTTTGTTGTTTTTTTTTTCTTTTTTTTTTTTTTTGTTTTCCTTTTTAAGACTTCTTAATGCATGTGGTGCAGTTCCCTTTTCAAGGGGAAAATCAACTAGTGCTCGAAGAAACTAAATCTGTATTTGTGGATTCTGGTGACGCAAAGAAATGCCTTAAACCAAAATTTAATTTCTTGTGGAAAAAGCGAGAGTTGGTCCATTTCTAAACACGATCTTTTTCTTCTTTCTCTTGCTTTTTTTAGAAAATGGATATTGATTTGTATGATGTGACTTGACAGGTTTTTTTTCTTGTCATATCATGTCATTAAAACATTTTTGTGCACATAATTAATCTAGTTCTTCAAGATTAACAGTGGATTCCTACTGACTTGAAAATTCTGGAGCGCAGGTTGACATTTAAGCTCTCTTCATTGATTGTGTTAATAGTATATGAATAATTAACCCTCCGTTTTTTTATTCACACATGTGGATTCCATATGTCCATTAATTTGAATTCATTCTTTTTCATGGTATGTGATGCGTCAGGTATTCTTTTTATGTAGTATAGGCTTTAGTATTTCCATTGTAAAAAGCCCCGCTCGAAGTTCTGCTCCTGTTGCGCAGATAACTGTGACTCACAGCTCTGTTTGGGACTGAAATATGTGTTATGCTAAACTGTATTTAACTGATATGTGTGTTTGTTTCACTGAAGTATTCAGGGTATCTATGTGACTTGCCAGACTTGGCAGACTTTGTCTTGGCAAACTTCTGCCATGAGTGTCCTTGGTGGCATACTGTTGAGAGCAAAGGTGGCTTTTGTGGACCAAGTGACCTATGCATACGATGCTCTGGGCTGCAGAATATAAGAGGAAGCTATGGGATGTACCTAGACAGTAGATACCTGACCTGACAAAGCTAGAGAGATCAAGACAGCTCTTAGCTCACATGCAGAGATGCGGTACTTCCACGAATAAAATGCCATTAGGTGAAAAGTTAGAGGGCCTAAAGTTTCTGGAGTGCTTGAAGGGTAAGTTAGCTTCTTGCTGTGAATGTATAAAAGCCTCGTGAATGACTGAATTAATATACGAATGCTATTTCTCTTCTATTTTAATTAAGTAGCACTTAAGCAACGTTAGTACTTGACATTTAGATCCCAGTTTGTAACAGCATCTGCTGTTAGCTTTGGAAACCTCAGGAGTTGTGAGTGCCCACCTTGTAGCTTAAGGACTGATTTTTATATATATATCTCTAAACAAAAATATATATAAAAAATACACGTGCGCACACATCTATGTATTTTTTAAAACGTCTATATATATGTTTCTTAGATGTTTGTTTCCGTATCTCTAAGCATCAGCCCTACCCTAACTGGCCATCCAGAACGGTCGGTTGCCCTTAGGAGAAGGTGTCGCTGGTTCTGTGAGCCCGTTGCTTGCTGTCCCTCTGCCCTGGACACCCTCCTGTCAGCAGGCCCCGCGGCTGCTGCTTCTGCCTCCCTTTGTGCCAGGTATGTAAGCATAAGCCTCACGTTAAGCGTGTTTAAGAGATCCCGTTGATTACAGTGGGAGAGCTCCTAGAGCTTAGAGCTGTGCAAATGTTTACATACCTGGCTCTTTCTGTCTCCTCCTCTCTGCGAAGCCTCTTCTGTCTGCTGCTGTGAAATTGCCCATGCTTCACGCTTTCCCCTGGTCGGCGGGAGGCCACCCGGGTCCTTGCTAGGAGAAGTCCTAGCGTCAGAGGTTTGAAGGCAGCAGCTCACTGGGGGTCTAAGCGTTGGCTCAACCCTCGAGTGCGTGCTGGTGGTGAGGTTCACCTTACCGGAGCGGTTTTTCACCGGGGTTTGCCAAACTTGTTCTTTGGGTTTCTTCTTTGTCCCTGCTGTCCCAGAGAACAGCCTCGCCTCATCGCTTAACGACGTGACTATTAGCCAATACACTTTAAAAAGAAGCAGCACGCTCTGCGTGCATCGTTGCAGTTCAGAGAAGGTTGGATGTTGGGGGCCCTGTTTGTCTAAACATTCCTGCTCCCCGTGTACGTGCATATGTGAGAATCCAAATATATTTATATTAAAAAAATGTGCGTCTGCGTGCAACGATATCATTTTTTCAAATAGATTTTCCTTCCAGGAGCTAATGTAACAGGAAGACCATGGAAAGGAATAACTTGTTGGTTGTTCCAGGCAGCGAATGCATTTACGTTAGTGAAAAATAAGCCTGGCTTTCTGTCAGTCATTCCTTCACTAGCTCTGTTTGCTTGATGATTACATTGTTGGTCTGTAGAAGGAAAAATAACCTACGAAAAGAGTCTTTTCCGGACTCAAAAGATTTATGCTCTGCTCTGTTGATGTTTTGTGCTAGCACTTATGTCAGTCCTGCTCTTGAACTGAGTGTGGTAATGATCCTTTAATACATTTTAAAGTGAATTTTGCTAGCTCAGATTTTTTTTTTCCCCCTTTTGTAAGTACATATGTAATAGTTGTACAGGTTTAAAAAAAAATATATATTCTTGCTGTTTAATATACAGTCAGCGTTTACTTTCTATCATGCAAATTCTGCGTGCAGTAGATCTTTATGGAACCTCATTTTAATGACTGGGATACTGCCCGTGCCTACGGTGAAGGCTGGGATTCTGCTGAGCAGTTGAACATATGCTCTCTTCCACCAAAAGGCTCTTCAGTGCTTGTCAGAGCGCCGAAACGCCCCAGCTTGCACCTGGTTATTTTATGTCCCAGAATTAATGGTACGTGGAAGTGGCAGGCATATCCGTATTTCCAGAGTGCCCTTCGAAACACGGTGTGGAGAACAGATCTGTTCTGGGAATGCTGGTCATCGTGGCCCCGCAAGTGGTGGTGCGATGGAAGGATGGTCCTGAGGGAGCTGCCGGATCCAGAGCACACAACCCCAGCGGGTAATCGGGCCTCCCAAACTGCCGTGGTTACTCTTAAAATATTTACAGCTTTACCTTGTGCTTAATTAATGCTCATGTGGTGTTTGTGGTATCCTCCAAAGCCACAAAAAGCACTGCCGAGGTTCAGTAGCACTGGGTTTGCTTCAAGGATTTGTATCACTGCAGCTATGCCAGTCGTCCTGATGGACAGTTTCCCCCCTTCTACTGTACACAGTAACTGGTTGGTGCTGGGAATTGGACTTTGTCTCATGTCTTCTTACTATATATGGAAAATTGTGGTTAAAGGAATATATGTGGGTGTTCCTTTAGAGAGGATCTTATGCTTGCAGTGGGACACGGGCACCCTAGGTTTAATGGTAGGAGATGAAGCTACCTTTGAAGCGTTACAAATGCTCCTAGCAAACAAGGATGAGCTGACTTCACTGGGAGCTGTGAATAAAGCTAAAGCTTGGAAGGAGCCTGGGGCTGCGTGTGGATAGAGCTGAAGGAGAACTGCAGGACAGTGGGAACGTTGCATGAACCTGCAGCGACAGCTTCGGTCTCTCTGGAGGGATGACACCAGACCTGTCAGAAGACAGCTACATCAGGATGTGACAGGTCTGAGTTAAACCAAAATAAAAATTTAAAAAAATAAAATATTTTGCAGCTGTGCTACAGGTATCCCATGTGACCTTAAGCAAGCTTCTTCGTTCTTCCGTGACTTGGGTCTGTATTACGAGAAGCAAGAAAAATAATATCTCCTGTATCTCTTCTGTTTATATGATGAGTGATTCAGGATGGAACACTCTCACTATACCACCATGCAGCACATAACACAGGGGAGTCTTAAGCAACTAATATAAATAAGAGATGTTCTTCTTCCAGCTCGAGGGATAACAAAACCTTTAGAAATTTAGCTTGTTTAAATAAAGCTAAACAAATTGGATTTGGTATGATAACTATTGGTGTGGCAACTATCTGTCACTACTGCTGCTCAAGCACAGTCTTCTATCTGTGTCAAAAACCATAAAAATAAAGGGTTATTCAGAGTATTGTGCAAATCCTTAGATCACAGCAGCCATACCCATTGCCGGTCCGTTTGGCCTTCATGCCCCTTGCATCTGCTATGGGACAAAAGGCAGCGGGGGATTGAACCCACTTGGAGTAAATCAGACATCCCAGGAACCCCTGGCACCTCCCTTCCCTTCCTGCCTTTGGCTTGCTCTCTGTTAACGTTTCTTTCTATTGAGAAAAGGAACAACAATATTGTTTTATGAACTATTATCAGACATATACACTTTAAAGGCACAGTTGATTTTTACTGAGCTTGTATTTATCATTTAAGCACGTTTAGTTTCTTTATCAGAATGCCTTTTAAGAACAAAAGAGGTCATCATAACAAAATATGACTCAGAAACTTTCTTTAGAAAAGCTGATCATAGAATCGTTTGAGTTGGAAAGGACCTTTAGCAGTCATCTACTCCAACCCCCTTGTAATGAGCAGGGACATCTTCAAGTTGCTCAAAGCCCCATCCAACCTGACCTTTGATGTTTCCAGGGATGGGGCATCTCCAGTCTCTCTGGGCAATCTGTTCCAGTGCTTCTGGTACCACTCTCGTCATAAAAAATGTCTTCCTTGTATCAGTAGTCTGAATCTACCCTCTTCTAGTTTAAGATCATTACCCCTTGTCCTGTTGCCACAGGCCCTGCTAGAAAGTCTGTCCCCATCTTTCTTGTAAGGCCCTTATAAGGTCTCCCCAGAGCCTTCTCTTCTCTAGTCTGTCTCCAGCTCTGTCAGCCTGTCTTCACAGGAGAGGTATTCTATCCCTCTGATCATTTTTGTGGCCTCCTCTGGACCCGTTCTAATAGATCCATGACATTCCTATGCTGAGGACTTCAGAGCTGGATGCAGTACTCCAGGTGGGGTCTCACCAGAGCAGAGTAGAGGGGCAGAATCAGCTCCGTCAGCCTCCTGGCCATGCTTCTTTTGATGCAGCCCAGGATGTGGTTGCCTTTCTGGGCTGTGAACACACATTGCCAGCTCGTGTCCAGCTTTTCATCCACCAGTACCCTCAAGTCATCGGCAGGGCTTCCTTCAATCCCTTCATGCTCCAACCTGTACTGATACAAGAAGTTGCCTTGACCCATGTGCAGGACCCCACACTTGGCATTGTTGAACCTCATAAGGTTCACATGAGCCCACTGCTCAAGCTTGCCTAGGCTTCCCTGAGTGGCATCCCATCCTTCAAGTGTGGCAGCTGTGGGACTTACCTTGCTGACATCACCTCAAAGGACAGGTTTTATTCAACAGATGTCCATAATTTTAAGTAGCTCTAAAAGAATGTACATAATATCTGGCAACTGATGTGGCAATGATCTGTCCCGTGGCTATCTTTTTGAGAGGAGATTGTGATTTGGTAGAGGAGCAAGAAGCCTGGAAAGCAGTTTGATAATCTGCAATGAGATACAGTGGAACAAGTCGTCAAGATCAGAGTAGCTCAGAATCTGAACCTTATTCAGCAAGCACGGTAAAATATTTCAGTAGCATTTTTCTCTCAACAGTTTTTTTTATAGAACTTGGTTCTATAAAACTTGGTTGAGTAGCAGTAGCAACTGTTGGTTTAGAACCAGGGCTTGTTGTTTTGGGTTTTTTTGGGGAGGGAGGAGGGTTTCCCCCAAGATGAGAAACATGAACTGAAGGACCCCATGATTCCCCTGAAGGCCTTTTACTTTCACAGTCTGATCAAGGAAGGATGAGGCACTCAGACATGTGACAGTAAAAGTCCCTAAAAGTGATGTCTAATCTTTTATTTTTACAGACCCTAAAAAGATATAAAAGCAACTAACTGTTTCTCCCAGATGGAAAGTTACACTTCAAGCCATGGGGTTGGGCGTGTTTTTTTTCATAAGGTTTCAGTTTCAGGAATAAAGACTCTGCAAGAGATTCTCAGACTTTATTTATGTGTTTGAGAAGAAGGATGAATGAAGAAAAAGATATCAATATATAAATTTTAAATTCCTGTGTCTCACAACTTTAATCCTCTGTCATGATTTTGTGGAAACAGCTCATACCAGAATGTAGAGTTTCCCAGTTTTTATGAGAATTTATTTAAAGGTTCTTTGGAAGGGAACTGAGCATTCAGATCTGAAGGTGGCTTTGAAGCATCCATTCCTCGATCATTTCTAGAATGTTTCAACTCTCACTGTAGATGACTGAAGTATTTATATTGTGTTAGAGAGCATCTTCAAAGAAACTTCAGCTGCTTGCTGGGACAATATACAAATATTGATGTGACTCCACTAACATTTCCCCAAATTTGCCAAAAGCCAAAAATAACCAAACCCCGAAACAATGCCCATACCAACCCTCAAAAAGCTACAGGGAGCTTTAAATGAGAAGAATAACCTCTTAAGTTTGATATACTGACTGCTTCTGGGAGAAGTTCTTACGGTGAAGATAATCATCTCTGGTTTAAGAGCATGAGTTCTAATTTCATCCAAATCTGGGATTTTAACCTTTTTATTTTTCTGAAAAGTAAGAGTGGAGCCCACCGCAACTTTTTTTTTTTCTTTAATAACAGAATTAATATTCTCAGAACTAGTAAGGAAGTTGAGTTATTTGATCTGAAAGGACTCCAACTGGATTTTCTTTTTTTTAAAGAAAGATTTCCTCTTTTGTCGCTTCAAACCTATTGTGTCACTATGTTTAATTGTAAGGTTTGTGTTCACTATATTTGAAAAAATACATGTAGATGAACAGTTACATGTAATCACTAAGAGCATATGAAATGTGCCAAGTGGTAGTAAACTGTATTTTAGTGTTCATATTATACTTAAGAAGTGGGGAAGACAGCTGCTACCCTCAGCATCCAACCTGTGTGCACAGCAGCTCTGCGTACAGTGAGTGAGTGTTGTGATGAGAGCCACCACCGTCATCTTCTCACTCAGAGTTTGTTGATGATGTTCTGCTGGTCACTGCTCTCGTAGATCCTGTGTCCGTGTGTATCAGTGGGAGTTGAGCAATCTTCCAGCCTTGTGGAAGTGTGAAGTTCATGGTAATGTAACGCTGTGCTTATCCTACGTGAATGGATGGGGGATTCTAGGGCTTGAACTTCAAGATGAACTCTATCCCTCCTGTTTTGCTGGTGAGTTGGTGATGCAGCAGCAGACTCTTTGGATTTCTTGTGTAACAGTTTCGTGTGTATTTTTCTTTGAGAATAAAACATGAGAAAGCTATATGCTTACACAACTCAATGACACATGGGTAAAACATGAAAGGAATGGTGTAATCGAAAGTTAGATTTACACTTTGAAGAAGTCCAAGCATGCCAAGATCAGAAAGACACAACCAAGGCCTGAATCATGCTTTTAGTTCTACCTTAACCCGGTATATTAATCTCTGTGCATTTATAATATCTATAAATATCTGTTCTGCAGGCCGCTGTGCTTTTGGTATTGCAAATTTGGGAATGTAAGCAAGCATGTGAAGATCCATGTTTTGAGCTATTAAAATGTGAGAATGCTTTCTAAGTGTAAGGAGGAAAAGATGTGTTATACTTTGAAGAAGTGACCCGTATGTGTGAGTGAGGATAGTGGGATGCTTGTAGAGGAAATTCAGTGGGAAGAGAAGAAAACACTTTGGTTTTTTTTTTAACCTGTAAGCCCAGTCGAGCTCCAGCTGGTGGTCTGGTATCACTTTTTTAGGTTAATGTGAGGAATGGCACCATTCATGAAAGGCAAGGTGCTACAGAAGGCTTTATAGTTCCTTCTCTTTCGTCTGTGCCTGGCGACAGGCCAGGATAACGGGGACTGTGCCTGTGTCTGTGTGCACCTGTGGAAAACCCCGAGCTGCAGAGCTGCTCCCGGGGCAGGTGCCGGGGCGGTGTCCGTGAGTTCAAACGGAGAGAAGGAAAAATGGACCACAGAGTTAGGGTGGATTGCATCAAGGAATGCTGGTGACTATTAACTGACAGTGCCTCCCCATCACTGCTCCTTACGTTACCCTGCCTACTGTTGGCTGTTTACCTCGTCTGTCTTCTCAGAGCCAGGGGCTGTAAAACACGTAGGTAGCAGCTGTCCTGATGTCACCTTGTTATCTAATGTGTACCGTGGTGAGCTCCTTAAAGAGCATCCTTGGTGGCCACTATAAGGAAAACAACAGTAAGAAGAAACATCTAGAGGATGCCATTAATACATTGGTGTTCTTGACATGTAAAGGTTAGGGGCTGAGAGTGCTTGAAGAAATACATATTTGGGCTAAATGCTCGTCATGTGCTGCAGAGCTGTAGTGTGTGGGCAGCTACACGTACTTTGGCACGGGGAACCTGCTTGGGCACCGGCTCCAGGAGGGCTCCAGGGGAGGGCAAAGATACAGGGGAGAGCAGGAGTAGGTGCTGAGGTGTCCTGAGGAGCAACGGGCACAGAGAGGAACCAGGACCGTGCCCGTGGGTGGCACTCAGGTTTGTCCCCCTGCCCTTACTTGTGTGCGTTGTGTCCCCTGCTGCTGCCTGGCTGTCACAGCTGGTTAGAGTGACACAAACAGCGTGCTGCCTACCGCTGGGCCATTTATTTTATTTTTTTATTTTATTTATTTCATTTCCCTGATTTTTTTTTCATTTTGGCACAGCGCAGCTGAGGTCAGAAGAGAGCAAGCGCCTGGTGCCCGGCTGGGGTTTGGAGAGAAGGGTGCTGGAAGGTTGGGCAGCCTGTGAAATGTCACTCTGCGACAGCAAAAGGTTGATTTAGCCCCCAGCACAGAGGCTGTGCTCCCCCCCCCACCACCATGAAAGGGGGCAGCTGTGGTAAGAGAGCAGCAAGACAGACGAGTCCCTCTCTAGATCTGTGGCTGTGGATGGATGACTCGGGACTAATATCTGGAGGCAACTTGACATTTCTCTGGTTTCAAAACAAAAGCAGATGCCTGGACACAGAGCTCCTTCCAGTTAGGGGTGGGGGGGTAGCTTGGGTGGGAGAGAAGATCAACCTTGGTGGAGCCTCTCACTTCCCGGTCTCGTAATGGTCAGCGTTTGCCTTCAAAATGACCCATGTTGTGCAGACCCAAGGGAGAGCCCCTCTCTGAGCTGCAACTTGCAGTGCTGAGGACTGGAGAGACCCCCTGAGCTCCATGCTTAGCTAACTGGGCTACTTCTGTGGGTGGCTGACTCTCAGGCTAGAACTTCTGGGCTAACTCTGTCCACCCTGTTCTAACGAGCGGCGTAGTGACGATGGGACAGCGAGGGAAATGGCAGAGGAGCCAAACATGTCAGGCAAGGCACTGGGACCGTTGTGCAAGAGACTAGAAAGCTTAATTTAGAGCATCGCATACTTTTAAAACTATGTTAAAGTTGAATTAAAGCTAGAACACATGTAAACTCTATGGAAAGGGTGGTGGGGATATGAAAGGGTTGGAAAGCCTATCTTATGGGAAGGGACCACGAGAGATTGGCTTGTTTAGTTTAGCAAAATAGAGTGGAGAGAGGATTTGACAGCACTCTATAAATACATCCAGGGCTGAACGCCAGAGAGGGGGAAAAAGCTATTTAAATCCAAGAGCAATATTTGCATAAGAACAAGTGGGCATAAACTTGGCCCTGAATAGGCTTAAACTGGAAACGGGATGGTTTCTACCCCTCAGTATAGTGAGGGCAGTGAAACTGCCTTCCAGTAGGACCCACAGGGGCAAAAAGTACTTTTTGTGACTGATGAGAGGGACTGTATGGTGCCGGTGCCCACAGAGCCCCAGGCTTGGTGGCAGCTCAGCTTCCTTCTGGTCCTGTATTCCTGACCACGTCCATTGGTACAGGGGGGAGGACGTGTCCGGCCGCTGGTGATGGTCTCCTGCCACGAGAAGTGCCACCTTCTGCTGAAAATGAAGGCACTGGTGTTTAATTACGTCGATATTAATAGTGTCCTTTAGTGGTCTGAGGAAGTTTTCCAGCACCCCTTGTGCCTGACTGTGGAACTCTATGTTGATGCTAAAATGCCTACTGGTATCTCTGGGGCTTTCACCTCAATAAAGTTCCTCCTGTAAGGAAGGGATGCAGGATTAGGCTTTACAGGAGGATACAGGTCCTCCTGTAACCCCCAGGAGGAGAAGTAGCTTCCCTGACTGGAAATGGCAGAAGTACCTGAAAAATAGCAGTACAGAGAAGGACTTTTTAATCTGTTTAAATGATTTTGCTGCTGCTGCGAAAAACTCATGTGAACTTCAAAACTGATGCTCATGATGTATCGTTTCCTTCCATCCTGCAGCTAGAATAGCACTATGGTATACATTTGACAGGTAAAGGAACTGAAATACAGAGGGTTCAGGTATTAGGAGGTACAATGATCCCAGGATCTGTTTTTTAACTGCATGGTCTGCCTATTGCACCGTTCATCCCCCTGAGTGACAGCACCCCTGAAACACATTTTTGTTTTCACTCACTACTTTCTATTACTTATTCCTGTCTGAATCTTTGGCCACCTGAGCTGAGACTTTCCAGGTTTGCTCTTTCATTTATCAATTATACTTTAGGAACTCCTCGCTTCCCTAAAACTTTAAAAAGTAAACACGCGCAAACTTGTTGGTGGACCTTTCTGTGGCAGAAAACTGCCGAGGAGAAGCAGCTGAAGCAGAAATAGGCACAGAAATAGCCTCCCGGGAAGCAGATGGACACGTAGTACTTTGGTAGCTTTGACCCGAGTCAGCCGTAACATGCTGAAATTCGTAATCTCTGGGCACAAAGGTACTTTCTGTACTGAGAGTTAGACTGGGAAAATGCATAGCTAAAGTCAACCTTAAAAAAAAAAAAAAAAAGATTACAGCGGTACCCAGTCAGCAGCGTGTCAATTATAGTCATTTTCCCTGGTTTTTTTGGTTGCTTTTCCTTGCACCTTAGATATTCCTTCAACCTAGGTTAGGGAACGTGCCTTGCCTTCGCCTTGTTCACGGGTCCTCCTGTCCTCCAGCGTTGCTGGGCTGCTCTAAGGGGAAGGTAACGTGTGTGGTATTTCTACTCGTACTCATTTCTACTCATACTCTGGAAAACACTGCCCTGACAGAGTAAAAAAAAAAACATTTCTGGTACTGACCTCCATCATTAACCTTGCTTTTCATGCCTTCCTCCCACAGCTTGGTGTTAAGGGAAAGGGAAGCTGGAGCCAAATATCATGTGCTTGACTGCTCCTTAGGAGAGTGGGATGAAGGCTTTTTATTTTTTTATGTATAGAAGATTTTCCCCAAAATTAGTTTTGGAAGGCTTTAAGACTTCACATGTTGGGCTGAATTCCAGACGTGTTTTAATTAAAAGGAAGAGAATTAAGCAAGTTTCTTTCGACACGCTTTAAATGGAAAGTGTTACTTGGGAAATGCAGAATCCTTTCAGCATTTTTGAAAAAATAGTTTCTGATACTTTGTTTAAAACAAGACTGTTTAAACCAAAAAAAAAGAAAAAGCCAAAACCAAAACCCAAACAAAACACTGGCACAGACCTTTGAAGTAACCAAAACAGTTTTAAAAAAAAAAAAAATCCAAGCAAAATGAAATTCTGTTTGGGAGGAGGGATGTCAAACTAATTTGGGAGTTGGTATCAACTTTTTTGTTTAGGTCAGAAAGCCTGTTATTTGCCCAACACTGCTGCTTGATCACTTCAACTTCTCTTATTCAGAGCAAGCTATTTTCCTTCTTGGGACTCTTAATAATGTAAAAATACATCCGTCAAAGCGTTTACATTACAGCTGTCACTGTGTTTTCTTGGCAGTATCACATTAAGTCATTTTAGCTGTACTGTATTTGGGGGGGAAGGAGTTTGTTTGTTTATGATTTTAGGAGAAAACTATTTTGGCTTATACGGTCTTTCTTTCCAGGAAAAAAAAAAAAAAGCCACAGAACCTTTAAATTCTTTCTAGTGTTTAAAGACTCAGCTGTGTCTTGGGAGGATGCAAGCATATCCCTGGAGGTGTTCAGGGCTGGATGGGGCTTGGAGCAACCTGGTCTGGTGGGAGGTGTCCCTGCCCAGGGCAGGGGGGGTGGAACTGGATGGTCTTTAAGGTCCCTTCCAACCCAAACCAGTTCTGTGATTCTCTATCTAATACCAATTTCCGAGGTGCCTATGTCTGTTTCACAGCACCTTAATCCTTACAGAAATCTGCTTCCAAGTAGTGGTTTGGGTTTTTTTTTTCTCTATATAAGAAAAGAAAATGAAATGAGATAAATTGCAGATTAGCAGATGGCAAATACTTAACAGCCCAAGTGAAATAAATTTTTTTTTTTTTTTTTGGTATTAGTCCAGTTCCAGGAGGATGGCTGTGCTCATCCTAAAACCTGCCATAACAAATTGCTAAGGAAGCTGAATACTGAATCATTTACCACCTACTTTGGGAAAGTTGGTCCCGAAGTCAGGGATAAGGTAAATTTTGGAGGGGTAGTCTGGGGATGCCCACACCTCCATTACCAGTGTTTTCCCTTTCTGTAAGTAAACAGAAGCCTGCAGTCTCCAGGGCTGTCAATGTAGCACCCCTCGCAAGCCTTAAAATTCATCTTAAATAAAAATAAAAAGCTACTACGTAGGCACAACAAAATTTACTATAAACGGGTCTTAAGTACATAATTACATGATCGACCCAAATGGCTCCAAAAGAGTTGCTCCAGGCTATTGTGTAAGCAATACTCCTTTGAGAAATGTATAAATACATGTAATTCAGTACATAATACGCATGTTAAAAAACTACCTAATTACATATTTTCCCAGGAGAATGAAAAGGCTCCAAAAGAGCTACTCCAGCCTCTCCAGTACACAATGTGTGTTTTATAACCTTTCATGAATCTCTTCCATTCTTTTTCCTTTGGGGGGGGGGGGAAGTAAGGAAATTAAATACAAAACACCTACTGTACATTTAATTTAGAGGACAAAATGCAATGTTGAAATAACATTAAGGGTGTGACGCAAACCAAGGAAAGCCAGGAAATTGAGTGTAAAGGCTGTTACTCCATCCTTAACTCACGTCACTTGTATAATGTTTCAGGCCACTGTTCTGTAATGGCAGATTTTAAATTTCATCACTTAAAGCAGGGTTGTGGCCTATCTAGACTTACAGGTACTTACATGGTCTAACGCTGCTGGAATACCCCAGTGCTGCATTTATTTATATATATATAGGATTATACATGTATATTTTTAGGAATCTATACGTACTTTTTTTTTTAAAAAACCCTATCTTCTGTCTTTCCTAGTGCTGAAATTACTGTGGCTTTTTCATTTGCCAGAGGATAGGTTCACATCTATCCATGTGATGAAAGAAAAGGAAGAAGGGAGTTTTGCCTTCAGCTCCGGTGGTGGTGGGATCCGTGGCTGCTCCGGAGGAGCCGGGGTGGGGGGAAGTCTGCCCTGAAGCCTATATCCAGCTCTGGAGGCCATCTCGCTGCCCGGATTTATGAGCCCCTTTTACTGGATGGTGGTTTTGTTGGTGCAAATGGGAGTGGGATGTCCTGGAAGGAGAGAGACCGCTTCTGGAGTGACTGATGCTGGGACTGGGGGCTGAGCTGCGGGCTGCCTCGGCCAAGAGGCACTCTAGAGAGGGGAGGGATGTTGCTGTGACCCCGTGTTGCTAAGCAGGTTATTATAAATAGTGTTTTCCTTTTTGCATTTTCCATTAGATCAAAATGTAGTTTGCGCCCTCTCTTTTGCACCGTTCCCTGAAAACAAACAAAATGATACGTATGCTGATCACTCGGAGATGCTACAAGCAAGTGTATTTTCTTGCATTGTATATTAATTTCTCCACGGAGCCCAAAAGAGTATGCTGCCATTGAATGCATCCGTGGTGGGTTTTGTGAACACTGCTTGTAAAAAATCATGCCGTGGGATAGCTATGTTTATCCCAAATGCTGGCCCAGGCAGAACAACGGGATTACAGAAGGCAGATCAGTTTTCCATTCTGATTAAAATGGTTGGATTCTTATTTCTTATTTTTTATTTTTACTTTTTATCTTATTAGATAGGTATGTTCTCTTCGCTGAGGAGAACCCAAAGACTTTCAAAACAACTTTTTTTTTTTCTTTTTCACAGTCTCCTGCTGTAGAGGTACCAAAGATGTGGGACATTCACTTGGGATGCAGGAGACCCATCAAATTTTTGGTTAGCAAAGCAGAAAGGTTCCCGGAGGAGACACCTGGCGAGTCTCACCTGAGAACAGGCCGGTGGCCAGAGTAACTGCCTGGTGTGGGGAGCCCTCAGTGCCTCTCGGGGCTGAAGGAGGCAAACATGGCTCAGGCCAGGTCCCTGGTGTCCTCACGAGGTGCTGTTAGGGGACTTTGTAGTGTCACTTCTGGTCCAATCCGGGAAGATTTCCCCTGAATCCAGAGCTGCCGCTTGTCTGTGTGTTCTTGCTGATTCAGCAAATCAGTATGGTTTAATGAAAACCTGTTTTATCTGTGTAGTCCCAGTCAGCTCTACCCTTTTCTCAGATTTTTCTTCTGCTAATTGTTTTACTACGTTAAGTGGCACACATAACAAAAAGTTACACAAAACTCAGTCTTTCAGGTTTCTGGTTGTTTGGGGTTTTTGTTTTGTTTTTTTTGTTTTTTTTTTTTATTAAAAACTTTGGGACTTACTTCGGTGTGTTTTCTCCCTAGTGGATCTGACAACGGGACTGCCTTTGGATGACGAGACAGGTGGTTAAAACAAAAAAAAAAAAAAAAGGGAATTTTAACTCTCAGGGGTTGCAAAATTGGATGGGCTCTGAGGAGGAGCTCCTGTATTAGGCAAAATAGACTGTGAGGTGAAAGAAGATAAAAATAAAACCTACACAACGTACTCTTTACAATAGTGTGGCAATCTCCATCTGGAATTGGATTTACTGGTGTTCTCCAGCTGAGTAGTGCTGCCGGTCATAGAATTGGAGGAGCCTCTAATAGCTGATTAGACCCAGAACATTAACTAGTTTGGTATGTGCTTAATAGCAGTGCGGATGGCAGAGACGGAATGGCAGGTGATGTCTCTTCCCTCCACTTTCTTTGGTGGATACCCAGTGTTTATCTTGGGTAGTTTTGTTTGATGTGGCCCAGGGCAGGCTTTCAGGTTAGAGGGGCACTGGCTGGCTCTTAGCTCTGGGACTGCTGGTCTCGTACTCGGTCACCTGGAAATGTTTGCCTCTGAAGCAGGAGGCTGGAACGTGGTGATGGGGGTCTGCTTAATGCAGAGTAACACGCCAGGGGCGTGTGTTAACGGGGAACTGGCTGGAGTGCACGAGAGGAGGAGGAGGAGGAGGAGGGAGTCCCATGTGAGAACACAGCCACCCGGCTCGGGGAGCAGAGAAGTTGGCCTTGGGCAACCGTGGGGGAGTTACTGGCTGCTGGCCCCCTGTGCACGGTCTCATAACCTGAAATACCCTTAACCAGCAGCCCTTTGAGCTGCCTGGCATCTTCTGCTGCTGATGGGCAGGGAGAAGACATCCGGCATGGCCTTCCCAGTTCAGGTCCTGCTCCTCGTGTGAGGTTTTCTGGTTTGGCAGTGAAACGGGGCCGGCCTCAGGTTCTAAGTAGGCGCGCTTTTAAATCTGTATCTAAGCATTGGAAGAGCCTGGATCCAAGATACTCACTCTGGCACGTATTTCACCTGAACTGGCACAGGAATGTTCAAATCTGTTACCACCTGTAGCAAACGCACCTGGTGATTTTTCGGCTTTGGCCTTGCCTGGCTCTAATTTTAATAATAAATGTATGTGCAAGTGAAAACTAGACACTATGATAACATCAGACAATTTATAATTATAGGATTTTACCTTCATTTCCATAGCAACATCTTAGGGTGCAGCAAACAAAATCATGAATAGGATTCTGGTTTCAGTTCTGCCTCTAGAGCCCCAGAATATCCCCATTCGTTGGCACCAGCATCATTACTCAGTTGACGGGGTGGTGAACTGAAGACTTCATCTGACCTTCCTGACTTCTTTTAAGAGGCATTAAGGGAAAAGGAGCACTGGGGGGAACAACTGGAATTTCAGCCTGAGATTATACTAGGGAGAGTAGAAAACCAGTAGTTTAGGGAGATAAGCACATCAATAGGTTGCTGTTGAGTGAGTTAGTGTCTAAATTTATGGCACACCAGTTAATCCTGAAGGAAGGATGGTTCAATGGTTGGGACACTGGCCTTGGGCAGGGGTGATGGATGGTCAGGCCACCGAATGCCCACCCAACTCCCTGCACGATGGTCCTTGTGTCGCTCCAACCCCCTCCCTGTGAAACAGGGTTAAGAGCACGGAGGACAAATGCATCCTGAGCGCTCGGCTTGTGAGGGCAGCCACACGAGGGCTGAAAAACGTGTGTGAACGTGTCCTTGGGGACAGGGTCTGCCCTGAGCAAAGACAACAAGACCAGGAACATGCAGAAGAAGCGCGTCTCCCTGTGCGGCGCTTGTTAAGGTCCAGTCGTGGCAGGCAGACTGCCAGTTGTCACTATGCGAGGGAAGTCAAGGAGGTGGATTGCTTCAGATGTGAAACAGCACTGGTAGCTTCTGCTGCCCCCCTTGTCAAATGGCTTGCTCTCCTTGAGAGAAAAACCTGATTCATAATTTACGAATTCCCGAGTAGCTTAAAGAGAGCAACACGAAAAGTGACTTTAGCTAAGTCACTCTTACGTGAATAATCATGGGTGCGAAATTGTTACTAAGTGTGATTTGGGACCACCAGGTTTCCCTGATGTCTCTGTGTGTTACAGGTGCGAGGGGAACATGTTTATTTTCTAAAAACAAGGTGCTGTCTGCGTTTTTAGGTTTTCATTTTATTTTGCATTTTGCCCTCCAGCATTTTTCACAGTTCTTCAGCATCCCTCTTCCTGGCCCAGTTCTGTATCACAGTTTAGGTAACAGGGCTGGAAGCTAGAGAAATTGCTACCCATGCTGATGAGTAGCTATAAAAGGGCAGGATCCTTCAAATTGCCCTGTCTGATAGGGGTCCGGCTGGGTTGAGCCACCTCCAGAATACCAACTCTCTCCTCTGCAAACATTTGTTCTATGTCAGCCCCTCCAAATATCCTCTCCCCAACTTTATCTTTCTTCCTGGATTATCACCACCCTTTAGTTCTGGCTGCAAGAGCTAGAAGTTAAAAGAAAACAGAAGGGTTACTTCCACCCAGCTTGTGCTTGCCCTGGTCCTGCCTATCTGCCATGCCTGGGTCCCTGCAGGGGACACCTCTCCTGCCTACCCTGGTGTGACCCAGCAGGAGAAAGGGGTTACATCCTCATGTGGAACAGGGTCGTGGTGCCACACTCGTGTCGGTAACTATAGTGGAGCAGCACCCTTTTGTTTCAGCTAAAGGCCAAGCAGAATTCAGGCATGTCCTTGAATTTTAGCCTTGTGAATTTTGCTTTGTGAAGTGAGAGCATTAATCCTTGCTGTGATAAGAGGAATTTCGGGACCCTCCTAACCCTGCACGTACTCCTGAGTGAATGCAATATTGTATACGAGATCATACCAAAACACAGAAGAGTTTGCCACAAATGTTTACTGTGACTTCATTCCCTCTTAGTTCTAGTCATGCAATGGCTATTTTTTCGTCCCTTTAAAAACATTCTTCCCTCTGACTGCATTCCAAGGTAGGTGTGAGATAACTCACCAAATCACCATTTAATTTATAACTTTGTCAGTCATTCAGTGAGTCATGACTTTATTATTGCAGGAATGCAACCCACAAACAGATTATTTTCTTTTTTTTTCTTCCCCTTAAAGCTTCGGTTTGTTTGGTCCCAAAGTAAGCTTTGGTGCCACGTTGCTCAACAAACACTTACAGACCATGTTTCCACCCAGGTCTTCTGCTGATGAACTATATGCCTGATTTATTTTTATTTTATTTTGTTCTTTCCCCACTCTTGCTTCATCTTCCTCTCTCCCCTTTGTGTAGAGGTAGCTTCTCTGAGTATTTTTGTGTGTGCTGGTGCTTGCGGGGGCACCTCAGAATTCAAGTGTCTAAAACATACCCCTGAGCTGGGCTTTTGCTTTCAAGTGATGTTTATGCAGCAGTCAAGAGACAAATGGCATGAGCACTATCAGTGAGAGCACACTAGAAATTGCTACCTCCTCCTCTCTTCCTCCAGTCAAAAACAACAGTATTTGTAACCAGAGACAGCCTTATGCAACACACAAACATCTCAAGTATGGTAAATTATTTCCAATTGTTCCATGTGTCTAAGTAATTCCTGGTCCCCCCACTTCTGATATCTTTTGCAATTTTTATTAAAACAATCGCTTATTCCTACTCTGTTAGGGTCGGGATGTTTTGTGTGAACCATGCCCGGCACGCTGCAGATGTTTTCTCTGTCCTGAAAACTTTGCAACCTCATTAACTGCTTAAAAATAAGAATACATGCTAAAATTAGGGATGAAATGTGTACAAAGTCCAAAAAACAAAAAAGGAAATAAACGTATTTGTTCTGTACAGTCCCAATCAAGAAACCTGGGTGGGGTGTCACACCAAAACAGGTTTCCAATGCTCAGCATCTTCTGGCTAGTGAAAATCTTCCAAAGGGAAGCTCCTCTTCTGTTTGGAGCTTTGTTGAGCAAGTACAAGTCATTCCATTGGAGTGTCATTTTTTTAAGACATTGGGTGAGCATTTCCAGTCTGTCTGGGAGACCTCGGAGCATCTCTGGACAGTCAGGTCACTTCACAGGCTTTCAAGAACTGACAAGTAATTTTGAAGTCCTTGTTTTGGTCCTGTGTCTGAGGCACCTGGATTTTGTGATAAGCATGTACTTAAGCATGTATTTTGAGATAGATCTGCTTGTGTCCCTGTTTAGGATTTAAAAAAAGAACCAAACAAGAAGTAACTACTCCTGCTATTGCTGCTATTCATTTTTTCCAATCTTGAATCATATTTGAATGCTCCTATTCTTGATTGAAATTAGGTTAATAGAAACACAAAGTCTTCCTCCTTATTTTTGGCATTGATCACTTTAGTCTAGAAAATGCCTCTAGGAAAGCTAACAAGAAAAGGCTTTTTAAATTTCCAGTATAAGATAGTTTCTTAGAGATTTGTTTATTTACTCGGTCAGCTGACTGGGTTGCTAGGGCTTCTCTCCTGCTAAAACCTGAATTGGTTTTGAATAAATCCTGCTGCTTTACACCACAGATGTGATGGCAGTATCGCTGTGACATGTTTCAGGATCATGTGCTAAGCTCTGTATTTTACTGCTTGTGGTTAACCCCGTTGTTCCACGTGCAGAGCAGGCAAGCCATCAATCTTTCTGTCCTAGACAGAAAGTCTGTCAAAGTTTGGGCTTCAGATGTATGGCTTAGGATGTTAGAAGGGACATGGTGGTGGGTCACCACGAAAAGGCAAGGAAATAAAAGCCCATTGGGTCCATGGGCTTGGTGGTACCTGGAGCTGGTGCGTGTGGAATGGAGGGAGCAAAAAACGGGACACGGGACCTCTGACTCTGGGAGTAGGAACGTTAGAGGTGTAAGACAATTTTCAGTCTATGCTTACAAGGTAAACAAAGTAGATTGCATACAAATGTATAGAAGAAAGCTGTCTGACTGTTGAAAAGCCTCATTTTGCAAACCATTGACTGTCATGCAAGAAAGTACTGTTTATGATGATGTCCTGCCAAAAAATTCTTCGAGCAAAAGTTTTTGCATGGGAGAATCTGTAAAGCAGAGGAAGGAAAATCTTGAGAACCAGGATTATGCTTTATGGCCCAAATAGGTGTCAGTGATGGATTCCCCAGGCTGCCTCATTGATAAGATACTGAAAAGCCGGGGCATTTTGTGCAGTAATATCAGCATGATGAGTGAAAACAAATCACCAAGCCTGCAGATTCTGAAATGAGAAAATGCCAAAAGAAACATAGAGATTTTATTTCCTCAGCTGCTATCATGAGAGATCACTATCCTGTTGAGCAGTAAAGAAATGCTGCTTTCTAAAACAAGCCACAAATTAAGTGATCAGACACAAGATTTTATTTTTTTTTCCCCTTTTATCCCTTTTTAATTTTTTTTTTTAACTGACTAGTTGACATTTAGTTCTCCACACTTTTGGGGTTTCCAGTGAGATGCACATCCACTGGGTCTGATGTTTGTGCAGAAGGTGTTGAGCCACTTCCACCCCCTCCACCGAAGCCATACCTCGGATTGTGTAAAAGGAGCAGAAGGCCTGTAGGGATTTCCTCTGAAGCTAATACACAAACAGCAGTCGGAGGGCTCCAGCTCTTAAAAGTATAGAGAACCTTAAATAGATGGGCTGGGATAACTGGGAGGGAAAGAGAGACATCTGTTGAGTTGCTGAAAAGACATATGCTCCTAGCACTTCCTTTGTCGTGCATTTTGGAAGTCTCTTCTCTCAGAGTTTATGGCTAATATTTAATTTAAAACCAGATTTGGATTGTTGACAAAATTATAACTTGTAAATGGACACATCCCCCCCCCCCCCCCCCCCCCCCCCCGCCTTCCCAATCTAATCTGAGCAGCACTCGCTCTCCCCTTTCCGCCTCCTGCTGGTCCCAGCTCCTGCCCTCTGGGTCGTACTGGAGAAAGGGGGACCTCACCCCGGCTTTGGCCTTACGTGAGAGGGCAAGGCTGGCAGGAGAGGGCTGGTTTGCCAGTTGGTAACACCTCGCCCCTCCTGCCGCCCTGCAGGCAGTCATCACGTTTAGATTGGACGGAAAACGTGACTTTATTTGTGTGTGTGTGTTTGTGTATGAGCAACTTAATGACATTTCAAGGCATCTGACAAAAGCCTAATTCCTTGGATTGGTTTCGTCAAATAATAAAATGACTTGACATAAGTATAATTGAAAGCAGATGTGGAAATATGGAATTTTAGCAGTCATTCTGCTCCCCCCCCCCTTTTCTCTTAGCTCTCAGTTCATGCCAGAAATATTTTCATTTTTGTTTCCTACTTCCCCCTCCGCAGAACAAAGCCTGGGGAGGATGAGTTGTGGGGCAGGGAACCAAAGGGTATTCATTTCGCCTTTTCATGTCTCCTTGTAAAATTTCCACCTTTTTTTTTTTTTTTTTGTTTCCCCGAGTTTCATTTTCCATGCTGAGGGGAAGTTCGGTGGTGCCTCCCCTCCTCTCCCCCGACTCTGAACTCATCCTCTAGATGAACTCTGTTATACAATCGTCCCTCTCCACCATGGCTGTGTACTGCTGGTGCCTGACTCTGAAGCTGTAGGTTACACACCGGGCTCAGCCCCGTGAGCAGCCGACGTGGTGTTTTTTCCCCTTCCCTGCTTGGCCGGATCGAGGGAGTGTTGGGTAGAAGAAGCCGTAAAGACGCCGAAGAGAAATGGCCAAGTTTGAACGTTCGCAAACGCAACCGCGGGCAAGAGGTGGAAGGGTCCTGTCCTGCAGTTTTACACCATAAAATACCTCATCGCCGTTTTTACAGCTGCTCCTTAGCCTGAAAGGAATAGGATACAGGCATCAGTGATGATAGCAAACGTATTGCCTCGAGGGCCGTGTCCAGTTTTGGGCCCCTCACCACAAAAAAAGAAATGGAGGGGCTGGAGCAGGTCCAGAGAAGGGCAACGGAGCTGGTTAGGGGTCTGGAGCACAAGTCCCATCAGGAGAGGCTGAGGGAGCTGGGGGTGTTGAGCCTGGAGAAAAGGAGGCTGAGGGGAGACCTGGCTCTCTCCAACTCC
>JAOQGH010000012.1:51602195-51625137 GCA_025769975.1 Gallinago jamesoni
AGTGCTTGGAGACATGGGTTAGTGATGGTTTTTATCAGAGTGAGGTTGATGGTTGGACTAGATGATCTTAGAGGTCCCTTCCAACCTAGACTATTCTGGGATTCTATGCTTATTGAGCACTTAAACCACTTCATCACTGGAACAGCCCCTTCCAATATGTCAGACCAGTGTGACTGGAAAAATTAAGGGTTTAGAGCCACAATGGCAGTTTAAAATCAGCACTGATTTTCTTGAATCTTTAGCCATGCCAGCTTCACAGTATCATTGTTCATGTTTTTTTGGAAAGAAACAAGGCTTATAAAAACTATTATCTGCTTTCACTTCATCATATTTTTCAAAGAGGGTTCCGTGCTTCCGGAGAGTCAGGTACTCGGTTACCATTTCAATGGGATTCAAGTATAATATCCTGTCAAAATCCCAGCTTGGAGCTTTAAGTGAGGTCTTTTAGGCCTTGAGATATTTGTGTGTATCTTCCCTGTGACTCTTGAGCCTTTTGACCATTGGGAAAGCAATACGTACAGCTGAAGGGGCTGGAAGTCTCTGTGGTGTTTATAGTCTGTTAATGGAAGAAGGGAGAGAGGTGCATCGCTGCTAGTGCTCATGTAGAGGCTGTCAGGGCACAAGATGTTGCCATCTGACCTTGTCCGTCCTTAGAATCCAATGTCAGCCCCACGTGAGCCTCCGATCCATCAGAGATGAGAGTTCATGCTTTCAGCTGCCCATAAGACTAATGTTTCCTTTCTTCAAAGCTGAGATGGCTGGGCTATGTATGAAGAGGACCTGGGTCTGATTTTTGAGTTCTGGGTACTAGTTTTATGGTTTCTTCACCTGGAGTGTGGTTTCCAAGAGCACTGGGACCACAGAGCTCCAACTGCTGGCACCAGGAACTTCAGGTGTCCTTAGAAACCGGTTTCCATTAACAAGCCACATGAATAGGACAGTGCCCAAAGTTTAAAAGCAGCAGATAACCTCTGATGCATCTCTTCATTACTGGTAAGATCCTCATGGAAATTATGCGAGGTGAAATACATGGGCTGAAGTGCTCAAAAAATAATCTGAGTGCAGGAAAGCAGCTGAATGGATTTAGGGTTTACAAAAAAAAAAAGCAATGGGGAGCGGGATGGTCTGCAGAGGAAGGTCAGCGAAGCCAGCCAAAGCGAGAACTGCCAGGAACGTGTCGGGGGGGATAATCCAGCAAAGACAGTTGAGCAGAGGTGTTAGTCCTGCAGAAAAGTGACTACGAGGGGAGTGTAAGATTAAGCAGGGTGCTGCTTTAGTGTACACCTGCACCCCGGTAGACATACCTACCACTCCCAACAGCATGCTCCAATGTCATGCAGGACTGCAGCATGGTGGGAAAACTTAGTATTAAACCAGACATACCAAAAGCATTCTTCTAGCCCATCTTTTGCTGTCCTGTGAATCTTAGGGCTCCTCCAGGCTGCTAACTATCCCGAAACAAGAGTGCTGAGGAGGCATCAGTCTTTCTCCATGTTGGACAAATGTTGTGGTAGGCTTATTGAGGTTGTGCAGGCTAGCATGCTCCTCCTTGGAATGTACCACCCAGCCAGAGCAATCAGTCTGTGCTATGGAGGCAGTGTGGGCTTCCACAGAGAGCTGAAATGAAGACAGGGCTTCGTAAAAGTAACCTGGTGCTCAGTCTGGTGCACTCATTTCAAGAAAGGAGATCTTTTTGAACGTTCTGAATATCTTAGAAGAGCATAATGCTATATTGAATGATCACTTTTTTTTTTTTTTAATTAGTAATAGTGACTTCTTAGAAGGTAGAAAACAAAATTTCGGAGCTACTGACTTTATTGCTGTCTCTTCAGGTAAGTTTCATGCTGTCCTTTCCAACACCAGTAGCACTAAAGAGGTAGATTGTGCATTTCTTCAGGATACTGTAACACGATGTGTAAGTACCTATAAAGCTAACAATTACCCTTACCTGTATAACCACAGTGCACCTTGGGATTAGCCTAGAGAGACACAAGTTTAAAGCCCGTGTCTCTGATTCATCTGCCAAGTATGTTGGTAAAACCATCCGTTTGTTGGGAAACTCTGTTGATTGCATGGTTCAGCTTGCACATGCAATTTCTTCATCTGTCCACACGCTGATGAGATTTGCGTGGACAAAGCAGAGGCTTGCACAGTATTTATGGAAAGTTCATCTGTATGTTTTCTCTTTTGCCATGATAAAAATGTCAAGATTGTCAGTCAACTCTTCACGTGTACACACTGTTCTAGGGTTTGAAAACATAATCCGTGGGGGCATGTGGTCACCAGCTCCGTCAGGTTGTTTTGTTTTCTGTAGGCTTTTTGTGGTGTAGACCTTAGGTAAGCCTCCTTCAGTGCCTCTGTTAAGCATGTAAAAGTCAAGTATGTGGCTATGTTTTCTACACTAATTTGTTATCCCAGACTAAATGTGTAATGACAAGCTATATGTTGTTTCCTGCTGGGAGGTAAAACATTATTGGCCACAAATACCCTTGGTTTGTCTTCATTGAAGGTGCTTATGGTGGAGAAGAAATTTATCCCACTGTTGAAAGAACTCTGCAATATCAAAACTCTCTGGATCAGGACACAAAGATAAATGCATTGCATCTGCAGTGACAGTGGGGGAAAATTGCAATGAACTTAAGCACTAGGTAGGCCTTCATATGATGGATCCTTGCTTTTTCCTTTTTTTTTTTTTTTTTTTAAAATAGCATGAAAGTACAGTTGTGTCCCAAAACTATTAGCATTGGTTCCAGTATTTGAGTATCAAATCCCCTAAGCTGTTAGCTTTGACCTGAAGTTTGAAGGAAGTTTTCAGAACCCCTTACAGTATGTATTTGTGTTATTTCCATTTGTATCTCTAGGTCTGGAGGCTTCCATCCCAGAGTCGCTCTTCTTCACTAATCCTCCTTGGTGGGAGGGACACCTCCTCCTTTTTGCTTCTCTTCTCCAGCCTTCTTCATCTCTGTTGCACCAGGATTGGGAAACATGCTTCCATAACAAGTCATGTACTGTGGGTATTTATTCTGCTACCCGTGTCCCACAGCATCCATCTTCCTGTTGAGGCCTGCATTTGAGTCCCTCACCTTCTACTTCCTTCCTCCCATTGTCCTCGTAAGAAAGGAAAGTAAGACATTTGTTGAGGGACAACATCATAATTTCTGTTGGAAGGATGGGATGGAAGGAGATGAGGGAGTGATACTGTTATTTCAGAAAGCGTTAATGAATGTTGTCAGCCAAACCTCTGACCTAGGAGGGAGTGGTGGAAGCATAAAGCAGATGATGAAGGCTCTTTGTGTTTCCCATTACTGTTGTGCTCGTTTTCCTTGGCTGTGAGCATCTGGAATACTCTCTAACATTTTTAATTGAGCAAATGCAGCATTCCCAAGCTGTCGTGTGACAAGCAAACAGATGAACCTACAAAGAAATGCCATGAATTTGAGTGTGTGGGTTCGCGAGCTCAGTCTATTATTCACAACTAGAAAAATAAGGTTACATAAATGGTCAAGATTTTTTGAGAGTGACTAATTGTTTTGGATGTCTTATTCTTTCGATGATCCATTAAGAATACCTAAAAAGGGCTTGTGCTTCACCGTAACCTTCTGGGTTCCCATAACCTTCTGAAAATTGAGGGTCCTTGCAGATGTTTCATGGTGGACACCAAGAAAACCCAGAGGTTACGAAAACCAATTTTCTTCTGAAACCGTCAACCATGAGGTTATGCACAGGGGCATTGTTTTATGGTTTACATCCGTCTGTGAATCCTCCTCCCATGTTTGTATACAGGCTCTGCAAATAAATGTTAACAGTATGCTTTACAAGTTGTGTTGTAGGTGGAAGCACTTTGCTAAGAGTAGACAGTCGTCATGGTCTTGAAAGACCAGGAAAGAAGGCCCAGGAAGAGTTCATCTGTTAGGTCTTGAACGTGGAGCTGTTTACTAACCACACACAAAGTATTTTAAGAGGGAATGGGGCATTGCGGCATTGCTGGTGTTTGAAGCATGGGAAAAGAACATATAAAAATGTCCTAATAAACTGGAAAAGCTGAGTGGCGGCAGGCCCCTCTAGGCCTTTTTAGGGTCACTAGAGAATGGGGGTTGCCCGAGACAAGGCAGGATTTTGGTGGGCACAGCCACAAGCTGGACACTTGCAGCACCCTGGGATGAGGCTGGAGAAAAGCAGCCGAAAGGTCACACAGTCCATCCAGCTAAACAGTCCTGGTGGGTGGCAGTCTGAAATAATTCCTGAGCTATTAATTAGGAAGATGCTTTTTCCAGGTTCCGGCCGAAGTCATAAGACATGCCAAGGCAAAGAGCCAAAAGATCAAAAGGACACTAAATATTTTTTTTTAAGCCATTCTGTGGAGAGAGGGAGGAGAGAGCTGTCCAGGGCTGGTTCACACAGGACGTGCTGACGGGGCTTGGCTTTGCTGTAGGATGTGATGAAGCAGCCTGCCTGGCCCCGCTCTCCTTGGATTTCATGTCAAGTCGACTGTCGGTTCTTTTGCCTCAGCTTCTCTCATAAAACTTTTGTGCTAATAGTGCCTTTTTCCTTCCAGCGTTGGGGTTGCGTGGCATCTCGGTTTGAAAGGGCTGTGTGATTACCTGGGTTAACCACGCGTTACAAGCTTCAAGAAGGAGTATTGCAAGTGTTGATTTGAGGTGAATTTCCTAGTTAAGCACAAGTAAGCTCACCACTTTGTAGCTTAAGACTTGCCTTTAGTGGCATGTGAAATATTAGAATCACAGAATCATTTCGGTTGGAAAAGACCCTTGGGATCATCGAGTCCAACCATTTACTGTACTCTACAAAGTTCTCCCCTACACCGTATCCCCCAGCACCACAATATTGAGTTAATCCAAGAAAAGACAAAGCGATGATCTCTAGCGCTAAGGAACAGGGGAGAGGATGCACGTCGCTTATAAGGAGACAAGGGACAGGCCAAATCCCATGTTTCATAAAACAAATAGTTCATGTATAGCACAACCCACAGAGTCTTGTTTCCCACAGACTTTTCTCTAAAAGAGTCTTCCTTTTGCTCCTCTTGTTTCCGTGAGTTTCCTGTTTGTATCCTCTGTTGTATGGTAAAGGTATTTGCTCCAACCTCTCTGACATTGGCTCCATGTGCCAATTTTCACTCACCCCACACCTACCGTTCTGTCAGACTTGGCTGAAAATGAACAGGGAATTTGAAATTTATTGGAGAGGAACTGATACGAGAAAATAGCTGGTTGACAGTGTAGTGTCTTAAATCCTTATTTCCAAGGGAACTTGGCTGAGCGGGGTAAGTTTGAGGAACAGAAAGCAGTATGGAATTGATTTTTTGCAGGAGGGACACCAAAACATCTAAACTTGCTTTGTGTCCCATGGATTCAATTCTTTTTTTTCCCCTTGACTGGACTTGAACATGGAAGTAGAAGTTGGTCACTTCTTACAGTGAAAAAGAAAGCCAGAATTTTGCAACCCAGACAGGAAACACGATGGTAGGTCCTGAGTGTATAAAATCTTTCTTCTTCTGCCATTCCTGTTGTGGTTGCGCAAGGGAAACCCCCTTTTCAGTGGAATGTTTTTGTGGGGTCCAGACTGAGATTCCAGCAGGGACTCTGTTGCAATCTTAAACTTGGAGCAGCTGCCGTCCCTCCTTAATGACGTCAGTGACGTTATTTTGATAAAAAAGAGCAAGTTCTCACAACTTTGGTGGAACTCACGAAGTCACTTAATGCGAGAATATTTCTTTCTTTAAATGTCATATTTTTTTTTTTAAAATGTCATCACATTTTTTCAAATGTCATTGAAGAAAGGAGAGGTTAGAACAATAGATTTGCAGTATACCATACCTGATTTTTTTGGTGCCTATTTTTAATTTATATGCATTTCTATATATTTTTAAGAAAACAGCCTTTAAAAAAAATTTGTCATTGAAAAGTCTGTTGTCTCCTTTTTGGTTTTCTCTTGCTTTAAGTAGGAAGTAGAGAAAAAAGCAAACCTGCCAATTATTCCATGACATTTCTGCTAGTGAAAATGCACTTACCTAACATCTGGAAGGAGCTAGAATGTTTACATTTTTCAAAACCTCCTGAAGGCCTTGGGAGTGCGTGTCTTTTTGTAAATCCGATTCAGATAAATGAAATTTGAGCTTCTAAATGACTCTGAGATTTGGAAAATACCACCAGTTAATTCTTATGACAGTTAAATGATAATCAATTCGTATAATGAACCAAATCATCTAGGATGGTATTAGCTTTCAGTAAATGCAAGCTTTTGTTCAGATTCAGTGGAGTGAGAAGAGTCTTTTCCCTACATAAGCAAACGTGTTCAACATTCCCACTGAACTTACTGGAACTGCACATGTAAGTGAAGTTGATTATATGCCTAATGCAGGATCTGTAGAAGACCAGAAGTGAAAGGTTACAATATCAAGCTTTTTTTTTTTTGCAGTAATTGACAGATGTGAAACTAGTCGTCTTCACGTGAAATTGCATTTTAATCATTGTTTTACCCCCAACCCCAATCAAAAATATACCCTAACATTCATAAATTTGTCAATTTAGTATAATCATCCCTTTCTCCACATCATTAAAACCAGCTTTGGTGTTTGATCTGGTCGTTATTTTATGCTTTATAACTCTAAGCAACAAGTCTAAGTTCTGCTCCAGTGATTTCCTTTTTGGCTATGATGCTTAACTGATGATATTTCATTTAGAAATTAATCACATTCTCTTATTGTTGAAGTTTTTATAAAAATGAAATTGTCACAATCAAAGACAGGTGTGTGCCCTTTATTGAGCTGCTGGAGAACATGTTGTTCATTTTCCATTCTCTATACAAACGCTGCCTTGTAAGATGGCTGAATGTGAGAAAGTTACAGCATCACTCTGCAAAATGATAAAATTTGGCACGGTACAGGGATTCTGTAGTTCCTGAGATAGCGAAGAGGAGCAGCCCTTCCTTTTCCACTACTCAAGCTCCTGAGGGCTGCGCGTTTATAACATTATTAAAAAAAAAACAGTTCCCTCCCACAGCAATAACAAATTGCAGAGTGTCTACCAAAGCTTTAAGGACAGCACTCAAAAAGTGGCAAGGAAAAGAAAACACGTCAGAGCCATTCTGCTTCACAGGTGTGGACTTAAGCACATGTTGCCTGTAGTTTCCAGGCACACGTACAGTAGCTTGTTATAAAGCTTAAACTTGATCCTCATTGACAGCTCTAAGACTGAAAAATATGTTGAGGCAGGATGTAAATCCGTACAAATATTGGAGATGTAGCAATGGAAAAAAGAGAAATCTGCCCACGGCAGCGGCGAGGAGGAAATACGTATTTTTGAGCTGAAAGGTTAACCTTGAGGATAAGCTTGTTGCCTCGTGGTGCTGTCACACGTGGCATTGTCACGACCGAGTGCCAACCTGCAGTCACCTGGGGATGGATGCTACGTGGCCTTTTGTGGAAACCTCAAACCTAGGTCGCAGGACGAGTGAAGGTCTGCCAGAGATGGGCTGGATGGTGGGGACAACCCAGTGCAAATCCTACACCAGGCGCACGCCTGTGACCTCAGGGAAGGTTAGCATTCACGAGGAGGCACAATACAACCTTGGAGAGTGTAGGTGTCTACTGAAAATCTGTATTCCCAGGCACCGGGGCAGGCTGTAAGCTTCTATTCTTCTTTAATTTGCCTTGAATTGCAATGTGTCCATAGTTATACAAACTGGTGGATCTGTGTGGCGCAGGGGTTCTATCGAGCCACTGTTTCTTCCCCAGCCTGAGACTGTCATGAAGGTCTTGGGTTGAACAATGGATTCTAAGGTCAGATCTCTGCCACTGAGATCCATAACGTCTGGCTTGCCCTGCCATGGATTGCTTGCCTGCATGGGTTTTTGAAGAACAAAATCACCCCAGGGGGGTTATTTCCACAGCTGAAGGAAACTGTTTGGTTGTTTCTTGGGTTGTCTTCCTCTGCCTGCCCATGGAGGGGGCAGTCTTCTTGGTGCTTTGGTGAAGATTAAGTCACATTACTGTGTGATTTTTAGCAGAGTGACCAATGTAGGTATATCTGAGACCAGATTTTGGCATGCCATGCACCAGTCTTGCTGCCAAAGCAGTCCCAGCTCCTTAGAGGCAGAGCCCTGAGTCTGAGCTGGGCTGCCCTCTTCCATTGCAAGATAAAGGCCAGATCGCAGGGCTACCTCTCCCACTTACTTGTAGCTGAGTTTGGCACTGATAATTAAAAAAAAAAAAAAAAAATTTTTTAAAAAAAAAGGAAGAAAACCTGAATATTTAGGGGTGGAAGGGGGGGAAATGATTTCTTTGGCACCACTTCTGTCTTTTTCTCTGAACTGCAGCTTCTCATATGCCTTCGTATCCAACATCTGTTTGCTGGATCTGATTGTGAACGCACACTGGCTGCCTCATTATGCATAGATTGTAATCTCTCTGTACATAAATTAATCTTTTTACCAGTCTGGCTTTGCTGTCAGCTTGTTATGTTGGTGGCCTTTGAGACTTTACTGCACTTTCTGTTGATGAAAGAGAGAACGTTTTGCATTAGAAACTATAACCTCCAGAGCCAGGGGGAAGGACGGCGTATTCTTGAACAGGCTATTTCAAAGTCTTGCAGGAGAGAGGACCAGGAGAGCAGGTGAACCACAGCCTCATCTGTCCCAGGGTCTGGTGGCAGTGAACAGTTTTGAAGAGAAGATAAGGAGAGTGCAGTGTTCCCATTACATCCTCCTTGCTTCTGGCAAATTTTAGGAATGAGCTGAAGAATGTTCCCAAACCATTGTGTTTAATAGCTAATGACTTTTGGTTTGAGAAACCCGATCCTCCCTCCGGTCAGTAACATGTACCGAGTGATGTCCTCAGATCCCTGCCAGCCATGTTTTCCATGAATCTTTGAAGATCTGTGGAAACTTGTCGGGCTCGTTTTTCAGTTTCTTGTTATTGAGATCAGCAGAGCCGCTCCAGCTGAGGCCATCTAAGGATCTGACCTTTGGGTCCGCGTCTGCTCCAGTGTGCTTTCTGCTGATGCTGCTAGCGTCGTGCCACTGTCTTCACTGCAGATAGTCGGGTAACCTGGTGGTCTGTGTGACTGGGAAAGAGCCTGCCCGACTGGCCAAATTCAAAGGAGCAGGAAGGGAAGGCTGTTACTTTATTTCCACATAGCCTTTGGGATTGAAAAGGCTTTTCATTAGTTAGGTGTGTATACGTGTGTCTGTATGTTTGAGGAATAATTTTTCCAAAATTTTACAGCCTCGTAAACACGCTGGGTTTCATCTTTTAAAAGCCACGGCCCTGGTACATGATAGGAAGAAAGGGCTTTTGTTCTGAAAGAGTTTTCTCGGTCATAAACCGTGCATTTAGCTACTGAACTTGCCCACATCTTGTTACTGTTTTCCCTCCAAGTATACAATACAGTGTCAGATTAGACATTCTACAGTGTATTACAAGTCTTCCTTTTAGTTTCACATAAACAAAACTGATAAATATTGTCAATCAGGGTTACTATTTTTTAACTGCATATGTTGAAGTTGTGGTCGTGAGCAGTGTAAGCCCAGGCAACTTTTGTAGCTCCCTTTGCTGACACTAAAGGTTTTCTAATTTTCTTTTTAATTTCTTTGAACTATAAATAGAAGAAACGTACTGCAATGCTTTATTCCCGATGACAGAATATACAACACTCCATATGCCTGAGTTTTGGCTCGGCATCGGCCAGATAGATGTTTGTAGTTTTTTCATGTGCTATTGATGATTCAAGGGTTAGATAAATTTACTGTAGTGGGAGGTATTGGCAGAAGTAATACTTGTATAAACATGATCCTTTTAGTTATAAAATAAAAACTACCACTAAATCACTTGACTCCCAGTTGCACAGATCCAGAAGTTCTTTCTCATTCCCCAGGACAAAGTTTGGTAAGTCCCTTCTGGTCATGAGTTGCTTTCAGAGGATGATTTAAACTGGAGATAATTCTGTTGTGTTCTGCTAGGAAATGGGTTGGCAAACCAAGTCAAGCAGAGTACATTTGAATCCTGGTTTTTAGTATCTGGGAGCGTAACAGAGATGTATTTCAAGGATGGTTGCTTTGGTTTCATACATTAAGGTGGTAAAAACGCCACTTGTTAGTAGCTGATATATTGTGTATGTCCGTGTGCATCCATGCAGATTTGATAAACTCATGTGTAATAGGTGTCTTGTTATTGATGCTAAGACTGCTTCATTTCCAAATGCAGTTTCTTGCCTGGGAGGTTGATGCAGTGCGACAGAAAAATCTTACTTTTAATCTTTTTTAGGTTGTTCGTTTTTAATCCAGTTGCTCACAGATTTGGAAACTTCCTTCTATGAATTGTGCCGAACTGCATTACTGTGGCATCACATTCTTATGGCGAGGACAGAATTCTTGTTTTATGCAGCATTTGTTAGTGGCTCCGAAATTCAGAACCAGCTTGAACAGGAAATAAAAGATAATCATGCCTTTTTACTAGCTTGGAATGACATTGTATGCCACTTGCTGGATTTTATTCGGATACACAGTGAGTGCTTGACTTGTCCTTCTACTATGTCACACCGTGAAAACCTTTGTAGGCCCACATGGTAAGGATTAACCATAAAAGAGAAATGCTGGGTTGGCCATTTACATCAGTTTTAAGTTTGTGCTGGTTTGAAAAAAGTAATACATTTGGGGGTCTGGAATATGGAATCTCGGATATTTTGGTGTGGTCACAGTGTGTAAATACAAGCTTTTAATGTTGTTTGATTGTTTGTTTTCTGTACATTTTAGAAACAAGGATGCTCAGACAAAATATATATTGGGTCAGTATTAGGTCTGGTCTTGTTCAATATATTAATCAGTGACCTAAGTGAGGGGACAGGGTGTACCCTCAGCAAGTTTGCTGATGATACAAAACTGGGAGAGGTGGCTGACGCTCCAGAAGGCTGTGCTGCCCTACAGCAAGACCTGGACAAGCTGCAGAGTTGGGCAGAGAGGAACCTGATGAAATACAAGGGTGAGTATAGAGTGCTGCAACTGGGGAGGAATGGTAACCCCCATGCACCAGTACTGGTACAGGTTAGGGGCTGACCAGTTGGGAAGCAGCTCGGTAGAGAGATACTTGGGAGTTCTGGTGGGCAGCAGTGTGCTTTTGTGGGCAAGGTGGCCAGTGGTCCCCTGGGGTGGACTAAGAAGAGTGTGGCCAGCTAGTCAAGGGAGGTCATCCTCCCCCTCTCCTCTGCCCTGCTGAGGCCACATCTGGAGTACTGTGTCCACTTCTGGGCCCCCCAGTTCAAGAAAGAAAGGGAACTGATGGAGAGAGCCCAGTGGAGGGCTACAGAGGTGACCAAGGGAGTGGGCCACCTCCCTTAGGGGGAAAGGCTGAGAGACCTGGGTCTGTTGAGCCTGGAGAAGACAAGACTGAGAGGGGATCTTATCAATGCTGATAAATATCTAAAGGGCGGGTGTCAAGAGGATGGGGTCAGGCTCTTCTCAGTGACAGAACAAGGGGTAACAGGCACAAGCTAGAACACAGGCAATTTCTTCTCAACATGAGGAAAAAATTATTTTCTGTGAGGGTGGCAGAGCCCTGGAATAGGCTGTCCAGAGACATTGTGGACCCTCCTTCTTTGGAGATAATCAAAACCCACGTTGATGCGTTCCTGTCCAGCCTGCTCTATGTGAAACTGCTTTGGCAGGGGGTTTGGACAGGATGATCTCCAAAGGTCCCTTCCAACCCTTCCAATTCTTTGCTTCTGTGTGAGTTAAGGCTGTCTCCTTCCCTCCCTGCCCTGACCCCCTCAATTTTGCTGCAAAAAATTTTAGGGGAGCTGAGTATTTGGAGCTCTGACAAAGCTCAGTCAAAGCTTATTACCTCTTAAAAGCTGTCTGGGCTTACTTGAGCTCCTAAATGCAGAGCTAGAAGCAAAATTTTTAGAGCTGTTTAAAAATACGTACACCTAAATACTACTTTGTATTATTATTGGTGTCTATGAAGAACAAGCAGTCGCAGTTTGTGTAGATACTTGGATATATACCTATCTACGTGTCTCTCTATATGTGTATCCATACATTTATACACATATCTGAAACATAAAAGGAAGACACATGAAAATACGAGAAAATAGCAATGCTTTGATTGAATTCAGGTTACATTTTTTTATGGTTTCCTGCTGTGAAGACAATACCATCCGTGATGTCCCGGGAACATACTTGCTGCTTTCTTTAAGGGGTCTTTTCTCAAGCATCAAAAGATTCAGCAGATCTGGAGGTCCAACAGTTCCAGGACATCAGAAAATCTCAGTGTGAAGGTTATGGTTCTTCGGGGTGCTGGCTGCTGTCATCCCAAGCAGCGATCCCAAAGAGTTGGCAGGAATTACTTGGCTTGTTCTGTTCCTGTTGGCTAGGTGATTATATTTGGGGGAAAAGTTGGAGTTGAAAGGCACTATTTTATTGGACTGACTTCAAGAAGAATTACACAATTACGCACACAGGCTTTCTCTGTGTGACTCAGGAGTGTGGTTTTTTTAACTATGAAATGTGGTGTTATCTGCAGCCCAGAAAGGTTTTGTTTGACAGGTCTGGTAATCCCTTATGAACATCACCAGATTACAATTTTGATTTTGCTCTTTAAATTTTTTCCCCCACATCTGGCCATGTGTTGAGGTATACTGTATACGTATACACAGTCAAACTGTTCAGGTTTAATGCCACGACTTACGAGAGACGACTTCAGGAATGAACTGTAAGCAAAGATTATTTGGAGAAGCAGTGGATGGCACTGTTGGATTATAATTATAAGGCAATAAAGCACACAAATCATAAATTACAATATTTTTTTGAAAAATACACAGGCTACATTATCCACTCCTCAAAAGGTACGAATTGAGGTTAAGCCTCAGAAGGATGTGACATTCGGATGGGCGTTGTTGCTCTATGGTATGTTATAAAAACCATTGGGGTCAGCTGAAAAGAGGCCATGCCAGTTTGGTTTCCAACGTCTTGTGGTGTTTCCCTCATCCAAGAACCGCTGCTTATAAAGGATATATTTTATTTTTTTGCACCGAGGGCTCCAGTTGCTGAGAGGGAAGAAGGGCTGGTGGCAGCATGGAGTCATGCTGGGATGCTCTATGTAGATGTAAGAACCAGGGCATCTGTTCCCATGCAGCGCAAAGGCCTGTGCACACCTTCAATCTCAGTCGTCTTGACCTACACTAAGAAAGCCATAAATCTAGATTATAACTTTCTAAGATGAAGTTTACCCCACCTTAATGTTGCTCCCTTGGGATACTACTTGTTTTCGGCCCTCCTTGGCGTATGGGCTGTGAAGAGACGTGTGTTACACGGTGGACCTGGCTTTTCCCCTGTGCTGTAAACATTTATTTCCTTTTCCACCACACTGCTTCCATGGATAGTTTAGTAGAGGTGCAGATTACAAGGAACAAACATCTTCAAGTGCTTGTTCCACTGCAACAATCAAAATCATTCCCATTATTAATTAGTGAACTCAACCAAATCAAAACACAGCAACAGCTAAAATAGGTGAACTTCTCCTAAAGCACAACCTGGTGAAAGAGCTCCCATTCTTTCTTTGCAGTCAGGCAGATGTCATGGTTGGGTTTTTTTTTCCAGGTCTTTCCCCATACCTGGCTCCTGCCTCCGGACTTGCGTTTGGTGATGCCCTTACACAGAAAGTGGTGTCAGCCTCTGGACACTGCCTGTTCTCCTCTGCTTCGTGCTGGTGTGCCTTTCTGGCAGTGAAAGTGTCTGCTTCGCAATTTCCAGAGGGTGTAAAACATTCTTGGGGGAGGCGGGGAGATACCCCTAGGGGTGTTTCCTCTTTTTCTTTTGAGGAGTACCAGGCCACAGCAGTGAGGATCTGCATTTTTTTAGAGATGACAACACCAGCTGAGGTGTGCAGTGGCAGCCGTTTGACCTGCATTTTGAAAAGTGGAAGCTAGCTCCTGGTGCTACCTGAGAAAAAAAAAAAAAAAAAGAAAAAATTAAAAGAAAGAAATTAAGGAAAGAAATTAAAGAAGGTATAAAATGAAATAAAATCTGGTAGTCTGAAGGAAAATACCTGCTGCACCAGCCCTGATAGGGAGCAGCTGCTCTCAGCCGACTGCTCAAGGAAGGAAAGAGGTCCCAAAGAGATGGGGAGAGGTGGGGAGGAGGGAGGAAGAGGAGAGCAAAGGCTGAGACCGTGGGGTTGAGGAAGCCCCGACTGTGCCTTCCGCTGAGCTCCTGCCCTCACCCCATCGCCCTGGCGCTGCTGAAATGGGAGCCCATGCTGTAACGCGGGGAGGGGGAAGGGGGAGAGAATAAAACCAGATGTCAGATGGGAAGGGGGGGGGGAGGAGGAGGTTTGTTAGAAATACAAAATACTGTTTGTTTTTTAAAATAAAAAATAGTAGGAAGTGTGATGAAGGAAGCTGAGTGTAGGCGGGAAGGAGTGCAGAAGGAAGAGAAGAGGAAAGGAAGGGGGGAGGAGAGATCTGAGGAGAGGGGAAGGGGAGATCGGGGCAGTGCTCTCTCCTTTAACTCCATATACCATTTGAAATGGCTATATTTAGTTAAGAAATACTAACATATGGCACTCATGTAGCATATGGCACTCAAAATAGTTAAGAAATACACTTGTCTTGCAGCCAAATGCTGCCTTCAGTTGCATGAGTGTAAGTGAGGATAGGATTTATTTCGTACAAGACTGTTTCTCAGATTGCTCTGACTGTTAAAATAAAGTGATGGGAGGGAGCTTCCCTTCTATTTTATCTTGAACTCTTTTTCCTCTGTGTGCAGAAACTGAATCCCCAGGGCAGAGAGGGATATGTGTACCAAAAAGATTCCCTCCACCCTCCCAATCTCTGTCTGGCTTTGAATTCAGAAAAGCTCTCACTGAGGGTTCACAGAAGTCAATAGAGAGACTTAAAGTCATTTCAACAGCCGCTTAGTAGGCTCACAATATCCACAAAGTTGGGGCAGTTTTATAGGGTTTATTTTTATTTTCTTAATTTAACTTTGTCAAAATACTTTTTTCCATTTGGAGATTAAAGAATATGCACAAAGCTCTACTGCCAAAGGAGATCTTTCTTCTTTCCTTGGAAACTGTATGGATTTGTGAATTAAGTGAGAGTGGAAAATCCTGATTTCTGTTTCTTGTTCTGTCCCTGACTGGTCTTAGTAATCATTTGCATCTGCAGAGCAGCTCTTAAACTTCCTGTTGCTTGGTTGTATTTAAAATTGGAGGTGCCATTTGAAATGGGAGATGCGGTATGAAGGATGTTGCATACACATGTGGAAAGGAGTAGTCCCTGTTCCTTAAAAGTTTATAATATAAATATACAAGAGACAATGGGAGGTGAATGGAAGGATTATCATCCCATGTGAAAAGCTAATTTTTCCTGCATGGAGGAAACACCTCAATACTTTCCTAGTTAAAGAAGTCCCTCCACTGGAACCAGGATAATAATTACAAAAAAAAAAATCCAACCCTTTGCACCAACAAGTAAGAAAACAATGTTTATTCTGCCCAAGGAAGGAGGATGCTTTTCCTGCTGTTCTTACCTAATGATGGGATCCTGACAGTCCTCAGCTACTGAGGTTGTGCTCAACAGCATGGTGAGAATATGAGTTTCAGCTCCACGTGTGAGGTCTCCTCATCGTGGATCCTGAGCTGTGTAGTTGTAGACCACAGTGGCTGATTAACTTTTCTTTTCTTGCTTAGGTGTGGTGATGGACATCTTTTAGCAGATTCTCAGTCCTGACTGCTGCTGTTCTATAGGGGTTAGTTGAGGCTCCCCTTCAAAACATGCTCATGACCTCCATCCCTCAATGAAAGGAATACTTTAAGTGGGCTAAAAGGTGAAGGAGAAATACAAATGTGAATTAGAGACATCATACTCAGCTGTGCCAATTTCATGCTTGGCACAGGTGATGAATTTGTGTACTAATAATCATGGAGGGACAGTGATGATATATGGTAGATTAAGAATAAATTTCAGGAGGGCACCCACTTTTCTTAGCCAGAACTTCTCTCTGACTCCCCAGACTCATGTCTTGATTGGTACCTTTTCTATCTCTGCAAGAAACAGTGAGTACATATCCTCCTCCTCCAACTAGCCAGTGGAGTTCTTAAAGTGCTATTCAGAGTGCTATGTAATTTGATGTACAAGCTCAGGTTTAGGCAATGTTTTGTGCTGTTGTGTAGCATAAAATCTAGGTACTGTGCTTTCAAAATAGCTGGGCACGTGAACTGCGGTTCCAATAACGATGAAGGTGCCAGGAAAACAATGTGTCCTTTCTAATGCATCTTCCTTCAAGAAAAAATCAGGGGTCTATTTTTTTTTTGTTTCACAGTCATTCTTGGTTGCAAACACTTGAAATGGTATTCCTCATTCTTCTGTTATATTAAGTTTAAAGACATGATAAACAAGGAACTATGTGTATTCTGCATCCTATCAATATATATCAGTTTTGGTGAGATGAATGGAGAAATGCTGTGGTAAATCCATAACTAAAAGCATATAGTTTGTTACTGAACTCATGTAAGCCAGAAGGACAGTGTTATTAGTGTAAGCCATCTTTTCAGATTCATAAATCACAGAATTGTAGGGGTTGGAAGGGACCTTTGGAGATCATCTCGTCCAAACCCCCTGCCAAAGCAGGGTCAGCCAGAGCAGGCTGGACAGGAACACATTTGATTATCTCCAAAGAAGGAGGGTCCACAATATCTCTGGACAGCCTGTTCCAGGGCTCTGCCACCCTCACAGGAAAGAATTTTTTCCTCACGTTGAGAAGAAATTGCCTGTGTTCTAGCTTGTGCCTGTTGCCCCTTGTCCTGTCACTGAGAAGAGCCTGACCCCATCCTCTTGACACCCGCCCTTTAGATTTTTATCAGCATTGCTAAGATCCCCTCTCAGTCTTGTCTTCTCCAGGCTCAACAGACCCAGGTCTCTCAGCCTTTCCCCCTAAGGGAGGTGGCCCACTCCCTTGGTCACCTCTGTAGCCCTCCACTGGGCTCTCTCCATCAGTTCCCTTTCTTTCTTGAACTGGGGGGCCCAGAAGTGGACACAGTACTCCAGATGTGGCCTCAGCAGGGCAGAGGAGAGGGGGAGGATGACCTCCCTTGACTAGCTGGCCACACTCCTCTTAATTCTCCCCAGGGGACCACAGGCTTTCATGGCCACAAGGGCACAATCACGCACAACAGCCTGAAACAGGAGCACACGGAGCATTACCTCCCTTAGCTCTGCCATATCTTGTGAGGGTTCTGAGTTTTATTGAAGTTTGCTCTCCTTTAAGAGCATGTAAACTTCTTGGCTCAATAGGACAGCAATGTCTCATGCAACCCAATTAGTGTTATATCACCATCGCTCCCTATCATTCTGCTCCTGAACTTTTACTGCTTCCTCCGCCTGCGCACCCTTCGTTACCTTTGTAGTTTTCATGGAGGTTTCCAGAGTGTGAGCCTACACACCACGAGATGACCTGAAAAGCCATGCCACACAAAGTGCTTAGTGATGTGTAGGTTAGTCATTTGCCTAACGAAAAGTTACGCTTATGCTGGTTGTTTGCAGATACCCTAGAATGCTCTTTTGCTTACTATAATTTCTTCTTTAGAGCTCTTAGTCACTTCTTAGTCAGACCACCCCCAAGGGAAAAACTCTCCCCCAGACTTCTCATCTTTTTTTTTTTTTCCCTTTTTTTTTTTTTAATGCAACCTCCAGAGTAAGCAGATTTCGTGAATGCACCTTGCAGCTTTGCATTAGTCAGAATGCTCTAATAAATCACGTCATCTTCCCTGCTCTCCCTAGCCTTGGAGAAAGTGGGCAGGGTTTCAGCATCTATTTCCAGTGCCAGTTTCTACACAGTGAAAATGAACATTATTGAATTCTCCTGCTATGGAATGAGAAAATCAATTGCGTTTCTTTTGTCCGTGAAGAGTCTTTAGAGAAAGCAGATAAAAAAGAATCTGTGAGTAACAACTGATTGCTTCTTTTTGCCATCGAAAACCTACTTTTAAAGCAAATATTTAAATAATACTAAGATGCCTTCACTTCAAGCCTTGTAGCTCCTCAAGCTCTCCTCGTTTCCCCCTCCACCCTGATCCACAGGCTGGTCCTTTTGCTGCAGGTCACCCTCACCCTACCCTCTCTTCCTGCTTGGAGCTCAGGCTTTGTGACGGCTGGTGTCCTGCTCTGCCTCTTGCTGTGGCTCAGCCACACGCTGATGGATCTGCCACCAGGTCCTTGCTGCTTTCTCCCCCTGGCTGTCCTGGGGACACCACCACTGGCTGTTTCCCCTTACAGCCCTTCTCTGGGTCTGTTATATCAACCGCGCCGAAGAAAGAGGGAATAAACCTGTGTCCTCTCCAGAGGCTTAAACCTACAGTCATGGGGAGATTTTTCCTTTCAAGAAGAGGAAAGAATCTGAATCGCCTCTCGCATGAATATCCCACACTATTCTTGTAACTTTTTCTAAAATTAAATTCCTGCATGTTATGTCTCTTCCTTTCCAATGTTTTCCTGATCATACGATGCGATCCTTCCAGTGTAGACAACTGGTTTATATTCCCTTGTGAGCAAAGTGGAAACTTGTTAATGAAAATGTCATCACAGCAAATGCTTTCAATTCTCTCATAACCACAGGCAGCAGTATGTATAACATCCACTTGCCAGCCCCCTGTGTGCCTGTCCATCCCAGCTACTGCTTCCCCTGGGGCAACCGCGTGGTTCCCTTTCTACAGATGCTACCAGAGGTTTTGGCTTTTCAAGAGAGTGTATTGATTTCACTGGCTAAATTTTGACCCAAAAGAAACTTTTTGCCAAGTGGTACCCAGTCCAAGCCCTGGGAGCCCCTGATACCTGGGAGTAACTCCTTGCATTTCCACAAGTGCTATAAAAAAATAAAAGACCCCGAAGAGTAGTGCTCTCTGTCCATGTATATAAATAATTTCATTATTTTAATAGGCTGTTTTCCTACCCTGATACCCTTAACCATTTGGGCCCACTACCACACTTACAAATATCTGTATGGCTCACTTCTGGGCTCGGAACCCTGTTCAATAAAACTTAGAAGCACGTGCTTCAAGAAGAAGTCATGCTTAACTCAGTCCCTGTGCCACGGGAGGTAAATGAACACAGACAACGTAGACAACAAAGCTGTCAAAAGAGTAGAATAAATGCATAGTTCCCTAGCATGTATAGATGCAATACCTACCTGGTTTGGTGTGCGTGCTTGCTTATTTGTGTGTGTAGCTGCTTAGTTACTCTTCAGGCAGAAGCCTGCTGGCCACAAGACCATGGGCCTGGGAACAGAAAGAAGGTAGGAAGATTTGAGAGGGTTGTTTACCAAAAAAAAAACCCAAGCAGAGCTCCAAGCTGGAAATGGAAATACTATATCAATATTTTTGTGCTCAGTATGTTGTTGGAGGTGCAGCTACCAGATTTGCACCTCATCATTTAAGTCTTCTGCTGCTCCAGTCTTTTTCCCAAGGCATGTACCCTGTATTTACCACCAGATTAGCCCCCGGCCTCCCAGTATGATATGCTGGCTGTTTTCTGGCAAACACAGTTTGAGTTGCCTTTTTCAATAGTTCACACCTCATTTTATACCCTCAGATAAACTGGTACCTTTTCAGTCCTGCTACTATTTTTAGTAGAAAATGTTTTCCCATGTGGAGCCAAGGAGATGTGAAACAACAGTATTTACTAAAAAATCCATCTGTCCATTTTTCCCTCCTGAATTTTAGGATTTTTTTTTCTCGTGTGCCTAAATATGAGCTTCCTACAGGCATAGTTCTCCCTTTCACTGTTCTTTTGATAACTCATATATTCTGTGTCTTAGGAGACCTATTATGGTACAGAGCATCATCAGTTCTGCAAAGGTGAACAAACAAGGCCTTCAAAATGGTTAGAGCAACTTGGGAAACCACCCTCAGTGCATTGACCAGAGCGAACTACGTACTTCGTGTTGCATGGGAGACAGAAGCCTGACACCAGTAGCTACACAGGATTACAGTTTAATCTTATTTATTATTTTTGGGTGGCTGTTTTAGTGGCAGCAGTAGCCTGGTTTAGCACTCAGAACTATCTCTATCGTTCACCAAAGGCATGACCCTGAAAAGGGTTGTTCCAAAGCAAAAATGATGTGATATCCTTAAGAGGAGATCAGTGCATCAACTACTGAAGTGCTGCTAAAAGTGCTTTGAGTACTTTTAATCGTTGTGCTGAGGATACTCCGTGGCTGAAAAGGCATAGGTTTTTATGACTGCTTTTATTGCATCAGGTCCAGTTGTTTTGCAAGGAATTATGGTAACATAAGGTTATACATTGCTATCAACACTAGCAGGATTGGGGCCATTAAAATCTATATTTACAGATTTTCATGCCTTTCTGGATGGTTTAAGATCTAAGATAAATACGTGTAGTGATGGTATGTGGTAGGTAGAAAAGCAAAGCTCTATACCCTGTACATACTACTGATGAGTTCAAATACTATCTACATTGCCAAGTGCAGCCTGAGCACAACAATAACAGGAAAATTAGTTCAATTAAATATATATAGATAAAAAAAACCCAACATGTAAACGTAGAAACTGCTCTAAACAGTTTAAGTGTCTCCAGCTTCCCACACTTGAGCCAAGCTGCTTGTTTTCAGATCCAGAGAGATATATCGCTTAGTTTTACAAGGTATAATGTGTTTAATATGTACATTTCCCCTGCTTCTCCTTGGGACTATCTGAGCATCTTCCAGACAATAACAGATTTATCTCAGCAATCACTAAGAAATTTTTGTAAACCCCTTTTTACTGCTTATCATCAGGGATGCTTAAATCCTCGTAGCTGCCATGCTTTTAACTGTACTTCTGAGTGCTATGAGTTAAAGCCAACAAGGGAGCTCTAATTTTTAGGCATCTTGGTACTATATTGCCTCAGCCTGGAGTTAGGCATGAAGGCTGTATGTGTTGCGAGTGGGAAGGATCTTCAAACAACTGGCTCCGGTGACACAGCAGTAAATAAAAAAGGAACAAATTTATGTGTGTGGTGGCTGGAAGTGGGCTGATACTCACACGCTGGTATGAGGGGAGCGGGTAACCTTGGTTTGTGTGCATTTATTCCTAGCTACAAATACAACTGGGAGCTAACTGACTGGGAGTAACAGGGTTAAGCACGTCTCCTTCTTCAGGATTAGGGGCTTTAATTCTCCTCTGTAAAATGGTGCCTCCTTCCCTTTAGGTTTGGAGATGTCTGAAGAAGCTTCATTGTTGGGTACCGGTAAAGGTCAGTGCAGCCTCTTATGAGTGGATCTAGTTTCCATTCCTTTATTGAAGTGAAAAGCAAACTAATTCAGAAAGAGTATTTTTAAGAAACAAGGGAGTAGTCACCATTTGAAGTCAAAGAAATTCATCAATTGCTCTTCGTCTTTAGTGTTTTCCTTTGTTTAATATGCTGGTACCTTTTGCTGGCCACAGCTAGACCTCATCCCAGCAATGAGCTCCCCAAAGTGACCAAAGGGCTTTTAAAAAAAGTACAAAACAAACCCAAACAACCAAAAAAAAACACCAACCCCCAAATAGCATCTCCCGAATTCCCTCCCCCCAAAAAATCAAGCCAAATTTGCAAAATAAAAGCTAAGAATATTTTTAATTAGAAAGACCTCGAAGTAGTGCTATCAGACAAAAGAGAACTTTTAAAAGGTGTGCATGCCTCCTCTCTGCAGCATGTCTCACCAGCTTGGTTGTTACTTCCATAGAATGGTCCAGGCCTGAAGGGACCTCCAAAGGTCATCTAGTCCGACCCCCCCGCAGTCACAGGGACACCCCCAACTAGACCAGGTTGCCCAGGGCCTCCTCGAGCCTCCCCTTGAATGTCTCCAGGGAAGGGGCCTCAACCACCTCCCTGGGCAACCTGTTCAAGTGCTCCAAGTTCTAGCCAACTTCATGAGTTTCCCAGTTTAGTAGCAACTGTTAGCAGATCACAAGGAGATGCTTCTTTGCATCTTGACCCCTTCTTATCTCTTTCGTCCCAAAGCTTTCCATGTCACTCGAGATCTTCTCGCCTGCTACTGCACTTTGCAGGCTCAGTAGTTGTCAATGTAGGTCTTTACGCTCCCCTTTCTAAAGGCATGTGTAACAAATAGCTGCCGCAGCTAATTTTGGTGACTTTTCTCTCATCGTGTGAGTTATGGTGGAATCCACCCTGACACAAGCCTCTCCATCCATGACATAGGAAGTTCGGGCAACTAACGGAGAGGTTCAGTTTGAATGGTGAGGGTCAGGTGCCTAAAAATGAGCACAGGGCTGTGCACTTACAGCTGGGGGACTGACCTACAGCAGACCCAGAACGTGACACCAGTTCTTATAAGACCAAGAGAGGAGATTTTTAAACTGAAGGTCTGCCCTCCTTCTTGAATTCAGCTCAGAAACAAGCACTGTTTCATGGAGAAGGTTACTAGAAACAGGCGCCCTTTGAAAGCAACTGCAGAGAAAAAAATACAAGTATCAAAATGCAAGGAAAGTTTCAAATCTTTTACTGAGCCTGCTTTTCTGCCAGTCGGAGAAAAAGAGGCTGAAGGGCAGTAGGAGAGAAGATACTAACAGGAACTTCAGATTTTTCTCAGGTGGGGGGGGGGTGTGTCAAGATGTTGTCTACCTCAATTCTGACACAGCTTGTGCCTCTAGATTTTGAAAAGGGGTAGACTCTCCGTTTAGAATAACTCCTTGGAAGAAAAAACTTCTGGGTTCTTCTAAGAAGTTCAACTATGACAAGGATGTTTGTACTTGGTCTAGCTGAAAAAGACTAGGCCTTTCCCCTGAGAAGAAACAAATGTTTTCAGCCTAATTCAACAATGTTCACTGACTTTTCCTTCCCTTTTTCTGGGAACAGAGCGATAGCAGGGATGAGCGTGTGGAAGCAGGAGAGGAGGAAGGGCTCCTCATCGCTCTCTCCAACTCCCTGAAAGGAGG
>JAOQGH010000012.1:51632266-51648558 GCA_025769975.1 Gallinago jamesoni
CCCCCCCCCCCCCCCCCCCCCCCCAACAAAAAAACATCTGTCTGACTTTGTCCAGGAGATTGTTTCTATAGCTGTAACATTTTGAAAAAGCAGGAAAAAAAAATATGTTATTTTTCCAAGCCTGCCTACCCTTTTTTTTCTTTTTTTTTATATCCTCCTCTGTGATGCACATCATTTCCTGCCCCTCCTTTCTTTTAACCACTGTTGACCAAAAAAAAAAAAAAAAAGGAGAAATAGAAAAAGGGGAAAAATAAACCCAAGAAACTGATTGAAACTTGACTTAGAATAGCACAATGATCTTAAATTTTCCCAAGACTTATATTTTGGGAGGGAGCTGTTTTATGAATGGATATAAGGCTGACACATGAAACGCGTGGGATCCGTCTGAGTGCCTTGTCTGGGTCAGCTGTGACATCTGGCTCCTATGAATCTGGCGTGCTGTGACTCACTAACACACAAATAGTAATCCTTGATAGTATCCACTTGTGATGCTCTGCGGGTGTTGTCACAAACAATGTCAAACGCCAGAGAGTGGCCTCAATTCTGTCCCGGGCTGAGGCTGCTGGAGGGGCTCAGGGCTGGATGGGGGTGCTGGGGGGCTCTCCCTGCTCCCTCTGCCGCGCGGTGCCTCCCCGTGGAGCTGGTGGGCACGTGGGTGATGATGGCAACTCAAGGGTCTGTGGCTTTCCCTCCGCGTTTGCTGTAGGACAGAGTTTGCCCTGGGATGCTGCTGCCGATAGACAGGGTGGCTTCCAGTGCAGCTCCCATCTGATGCTCCTTGTCCCCAAAGCTGTTCACGACAGCAAACCTTCTGACCTCTCAGCCCCCCCCTCTCCCACCCACTATGTCTACATGCAGAAAAGGGGAGCAGCTCAGTCCACAGCCTCCATCAGCTGCAATGAGGTTTGGTATCAGAGGGAGTTTTGTATCGAGACCTTGATCTATGGGTGGCGTCGGTGCAACGAGGGTCATAGCCATGGAAGGGGAAGGTGTGTAGATTAACAAAGCCCTCCTGGTGCCTGTGACATTGCCTAGACCAGCTCAAAGAACCTATTACAGTGTGACAACCCTCCATGTTGTATTACCATTCAGGATAAAATACAGCTAGAATTGCAGCAGGGAGTCAACAAGAGAGGAATTCACCTCAAGTAACAGCAGCTTTTTTTTTTTTTTCTAACATGTCCCTGAAACTAAGGGACTCGTGAATTCAGGGTGGTTCAAAAGGTGAGGGTGATAGCATGTGTAAAGTCTGCCTTGTGTTTCCTGTACCTCTTCTGGCTGGAGGGGGATCTAAAGGCTTGGTGTTTTACAGCTTTGGCTTTTGGGCTATGGAAAGCTTGATTACTGGCTTTCCGAAGTGCTGCATAACGATTTAATTACTTTAATTTGCTGTCTTGAAAGAGGCCGCAAACGGTCTGCCTACATACAGAGAGCAGTGACCATGGTGAGGGAAGGAGGTGATGTGCTGTGGGACCGTGCTGACCCCGGCTCGTTCTGGATGCCAGGAGCATTACGTACAACCCCAGCGTTTAGGCACGACAAGATGATTTAACCCCCAGTGCCAGAAAAATGGGGATCAGCGTTACCTTTCCTTTTACACACCGATGAATTTCAAAAGGTCAGCATTCAGGATCAGGGGTGTCACGTCCTTTCTTCCTGCATCTGTCGCAGGAGTGGGATATACACTATAAAGGCCAACATCCTAAATTTTTAAGGTATTTAGTGTTACTACTTATGCCTGCCGATCTGTCACACTGAAGAGTGATCTGAACTGGTGGATAATGAGGAATTCTTGCTGGGAACCTGCTCTGGAAACTGTGGTGCCATCCTTTGGTGTTCACAAGCATCATCCCGTATCTGCCCGGGCTCCTCCAGAGGCTGCATTTTCATTCTTTCCTTGGTGATGGCTTGAACCTGCATAAAAACTGAGGTCTGTGGTGAGCTCTGAGCCCCACATTGCTGCCTGGAGCCCCCCTACGCTCTCCTTTCCTCACCCCTCAAGTCCAGTGCAAGCTAAAGGAGTCAGCCGCATTGCAAGAGTGAATATTTTTTTCTGTCATTTTTTGTTGTAGCAAGTGAGGATTATTTGAGGATTATAGCTATCTGGGGAAAACTCTCCTCTAAGTCGTTTTTGATATGAGGTGGGATCAGCATTGGTTTGTTTTTTTTTTTTGCCTATGGCAAGAGTTCACATGTTGTGTCCGTAAAGTTTGAGAATGAATAGAAGGCAGTGATTTATTCGTGGTTCTGAATTGCAGCACTGCGTAAGGTACCCGGCAATGGGCGAAGGCTCCCGCAGCCCCGCGTGTTAATTTTTGCTAAGCAGCAGGCAAACACACAACAAAACCGCGGCGCTGAAAAAAACTGACTTTTCAAATGCAAGGCGAGAGTCTTGCGCTTCAAGGGGATGAGTGATAAATTTTGAAAGAGGAGAAGAAATGTGTTTCAGAAGCTTTTTTGTTGTTGTTTTGTTTCCTTAAATTTCCCCACACATGAACAAAATCAATCCAGAAGAGCCAAGAAACCTGTAATGGATGAAATGTTTTACACATATGTGATGGAAAACTCTGCTCTCCTAAGTCAAAAAGCAGCTTCTGAAGAACTTAATGTGGCTAGAAAGTCACAGGTGCCTGACCCCTCTGGCCCTGTTACATCACTGCTGCATATGCTTGGACTCCTTTCACCACTTTTTCAAACCTGCCATATGGGGAGATCATATTCTGCTAACCCGAATCTTCCAGAACGCTTTGCAGGACCTCGTGCCAGAGAAGATTCCCCACATCTCACCCTTTTATCCTCACACAGGAGCATTAGTGAACTAAACATCTCTCATTTCAACTTCCTCCCAGCCCCACTTTTTTGGCTCGTGGATTATATCTCTTTTCAGCAGCTGTTTTTCAGCTGACATTTAAACTAAGCTCACATCCTTAAGGTTGATTTCTAATGTTTCCTTGGGAAAAAAAAAAAAAAAAAGAAAGAAAGAAAAAAAGAAGACACACACACACATGCAGGCACAGACCCACACCCTTACCCTTGGAATTCTCTGCTGAACCCAAATAACACCGAGTACACAGTAATCCATGCTGCTGGAGACTGCTGGCACCCCCAGCTCACGTCTACGGTGGGTAACAAACCCTTCACCAGAGAAATACCTAGCTCAGGGGACCCGTAACGGGCTGTGCATAAGGCTTTTGCACCTCTAAGAGGCTGGTTTAAATCCAGCTCAGGTCTGTAGTGACTGTAAAAGTTTATTACCATCTGATAGCTGTTTGGTGGTCCTCGACCAGCGAACAGGTGTCCAGCTCGTAAAGGGGAGGAGAGGAAGAGTGCTGTGGTTAATGCACTGGGGCTGAAGCACCAGATTTCTTGGTCCCCTTCCCGGCTCTGCCCCAGATTGTATAGCCACAGGCAAGCCCTCTGTAAATGGTGATAATATCCACAGGCCTCCCGGGAATGCCGTGAGGATATGCTCATTAATATCGCCGAGATGCTTGGATGCGTTGGGAGCGAGGAGCTTGGTAGAGCTAGAGAAGCAGCGATCGTGTGTGTGTGTGTGTGTGTTGGCAACGCCAGGGAGAGGCTGAGAGATGGATGAGCGCAATAAATGGGGCCCCAAAATGAGCTGTGGGCTCATAAATGACCCGCACACTCTCAGCGCCTGCACCCAGCATCTCTAAACGCCAGATGAATTACCTCCCCTGCCTGACTTGTCCCGTGGATGAACACCTAGGAAACTGGGGGGAGAGGTGATGTGCATTTTTTTTTTTTTAAGGGAGGTAATGCTTGGTAGGAATACTCGGAGTTCCCTGGCCAGCTCTAAGGCAGAACCTACCAGCCTCCAACCCTGCCATTCTGGTATCCCTCTGCAAATTATAACTTGCTGATGGTCGTCTGTAAGGAGGAAGATTCGGTGTGAGGAGAAGCAGGATGGGACCTGCCTTCGGGAGCCACCTGAGTCACGTTTCTTCTGCTTCCCCCAGGGCGCAGAGAGAGGATAGGGTTCACAATTTGCAGAGCACCATGGTGTCCCTGCTCTTTCTCCAGCGGTGAGAGCAGGAGGGGGTATAGGAAGCCGATATTACCTTTCCCTTTGCAAACTGGTGCTTACCCCTGTGTGTCCAGGCCCCTGTCAGAGTACAAACATGATGGTGGTAATGAGGAGTAAGGAGGGATGAAGCTCCTGCTGCCAGGGGTCCCATGTAGTGGAAGAGTTACCCTCCGCTCCCCAATACCCGCTCCAGGATGGGGTATTGGGGATACCCTTACAGCTCCTGGGGAGTGCAACAGGAATTTTTTGAAGGCTGAGGTGTTTTTGTTAGGGCTTCAAATCCCAATTTTCAGTTGTTTTGTAATGGTGCATCCCATTTAATTTTTGAACACCTGGAAACCAGTTTGTGCTGATAGTCCTGTTGGAGTTAATGTGAGTAAAAAGTAGGAATATATTTACAGAACCAGGCTCCGAGGTCATTCTTCTGCCTCTTATAGTGGTTTTGAAGCTTTTTCTTATCTTGCTGTATCTTACACATTTTGCTTAAGGTACATCAGATGGTTGGGAGGGTTTTTTTTGGTGGCAACGGAGGCAGAAGAGCAAAAGTTGCGGTTTGACATTTGAGAGAAAAGGAGGTAATTATTGTTACTCGACTTAGCTTTGGTTGGGAGTAAACTTCAAAACGTGGAGCCGCACAGGGAAGCGTTTCGTTTACACTAGGGAGCAGTTACCAAAGTTGTTCCATTGATTCACCGGGGTGGCTCCGGTGAGTGCCAGCCCGTCTGTGCCCAGGGCATCCTGATCCTTCAGACTGGAAATCCTCCTGCCGGCCGTGCTGAATTACTTCTGTGCTCTTCCGAATTTCTCAGAGTCCTTACCTCAAGGTGATTTGCAAACCCTCTGCGAGTAACGTATTTTGCAGTGCACTGGAGGTCTCGACACCTTGATGATTAAAATGAAACAGGTTGGGAAAAAAAAAAAAAAAAAGACACAAAATGGAATATTAATTAAATTTCCGCTACAAGAGTTGCTTTTCAATATATTAGGAGAAAACTGATTTTCAGCTAAAAAATACCCAACTGATTTTATAACTGTCAGGAAAATATTGGAACAAATCTTCAGCCGTATGAGTGAACTATTTTACTTTGGGTAAATCTGCCTTTTTCTCTGAAAAAGATTTTGTCTGAAGAGTATTGCCTAGCTCTGACCATGAATGCAGTCCTTCTCTTTCAGCAATGCTTCATTGCTTTAGTTTGGGGAGTAGGTTTTTCACTGGAAATTCAGGACACAGGGTCACACTTATTTATTAATAGCAAAGTAAAAGAGAAACCCTCAATAAGTTCCTAAAAGACGTGATCATAGATTAAACCAGAGTGTGATTCAGAGTGAGCACTTCTTGATCTTTTGGCAAAACATTGGACCTGAGTGCTCCGTGCTCTTGAGAACATGAGGTCACTATTCTTATTTGAATATTGTGCTGGCTTAACAATGCTTACCGTCACTTGCATGAATAAGTAAAATTACTATATGTCATCCTGGATTTCCTTAAGCTGTAAAAATTAATCATGGCATTAAGTGTTTTCAGGACTTGAACTTTTAATATTATTTCCAGTGATCATAGCACTTGGGGGAAGGGAGGGAAGGAGTGAGAGAGAGAGAACTGAAAAATCATATGTTGAAAATTTTATTATTCGAGGGGAAAGTATCAGGTAAAACTGTTGCTAGGAAAGACCTGATGGAAAAATGTGTTGAGCTGTGGGTAAATGCTGCCAACCTCCTGTTCCAAACTCTGCTTCTGTGCTGTGTAGCCCTGGTTTGGCTCCACAAAAGTCTCCGAGATTACACCAGTCTTGTGTTGCGTTTCTGGAACAGAGATCTTCCCTTTCGCCATTCCTAACCGTTTCCTTTAGCCAATAGCCATCATTTTTGCCCCTTTCTGAACTTCGCCGTGTTAAAAGATTTGGATTGGGCCATGGCAGGGCAGTCTGGAGCTAAGTGCGTATTTCCTGCAAAGTTTGAGGTGCCTCGGAAGTAGGATTTTCATTCAGCCTGTTCTCTAAATATAAATTCAATGCATCTAAGGGATTGAGAATTCTCCTGCCCTTCTCCAAAAACATGATAAAAATCTTGGTAGAGGGTGGGAGTGATGAAGCAGTAGGAAAAAAAAAAAAAGAAAAGCACATTTATTCCTGATGGTTATGGGCTTCACGCAAAACTATACTTCAGGGGGTTCACTGAGATTGCGTTCTTGTTCCTGATCTGTGTTCTTTCTCAGAATAATGATGTTTATTACTCAATCGCTTCTTATATAATAAAGCCCCTGAAGTCCCTGAGCAGTATGCTATAGCCATGACAGTTATGGCTTTGTGGAATCCCATCCTTTTGGTCAAGAAGGCTCATCCGTTGCCCCAACAGTGACCTCGACAGAGTGCCAGTTAGGGGAGGGCTAATACCACTGGCCCACTATAACATTATTTATTTTGCTCTATAAAGTTAATGACTTTCCTGGTTCTTTTCTCATCCAAAATATTAAGCATGATCTATGCTAAATGTATAGGAAATAAATGAGAGCCAGAAAGCCATCCAAAAGCCATTACCAGACATAACAAAAATCATATTTGCTCTCCAAATGGCTGGGGTAATGCGGGAAATATATCTGTTTAGAAAGCCGTTTCCATTTATTTTTTCATCCAAACGTAGGGGGATAGAAGGTATGCAGTCATTCTGTGTTATCTTGTCCACTGGCTAATTATAAACTGTTGAAAGCTGTTTATTCATAAAGATAGACTGATTCTGCTCCCAGCCTCCCCCCACACGGTAAATATACTAATGAAATCATTGACATGTGTAACGATCATATAATATGTTTGTTGTGGGAGTGACTTAAAACTTTGGTGACCAACCAGCAAGGTTGCCAGTTCTCTTGATTTTTTTAAGGGCTAATTTTTGGACTCATGGGATAATAGGAAACCTCTGAAATAGAGAACAATATCTCACTTGTAATGGAAAGCAAAGCTTGGAAACCTAAATCTTAATCATTAAAAAGGCAAAAGGTGAAAACTGTCAACTCACAGTTATGGATGGAGATTAGCTGGGTTTTTCTGCATTTACAGTGTCCAGGAAGGTTAATTGCTACTCACATGTAGCCATGTTTTTTTTTCAGGGTTAGAAAAAATGCAAAAGTAGTGTAGTATTTTTAATAGTCTTTTTTTTTTTTTTTTTTCCCAATTACAACATGGAGCTTGTGTTAATAAATAGGACTGGAAGAAGGGGCTGGTGTCAGGAGGCCTGGTGCTTTCTGCAACGCAGCTCTCTGTGTGCCCAGCCCGGGCCCACTATCGAAGCTGTCAAGCTGCTGGGATATGTCTGTATCATGCTCCCCCGTGGCTCAAAATACACAAAAAGGTGTCAGCAAGAGTCCATGTGTCTGTGGTCCTGCAGGGATCACCTTGGGTGTCTGTCGGGGAGATGCCAAGCAAGGCGAAGCCAATGTAGATTGACCCAACTCGATGCATGGAAGACCTTAGAGTGTTTCTTCACCACCCTCCATTGTCTCTCCCATGTCAAGAATCTTTTCCTCTTAGCCAGGGTATCACCCTACCCTCGATTGTTAATGGCCACCAAAGTAAGAGTTTCCCATGAAGAGATGTCAGAGCAGCAGGCATACATTGGAAAGCTTTCATGACTTGGATGCATGAGTTTGACACTAGCGCTCCTCTCGTTCTCAGTTTTGATGAGTTAAACCATAACATCGACAAGAGAGTTGCACGTGATAATGGTTAATATTAATCTGTGCACATTGTGAACGTTAATTCGCTAAGGCGTTAGCTGACTGGTTGACATTTAATTCTATGGGACACATAGGAAAAGACAGAGTGAAAAATTCAAGTGGAATGTGTGATATTGGGTGCAATGAATGTGTGAGAATTAGAATAGAGGAGCTAGTTATTACTTTTTTGTGTGTCTGCAGTGATTCAGTGAGTTAATACAGACCACAAGAATGCCTTTCCAGTTCGCCAAGGATCTGGGAGAAATCCTCTGACTTGAGCAGGAATATTGAGCTTGACAGAGAAATTTCTGAAGTTCTGGTTTTAAGTTCTGTTACACAGGAAATCAGATTGGCTGATCACACTGGTTGTTTCTGATCTAAAATTGCAGAAGCCTTCAAGAAATCACCAGATTTCTTGATACCTTCTTAGAGAAGAAGAAAAAATAGTCTGATTAAAGAAATATTGCTGGCTGAATATGTTTAGAGATGCTGGCAATATTTTCATAAAAGCAGGTCATGCACAAAACAAAATATCTGTATACACTTGGTGCAAATTATTTCAGTGGTTAAAATGTTCTCATTTGGAAAACCCTGAATTTCTAGAGGGCAAAAAGGGTTTTAAGACAGAGATACTTTCAGGATCCAGAGGCTGTAAACTGGAGTTAATATTTTTCTCATTTTATGAGGTTCTTTGAGGAGAAGTACTTCTGTCAGGGAGCTGGTGGTGCAGGTAAGTACTGGGAGTAGTGGGGATGTGACCTGGTGCTCCTGCCCTGCTCTGAGGGAATCACGGAATTGTCAGAGTTGGAAGGGACCTCTAGAGATCATCTAGTCCAACTCCCCTGCCTGTAGCCATCCTATATCCCCAGTGCCTTCCCTTTTACTTCCTTAATTTCATCTGGAAACTATTCCAGGCCAGGTCTGCCTTCCTGTGCATAATCTGAATGGGCTGTAATCTCAGTTGAGCCTTGTAGGCGCTCATACTTCAGCAATTCTGGGGCTTCTGAGGGCAGAGAGGGCTGTTAGATGGTCTAATCTGACAGTATATTCACACTGGCCATAGGATTTTGGAATGCCTTCAGGAAATAAACTCTTGGATGAAGAGCAGCTGGCTCAACTTGAACGCAGGCAAGACCAAAGCAATGCTAGTCAGAAAGGGGGAATGCTTTGAAGAGTGGGCCAAGGCACTGTCTCCACCTTCCATTCATTGAAGACATATGGGCTCCATTTATCAAAGTTGTGCAAAGCCTCTGGGTCCTTCCTGGCTTCCATGGCCAGGTAGCATTGCTTTCTAAAGATTTCCCAGCTAGCTGGGGAATGTCCTTTCCTTCCTCTCAGGCGGTGATAACCTGAGGGCAGGAGCACATAGCTCAGCATTCTTGGAACTCATTTGATCTTGGGTATGTTTTATCTGACTGTTAGAAACGATGCTCACATTCAGGATCGGGTTAATGCAGCTGCCCGGCGGCGTGTTAAATGTCTGTAGATGTTGCTGTCTTCTTTTTCTGTGGTGTACGCTACACCAGACTTCAAGTCTTCTCCTGATGCTTGGTGAGCTTCTGATGTCACTTTCGGTACTGAGAGTGGTTAGTGAATCAACACCAGCTAATCAAACCCAAACTTCGATGTATGAACCATCAGGGCAATAGTGCTCCGACTGACTGAAGCAGAACACATCGCCCAGAAGAAAGTATGTGAGAACCGGATACGAGACTTTCTTAATCAGAGAATTGTGGAATCGTCTTGCAGAGAAGATCAGACAAACCCAGAGTCTGACTGATCTTCTGGAAAGAGGCTGTCTTTGTTTTTTCCATCTGTCATACTCTTGGTTCAAACAACTTTTTATTCCCTAACCTTTAGTAGTGCTTTATTTGATATTTATTCAGCACTTTTACATAACATTTTTAAACAAAAATTATCTTGAATTGAAAACCATGAACGATTAAACTGGAAGTTTCTGTGACTTCAAAGCTTTCAATTCTCAAATCATAATAGAAATATTGGCAACAAGAAATTATCAAACTGTGTTTGATACTAAAAACCTTTATGTATTTGAATTTTTTCAATGTGGTAAGGGCGGGGGGAATGTCCGTTGTGAAATAGAATAGCAATTTTAAATGCCTTTGTGAGGGGTGCTGAATGCACAAAAAGAAGCTATAAGGCTTGGGGTTATGTTTTCCTCTAAACCATGGAATCATATAATCATTTCAGTAGGAAAAGACCTTTAAGATCATAGAGTCCAACTGTAAACCTAACACTGCCAAGTCCACCACTAAACCATGTCCCTAAGTGACACATGGACATGTCTTTTAAATACCTCCAGGGATGGTGACCTCAACCACTTCCCTGGACAGCCTGTCCCAGTGCTTGATAACCCTTTCAGTGAAGAAATGTTTCTAATACCCCATCTAAACCTCCCATAGTACAACTTGAGGCCATTTCCTCTCATCCTATCGCTTGTTACTTGGGAAAAGACACTGAGCCCCACCTCATTACAACCTCCTTTCAGGTAGTTGTAGAGAGCAATAGGGTTTCTCCTGAGCTGCCTCTTCTCCAGACTGAACAACCCCAGTTCCCTCATCCACTCCTCATAAGACTTGTGCTGTAGACCCTTCACCAGCTTTGTTGCTCTTTGGACACAGTCCAGCAGCTCGATGTATTTTTTGTGGTAAGGGGCCCAAAACTGGACACAGTACTCAAGGTGTGGCTCCACCAGGGCCGAGTACAGAGGGGCGACCACTTCCCTACTCCTGCTGGCCACAATATTTCTGATACAAGCCAGGGTGCTATTTGCCTTGGCCACCTGGGCACACCTCTGGCTCACAGGCAGCCAGCTGTTGACCAACACCCCCAGGTTCTTTTCTGCCAGGCAGCTCTCCAGCCACTCTCTCCCAAACCTGTAGCACTGCATGGGGTGTTGTGACCCAAATGTAGGACCCAGTATTTGGACTTCACTGAATTTCATACAGCTGCCCTCAGCCCATCGATCCAGCCTGTCCAGATCCCTCTGTAGAGCCTTTCTTCCTTAAGCAGATCAACACTCCCAAACAGCTTTGTGCTGTCTGCAAACTTACTGAAGGGGCCCTCAATCCCCTCGTCGACATCGTTGATAAAGGTATTAAAGACAAATGGCCCTAGTACTGAGCCCTGGGGAACACCACTTGTGACTAGCCACCAACTGGATTTAACTCCGTTCACCACAACTATTTGGGCTCAGCCCTCCAGCCAGTTTTTTACCCAGTGAAGAATAAGCCTGTCCAAGCCACGAGCAGCCAGTTTTTTCCAGGAGAATGCTGCAGGAAATGGTGTCAAAGGCTTTACTAGACTCTGGATAAACAATATCCACAGCCTTTCCCCCATCCACTAAGCAGGTCACCTTGTCATAGAAGGAGATCGGGTGAGTCGATCGCAAGCTGCTTTTCATGAACCTGGCCTGATCTCCCGGTTGTCCTCTACATGCAGCATGATGGCACTCAAGGTGATCTGCTCTATAACCTTCCCTGGCACCAAAGTGAGATTGACAGGCCTGTAGTTCCCTGGATCCTCCTTCCAACTCTTCTTGTAGGTGGGCATCATATCAGCTAGCTTCCATTCAACTGGGACCTCCCCAGTTAGCCAGGACTGCTGATAAATGATGGAAAGTGGCTTCGTGAGCACTTCTGCCAGCTCCCTCAGTACCCTTGGGCGGATCCCATCTGGCCTCATACGTGTTTGCCTAGGAAGTGTAGTAGGTCGCTAACCATTTCCCTTGGATTCTGCTCCCCATCCCTGTTGTCCAGCTCAGGGAGCTGGGTACCCTGAGAACAACTGGTCTTACTGTTAAAGATTGAAGGCATTAAGTACCTCAGCCTTTTTCTCATGTTTGGTCACTAAGTTTCCTCTTGCATTCAGTAAAGGATGGGGATTCTCCTTAGCCCTTCTTTTTTTGTTAATGCAGTTATAGAAACCTTTTTTTGGTCTTTTACGGCAGTAGCCAGATTAAGTTCTAGTTGGACTTTGGCCTTTCTTGCTGCATAACCTCATGACATGCTTGTAGTCCTCCTGAGTTTTCTGCCTCTTCTTCCAAAGATCATAACCTAAGTAAGGGGGAATCTGTTTTCCTTCAATTTTAGGCATATGTGATGAATTTAAATGAATTACACTGTATTATATTAAAAGAGAGAATGTGATATGTCATAATCAAGATTGTCCAGATTGGGTTAGAGGTTTATGACATTTTTTCATATGCACATTTTTCCTGTGGACTGTAATCATCCTTCAGCTATTCTGCTTGTTACTGTCATTTTTTCAAGGATCTGTTATGAGAAATCTGGAGTAAGTTGAGTGCGAGAAGAGAAAATTTAGGATTCTTCTGGTCTCTCCAGCATATCAGGTAGAAAGATGAAAGTACTAATTTTAAAATATGGACCTGGCATCAGCATCTATGAAGTATTTCAGATTTTACAAGGACATTGATTGTCCTCAAGCTAAACTGCTCCAAACCAAATAAAAGATGGAGGTAAACCCTCCTCCTTTCTTATTTCCTGGATAAACATGAAGGTATGATGGCCTTGCTCTATACTTCTTCCAAAGCTGCCTATACTTCATGAGAGAAGACTGTGCAGGTGTTGGAGTGGAGTACATGGCTGGAATAGACCTGAACAATAGTAATTATTTGCCCCAACAGCATCCATCAGAGGCAAATGATACAAGGACACACAGAAATTAAACTTATTTTGAACCCTGAGTTGTGCAAAGTGCAAAAAAGAGAATTTCTTCCTCACGGAGAAGGACTAAGTGCTTTTTTTTTTTTTTCTGTCTTCGTACCAATCAAAATTATTATTCTGACTCATATGAAAAATAATTATCTGTATCAGTTGTTCAGCTATGACACAGCAGTGGAAAGGCATAACAGCAGTGTATAAAAGCCAGCTTTCCTTTTCTTCAACAGTTGTTACTTTGGGCAATTTCCCCAAAGATGCCAAGAGTATGGAGGAAAGATCTGGATGGAGAAGAGCCATCTTATTTCTTCCTACCCTAGGAAGCTCTTGAGCTGTGAGAGGCAACTCTTTCTTTGAAGACTGAGAAGAAATGTATCCATAAAAGAACATAAGACTGTGTGCAACAAAATTTGGAGCTCTATTGATCTGTTTGGGTTTGGTGGTTTTTTTTTTTTTTGGTTGGGTTTCAGGGTGTGGAGAGCTGCCTGTCTTCTGGGTGCAGAGTCAGCAGGGGGTGCCCTGCTTCTTCAGGACATGGGTGAGGATTTCCTGCCCTAGAGAGAGGTGGTGGAAGGGCTTGGTACCTATGGCGAGGCACCACCCTCAGTGACTTGTACTTGTGGGAGAGAATTAATCACCGTAGGCCACGTCCTTAGCTCTTTACTGAGGTTTTATTGAGTCCTCCTCTGTCTAAGCACGGTTCCAAGTCAGAAAGTGAGTCAAGGCTGGGGTGCTCTGTTGCTCGCATCTGAGTAATACCTGTATGATCGCTTCATTAGAGAAGAGGTGGTCTCCTGAAGGAAGTACCAGTGAAATGAAATTATGGATAGGACCGGATTACAGGCTTTGCCTCCGTCACCATGAGCGGGTCCCCCCGCAACGGGAGAGGATTTCAGTGTTACACAAGGAGGACAATCGTTGTGACTGCATCCCCATGAGACAGAGCTCCACACAGGAGGTGTGTGCAGCGATGTCAGGGACATAGAATCATAGAATCATAGAATCATTCAGGTTGGAAAAGACCCTTGGGATCATCGAGTCCAACCATCAGCCCTGCTCTACAAAGTTCTCCCCTACACCATATCCCCCAACATCTAAACGACTAAACTCATCCAGGGACTTCAGCTGAGGAAATATTCTCTCCTGGTTGTTTGGGAGGACGCAAAGATAGAAATCACCAAGGGGGACTGCCTGTTACTCAGGCTATGGAGACTTCATTAACATAGCACCCTAACACAGAAAATAGACATACAATGACCAGAAAATAGCATAGAACATAGCCATCATACAGTTAGGAGATTATTGATCTTGATTTGCAGATGACCAGAGTAGGGATCTAGGACTTCATTTTACTTCTCTGTGGTCTCTGAAGACTCTTGGATGAGTCCTTCATTTAAGATTCAGTTTCCTAAGAGCAGCTCTGACTAACATGGGGTGCTTATTAGGGGATGAGCTCGAGAGTAGTTTAGTGATGATCCATCCATTGGTGCCTTCCTCTGGCTGACTGCATCCTCTGGAGACCATGAGAGGGATGAGAGGGACGCGGTATAAATCTGGCTCTGCACAAGCCAGTTGCAACCCGGCTCATGTGGCAGAGCAAAACAGGTACATAAAGGGTTTTTCGGGTTAATTTGAGTTTCTGGAGTGGTGCAGGGGCATGGAAAGCAGGAAAAGGCTCTAACCCACTCATCCAGCCTTAGGGCGGTACTCTCGCTTTCAAACTCGGGTGTCCCAGGGTGCACCCGCAAGTGGCAGGTTCCAGCATCATTTCGGTGTGAGATAATTGGGCAGGAAGGTGGATGTGGGAGCAAGGAACAAAGAAAGGAACTGACCATTACCATGCAGATCTTGAAGGACCCCTGAGTATGCGATTTGGCTCATGGGGACTCAGCCATTATACCAGGGGATTAAGAAGTTTCAATTCTTTCTGAAATAATTACAAATACGAGCAGACATCTGAAAAACATAAACTGTTACTAGCCCTCTTAAGAAACACTTGCAGACAAATTTTGTTATAATGGAAAAAAATCTGCATTTTGGAACATAAAGTTGCTTCTTCATTGATTTTTGTTGTTTGACGTTGTTATGGATTGCTACACTGTGACTCTGAAGCAGTCCTTGATCTATTCCAAAGTCAAAGAGGGGGGAAGGAAAAAAGAAATCTATAAAACATATTGGCCCTTTAGATAAAAAAAAATAAGAGATGCTGTGGTGCAGCTGAGGTCAGGAAGCAGCTGATCGTAGCAGAGTCTGGTCCCATGCCCTACTCTGTCTGAAACGAGTCTGGTCAGAGAGTGGGAGATGATGGTACCTCTGGGCTAAAGTAGTTGACACCTGAACCATATAGGAGGATCTTCATTCCAGTCAAGGGAAGAATATTAGGAAAACAGCAACTTTGCAGGAGAGCTACTCGGTCCAAAGCAGTAAAACTTCACGCTGAAAAATGGAAGGGACTGTTCTGCTGAACTATGAATCTTTGCTCCCCGCGATAATACCATTTGCCGCGTTCCTCAGCTTAACATCAGCGAAGCCTTTGAGGGAAGGAGGAAAAAGCTCAGGGAACTCGACAGATTTCCATTTCCAAGAGAGGGAGCAGCCCTGTGACCTGGCAGGGCGCCACCGAATGACGTGGGGCTCGGTGGAAATCGGGTTGCAACGGTGAAGGGCTGGGAGCAGAGTGCTGAGCTGTCAGATAAGTCACAGCGGGTGAATGTTAACTTCTATTTGTTATGTTTTGAAGACAAATACCATGCCCACGTACCAGACAGGGCAGGGTTAGACTGCGGGGGTGAAGAAGGGAGGAAGGCAGACCAGAGGAAGGAAGATATCCTTTGTAAATAAATAGAAATGTCAGTCTTCCCCGTTTACTTGGGCTGCATTGCTCATGACCCTGTTATACCAACAGCCAGCGGGGCGAGTCGGTGAACGACCATTTCTGTCCTCCCGGTTGCCATAGGATGAGAGTTGTGTTAAATGAGGCTTACGTTTTAATATATTTATTAACGAATCTTCTAGTCACAGTCAACCCCATGTGAAACACCCGTGAAAAACCTCTGGCCCAATCCTGCTACATGTTCTTTTCAGATATTATATATATTTTTAGCTCTGTAAACTACAACAATTGCCCGTTACTATTTTATTGTAGTTAGAATGTTTACATTACAGCGGTGTGCAGTGTTTTCAGTCAGAAAACACTCTTTTGCAATTAGCATATATAATAACAAACAGGAACTTGTGGAATTATAATATAGGGTTCCATTTATAGTTAGGTGCACCAGAAATGCTGTGGTGATTGCCATGATATAAATAAAACAAGTATTCGCAGACTTTACACATTTTATTCAGTACAGCTTGACAGAGAAATTTTGTCTGCATTTCCAATGGAAAATAATAATTGTTATACAGAATGATGCCCCCAGTCTCTAAGCGCATAAAAGACAAAGAGTTTTTAAGATGGTTGAAGAGATGACTAAAAAGAAGTAATTAAAAACATATTTGCAGTCAAAAATGAACATTTCTAGGAAAACGTTTGTGTTTTCCTACTTTCACTTTTGTGACTGGCTGCGCTAACGACAATAGAAGGAAAAGGAACAAGTCAGCTCCTCTGTTCGTTTTATTCTTGGGGGTTTTATCTAACGAGGCTCATATTCCAAATAGGTGCATAATTAGGGCAACACGGGGGTATTTTATAGACGCACTGTTATGAAGTAAGGCAGAAAGAGAGCTTATTTCTAGGCATTGGCTGGCATTGTCTGCTACGAGCAGTAGCGTGCTGTAAGCTCTCTGATGCCGTTCCAAAAGGTCCTAATACACCGTGTCAGGAACAATGGATGCA
>JAOQGH010000012.1:51648658-51664158 GCA_025769975.1 Gallinago jamesoni
CGAGCAGTAGCGTGCTGTAAGCTCTCTGATGCCGTTCCAAAAGGTCCTAATACACCGTGTCAGGAACAATGGATGCAATTGGGCCAACTGTGTTACAGCTCCGTGCTCGTGCCTCTGGCAAGTAACAGGATTTCCTAGGACTTGAATCTGGTCCTGAGCCATTGCTCCTCCAGCCAACTGTCTCAGCAGCTTCGGAACCAGTCGAAAGCTCCACACCCGGCTTCGGTGTGGAGTGGGACACAGAGCAGTGTCCCCTGCAACTCTGCCAGGTCCAGAGGTGACCTGTCACACTTATATCAGGGGATCTTCCTGTGTTTTCTGCAAGTTAAGGAGCCTCACATTTTCTCTCTCTCTATTCCATAGCCTGCTTTGAGCTGTTTGGCAAGACGGGGTGATTTGTTAGCGAGGAAAGGGTGTCTCGCCCTCCCCACCGTAGGTAGTAGTTGCCTTGTAGGCAAGAGTAGGACCTCTTGCTTGGTCCTGCTGGTCTCTTTGGTCTTGTGCAGCAAGGTGAGCCCTGTGCCCGAGTGCATGTTAAAGCATCTGAGCTGTCAGGAGAAGCAAGTAGCCCTTCCCTCCTGATCTGGCCAGAACAGAACCTTCCTTCTCTTTCTCAAAACAGTCAGAAACACCTCTTCACTCATCTCTCCTTCACCCGGCCAACCAGACAAAGATAGCAGCAACAAGACCTCTTTTTCCCCTTCCCCAATCCCTCCCATGAGGTGTGCTGGTGGTAGATGTGTATCATTACAGTGGTGCTGATAAGGTCCCGTGGAGTGCTTGTTCTAGTTGTTAATTGTCTGTTGTTGTACACAGGGCAGTTCACGTCTTTCAGCACGGCTATTTCAGGCCACCAGCACGGTTACATTGGTTACATCTGCTCATGTTTTCAAAGTTTTCTCTTTAATCATCACAGGCTTGAAGGCAGGTGCTTTCGTGTGTTTTTATTTGCTCACTGATTTTTTTTTGTTGGTTGTTTTGTTTTGTTTTAATAGCAGTTGAATGTCTGTTGTCTTTGAGTGTGGTAGCTGTAGGCACAGATTTGGGATTCTTCTATCTATCTCACACTTATCCTACACAATCATACACAGGAATTGCCAGTGGTCCATGGTTGTATTTCAGAGTGGAGTTGGCAATGCACAGAAGAGATTAATAATCAAAGCCCAACTTTGAAGTATCAGAGGGTGTTGAGATGCTTTCTAGAGGTGTCAAATGTGCTCCATTTACCACCACTCTGCCTGCCACATTTAGGCCAGTTTAGAGATCGCACTGTTAATGAATGAACTGCTTGGACATGGTCTGTAGCCTCTTGAGCAATTATTTTAGCCTCTGCCATTGCAGTCTCAATTTGGCTAGAAATAACTATAGGTTTTTCTAAGGTTAGTTCTGGTTCAAGCAGTAATTGCTCAGATAGCCGTGGTATGGCTGTTCACTCACAGGCTCCACAGACATATCCCTAAGCTAGCACGGATTATATTCTGTAATTTAGCATCATTAGTATGGGGTTCCTCCATTTTCTGAATACGATGGCATACATTAAGGAGCAGTTCTTCATATTCAATGGCAATAAGTAGCTGAAAGCATGTAGCCAAAGTCCAAAGCATAAGGAGTATTCACAAGCCAGACTACAGTGGGCATTAGCAGGGAGACTGGCTTCCCAGTATTTGGCTGTTTGTTCACTTTAGTAGCAAGATTACATTTCTGGGAAATTTAAAAAACACTTTGAAGATAAATCATTATTTTTAATACCGGTTGTGTTTAGAGTCCTAAACAGGTTCAGAATCCTGTTGTGTTAGGGACAGTAGAAACGCACATGAGACCCTGAATCAAAATGCAAGGCATCAAAACAGGCCTGATGGAGTAAGTAAGAATGAAGATGAAGTAACAAGCTGCACGAGGTTTTAGTATAGAGTCACCACATGCACAATTTACAGGAGTCAGGTGGGGTGATTTCTGCAGTCCCACCATTCTCAGTTCACTCAGAGGAAGGTCATTGAAACAAGTATTGCTGGGGAGAGGCAGCATGTCTGTTGGGTGGCCAAAACTAGGACGACACGATACAAGTTGGTTTACTCTAGGACCTTCTAGCTAACAGGTAAGGTTTTATCCCGGAATGCCAAATAAGCAAGTTGTGGTGTCAGCTAACAAACGTCCAAGGTGACACTTTACCCAACATGGTGGGAGGAAACTGGGCACCTTCTGGGAGGGCTGACTAGAAACAGCGTGCCATGTAACAGGGACTTTGGAAAAAGTGTGGTAGCGAGTCTCAAATAGTTGATATATTTCAAAAAGGCATCCAGAAATCTGGGTGGTTATCTGAGCTAAACTGAACCTTTTAAGGTTAACCCATCATTAATAAGTTCATTCCCAGGATTAATGGCCATGCAGTACAGTATGTGGGTGTTTAGTGAAGCCACAAATAAATTATGAAGGTTAATAAGTGTTTCTCTGAATAAGGAGAATTATTCCCCAGAGAACCACGAAATAGGCTATTAAGACCTTAACAAAATAGGCGGCCTCTACCATTTTGAGATTGTGGCTTGTTTTGTTAAATAAGGCAGTAATTGTTTTTGTTTTAATAGTGTGACTGGCCAGGTATTCCTGCTTGAGCACTTTCTCTGTTTCCCAGGGTGAGAAGGTCAGATCCAACCCTTTAAAATTTGATTTGGAAAATAGAAGCAAGGCGGGGGGGCAAACGTCAAACAGAACAGGGTTATGTGTGGAGTTATGGGTCTACGGGAACACTCGCAAACCAGATCCTGCATGCCCAGGTCAGGGACAGTCTTCACCAGGTTGCCAGACTTCTCTGTCCTTCAGATATGCCTGAATGCACGAATGAATTAATGCTGAAATTAAATGTGGATTTTCCACGCAAAGAGATGGGGATGGCCTTTGCACGGCCGCTAGCTAGGATGCTCTTATTTGAAATACCTAAGATGATAAAAATATCTATGATGACACAACAGCCTTTGGGCACCTTCTTCCACACAATAAGAATTGATGAATGGTGTCACTGGGAGAACAGCACTGTATTTGATTAGCACTGTGACACCGGTGGGAAGATGGCTCAGGCAGAAACGCCTGTAAGGACAACAGAAGTAAGCAGATACTGAGGCTGACAAGGATATAAGAATAGCAAGAAATGAGCAAAAACTGCATTGGTTGTTATTTTGGTGCTTCTGGGAGACCTTTGGCATCAATCTTCAGAAGACTACACATCCAGCAGAGATGAACTGGCCATGCCAGCTTGAGTTCTGTGCCCTCACAGTAAGCTTCGGAGTTTCACTGGTTGTAACTTGAAATGTTTTCTTGAAGGTCACAAGGGCTCCTTTCCAGCAGACTCCTCTGAAGCAATGGAAATTAAATGGCCACTGATTTTCGGAGATCCACAAACCAACATTGCTGTAAATACTACTCCCTCTTGGTCTGGGCTACAGCTGCACAGTTAAGAGGAACTTTGCAGAGCTTCTGTTGTCCAGTCTCATATGTCATGAAGCTTTTATGACTCTACAGCTTCTTAGAACATGACAGAAAAAACCCAACCCACCAATCTTTGGTTAGTGTAATGAATTTCAGACGAGCTGGTCCAAAAATGGACCCTGTGGTCACCATGCAAAAGTCAGTGCTTTCCAGGGGTGACGACATTTTGTTATCATAATGTTTCCTTAGGGTTAAAAGAGGAAATAAATGTTCCATCTTGATACCACTGTGTGATAACTGTTGGCATATAGTCACCAATGTAAGTAGTTCCTGATGTTAGATAATTTGGTCCTAAAACTAGGTGAAAGGAGGTGGCTCTAGCTGAGTTTTACTGCAAATTTCTAGTTCTAAAGCTAGTAACAAACCTCAAGGCATGAAAATGAAGGCAGAATGACCTCAGCCCGATTCAGATGCCGTACATGAACATTCTGTGGGCAGAATTTGAAATTTCTCTCTTGATCTGGGTCCAAACACTGCGGCTAGAATCTACTCTAATCAAACCAAAGAAGAAGCTTGCATAAACGCCTTCAAACAGAACCTGCCAATTTCTGTAGAGCTCTGCTGACAAGCAGTTATTTTTCCTGTGTTAATATCGTTAGAGGAAAGTATTTGAACAGGAAAATAAACAAAAAGGAGCATTGACTTGAGGTTGAGTAGAAGAATGGGGATAGCTGAAGTCAGTGGGAGTTTTGCCACGGATTTTACTGGAGCTGAGGACTTCATACATTCTGTTTCCTTCTAAATGTTTGCAGAGAATTGAGATGCTGAATATTGAAACCAATCTCCAGGTGCCAGTTAGTGTCAAGAAAATGTGTGTGTGTGTGTGTTTGTGTCTGCAAGTGAGTGTGCATGCACACGCTTCTTATTAAGATACCCTTTTGCTGTTTCCAATTTAACTTAAAAACCCTTTTCTTTAGCATGAGGAGTGGATCGAGGTGGCACTGACAGAAGCACGGGGGCAGCAATGTGAGCTGCTCCTGAGCTAGTTCCAGGGTGCGTTCATTCCGACTGCAAACTGCCTCACCTTCTGCCCCTGGTTTCCCCAAAAATATTGGGGGATGATCACGTCAAATCTCCAGCTGTTAGCTCGTCATGCTCGCACGTAGAGATCACCTTCCTAATCTCCCTTCGGTAGGAAACTGCAATGAATTATTCTAGCTAGTGCTGAAGGATTTCACGTACGTGTTTACTTCAGCCCACAGAGGGAAACTGGCTTTATTTTTTAAAGAGAGCTGAACGTCAGCTGTATCAATCTTGCCTTCCCTCCTTAGCAAGAAGCAACAAGCAGTGCATGCAGTAAGGAGACAGATACTGCGATCGATAGTAAGTGAATTTTTTGGAAGCAGATAAAAATCAGTTGCTCACCCTGTGAATTTTTTTTTGTTTGTTTGTTTGAGAGAAAAAAAGGAAGAGGGGACTAGTAGAGAAAGGGATGATTTCTGAAAGTGGTGGCTGTTATTGGTGGAAGATCAGAGAAACCAACTAAAGACTGGTTCTGAAGAGAAGCGCTGTGGCATTTCTTAGTGGAAGCCAGCCAGATAAATTAGTGGAATATGAAAAATTCCCAAGGAAGAGTGAGACTCGATGTTTTCAGTTGTTGAGTAAGGCATGCTACTTGATTCTTTACAAGGTTTTAGTGGGAAGAAGTTGACTTTGGGTTGCTTTTGCACAGCAAGCTGGTGGGATGTATAGGTGCTTCTTTTGTAAGGGGAAGAGCATGGCTCCAAAGTCCAAGAGAAGTGTGGAAAACTAAATCAATTCAGGGAGAAGTTTGTAATTCTAGTGGGAGGTCCAGGTGATCCTTAGTGGCTTGGAAAATTTGTGTAAACTTTTGCAAACATCTTCTGAAGTCCTTTCTTGGCTAGTGTCAGCTTCTTAGCTCATCATTCAGCTTCCTAATTTCTGTCCTTTACCCAAGAGCAATTGCATGCCTGGCTTGGAGATCTTTAAACTGGGAGAGCTTCAGTGACTACCAGTATATTTCTTCATGCTAATTCATTGTTTGGTTTGCCTTCAGCAAATACTGCCACTTCTGTTTAGAAAGAAGAACGGGGTCCTGAACCTATAAACAAAGAGTATACATAGGGAATAATAGATAATTACTCTGTCAAAGTAAACTATGATCTAGTCAGGACGGAAAATCCACTTCTGTCCACTGCTGCAGTAAATGATGACATTCAGAACAGACAACTCCATAATGGAAACTGCTCGGAATTGCTTTATTTTAAATGGCAAGCACTTCCTTAAACATAACAAAGAGCAAGCGAAATCATTTGTTGAGACTTGACTCTCTGTTAATTATATACCATAGAGTAGCAGGTGTCTAAGCATGTAATGGTTTGTTTAATCTGTATTTCTGAGTTGCTCTGAAGCTGCCAAGAACAAATATTCAGTACTGGAAATTAAATCTTAAGAGATAATTTGGAAAGGGCAATTAGCCGGTAGGCCTGGCTGAGTTGCAAAGAGTGATTTGTGAGAATCTTCCTGAGCAAGAAGATGCTTAGTCAAGGCCCAGGTCTATGAAGAACTGCACTGATCTGCTTGTACCTATATACTACAGGTTTGATTTCAGTAAAGTAGAAGAGTTCCAGCTTCTCATGCTTATAAATTTTAAATTTGCCCATATGCTTCTATTTCTCCTGGACCAGCAGTTTTTAAAGGTACTCGTGGGTTTTAGACAGTCAGAGGGAAATGTCTGAAATATCTTCAAAGGGATGTACACGTAGCATCTTGCAGTGTGCTTTTCTGAGAGTGCGTATTTGTTTTTCCTACGAACTGCCTGCTTATTCTCCTCTTTGATACAGCCTTGTAGAGTCTAGATCACAATGGAATGAAATGTGACAGGAGATCAAATAGGTAATAAAGGTGGATTAATGATGAAGCATTTGATAAGGTTGCTTTAAGCTGAAAAGCAAAGTCACTTGTTTCAGAGAAGGCTTTACTAATGATTTCTAATTCTCCCAAACTTCTCTATTCCTCTGTGATACTTCAGTGCCAGTTATTAGTGGGACTGGATAAATAGATGAAATTATGTAAATAATCAAAAACGACACAACTTTTGCAATATTCAGAGAAAATCATCAATACACTTAGACTTCAGTATTTTCTCTGAGGGATAATTTGTTACTTAGGTGATACATAAAGCATTTTTTTCACCTATTCCACAAAGATATAAGAAAAAAATTTTGTATGTATCAGTTCAAGGATTTAACACAGAGATATGGTATTTTTGGTGCTTGGGTGCAGAATGACACCATCATTTTCTTTTGATAGCACTTCAGGTAAACATAAGGGATAATTTGTTGCGGAAAAGTGGAAAATTGAGTTTTGGTTTATTTTCTTATATATTTCACTTGTATCTTAGGATGTTTTCTTTCAAGGATGGCTTATTGCAGTAGCAGTTTGTAAATACGCACTGTTTAGGGAAGATATCATTCCGATTGTACTAATAACAGTCAAAAATCATCAATTCCAATTTAGCTTTACACAGAGCAGCATCAGAGGAATGAAAGCGCAGCCTTATAAATGCGGGAGATCAACGTTTGTCTTCACTTTTCCAAAGCAAGACCCACATCCTGTGAGGTGCTCAGCATCTGCTGCTCTAATCAATATCGCCGAGAGTTGGCTTTTCTCGATGGGTTTGTTCTGCTAGCCAGCGACTGTCCAGCTATAAGAAAGCATCATTGTTTGGCATGAGGAGGGAAAAAGAATTATATCTTTTATGGGAAATCTAAATCATCTTGTCATCATATAACTCAAAGATGGCCAAGTATGTTTTCCCTCAAATTTGTTTAAACAAACAAATGTAATTCTTAGGTTTAGGCCTTGGAAGCCAAGTTTCCGTCCGACGTGAATTTAGGACATAAAGATTTGTTTGTGATGGAAACAATGCCAGACACTTCTGCAGAGCAGCGTAATGGAGCGCCGCTAGAATGTAGCTTATAAAACCGGATTCAGGAAAACAGAGCTGCTCTGTCTCCTTTGGCCTGTGCCGTGTGATTACAATGGCATAATTGTGCAGCTTGGAAGCCTTTCCCTCCCTGCTGAAACGACGCAGTATTCAAACACGTGTGAGAGCGTTTCTTCAACAAAAGGCCAGGGCTGGAGCCTCTGTGTATCCTCCAAACCCTCCTCCGGGATGGGTCCTCCTCGTGCCACCGTGACTTCCCGCGCTGTCACCTGCACGTGGCTTTTGGGGCATCACCGTTTTGTTAGGGCAGCTTTTTTGTTGTTGTTGTTTTCTAGCAATTTGAAGAATAAATTGCCCTGCATTGGAGTGTTTGCTCTTCTCCCACATCAGACAGTGGCATGTAATTAGCGAAGGTCATTTGTACCTTCAGCCTGTGTTGACACTTGGGGGGTGCACGGGGGTACTTAACCGAGTGGGAAGCACTCACAATTTGGATTCTTTCGGAGCCTAGTCCAAAGATTTTTGGAAAGGATATCTATTATTTGAAAGGAGCTGAGGTCCATTTCCTCGAAAATTTGTGTGTATGCAATATTCTTGTTCCAGTAGCAAAACTACGAAAGAAGGAATTTTTTTTTTTTTTTTCCAGTATTGCAATATTTACCCCTTTGAGTTCGGTTCTTCCGAACGTTTTATCTGCTTCTGTGATCAGTAGTACAGCACTTTGTATGTGACTATCAAAAAAAATGAAGACAGACTGCATTTTGGTGAAAAAAGAAATTTGGTGAGTGCTTCCTGTAAGAGAGAGGAGTATAATGTTTTTCCAGCAATGTATTATTTGTAAAGAAAAGTTATAGTATTTTTGTTCTGAAAGCAAAATGATCTCCTTATAACACTGTTTTAGGTACTGAACTTTGATCAAAACAAAAATATTAAATGGGGCTCAAAATATTCCCCTGCTTCAGCCCAGACCAAATTTGCCTTTCCTTTTTGTATGGGGAAAAATATGAGGAAATTCTATTTATTATTTCTTTTATTGAGCATATGAGAGATGATGGGAACTGAATGTATTAAAATATATTTGTACATGCAGTTACATGACATGTGTGCTAGTTACCATTTTTAGAAGCCAGCACATAGATACATGCACTTAAATAGAGAAAAGATAACTGTGGGTTATCTTTGGGTTCTTGCTTTCAAAATGCTGGCTCCTGAGGAAACTGAATGAAATGCTCCTCAGATACTTGTGTGGGAGACTTCTCTGAACACTCTTGTAACTCTCTGAACTCTCTTGTAACTTCAACTTCATATTTCTGCTAAATATATAAAGAACTAGCAAAAAGAAATTTTAATTTTTTTTAAAAAAAGGAGCTTGTTTCCCTCTGAAAAACAGAACTTCCATCTATTTTTAGAATATTTGGAGAGAGATCATTTCAGTAGCTTTTGATCCTGACAGCACCACAGTCATGGCAAAGGTTTTGGCCTGACACTGAAATCCAGATCTTGCTCTGTGTTCAGGTGTTTTTTTTAACTAGGATGATAAGTGAAATATTTAACTTTTGTCCATTGTGGCCAAAGAAAAAAGTTAGGAATACAAAAATTAGGGTTTTTTTGGTGGCAACTGGTGGAAGAATCTCATTGCCCATCCCTTGTTAAATTTTGAAGGTCAAAATAAAGCTGAAATAGATTAATATATTTCAGAAGCTTCATTGCCAGACTGCGGTGGAGGGATAAAATCTCAGCCTCCACTCCAGAGAATCACCCATCACTCACAACAAGAGACGTTTTAATTCTGTGTTATGTAGTTCATTTGCCATTAATGGTAGTGAGAGCTGGAGAGGGACCTGCGAGTTTATTGTCTGTGTTTTAGTCATTTCTTATTGAGCATCCACGTTGATGGGAGTTACTTCTGAGTTGGTACTGAGCAAGACCTACTGAATATCCTGCTGACAGACTTTCTCAAGACCTTTTAGAGTTTACATTTTAGATTTTGCACTTGGTAAATCTTTTTGGGCTGCGTGAATCACCCTGGCGCTCTCCCATCCCAGTGGTTAACATTGTTTCCCATGGAAAGGCAGACTAAATGTTCCTTTTTGTGTGCACGTGTGCCTGCATGTGTCCATGCACTTGCTCCTTCCCATGTCCCACACCTGACGGCACCCCTGACCACTGTCAGCTCCTCGCTTTGGCACAGCTTGCACCCTGGTGCGATCCATATGGTAGTTTGGAAGCTTGGGAACGACTGCATCTCTCTTAGATGTCCAAAGGCAGAAAAGAGTGAAGGATCAGTTGTTCCAGTGGTGACAAAAGCCTTTCCCATTACATGTTTGTATAACTGGATTTGTATAATTTCAGCTTTTGGACCGTATGTTCTCCCTTCTCCTCCTCCCCTCTGAACTGAAAATTTCTAAAATGAAGTCTGCTGTTATGCAGACTGTGACGACGCTCCTTTGAGTGATTTTAGGGCAGCGAGGGAAATAAGATGTGAAACCATAGACTGGTCTTGGAATCTCATTTGGCCAGTGCCAAGTGGAAATTGGACCGCAGGTCTTGAATTAATGCTTTTAAGCCCTGAAACGAGGTCTGCTCACACGAGCCACGCTGACTTCAACGAAGCCAGGGCAGGCGTATGAGCCTCCCTAAGCAAAGATCTTTGCAATTTCACAACTGAACTTAAAACCCACAGATTTCAAGGGGTGTCCAAATATGGTAAAATAAACAGAGAAATACTTCCCTTTTCATCAACCAAGAGTTGCCATTCGCACCACTAACAGAAAGCCTTCAGTCAGTTCCGGGAGGTTCCTTACTACTGGGAGGAAGGGAAAAATCCAGCATAATAAGGGTTGGAGCTGTCTTAGGCGACTGCTGCTCCCCTGGAGGTAAACAGGAAGAGGATCTGATCCACATAAAGTAACCACCATGGTTTGAAGGGGGAACGTGTGATCTTTGCTTCCTGCCTGTGAGACAGCGTTAATCACTGCAAGTAGCCGGCAGCATGGGTTTTATTGTGGAGAAACCCTTCTGTGTCATTCACAGTGCACACGCCGGTGGCTTTCTTGCTTTGATGACACAAGTCGTGCTTTCCTCTCTTCATCATCCTGGGACGTTGTGGGGTTTTCCTGCTGTCTGAGAAGATTTTCTGTCTTTTTTTTTTTTTTTTCCTCCCCTCTCCAATTCCTCTTAGCAAAAATGACTAGATAATGAGGCCAAACAAGGAGATACCCTGCAGTTCCTATGATGACACATGTCCCTGCCAGTGACTCACCTAGTGATTTAAGACTTTCTGTTGATAATGATATTAATGACAGAAGTAAACATCTGATAAGAAAATTACTTCAGTGGTTATATGTGATTTGTGGGCTGAGCTCTTTCAAGAGCTCCAACTGTTTAGCGTTAGGAAAATAATATACCAGGATTAGAGTTGACCCGCACCGTGGAGAAAGATCCACAAAAAGAAAGTTCACCTGTAGCCTGTGTAAATACTAGGGGTTTTGCACTGAGCTAGACAGGAGCAAGAGTGTTTGAATTCCACCCTGGATCCAATTCCAGCTCTCAGCTGGCTAGGAAATGCGTGTTTGCCATACCAATTCAGATCTGCCTTGGAACAGGGTAAAAGGAGAATGCTTATCGTCGGGAGGTAGAGCCCGGAACAGATCGAACCCCTGATTTATTTGTTTCATTCTGTTTGTGCTTTGATTCATCTTCCCAGACTGTCTGTGCCCTTATAACTAAGATTGATGTAAACGAGGGTGGAGATGAGCTTGAATAACACTATTTTTTAGAGGTCTAATAAAACAGGCATTAGTGATGGTAAAACAAGGGGCAGCATTCACGTTCCTGTTTAACGGAAGACACAGTGGAGACATAGGCACGTGGACCTTGGGAAAACCAGGCGAGGTAACTGCGGGAACATGCAACAGCATTAGGCTAATTCTGGGAGGTTTTAATAAACGTAAACTTAGGTGATCTCCTAAAAGCTTTTCTTTGCCTTTCCTTTCTGTTATTCTGCTTTGGCAGTGTGCACCACAGCGTGTCCTCACAGATATCCAGGCGATCTCGGTCGCCTTCTCTTTCCCAGGTAACTTCAGCCTCCTTATAACCATGAGCTGCGTGGCCGAGCGTGGAACTGGCCAGTACAACTGCTGGATGTGGCTATTCAGACAGCAGGCTTAGCTACAGGTAAAACCAGAGGATATAACCCTAAATGTGATTATTATTTAGTAAAAATTCAGTTTCCTAGCTGAATTTTTCTGGTGTAAATTTGCAGGAGTTTCTCTGCATTGGTCTGTGGTGATACTCTTTGATACTCTTGACAACCTATTGACTCCTTTAACATGCTGTACAGAAAATAACTACAGAAATGTACAGCATTTGCATAGATATTAGGATCTGGAAACTAAAGATGTGTGAAAAGGAGCTCTTGCTTTCTCCATTTCCTAGGGACTAACAGAATTACATTGCTCAGGACTAAGGATTTATTGGATTTGATGATCAGCTCAGAGATATTAAACATCTGCATAGGTTTCTCATGCCTTTTCGAGATGAAATCGCCCATTTCCAAATCCCATAATCACCAGAGCTGTCATTAGATTTTCAAAATTATGGGAACAGTGAGAACTCATTGCATATCACTTACGTGTGGACTTTGAGGGGACAGAGACTGGGCAGACCTGCAATTGCAGAATTGCTGGGCACAGTTCTCAGAGGGGAGTTGGCATCAGCCATTGGTGGAGCAGATGGCACAGGCTGGGCTGGGGGGAAGGACCATTGCAATTCTCATGGTCTATGGACTCTGCTACATGTATGCCTTGCCTCCATGTCTAGCTATGCCCATAGTCCATGTAGACCATCTTGCTGTTTAGACATTATCTTCTTGTGACCAGGTGGCCTGAGTTCACGCTCCTTGTCTGTAAGCTGCATGATCAAAAACAGTGGTGCAACCTCATGACGCTGCTCTGCTGACTCTTCTCCACGTATCATCTTCAGCCCATGGGGCCTGAGGTGTCTCTCTTTGCATACACTTAAGTTTTTTTCATTTGGGTGGGAAAAAGTTCTACCAAAAGAAAAATATATTCCAAACTGTACTTTTCATCTCCAGAGAAGTCCTGGGTAGTAAACGCCGGAGGCTCAATTCTCAACTACATTGTGGCCATAAACATCAAGAAATTGGAGAAAAAAGGTCACTGTGAGTGTACCATGGTGTCTGTCCTCTGCATGGAAATCCCGGGTTCTCAGATTAGACTCAAAACAAAGATGGAATTACGCCTTCCAAAGTGGCAGATGTGGGATAAACAGGGCCTGTTCCTCTGCATCTCTGCTGCAGGTCTTGTGACCATTACAGCTAAGTTGGCCAGTCTAAGTCTGCAGTTAAGTCTGCAGCTAAGATGTAGATCCATTAACAGAAATGTCAGTTTACTATAAAGAAGGCTCTTGTGAAATTTCCTACTGGATACAGCGAGGTGACAAAAAACACAGTGAAACATCCTGAGATTCCCCGTCTATTTTTGCAGTTCCAGGAGAATTGAACAAGCAGTTAGAAACCAAAGCCTTTAACTGAGCCAAAGCAAATAAGACTTTTTGAAGTTCCTCTCCTATTAGTTACAAAGACACTTAAAACCTTTTGGAGACAGATGTGCTGCTGCTGGAAAAATAGAAAAGAAAAAAAATGACTTAAAAGCATTGAGTTCTTCACAGGGGGCTGGATTCTTTGAGCTACTGGAGTGGGTGGTTTTTCACAAGGTTTAAAAGCAGAAGGGATAAGATGGAGATTATAAAAAAAAGACAGAAGAACAATAAGTAAATCATTAAAAAGTCAATATTAGCCCAGGATTACAGCCTTACCTCATTACTTTGTACTGGTCAGCTCCTGTGAGCAAAGCTAATAACCAAACTAACCAAACTAATAACTAAGAAAGCAAGAAATATTGTTTGGCCATGAATCATTATCAAACAGTGCTTATCAGGATGGTTCACGCTCATGTCACTGGTACCGGACAAAAACACGGGCATGGTAACTTTTCCTACTCATTGACTATTAGTCACATCTTGGTTAAATTGAAACATCGGTTTAAATATTACAGAAATGTGGCACTTTGCTCAAATAAGGCATCTGTTCCAGCAAAATGTTATGTTTTGAACATTATAAAAAAAAAAAGAAAAAAGAAAAAAGAGTTTTCTGTTTTTAAAGAAAGCATGTGGACACGAAGATGAGTCAGTTAGTTTGAGTGGTTACTGTATGTGAAGTTATTTTGAATCGTGTAAAAATTAAAAATACTTTGAAAGAAATCACTTTCCTGAAATATTACTTTAGTGTTTTTCTTTGCCTTTGTTTTATTTTTATCTTTCCATTATACCAACCACTCAGTGAGGGAGAAAATAGCAAACTTTCACAACCCAAAAAGATCAGGAGATTACAAACGTAGTCGTGTAGTTGTGGGATTCTGAATGGAGAGCACAGATGAAACATCAGCTGCAACTGAACTTCCCCCAGAGCGTTAAGACGTGCCAGTTAGAAGTTTAGGTTTTCTGTAAACACTGGGATTATATCTATGACCCTGATAATTTGACAATTCTTTAAATAAGTGGAACTTGGGGGATATTCAGAACCTTATAAAACGGAGTATTCTGAGCAGTGATATTCCCAAAAGCTGTCTAGAACAAAATAGGGGACAAGGAAAGCCGAGGGGATGTTTAAATCCAAGGAGCTTCTAAGACTTTTGTAAGACTTTCCAGGGAGGTGGGGTATATTTGTCAATTTGCCTAAACATCTTCACTCCATATGTTTTCACATTTTGCTCCTAAGCTTTTAATGCATTTTACATTAAACAGTGATTGAATAAAAAGAAAATTAAACTGAAAATTATGCCGGGATAATTTCAGGAAGCAGTTCTCCTCCTCCTGGTGGTGCGTCCTGCCTATCAGGCTACAGAGCTGGTGTCTCGCCTGCTGGTGGCCTGGCTGGAGGACTCCTGCCTTCGTGCCCACGCTGCGACTTCTCAGGCCAGGATTAGAGCCTCTGGGAGCAACTAAAGGTAGAGTTTTCAGCCCTTTTAGGCTGAGCGAAGGCAACACCTAGGTCAAGGCCTTCCAAGAGATGCGTTGGAGATTTTGGGGTTCATGGAGAAGGTGCCTGTCCCTGCAGCACAAGCAGAGGAGATTGCCTTGCGCTCTCAGGAGCACCTGAAACCTTGGGCCATCCCCAAAGCACACAGGTCCCACAGGTGGGACTCACCCGCAGGCACAAGCATCCCTGTATGCTTGGGTTTTCCCCCGATGGATATTAGTGAAACTTTATTTTGGAGAAACTGTACTTAAACATCAGTTATGGGGACGGCCATTTGGAGAATGGTTTTTGTGCTTAGCGTTGGTGGTGCTCCTGAGATTGCCCTGTCGCCTGCCCTGGCAGCAAGGTCCTGCCTGCCAGGAAAATGTGAGCCAGGTGGTGAAATGTCAGCGTTAAGGGCATTTGGGAGCATTCAGGTGTTCAGCATCGGTGTCACCTGCGTGCCCCTACCCTGTTTGCTGGCGCAATGAACGACAATATGGAGAGAGAAACAGCCCGACCTTTTGGCCCGAATTCCTCGGCTGCAAGTGGCCCTTGGAGGGAAAAGCTTTCAAGAGGAGGGGTGAAAAGAAAAAAGAAAAAGAAAAGAGCATGTGCTGTTGATCCCCGCTGTAATTGTGGATATGTTGTGGATCAGAACGGGCTGGGACAATGATCCTCACACAGGCTGAAAGAGAAGAAAGTAAGATGGAAAAAAATGCTCTCTGCCCAGTTCAGATTAATTCTGAAGAGTATTGTTTTGGCATAAAACTGACAGACCTCTTCTAGAAGCTAAAATAAGAGGCCACTGCAGCTAAGGCCTGTCAAGGGTACGTTCTGACATCTGTCCCTTCCCTCCTTTGACGCCTGCTGCTCGCACTAGTGAAAACCTGCTACAAAGCAAGAGATTTGCCCAGATGTGACAGGAACAAAAAAGAGGCCATATTCCTCCAGGGGAGGGAGGAGCAGAGCCTGCTGTAGAGAATCAGAGAATCATATGGGGTTGGAAGGGGCCTCTGGAGATCATCTAGTCCTGCCGGAGCGGGTCTACCTAGAGAAGGTTGCACAGGA
>JAOQGH010000012.1:51664258-51677312 GCA_025769975.1 Gallinago jamesoni
CTCCAGAGAAGGAGATTCCACCACCTCTCTGGGCAGCCTCTGCCAGGGCTCTGCCACCCTCACAGGAAAGAAGTTCCCTTATTGCATGGCTGAAGAAAAGCTCTTTATTCCATGGCTGGATGTGAATGCTGTCCTCACCTGCATCAGGAACGCTTAAGACTTCTTGCCTGATGTATCTGTCTATATAAAACTGGTATGAAAGGTAGAATAACCCTAAAATGAAGACAGCTTTGCAGAGGCTAGTGTGAGCATGTCACTACTGCGTGTGACACAAGGAGTATCAGGTGGAAAGAAGAAAGACCCTAGCATTTACAGGGCCAGACAGTTTAAATCATAGAATCATTATATTTGGGAGAGACCTCTAAGATCACCAAGTCCCACTGTTAACCTAACACTGCTAAGTTACCACTCAACCACAAGTCTCAGAACTACATCTATAGGTCTTTTAAATATCTCCAGGAATGGTGACTCCACCACTTCCCTGAGCAGCCCGTTGCAATGCTTGAAGTGAAGAAATTTTTCCTCATATCCAATCTAAACCTCCCCTGGTGCAACCCAAGGCTATTTCTGCTTGTAATGGGGGAATAGACCAACCCTCACTTCTCTACGCCTTCCTTGCTGGGAGCTGGAGAGAGCAATAAGGCCTCCCCTTGGCCATCTTCTCCAGGCCCAACAACCCCAGTTCCCTCAGCTGCTCCTCGTAAGGCTTGATCTCCAGGCAAAGCAAAGCAGCAGCAGCTGTGGCCTGTTATGGCTGATGATGGCCAGTGCCAACTGGTTTGGCCCAATTTGCTTTAGCTCCTGAGCTGGTGCCTTCCTTCTCCAACCACTCTAGCCAGGGAAGAAGGGTGAGACCTTCTGCTAACCCGGTGAGGCTGGAGAAAGGTCTTTTCTACAGTGCCCTGACGTAAAGCTGATTTTCTGGAGCCTGTGAAATCTGGTCTGGAAACGTTACGGTAAGACACAGAACGCTCTGCTTTTCATTAATTAATGAGTACCGTAAAAGCGGTTGGGAAAGGGCCTTATTTAAAAGATGTTGTAAGCTTGAGCTGAGCTATAACGTGCAAAAGGGATAGTCTGAGGAAAAAATAGGCAATCGCTTTCAAGATGCTTTAAATGGTGGGGTTTTTGTAGCACTCAATTTACTCTGTTTTGACTCCCAAATCTAATTCTATAGTCTAAGTCTACATATGTAGCATTAACACAAAAGTCAAAATGCAGTATTTCCCCCCTAATTTTTCATTTTGGTGTTGATACAGTCCTATAAAATGGTTTGTTTGGCATAAAACTGAATTTTTGCTGATGGGAAAAGTTAATAAGGACCCTTTAACCGGCTTTACGTAAAGTGTATTTCCTCATACGGTTTTGATGCCTTGTCTTCTAAAATTGACATAAAACAGAAACCCCAGAATTACACAAACACGAAAGCAAAGCTCAGTTTGTTGATTTGGAAGAACTGTAGTGCCGAAGTCTCCCCGGTGCCCCTATTTTATCCATTTTTCCCTTCTATGGAAATCGTCTATGGAATTTGCCTGAAGTGTGGTTGTGTCATGCTGCCGTATCCCAGATGATTTTGGACACCGCAGAGAAGTCATGGTTAGAGGGAGTGTGTGAAACGTCTGAACCTTTGAAAGGTTCAAGCATGCGATGAATGTGCTTCATTATCCCAAATGTAGGCTGCCTTCCGCATTCATAAAGCGATACTTTTTTGCAGTAGATGAGTTATGGAAAAACAGATAATGATTCATGAAAAAAAACCCTCCTTGCACACAGTTGGATGATCATCTTACTGCTGCTTGCTTTTTTTTTTTTTTTTTTTTTTCTAAGCACGAGTTTTGGGTGTGGGTGCACAGTGGCATGTGGATAGGGGAAGGGAGGACTATGTGTGCATGTGAGTTTATATATGGAATTAATATATGGATTGGGATATTCTTTTTAAGTCTGTAAAGTGTGCGTGCTGCTTTTATTCATTAGCACCTACAAAGGACTAATTGCCATCAGGCATGTAGGTGGAATTTTTGGCAGGGAGCAAGAAACGCAATAGGTTTGATGACAACCAATGATCTGCCAAAGCCTTGTCAGAAGAAGAAGAAGCTAGTTTTGCTGTCACTCACCCACCCCTTTATAAATTCAAATGCAGATGCTTCCAGGGGGTGTGTGGCACCCATCCAAGGCAGGGTTTGAGATGGAGGGCTCCTAATAGTGTATGTGCAGACGGGGCTGGGGCTGCTGCCGAGTGCTTGAGGTGAGGGGGAAATGGGAAAGCTGAACTGGAGACAGGAGGATACGGGCTGCTCTGCCTTGTCTTGCCACGGTGACACTATAGGGCACCTGCTGCTTTAGGCTTGTGAACCCCCTGAGAGCTGTCATGGGAAGTTCTGGATTTAGAAGGATGACTTTGCTGTGGTACATCGCGCGACTCGGGTCGATGTGGCTGAGCTTGTTTCAGGCAGCACTGGGTCCACATCTGCTGCTGGGGGACCCAGGAGGCCCCCGAGCTTTGGCCTGACCTTGAGGTTGATGCTTTTGCCTTGTCCATGAGCTCCTATCGTTCAGCTGGAAATGAAAGCTCTTGCAGAAATTCTCGGAGAAGTCCAGCGCGATGAGAGTGGTGGGGGTAGAAACAGGCAGTGTGTGAAGTGCACCAGCACACCAGCTGGGGCTGAAAACTTGCCTGCGTGGTATCTGTGGAATGGATATCTGCCATACAGTAAGGTGGCACAGGATGCCTGCATAAGGAACGTTACGTAAACACTGACAATTCTTATCTCGCCGTCAAAATAAATAAAACCGTTTGAAAGAAAATTTAAAAATAAAAAAAAAAATAGGATGATATATTGATCTCTATTAACCTTTCCTTTTGCAGTATTAAGCTCCATGTCTTTCGTTTTGGCTGGAAAATGTGATTATATTCCTTACAATTAATATGAGATGAGTTCCAAATGTGTGTGACGCATAGAATGGGCCTGTGTGAACATCGCTTTTGACTTAACAAATGTCTCAGCATCCTCTTATGGCAGGAGTTGAAGAATTTTGTCTAATACAAGGAATTGTTGTTACAGCTTTTTTTTTTTTTTTTTTTTTTGGGTCGTTCTAAGAATAAATGTAATCTTAACTAGTTGTGTAGAGCAGGTATAAACTGTCTCTTGAGAGATTCTATGCTGATGTGATTGAGGTGAATGAGATCATAGAATCATCTGGGCTGGAAGGGACCTTCAAAGGTCACCTAGTCAGACCTCTCCCACAGTCAGCAGGGACACCCCCAACCAGACCGGGGTCTTTTGAGATGGGTCTTTTGAGTCTGGCTCAGGTTCTCTTTATATTCCAGAGTCAAAGAAATCCTCTGCTGGGTTTCCATATTGCATACCGCTCCTATCACCTCAGATGACCTCCTTCCCCCCTCCACCCCAAGGAGGGAGAGGTGCTAATTCTGCTGGAATGTGGCATTCATCACCTGCTGCATTCCAGGGGGATTTTGTGGGGTTGCTGCTTCATACTGCATTTGTTCCAATGTAGTCTATGTCCTTTATCCATACCCATAACCCTTAGTGCAGTGAGCAGTTAACTGTAAGAAATCAGTGCAGAAATAGGTGAACTCTGTGTGGTTGATCACGTAAAAGAAATAAATCAAAATCTCCCCAGGGTGGGGTGCAGTGGGTGGGGGTGGCAGTGAAAAAGACATGACTGAAAGTAGGTTACCTGTTTAAAAAAAAAAAATAACAAAAAAATTAGATTTACATGTTATACATGAATTCGCATACTGGGCTAGTTGCTGTAGTGTAGAAATCTTCCCATAAAATAATATTGTATCTGAAGTGTCTCATAGGGCTGTTGTGGGACTAATAAATGCTTGCTAATCGCTTTGACAGCTTTAAAAAAAGGTGCTGTGAAAGTAATAGTTATTTCTGTTCTGCTTTTTTTATTTTCCATATTACAATTGTGATCAGGAATTGGAACATCTACTTTTATCAAATGGTGGGTGGTATCTACTTCAGTTCTTATGCCTATTTCTCAGAGTCACAAACTGACATTGGAATAACAAATAAAGAAGAAACGTAACTGGGTGGTCCTATGTTTCATTTCTCATAATGTCACAAGAACAACTCATTCAAATAAAAATAATGCTTCGTTTACTGCACATGTAATTAGTATGCTTATGCAGCAAGTTCTGCAAATCAGTGAGACAGAGGCTTTGGGACCAAATTCAGTCACACTTTATCACGTTTCATGAGAGTCCTTGCCAAATAACTTAGTTCTGGCCTTTCTGGTGATAAGTACTATTCACTAGAGCAGAAGTTAATTGGAAAATTTATTTAAGAAGGAGGAAACCTGATTTTCTGGGGTCTCACAGTCTGTAGTGAAGTAGTTCATACCTTTATACGTGCTCTTTTCCTTATTTTCATTCTCCCAATTTCATTGAAAGAGAGCTTTACAAACACAGAACTACTTGCTTCTGCTTTTTATGTGTGGTCACCCTGGTATGTGCCACAAGAGGTACTAAACAGCCACCCAAGGGGAAGCGTACTTCTGAAAAGGAGAAGAGCTAGTCCATAGTCAGTATTAACATAAATAGATAAAAGAATTGAGACTGATTTACAGAAAACTGACAAGAACAGCACCTGACCTTACACTGGCCAAGAAAAAAGATTCAGAGTATGATCAATCTTCACGTCCAAGGATGTGAGCTGATCACCAGCTGCAGTCAGGTAGCATCTCCTACCTATCCCAAAGTCATCTCAACTTGGTATGAGGTTGGGGTTTCATGTCCTCTTGTGGGGAATCTCATGCTTTCTCTTAAGCGAGCCACTTGCTGAGAGAGGACACCAAGCTAAGGGGAACCTGAAAGTGCTTTCTTAACTCAGTTTTCTCCTACAACCATATCTTGCTTCTTCACCTAAATACTGCCAGAGTATTTGATTGAATGTATTTCTTATTTGTTACACAAGTGTTGCGTTTTGTTTTTCAAGTCCAGAGTGACTACATTATCTCGTGATGCTTTGTGAATGCTAAGCCACTGATGCTTGTAGGTGGAATTAAAATTGCTTCAGTTGTGAAGGCAAGACTTCAGCCTGAGCATAATACTGCTGAGATGGAGATATGTAACCTCTCCTTTCCTTTCGGGTGCATTACAGTCCTTCAGGTAATATTTGTAATCCACATAGCAACTAACGATCAATCAAACAATGCTTGTAATGCACAAGTTGGCCAATGAGCCCATGAGTTTGGGGCCCTCCACGTAAATGCTCTGTGTTTCCCTGGTAATCTTCTTCTGAAGAACTTAGGAAATACTGCTATTGGTAAAGTAACCTTGACTACAGCTCCCTTTATTTTCTTATGTAGTGATTTTTGGCTAGTGGATTTGCATCATCAGGCCTTTCCTAGCTTGATCTTGGCCACTTTTTCTCTCTCCAAAGAGAAGCTCATTGGAGCAGTAGGATCCATGCAACACAGAATTTCTCCTTGAAATTTCAGAAGTTCTCACCCTTCTCCCCTTTGAATTGGAAGCACACTAATTAAAGTTGAGCTAATCCCTGCAGCTCTCATGATGCATGGTATGTAGGAGGATGTGTCCAACACAAAAAAATATAGACTGTTCCTTGCTTGGAATCAACATACGTCATAAAAATTCCCAATAAAGAATATTCTATGGCCTCTTTAGGTAGCCTTTCCAGTGCTTCGGAACTATTATAAATATGTAATCTGCAGCAAATAAGCCAAATTCTCCCCAAGCTACTCTAAGCACATATGGAAAACATTGATCACCATTGTCCCTAACTGCTTCTTAAGCATTTGAAGGCTTGTCATCATGTCTCTGCTCCCCTTTCTCCTCCCTGGTCTCCTCCAGAGGAAACAAGATCAGTTCCTTTATCCTTATCTCATGCTAGGTGTTTTTCTGGTCTCACAAATGTGCCTTGATCGAGCGTATGGTATACTGTGGAAAACTTGACTCAACTCTACATTTGAGGCCACCCCAGAAGACAGCAGAGCAGCACAGTTATTCTTACAAGCTAAATAGCTGGACCAAACTTGGTTGGTTCTAATATTTTTGATGCTGTCAATTGTGTACCAGTGTAGGCTCAAGTTGACAGGGAGGGATGACAAAAATGTCTATTTTTAGTTGCAGAGGTAAGTAAGCAGTTAAACGGAGGTAAAAATATTAATGTTTAATTCAAAGAAACTATGAACCAGGGCTACTTGGGTCTTTCTGAGGTCAAATGAAACAGGAGTGTTGCCAAAGACAGAATGAGATGCAAGAATGCACTTTCCTGATACACAATTTTACATTCCTAAAGGAACCGGACTCCACAAGTTGCGGAGTTCTCTATTTGGTGTTTGTTAGAAACGGACATTGCAATTTGCCAGACATTAAACACATCTGAGCATACCCACAAGCTAATTTGGTGAAACATCTGTGTGCATATGCGTATAACAAACCATGGAAGGAATTTTACTATAAAAGATAAGAGCAACTCTCTAGATGGCTTTTTATAATCTTTTTTTCAAAGTATTGAAGTGTTTTTGAACGAAAAAAAAGGAGGAACAGAAGTTAAATGGATGTTTATTTTTTAGGCTGTTTAATAAAAGAGCAGGATTTTCCAGTTGTGCAAAGCACCACTTGATGAAAAGCCTGTCTGTTGATCACCTAATTTAATGTCTGAGGAGAGTCAGCATTAGTTTACAGTATTATTTAAGAGGAAATGATTTAGAGCATGATGTCAGGCTCCTGTTCTTCTTTGAAAGTGCAGAGACAACTTTTCAGGCTTGAATGCCTAAATTTACACTGCTTAATCTAAGTTTAGAGATCTTAAATCTTGAGGGGTGATGGGTTTGGGATTTGGGTTTTTGGTTGGTGTGTGTGGGGTGGGTTTAGGGTTTGGTTTTTTTTGGCAAGCTAAGACATCCAGTGACTTGAGCGAGGATGTTAGTGGAAGCTGTATGTTCTTTATGTTACTACACAAGGTCCCTTTTAAAGTGCCTGAGAGCGGTTTTTGGCCTGCCAGGTTTGAAAACTGAGGGCTAAGCTACAAAATAGTGGGAACTGTTTTAAAAGCTTCATTTACATGGACAGTGTTTGTTCTGGCGAGTTCAGCATCTTTGCGTGAGCAAAGCATATAACGTAGCATCTCCATCTCAACATCATCTTAACTCAGGGAAGTGCTGAAGTGCGTGCCTACCAATAGGTAAATACTTCTACAAATGTCTCTCTTGGGGTCCTGAATTCAGGCCTACAAAAATATCTTAAGTAAATAATTTTAATTTTTTTTTTAAGAAGTCACCACCATTATATATTCTGTTGGTTCTATTTACTTGGAACAGCACATTGCAAGAAGCTGATGTGTTTTACTAAAGTTTTTGAGGAGTGTGATGTTACTCAACGTGAAGCTGGCCCGACACAAAAAGCGTCCCCATCTTTGCCAACTGGCTTCAGGTGGAACCGTAGGCATCGCAAAAGTCTGTGGGCTTCAGATTTATTGTCTCACCAAAAAAAAACCCAAGTCATGTTATCCATCTCCATTTCACCCATTGCTCGTTAAAATGATCTTAGTGCTTTGATAACCCCAGTCAGTATCAAGTCCTCCTTTTGTGATGTTGTAGCATTGAGGAGTCTAATGCTGTCACCAGCCTGTGCTGCTCTTCTGGCCCACACAAAGGGCGAGAAGGACGGGTTTTTGATGTTTTTCAGAACTGATTTCTTCACATTAAAATCTTTTAGAGGAGCAATGTATGGTTTCTGTCACTTTTTTTTTTCCCATTTGGGGAAAAAACAGTGAAGCCAAAAAATTTTTGGGTTGGCATGGTTTTATCAAAATTATGCACATGATTTGTTTCCATTAGAATGCGATGGGGGGGAAAAAGGCTTTTAGCATGTGCATTTATTTTGTCATCATGGAGAACTCTCGATTGGGAATGGAGAGGAGACTTTATGCTTCTCTTGACCTGATGCAGTTTTTAAAATGGTGCTTTAGTGATACCAAGCTGTCCTGCTTTGATGAGCGGAGCTTTTTAGTGGCATAAAGAGCTCTGGGAGTTAAAAATATCTTTAAAGAAGAGAGACGAGAAGATCGTTTCTGACAGCCCAGTTATATTCCACGCCAAAGAATGTCTATCTGCTGAACGGATTTCTTCTTGTTTTTCATTTGTCCTTAAAAGTTGTTGTTATTCCCCATCTCTCCTTCTATGAATCATTCGGCAATGTTAAACAAATTAACCAAGAGTGAGCAAATATTAGTCACCTCTTTCCTGATACAGGTATTTGCGGGGGTGGGCAGGTGGAGGCAGGTTAGACGTCTCTATATTTTCAGCATATCCTTTTACCTCACCTGGAGGTTTCCTTCAGATTCCCAGAACAGATCAACTACACGCAGACCGGGGTAGAAGCGGTACCAAGAAGTTTACCACATGGCTCAAAAGTAATAATAATGGTGGTGGTGGGGAAATCCCAATCGAAATAGAAAATTCATTTTGCATGGGGTATTACACATTTCCCATGGGTGACTCACCTGGGTACAGGCCTGTGTGGTTATGCTGGATGTTCTCACGCCTCACTTAATAGGATAAAAGCATCAGAAAGTGAAAAGGCATTTTTCTTTCCTCCCCTCCAGAAGGCAAAGCACAACCCCCTTTGTTTTAGCAAACGGTGCTGAAACCACTATAAGTTTGGAGCTGCAAAGTGTCCAGCTAGAAAGGGTGTCATCTTTGAATAAGAAGGAGCCCAGACAATATGTCATCCTCCACTCCTGATGCAACTCTCCTAATCAACCTCTCATTAATATTTATTCGCCTTACGTCTCATCCTCCAATTGCTGTTCTCCAACAAAATTATTTTCAACTAACTCAGTCCTATGGTGTGAGCTTTTTTTTTTTAGTCAAATTCTCTTCTGCACTTGAACTCTTTTCATCCTTTCTGTGCCACTTCTGTGTGGCTTTGTGCTCTATTTCTCTATTGTAATACTGGAACATCTAATTGAGGTAGCTTGGGTAGCTATTTGAGCAAAACTTTCACGGACTTCTATGTTTTGGGAAAGTTCAGACTGGTGTTAGCTCAGCCTTCCAAAACAATCAAACCCAGTGGTAAAAATTAGACTAGGGTTTATGCTCTGGCTTCACCCATCCTTGAGATTTCGGGACTATAAAGATCTGTTGATTAGGCTGACATCCACTCCTCGAGTGGTGGCCCAACAGGGACAGAGGGTCATTTGTTTTACGGGGGCACGCATTTTGTCAAAACCAGTCTGCCATCTCCCCCCCCCCCCCCCAGAACACTCTTCAGTCGCATATGTCTTCATCTTCCCACTAATTTGTTTTTGTGAAGAGTTGTTTGGATGATTTGGGTCAGATGTGCCGCACTTAAAAATAACTAGCATTTACTAGCATGTCTAAGAATCAAAGCGCTGCTCAAACGCTCCGGGGAATCCATTTGTTTCGGTGGCGATGCAGAACATGGCTGGATTTGTTTGTGCTGACCTTTTTTTTTTTTTTGTGTAGCCCATCTGACAAAATCCTGATATAACCTGCAGAGTCAGAGTCACTTTAAGACTTGATCACCTCTTGGGATGTCCTTTCTAGCTTCAGACATTGGTTGAGGCTTTATATTGCGGTAAGATATCGGCAATAAGCTGGTGTTGCTGCTTTTGCATCGATTCACACGTAACCAGTTAACCCCATAGGGACTATGGGGATAAACCAAAACTGGCTAAATTTGTTACAACCTTCCGTTTAAAAATGAACGGGATGACGTTGAAGCTCAAGATTTCTTATAGTTGCAGTCCGGGAAAGTAAATTGTACATAAAACACGTGAAGAGTTCTCTCGTTATCTCTCCTTGCTTTTATAAAAGTAGTTGATGTTACATAAATGGACTCGGCAGCCTGAGTCGCTGTGTGGAAAAGCTGTGTCAGCAATTCCAAGTCTTCACGTATTACTGGAAGACAATGCTTTCTTCCCAAAGGAAAAAATCCCAAAAGGAAAGGGTAACAGAGCTATGTTAAAAATCCTATTTTTTTTCTGCCTTGTAACTATAAAAACTGCAAATGTGAAGTATCTTAAATTAATTGTGAAGTTGTTCATAATTACAAAATTATTTACAGTTCGTTGAGGAATGGGATGAGGAGAAAAGCATGTAAAAGATGGCTCTTGATTATTTTTGTTTTATATATAGTGTTGGTCTCAGCAATAGTGAATATATTAACCAAAAACACGAAACCCGGACTACTCACTGAATTTTTCCTCTGTGGGGAAAGTAGCCACTCAGCCACCGACCAGTGGCTCGGTTCAGTTATATATTGATATACTGCAAAACCAGCTTTTTTTTTTTTTTTGGTGTGCTTTGCCTTGTTTTTGTTGTAAGTACATCGTAGCTGGCATTAAAATTTAATATCATTTATACAATAAAAACCTTGTAAAATTTTTTTCCACGTGGCGCAGCTTCGATCGTGTTTTGCATGGCTTAATGCGTCTGAGAGCATTATTTTAAGTTTTACCGTTTTTTAATTAAAAACGCAGACATTTGTAAATGTTCCACGTCTGCAAGTTGTGCTTGGCTGATGCAAGGTCTGAAACTAAACTAAATTAGCGACCAAACTTTTCACGTTTTGTCAGTATTCTGACTGCCTGAGGGGCTGAGCCCTAGGGGAGTATGTTCTCAGCGATGGCTGTAGCCCACCTCTTCCTGGAGAGTCATGACATGAGCTGTTGCCACGTGGAAGTTCAGCCCCCCGTGAGCTGTTGGGAGTCACTCTGCGTGGCTCATGGAGGAGCCAGATGGGCTGGCTCTTGATATTTATTTTTTTTAAGGTTTTTTTCTTTTGGCTGTTAGCCTTATGGAAAGTTGAGGAGAAATCCGTGGCCTTCAAGAGGTTTCTGATGTAGAGTGTAGGCCAGCAGCAGGTTTTGCCTGATCCAACCATCACGGTGACCACCATCAGGGTGTAGAAAGGTAGAAGCCCCCTAGAACTGGCTTCTGATGCTCTGCCATGTGGTCACTGGAGGATTTTTTGTTGCCTTTACAGCTGGCAGTGGGTTTTAAAGCCCATTCAATATTTCTGTCTGTTCCTGCTCCGGAGGTCTCCGAGCACCACGCTTTTGGGACACCTGTAGGAAATCATAAAAAAAAAAAAAAAGAATACTGATGTTGAGAGTAGACAGTGCTCCAGGAGCACCGTTACTCCTGAGAGAGGAGGTTCCCTGTCTCTCTCTGCTGGTTAGATGAGGAAAAGATGAAGATTCCATCACAGCTCCGGGAGGCAGAATGACGTGAGGGGTGGGGGGAGAAAGGGGTATGTGATGGCTTCTCAATTTGCCTTTGGAAAGCTGGTGATTTCTAACGAGTGAGTAGAGAGATCCCCAAAGCAAACAGCATTTCTTAGGACCAAGGTCCGAGTTACAACTCTGTGAACTTTGTGGATTGTTTTATTTTGGGCCTTTTTGGTGGTGTTTTGTTTCTTGTTTTTGTTTTTTTTTCCCCCTGCGAAGATGTTAGCACATTGAAGACATTTTCAGTAGTTGAAAGATTTTTTTTTTTTTTTTTTTCCCCTCCAGGAATGATTGGCATTTTCACTGAAAAAGCAGAGAAAACACTTCCACAAGCGTCTTTTTTTATTATTATTATTTTTTTATTCTTTCCTGAATGTACTGGGAACTGGCCATGTTCTGGGTCAGGAAAAAGTCCACAACCAGTTTTTTTTCCTTTTAATGAAGCTGATTTCTTTTCCCAGTTTATGTACTTTGCAGTCCACTGATTTTGACAGGAAAATCTGTCCTTGTTAAGAAAAATACTGAATAAAACAGAGTTGTTAGCCCATATCCAAAAATATTCCTTGTTTTTGTTTTGGGTTCTGCTGGAAATGCTACATTAACTTTGCCTCGGGACACTAATTAACAAACTGGCCATTAATTGCTGCTAGTAAGGAACTTGTCAGCAGTGATTGTTTCCTTTAACTGCCTAAATTTGAGAGGAGGAGTTTAGAAGGAAGCACCTCTCTGAAAGGTCCTTGTCTTTCCTCCCAAACGGAGAGAAACTCCCAGTAAGTGAAGGAGAAGGACCTTGGGACTCTTTATTGAGAGGATAATGTTAGTTTCTGGAACAGGTATCTTGAGTCCCAGGGCTTTTGGAGAGAGGTTACTGCGCTCAGCGTAGAGGTGGGAAGGTGATGATAGTAACGTTTGGGGAATTCACTGACTGTCTCCTGTCCTCTTGTAGTTCAGAATGATAAAATGCTTCTATTTCCGTAGTTTCTGACTCTCAGAAAAGGTGGCACTGGCAGTGGGCTCGCGCTCTGTAAGTTACGCGAAGATTTAAGAAATATAAATACATTTTTATTTAAAACAAAGAGAAAGCCAGCATTCTTAAGCACTCTTTTTCTGGGTTTTTTTTGTTGTTGTTGTTTTGGTTTGGTTTTTGTTTTTCTGTGACTGTTCTGCCTTTCTTATCCTGAGCTAAGGAGGCCAGTTTCTCATTTGATTAATGATGACCCAAATGACCATCCTTTTTTTCCCCTCCATCCTTTTCCTTAGGTTTAAAGTGTCTTTTTAAACATCTGATATTTGAGGAATTTTACTTTGATATGCCCGTGAGAAGGCGTACGTTTAGCTGATCTACCATCGTATCTTTATTTTACTGTCCCATATTATTGTAGGAATGTTGACAATACTTAAACATATGTTGGTGTTTGTATTATAAAAGTTTGTCAAGTTAACTTTCGCTATTGCCAAATAGATCAATGGAGGAATAAACTTTGCTAGCACTTGAAATTCAAATGAATAAATGCATAGAGAAGCGGTGTTCCAAATCCAAACTGAAAAAGTTTTTTGAGGACTCAAATCTTAATTCAGGACAATCAGTCACAATTTAATTAGATGTAACCTCTCTCTCCAATTCCCTTTCTCTCCAAGTTGTAAAGCTTGGGGAAAATAGTAAATTTCTGACAAGAGAAAACAACATATAAAAGTACATCTCTTTGCCCCAAGGACGAGGGGTAATGGTTTTAAACTGAAAGAGGGGAGATTTAGATTAGATATTAGGAAGAAATTCTTTGCTGTGAGGGTGGTGAGACACT
>JAOQGH010000012.1:51689393-51723097 GCA_025769975.1 Gallinago jamesoni
CTCCTGAGTGATGTGCTCTGGGCAGCCCTGCTTTGGCAGGGGAGTTGGACTGGATGGTCTCTAGAGGTCCCTTCCAAGTGTCAAATCTGTGAATTCCCAAACCCCATTCTGAAACAAGATTTCTTGTAAAGCAGGCTCATGCTGTGGTTGGCTTTGTGGTGGGATCGCAGGTGTGACTTGTGCTTCTTCAGGCCCGCTGTGGTCATCTCAGACTGGGGACTTAGGGAACACATTTGGGCAGAGGAGGGAAGAGGAGCCAAGAGATCCATCTGCCCTGACAGCAGATGAGCTGTGTTGAGCTTCTGGAAAATGTGTTGCCTCCTTGTGCTTCACCGAGCTTGAGCGGAGAGCATGCAGCATTCAAAATCCACATATTGAGCCTCAGCGGGGCTGGTTTGGATAAGGAAGTTCTGTGAAAGCGGCCAAATTAAATTATTCTCCTCTTGGAAACATTTTTTACACTTGTAATACAAGGCTGTTGGGCATATTAGAGAGGTTAAAAAAACAGGTTTACCTGTTTTGGGGTGTTCTCACAGTAGATGCTTGTAACTCATGGCTGATGTTTTATGTATAGAAATTGGTTTAAATGGAGACTCTGGAAGATGACACTGGCAAAAGGATTCAGATTTGTGAAGGTAGTTAGGGTTGGTGCCTGCTCTTCTCAGGGGTCATCTTGTTCACCACCAGTGGAAGAAGAGCTGGTAAATAGGGTTCAGGTTTCCTCAGTACTCTCATAAATGAAAGATGAGTGTGTTGATGAAGGGCTGTGTAAGGACCCAGGAAATGGTTCCTCATGATAGAGAGGAGGGAAATAAATCAGCTCCTCTTCATCATAACTTCTCCCTTGAGCTCTTCATGGTGCAGTTAAAGTGAAACCCTCTATTCAGCAACTCTTAGTTCAAGCGCGGAGTCTCTCAGCTCACTCCTGGACTGTTTCACTGTTCCGTACTCTAAGTCTCTGTAAGAAATTATTTGGTTTCCCTTCATAATCTATCATAACTCATGGTTCAGTATTTTTAAAAGTAATTCTCCTGGCTTACGTAATGCTCCACTGACGTCGCAGCGGGATTTTTCCAGCGTTGCTGAATGGGTCATTGTTAATATTTTGGGGAGGAATTTGCATTTTGTACCATGACTCTTGAATAGCTGTGTTATAACAACACTAGCAATACTACCTCACAATGCCACCTTGATATTTCAGGAGTTGAACTTTTTTTTTTTTTTTTAAGTTGAACATCTACCCTGGCGGTTTCTCCGAGCTGTAAGTTTCTCCTTTATAATTTTCATTCCATGAATCACTAAAACAAGCCCCAACTTGGTATGAATGATCTACCCACCACTTGCTTATAAAGACATGGTTGGCCCTGTTTCAGCACTTAAGCTCAAGGGTTTAGCTGGAACATTTTGCTACCCTTAAAAAAACAAAAACCTGGCTGCCAGGGGTTTGACACTTGTTAGCCAGTATTTTTGGAAGATCCTGGGTAACTAGGAACAATCTAGTTTCATTATAGCCTCTGACGATTCCTTGATTTGCCAGCTATAGAAATGTGTATGTATTTCTGGACTTTCCCTTGTTTTCTTTATGAAAATTTTAAGTGAGGGGCTCTTCAGCTCGACTTCATAAAAATCTCCTAGGTTCAAATAAACCTTCTTCTTCCTGTCGTAACTCATGATCTCTCCATTTACAACTCTGCCTTAAAAGATCTTTGACTAGTTGTTCTCCTTTGTTTCAACTCTGTTTTGAGCGTATTTTTCCAAATTAAGTGAAAGTCAAATGCCTCCCTGTGTTTCGCATGCAATATTTTTCCCGTAGGAGACATACGTACCTTTAGACTTGCCCTTTATATTCGAGGTAGCCAACTGTGTGATGAGTGAAAGACCACATGAATTGTAGCTGTGAAAATCTTAGCAGCCAAAATCAGGCCAAATTATTACATTTTTTACTTGTCTGGACAACCATGGTTTGCCTACACTGGACTACTTTTCTTTTTTTCACTCATTGCCTTCAAGTACCTGAGTGCCAATTTACTCAAGGCAATTAAAACCTCTCTGAAAGCTAGTCTGCCAGTCTATTTCAGGATAAGAATTCTTGTGCTCTAAGTAAGTGAGGTCCAAGACAAAAAGCTTGAGTGTCCTGCAAATAGCTAGGCTAGCTTAAAAATAGATATTTTTTTTATTTTTTTTTTTAAAGAGGAGTTGATTGGCAGCAATTTTAGTTGTTTACTGGCATAAACTCTAGAACTGTGTGTCTAGGTTAGGGGAAAAAAAGAAAAAATATTTTTTTTTTTTTTTACCCCCTCCCTTTTTTTTTTTTTTTTCAAATACGTTGGGGAAAACCCCCCCAAACCCACTGTGCCTTTTCTCCAGCAAACACTAAGCTAATCCAGGTATACATCCAAAGTAAAGTTGTATACCCAGGGTCATGTTATAAATAAATAACAAATAATGAACACAGTTACAATTTATAAGCAAAGTATTAAGAACATGGCGTGGGAAAGTGGCAAAATGGATGCCAGTTTTCTAGATCGGATTTAAAACTTGCATGAAGAAAAACAGGTTTAAAAAAAAAAAACAAACCCCAAATTTAGCCCCTATAAAGTGTTTCATGCTAGACGGAGGATTCATAGTTGGAGTGGGGGGGCGGGGATAAAGCTCGAAATTCATAAGAGTCACTGAATTGTAACTGCAGTTAGATATAAAACCCTGGTTATAGTCAGTGTAGGGCTGTGCAGGCCTCGCGGGAGGGCCCGTGAGTCGGTGCAGGCAAAGGTCTCTGACATCAGCTCTGTGCTATCGAGACGTAGGAAAGGAGATCTGGCAACGCAAGGACCGTTCCACGCAGGAGGAACAAGTCTCACCTTTAAAGAGGCTGGAGAGCTCTACTGCTATTGTGTTGTAAAACTGGAAGGGGCTAGTGGGAGTTTAGGAAGCAAAAAAGGGACAAGAGGAGAAACAATCAGAAAATGTGGTGAAGAGATCAAAGTATGCCCAAAGTATGCTTTTTTTTTTTTTTTCCTCTGTAGATTTATGAATTTAAACCTGACTGAGGAAAAGTAAGTGAGCATCTGTATGGCTTCAGCCACATAATCTTCCTCTGTCAACAGTGGGAGAGAGTAGGAAAATGAATAATAAATCCAAGCTTGAAAGGAGAAGCTGCTGATTTTATGGTGACTTAGGCCAAGTTTATCCTTCATCAGCACCCTTAACCGACCATTACCTCGATGGGACAAGAAGCAAGGGCTCAACTGTTTTGGTTTGGGGTCCTTATTACTACTGGATGTCTAATTTCCCAAATGAAAATGCGTTTTGAGGACCTGAAAACCTCGTTCATGTGCCAAGGTCAAAAATCTTAGGCTGAAGCACCTGAGGGTAGTCCCTAAGTCCCTGGCAAGGAGCAAGGTTTTCATAAGTTCTTCTCAGCCTTTGTCCATAAAGTTGGAACTAAGGAGCCTATATTTTCCTGTAGTAGCAGGTGGAGGTACTGCCCGTTGAAAAACGGGAGTTTTGAAATTAAGCTGAAAACTGCTTTAAAAGCACTGTCTCTTCCAAAAGCACTGCCTCCATCCATGCAGCAGTGCAATTTTGGGGAAATAATTGTCACGTTATCTACCCAGAGAAGAAGGCATTCTAGAATATCTCTGGCATCACAAGCCTAAATTTGGGGTGATATTCTGGCACTTCTCGTAACTGCCATGGGTGAGTATCACAGTCACTTTCCAACCCCAAATTGCTGTAGTTTCTGGGCAGGACTCGTGTGAGGAGCGGTGTGAGGAGCCTGCACGTGGGTTATGTGGAGGGCAGCTGCCTCCAGGCTCTTTGCTCCCTTTGTTAACGAACTACTGAATCCAATACACAAAATAAATACACAGAAAGTGGAGGGGGGAGCTCAAGCTGAGAGGACTGTGTGAAGCAGCAACCCTCCAAACTCAATTCTGTTTTCATCGTGGGTTTTTTTTTTTTCCATCACGACAAGGCTGTAGTCTGTCCGTTTACTTTGCATTCAAGGAAGGATATTCAGCAAAGGACTTTTCCTTCTGCCTTACTGACATCCACGACAGTTTGAGGCTGAGCTATGGAACTGAACTTTCCTTTACAAAAGCAGATTAAAAACAGCAAATGGTTTAGTCAGCAAACCACAGTTGCTCGCTCCACGAAGAGGAGAGGAGTACAGTTCGAGCGAGCTAACCGCAGCCTTGGACACCTGATCCTATGAGTCCGGGAAATGTAAAAATCAATGTTCCACAAGAGGAGAATCGAGCTGTGATCAATGGAATCACTGTTCGTATTTTGGCTCATCTACCCCTGAAAATCCCATTTGAAAAAGCCACTTATGCTTTTATAGCGCGGCAACTGAAGATGTGCTGTGGAGGAGAGGCTATGGGAAAGTTTTCTGTGTCCTCTGGAGGAAACCTACCTGCAATTGCTTTGTTCTGGATCCCAGTTAACACAAGATACTAGTTCTGTCCATGCTGTTAGGGGATGTTAGAGGCTCTTTGGACGTGGGCTGCCTTTAATGGGATCCTCTTTTTATGGTACCTAAGTTTGTGTGATTTTTTTATTTTTTATTTTTTTTTGAGCTATGGGTGTTTTGCTTCATGTCCTGAAACCAAGCAATCGGTAGGCAGGTTTGTCAGAAGGATGTCACAACACTCTTATTAAGCTCAGTCTGAGGCAGTTTAAACTTCAGGAATATGTTTCTCTCTGGGTCCGTTCTGATGCTTAATCCTGGCTTTAGCAAAGCAGATCTCGAGTCAGGTCCCTTGTACCTGCCCTTGTAATGACAGAGGTTTTCTTTTCGTTTGAGATGTCAGTGAAAATCTATGCTGTATGTCTGCAGCATAGAAAAAGAAGGCAAAGCTTTATTCAAGCGGATTCCTCCCCCCTCCTCCTTTCCCCCCCCCTTATGGAAAGGAAGCATCCTTCTGCTGCTTGATGGACGTTGCAGTTCTGGAGGGCAGCCCACGCTGCTCGAACACGATCCTCGCAGTGCGGGGATGCACGCTAGATTTCTTCCCAGTTATGCAACACGCTGGTGAGGTGCCAAGGCAGAATAATCCTCCTTCGCAGGGCCACGGAGGAAAACACCCGCAGTGTGAGGGCTGACCTGGGGGCCACAGGAAGGCTAATTCGGGGCGGTCACTAGGTCTCTGTGGAACACCCAGAAGATGCCCAGGCTGAGCCCAGCCCTCCTTGTTGCCTTCCATGGGGTTTCCTTTTTCTACTCCCCCCCTCTCTCCTCGAAACAAGTGAAAATGACTTTGCAGGTTAGGTGCCAAAGGCCATTTCTTTTGCCTTCTGGTGTGTCCTCTATGACCCGTTCAGACTACTGTAAAGCACTATTCTCTTGGTTTGTTTCTTTATTTGGGTTATTAAATTACCGAAGACTTTTTAGGTATCAATATTTAAGAATTATAAACACATCGGTACAAAGGAAAAAACAGATTTGAGGGCAGTAAGCATCAAAGTGCAACCTACAAACAGATCAAATCCCTTCCCCTCCTGATGATGGACCCTAACTGAAAGCTCGCTGAAGCCAAAAGAAGCTGTCCTCTCAGAGGCTGGGGATAGTCCCTCTGGGCCAGACGGGGAGCATGTTGCTCTTGATCTGAAGAACATATAGTGGTGGTCGTTCAGAATCATCTAGATGCATTCTGCTTAGAAATCACTTACATTCATTAAGCTGAAGCCCTACTATAGATCTGGCTCCTTTACTGCAGCCAGAGGAAGAAAGGGGCTGGAAAGCAGCTGCAAACAGCCCCATCATAGAAAAACCGCTTCACTCCTTCAAACCAGGGCGTCATTTAGAGCTGTCTGGCAATAGCTAGGCAGGTGCTGACTCCCGTTGCAAGCGAATTACAACTACATCCCTGCTGCTCCCTTCCCTTTTCTGCATGGCTCTGTGTGCTTGTTAATATATATTTTTATTTTTTTTCCCCATTATTAACAGTTTTTGTCCAAGTGCATGAACCGTTGGCTTCAAGGCAGGTGTGCTAATGATTGGTGCAAGGGTAAAAGAGGTGAAAATCAGGCCTTGGTGGTTCTCTGTTATGTTGTGTTGAGACATGGATTGTCTAAGGTGAAGTTTCTCAGTCTTTGCAGTGGCCTGGGAGCACCCTCATGATGGAAAGGGCTTAGAAAAATCCATCTGTAGGGAAATGAGCAGACCGGTTTTTGAGAAATTCAGCAGCTTCCAAGAAGTTTATTATTTATGGCATTGTTTAGAAGAGTGCTCTAGAATAATAATGATAAAAGTATCTCTAAAACTATATAAACAAGATATTAATTGTCATAGAATCATAGGAACGGTTAGAGTTGGAAGGGACCTTCAGTGGTCATCTACTTCCAACCCCCGTGCCCTGGGCAGGGACACCTCCCACCAGACCAGGTTGCTCCAAGCCCCATCCAGCCTGGCCTTGAACCCCTCCAGGGATGGGGCAGCCACAGCTTCTCTGGGCAACCTCTTCCAGGGTCTCACCACCCTCTCCTGTAGGCTCCTTTCAGAAGGCCGTTTAAGGTCTCCCCGGAGCCTCCTCTCCTCCAGGCTGAACAACCCCAGCTCTCTCAGCCTGTCTTCACAGGAGAGGTGATCCAGCCCTCTGATCACCTATCCTTCTGATATTCTCCTGTCTCTGAATTCCTCCCAGGCTACCCATCCTTGCTTCCACCTTCTGTAGGCTTCCTTTTTGAGTTCACTTTCCACGTATGTAATATAGTAGGACAGATAAAAGAATACCTAAGAATAGTCCAGAAAAGCCCAAGAGAAAGTAACCTTTTGAACAGAGGCTCAAATTAATTTTTTTAAAGAATTTTTGTAGCTGGAGAAAACACCATGTTTGAGGTGAGATTTTGTTGGGGGTCTTTTTTTTTTATTTCTCTTCCTGTAAAAGGAAGCTGTGGGTTTCTTACTACCCAAATGAAAGGAGTAAATCGAATGTATATGTCATAGTACCAACTTCCTTATGCCCCAGATTATGTCACTGATACCACCACTAAGCTTCTCAGCTGGTGATTTTATGTTGGAAGGTGTCAAATGTCTGCATTATTTTTTTGTTAAAATACAACAGGAAGAGTGATGTGAAGTTGCCAGATTTCTTAGAGTCATATTTTGCTGTGTATTTTCTAACTTTCAGACAAAAACCTAGTATCCTTCTTTTAGACACACACACACACACACACAATAAAAGGAACTCCGTTTTAATTACAACATTGCAACCAGCACTGTCATGATGACTAAGGCCCCAGGGTGTTTCTCTGTTAAACCAAGATTAAAAATAGTTATTCCCCTCCTTTCCAGTATTCATTTAGGTTAGCTGCGTAGACCTGTTGACAGTATGAATGACTCTTCTTGACCATAATATGAATGGCAAGCATGAATTTCCCTGGGAGAAACTCAGTGGAACCCCCTGCCCAGTAGGTCATTGCCAAGTTGTGTCATCCTACCTGCCGTGGTTTGCCCTCACTCCACCAGCACCATGGCACAGCCTCCCACTGTGGGTGTGTGCCCCCATCCACGCTGTGGCTCACATCCTGCCCCTGGAAAAAGATGAACATTCCCAGCTCCTTCAGCCTTCTTTTCATGAGAGTGTCCCCACAAGTTTGTGCTATCGGCTCAGTCACTCTCTCATTGTGGGGCATGCTCTTTAAACGGGAGGAGGACAGTTGAAGAAGGAAAAATACCTTATTGGGTTTTTTTTGATACTTGGTTATTGTTCTTTCAGACATCAGAGAAGTATTTTGATTATTGTTGTTCCATAGCCTACATGTCATGTCTCAACTCTGAGAAGTAAGAAAGCTTTTTTTTTTTTTTTCCCCCTACTGAACTCTTGAGAAAATGTCTTTCTCAGTCTTCTAGTTCTCCTAAGGAGATGGTGTCAAAAATAAGTTATTTTTGGTCTTTGATGGCTTGGAGATAATAGAAAGGCACTTTTTTTTTTTCAGGAAGAGCATTCAGCACCTGTATACTGTTATGCCCTTCTCGCTTTTCTGTCCTACCCAAAGATAGATGTTCTGGGCTTTCTCCTGTTTTTCTGGGATTTGCCTCATTGCTAAGAACGTTGGGGTTCACTAAAGATGGCCTGCAGGATCAGGAAAGTTTACATTCTTTTCCCACAAAGTTACCAGGGGGAAATCGTCGAGGTGTAGATATTCAATCGTTTGTGAAACTGCATGTTCATTTCTCCCAGTAAGGGAAATTTCAGAGCAACTGCCCCTAACTTCTTGCTGCCTTCATTTCTATTCAACTGCAGGCTGAGGCAAAGAGCTTATTTTTGTTCCCCTGGTGCTATCTAGCCGTGGCTGTCCTGATCCACCACCACCAGAGCTGACGGTGTTTGTTTTATGGCAATTTGTTCCCATTGAAGATAGATGAGAGTTTGGGCTTTGTTAGGGAGGTGGTGCCTCCTCCTCTGCTTTCAGAGGGCTGCTGGTACAGACGGGACGGTAGCCGAAGGGAGAACCCTGCTGTCCACATTCAATACATGGATAAGACCCTGCCCTTTCCTCTCACGGTTATTGTAGGGAGTAGAGGGAGGTTGTCACCAGCTGAACTCAGTTGATACCCAGTGGTCTTCTGCACCCTGAGAGCGTGAGAGATTCACTGTGCCCTAACAGTAACCAGTTCCCCAAAAAAAAAAAAAGTTCTACTTCTTGGCTTTGTTTTCAACCCTGACTGTATTCTTTCTCGTTGAACTTCAGTGGTATTGTTCTACCCGCTGTATTTTCCCCATCTGACAGCTTTGTGGAGCTGGAAGATAGCGCTATTCAGATTGGAAGGAGACATAATTTAATTCCTGCATTTCCAGAGGAGAAACAAAACAGCCCATTCCAGCAGTGAGGTGCAGGGGGTTGGCAGAGCACGAACACATTCACTCAGTTCTCCAACTTTTGCTGGAGGCAAACCCAGTAATCCAAACTTTCTGGGATGCACGAACACCCTCCTTGCTCTGCAGTAACCCATCATCTTACACTCCTGTCTCTTTACCCGATCTGACTTTCCCTACACAACTCCTGGATTCCTCATTTGTTCCTTCTATGTTGCTCAGTTTTTAAAATCCCATTTTTTTTTCTTCATATTTCCTCCTTACTTGTCCTCGGAGTCCTATCTGCCACAGAACTGAAATGCCATTCCTGCTGTCTCTCTTCTTTCTCCTAAATTTAGGTAGTATGTATTTATTTCTTTACTTTCTGATGGAAAGTGATTTCCTGGTGAAGTGCGTGAGGATTATTTATTGGCAGTCCTTGCCTGCTTTGCTCAGGGAGCAGAGAAGCTGTCTCATGTTGTTTCTCTCCTCAGGACCCCAGGTTGTATTGGAAGGTTTCACTTATGGTTCAAGTCTCCTCCTTTCTCACTCAGACTGTGATGAAGAACTTGTGTGGGTTTTGCTTGCTTTACCTAATGGAAATGACCCGACTAAGGATTTGTGCTTGTTGGTTTCTTTTGAACTAGAATGGAAATCAATTGTTGGGTTTTCTTGAACTCTTGAGAACTCTTCCTTAGTTCTTATTGCACATCCCTTTATGCACAGCTCAGTGGTCTCTCAGGAGGCCTGTGGCAAGTACATCTTCCCTGCCTTGCCATCTTACTGACTTTTCTCGTGCATGTTGCAGTTTCTTCTCTGGAAACCCGCACCATATCACTGAAGATGGAAAGAAAGAATCTCATAGAGCTCAAGGATCCATGTTGTCTTATCGCCGTTGCCATCAGCACTTAAAACTGTTATAAAGGCTTAAGAAAAGAGGGGTGGGATGTGTCTTCTGTTTTGTTTGTTTGTTTTTGAAATGTTTCACTGCACATAGTGTTTGCTTTGCCAGGGACACCGTGATGCTCCAGTTCTGACACTGAGGGGTCAGTTTGAGCTCCTGTTTCAGGTGCTTTAGGCACAAGCAGAAAAAAACTAGGCCATTTAGGTTTGTCTCTAACACAGCACCCAGTGAAAATGTAGGGTGGGGTAGGTTGGTTTTGTTGTCATTTGAGGGTTTTTTTTTGATGTAAATTTGCATATGTGGGGAAAAGTAGATTGACAGAAAGAAGTAATATCTTGTGCAGGTATTGATGTGACACTGGGACAAAGCTATTGCAGGATATAATTTGAATCGTTCACTCCCCCCACCTTCACAATTCGATTAGCTTGACCGCTCGCGTTCATGTAGAAATACCACCTCTTTCTTTTCTGAGTCATCCTGCTATAACTTTTTGTCATAAAGCCGTCTGGATCTTGCTCACAAATTAGAATAAAATCTTTTTTCTTTCAGTTTTTTTTCCAAGTCTCATCTGAACAAGAAGCAATGAAAGTCATTTTATGTGGTCTGTTTTCCTGGCACTTTAACAGGAGGACAGAAATAGCAGAAATCTGAGAAGAATAATGTCATAAGTACTTGCTCATATACATAGAGATACTTACATGGTTTGTTCTGGTAGAAAATACACTAAGCAAAGTTACTACTCCTGCTAACCTTGCTCCTTCTCTTTCTAGTAATGCTGTCAATAAAAAGATTCAGATTTTAGATCTAAAAGTGAAGATTAGCTCAAAGGTTGCTAAATTTATTCTAAATAGTACCATTTTTGAAATTTCAGAGAAAACTCTGACCTCTTTCTTCATCTTAGTTTCAAAAGATCTGGTTAATCTGACTAATATTCTTATTCCTATCCAAACATTTTGGGGTTTACCTGAACCTAACATCTGTTCCTTCAAAGTTCATTGTTCATAGCAGAGCTAGAATGTAATGGCTTTTTCTTACTGGAAATCTCTACAGTATCATCAACAGCATAAGGTTATGATTAAGAAAATCAATTCAGTATTAGATCTGGATTTCTTGGCTTTAGTGATTTAAGAGACACACAAAAGTTCTGTCTGATTCAGAAAGAAAATTTTCATTGATCTGAATTAAATGACCCAGAGCATTAATTTTCAGAGAAAGAACAGTGTTTTGTTAGAGTGAGACCATCCAGTGCTTTGAAAACATGGGTGAAAACTTTATTTCAACTTGACCCGGCACGTGAAGCTGTGTTCTAAGGACTTTCCACAGTACGTTCAAAGCTACAGGGTACTGAAGAAATGAACTGTAACTTATTTTCTGGGGTAGGTACTGAAAAAACTACTTCCTACTCCATAGAGCAGGAATTGTTCTGGAAAACTCTGTTAATAATGGATAATACCAGAGAGGCTAGGAGCGTTGAATTCAGACCTCTTCCAAGACGGCACCAACTTGCAGTTGTCCTGAACTGTCTTGCCCTGGCTTGGCCAAATCCAGCCTTCCCATGAGTGAAGACTGTGGCCAGCAAGTAGAGCTGAAGTTTTCTCCTTTGGCCTGCTGTCCTTTAACAACCTACGAGAGCAGACACTGTCTAACTCAATTATTTGTGACCTGGGACTAATTTAATCCAATCCCACAATGGCAGAGAACCAAGTGTTGGAGACCAGTAAGCCATTATTCCCACTGAAGAAATACCCTTGTGTGGTATTATTATTTGAGGAGGGACAGTGCCTGATTTTGTGCTGTGTAGCAAAGAGTCTGGCATGGATTTGGTCTGGATTCATTCAATCCATGGTGTTGGCAAACTACAGAAGTTGTTGCCATTTGAGCCTTATGAAGTGAAACGTAAAGGGCAATTAGTTTCGGGTGCAGGATTCAAAATCTAGTTTGTTCTCTTTTTAAGGATCTTTGTGGGTTGTTTCAGGGCAGAGAGGATCCCTTCCTGAGATTGGTGTATACATAATGTATTGATTATGGAAAAATACTGAGAGCTGTAAAAATGGAATGGATTTTAAGTACCATATGATCTAGCTACAGGAGAAATTTTCTACCAAATGTGAATGGAATTACACTAGGAAAAAATAACGCTGAACGTGCTAACAGTAATCAGCTTTCCATTGATTATTACAACATGTTTTCAGTTTGAATAGGAAGCGGCACGTGAAAAGTGAAACAAACCAGTAGGAACACATCTAAGCCATTAAAGGTTTCTTCAGCCTGTCAAATCTGTGTGAAAAGGGTGATCAGAAATCAGGTGGGTTTGCGTCAATAAGTTCAAAACCCCAGTCACACCCACGCACGTGTTCATCATCCGCTTCACAAATAAAAACAAGCGGAGGGGTTTATGTCTTTTTGAAAGTGTTTGCATTTTCCTGTTTATTTGCGTATTTTGGTGAAGCAGTTTGGACTGCCTCTTGATGCTGTTTGTTTGAAGCTGAGAACTAATGCGGACTTGAACAGCGGAGGCGGTTGGTCGTGGAGGTACCGCAGCCAAGGGGACAGTGAAAGGTGTGTGTGACACGTGGCAGGCCACCCTGGGGACACGCTGCTGAGCACAAGGCTCCCGGTTCTACAGTATAACAATCCGAACGGAATCCTAGATGTGTCCCTTCAGAAAAGGGTTTTAAGCCTGTATTAAATTGTCATTGACTTTGGATACGAAACTGGACGTTCTGCCAAGTAGAAGCATCCCGATTGAAACCGAACTAAGGATTTCATCCTGCATTCATTGAAATCATCATTCATTCTCCTTCTGAATTCAGTAGCGCAGAAGCTACTTCTAAAATATGCATTAACTATGGCATGAGTGCATTTATAATCCCTATCTAAGGAAAGAAAAAAAATGAGAAAAAAAATGCTTTATGGGTTGCTTTTTTTTTGGTTACTTCTGCAAAGTGCTTCTCCAAGATGTTACCCTTTTCATACGTGAGCTTAAACCTGTGGTTAACCCTCAACATATGAATATTGTATTTTGAGTATTAAGGGCTGATAAACATGAGCCTCATCATTAGTTGCTTTCCACTTTCTCTTTGCCCGGCGTTTCGAGAACTTTCTGAACTATCAAGAAGCTTGTGGGTGGTCTTATTATTGCAGCCAAAGCATCACTGCGATATGGTAGCTGCAAAGAGAACTGAGTGGAACTTGTTGCACACCAGTGCAAAGTAAATCACATACTAGTGATATCCTCTTTAGGCACCATGCATTTAATATGTGAAATGTTTTTCACCATTACAAATAAATAATAATAATAAATAATAAATAACTTAAGAAATCTTAGATTCTTAAGTAACCCAATCCCACTACACGGGGCAGTGTGAGAGTTAGTGATTATGTGGTTTGACCCTCATATGGTACATCAATCATGGCGATGTTCTTTCCCTTTGCATCCAAGTAAAACCACCACTTCCCACGCAACATGTCATTACCATCACAATGGGATCTGCTTGGTAATAGCATTTGGAAGGGATCCTTCACTTTAAAGCACTGCTTGAAATCAAAGCTCCCTTCCTGTTGCAACTTAGCTTTAAAACAGACTTCTAGTGATCCTGGCAAATACAATGCTCTTTTCTTTATCCTCCTCAGTTCTGATTCTCTTCATTGCCTTTTGGCTACTGTTTTGTTTTGTTTTTATTATTTTTTAATGGAAAACCAGAAAAGAGGTCTTCAAGATCTTGAAAGAATATTAAATTCTAAATTTCAGAGGGGGGGAAAAAAGGAGGAGTTTTCCAACTGACATTTGCCTGTATGATTTTGAAACCTCCATAGTATGTCCTTTAATTGGAACCATCCAACAAACTGCAGTGATCTCCAACCTTTGTTCAAATGACTAACTCAAAAAAGAATTAAACCATAAAATGCTACTTTATAAAGTAGCATTATAAAGATTTGACAGAAGTAAGCAGAAAAAAGGAAAAATTCAGACAACACTCTAACTTTACCCATTGTGGTAAACAGTAGCAAATGGTATTCACTTAGTTTTCATTCTTTGCCAACAAATTGGGCAAGGGTTCCATTTTTTCCCCTTAATTTTAAATACTGAGTCATTAATTGCTAAGACTTGTTCACTCTCACATATTCAAAGGCTAATGTTCCAGAAGAAGATAGTTTACTCTTACGTTTTGATCTTTTAGTATACATTGCTGCTGGTTTTTGGCTATTATCTAACCAAGAGCATTAGAACTGCACCCAGCACTGTGTTATGTGGGAGGTCCACATAACATAATGGAAATAGTTATCTTTCTTAATTAAAAAGTATAAATATTTCCTTCCTTTCTCATGTGACAGCTGTTCTCCTAAGAAGGATAAAATCCCCATTGGGCTTTTGGGACAACCTAGCTGGAGGGAATAATTTGTCTATTAAGAGGGAGAGGGCCTGTCTGAAGACATGCAAGTTGTGTCGTGATTTAAAGCTGTGTCAGCCTGATTCCCAGCTGGGGTGGATGCTGCGGGTCAGGGCCCTCTTCTGAGAACATCTAGCCAGCGTGCGTTCACATAAAGCTTCCCCACCAAATCATCTGCTGCAGCAGAGGAGAGAGAGAGGTGGCTTAGGATAGTAGAAGCCGCTGTTAATTTTCACAGCTATGCATTAAAATGGCATAATCAGCTTATAAATGGAATGTGAATTGGTTTTGTCACCTGTCACTGGCCTGTCTTTCTCCACTTAGGGCTTACTGAATTTTAATACTGATTTTTTTATTTTTTTTTTTTTTTCTTGGAGCTCATCACAGTAATGCCTAGGTTAGTAGGTACTACAGTAGATTAATTATGGTCAGGGAAAGCACGGACTTCTATACCTGGGCCTGTAACTGAAAAAGATGCACTCCATGACAAGATGGACCTGCTGACTATAAAGGAGTGGAGCACAGAAGACATATTTGATTGTGTTTATAGCCATAGTGAGTGCTGGTTGCTATTTCTCTCCTCCCATAAGTGGGCCTATCTCCATGATGGAATACCTTTTGTTTTTTCTTTTCATGTTTTTTTTTTTTGTCAGGTCTTTCTGGATAGCAGAATGTTTCTGCATTTTACAAAACTTAGGACTGAAGAGAAGGCAACAGCACTGTCTTTAGAACTGATTTTTGTTATTTCTGACAGCTATGCTGATTTCTTTCTTTAATCTTAAACTGGTGCTTTCTGTAACCACACAATTTGGAATAGAACTACTGCATTCCTGCATCCTGATACTTGTCAAATGAGATACGCAGAGCAGAGGAAAAAAATAATCCTGTTTTTACCTCAATTTAAGGACACTGGGCTAGTCAGATCTTTGGTCTATCCTGATAAATCTTCTCTAAGATATCTTATTTTTCTTTTTATTCCCGGCAAAAAGTAGTTCTACAAAGGTTGTCCCTTATATTCTGTAAGCCACAGGAATTCACAGAAATTAAAAAAAAAAAAGTAAAAAGGAAAAAAAATTATCTAATCCTGGACCCATAAAGAATCTTGCAGGCTTCAGTAGAACTTTACAGAAAAAAAATCATGCAAATCAATCTACTTGCAGAACCTATTCTTGGTCTCTTCCATGTGAGAATCTTTGTGCGAAAGTGGGGCCAGGTGTGGTTTTTCCATGTCATGTGGCTCAGCATCTGTCTCCAGGAATTTATATACTTTTTCTTTCTCCTGCATTCCAAGGAGAGAAGAGAAAGATAAGTGTCTAAACCACAGTGAAACCCTGTGGGATATGGGCTACCTAGCAGTCTTCAGGTCTTTTTATGAAAGCAAGAGTAACTGTGTAAAACTGAGGTAGGGATAGAGCCATGTCTATACGAACAGGCAGAGAAAAACCCAAAAGTCAGCCCCAAACCCACCCAGTTCTCCTGGTTTAGGAGGTTTATAAGCTGAGAGTCAGAGTACATCAGCTAACCCAGTGAGTACCATTTCCACTGGCTTGTCTGACCTGCTGAAAGAGGAGTCTGTAGTCCGTGCTTCTCTGTGCTTATATTTTAGGACTCTCAGTTTAGTCTGGGTTGGAAAATTTGGGCTAGACTCTGCACTCTTAAAAAGAGCACTCCAAACATTTCAAATGTCCAATCTTGAGTGCCATTTCCTTTCTCTAGGGAATGCTGTTTTCCTGGATACATAGCTTAGCACGAGCATCACTGTGGCAGATCGTATGTTTTATCTTTAAAAACTATAGCATTCTTAACAGCAGCAATTAATTCTACAGGATAGAATTCTATAGAAATTAATTCTATGATTTATCACAGTCAGGAAGTGCTATACAACTTAGTATATAAGAGAATTTTCCAGCCACTTTGGTGTAGTTGGTTCCAGTCCTTATAACCATTAGTGGGATATGGTAATTTGCTTCACAGTTCTCTTAAATAGTTATTTTTTTTTTAGGTTCACCTGCTGTTTCTTTTTTGAGGGGAGTGATGGGAATTTCAGTATGTAGTGAACCAAAATTAATTTAGCATTTAATCTAAAGTAGTAACTGTTCCTTTGTAACGGAAGCTTCCATTAATGCCTTCATAATAGATATAATAGATATCCAATTTGTATCTGATGTAGACAAACAGAAAAAAAATGATGACAAGTGGAAATGTGTTTCTAATTGCAATGAGAGTTTGAATTGGCTTCAAGTTCTAATGTTTATGCAATATAAATTATTGGAGAGGCTAAGGCATTGCCAGTAGCTGAGCTTTCTATTATTGGATGGAAACTCAGCTACAGCACACAGGGGGTTGAATCTTCTCTGCGTGCATGCACACATACACACAGAACTACTGGAATAAAATAGAGTCTGAACTTAGTAAGTTAGTTTAGATATGGTTAAAAAAGATGTTGGAGTAAAAGATGCTTGAGAAATTCATATTTCTTGTGGCTCGTTTCTGCCTCTTCCAGGAAGTGCTCTGTCTCCTCAAGTTGCACTGAGAAGGTTGCAGGTTGCACAGGAATGTGTCCAGGAGGGTTTGGAATGTCTCCAGAGAAGGACACTCCACCACCTCCGGGCAGTGTCTTCCAGTGCTCTGCCACCCTCAAAGGAAAGAGGTTCCTCCTCATGTTTAGGTGGAACTTCTTATGTTCAAGTTTGTGCCCGTTATCTCTTGTCCTGTCACTGGGCACATTAAAAATACTGGCCCCTTCCCCTGGACACCCTCCCTTTAAGTATTTCTAAGCATTGATCAGATCCCCCCTAAGTCTTCTCCAGACTAAAAAGACCCAAGTCCCTCATCCTCTCTTCGTAAGAGAGGTGCTCCATTCCCCTAATCATCTTTGTAGCCCTCTGCTGTCCCCTCTCCAGCAGTTCCCTGTCCTTCTTGAACTGGGGAGCCCAGAACTGGACCCAGTGCTCCAGATGGGGCCTCCCCAGGGCAGAGCAGAGGGGCAGGGTGACCTCCCTGGACCTGCTGGCCACACTCTTCCTGATGCACCCCAGGATGCCCTTGGCCTTCTTGGCCACAAGGGCACAATGTTGGCAATGTGTAATTGTCCATTTGTGCAGAGCTCACCATGCACCCCTTGGTTTAACCCGGCTCTTCTTATGAGTGCTGGCAATATACTCCTGTTTCTGCCAAGTTTGGCTAAACCCTTGGCATTTGAAGGGAACAGCGTTATCAATTCATGGCTATGCTCAGTATTTATAAGGATTTCTTCTCGGTTAAGCACACGTAATACCTAAACACCCAGTTTCTCGTTCCTGCACATAATCAAAAATAAGAATTTTTAACCCTTAATGATAATTTACTAGATACAGGAATGATAGAGGCAAAACGAACTTCTTATTGTTTTAAACTAAGGAATGTGGGTAATACATAATGCAAAAAAATAAACCAAAATCTGGCACTGTTGTAGTGAATGTTGTTATGCTCTCATATGTGTATTTGGTGATATCAACATATTAAAATATACCTTTATTTGCCTAAGCTGTTTGAAAGAAGGAAGCATTGAGAAAGTGTAATTTGACAATTTGGGTTTGAATGTATTGCTCCTTAAAATTGTTTTGTTTTGTTTTTTGACTCTGCCACTCTAAAAGTGGGTAACTTCATGCAAATCAGCGTATCACTTGGAGCCCAAGATCTCCACTTTGGCAATGGAGATAACAGTATCTTATTTCCAGCATTCTTCTGTTGTCTTTTGATTATTTTCTTTTAGTGTTTTGGGACATAATCTTTTCTTGCAGTGTGAATATGCAGAATTTGCACAGAGATTCTACTGAAGATTGAGTCGCTAGGTGAATTGAACATCTCTTAAGTGTTAATGCAATACGAAAAAACCCCACTAATTATTTGGATCTTTCTCATCCCCTTTCTATTTGAGGGATCTTTTCTTTAATGGGCTTGTTTGCAAGTTAAAGGGCTAAATAATGTAACAGAGTTTTGCCTTCGGTAATTTAGTTAGGTTTTCCTCTGCTATGTTTCTTGATGGGATGCTAAAGGAGCTGGATCAGAGAACGTACAAGAAAGCAGTAGTTGTTTATACTTAGATACAAGATTTTTCAGGATGCTATTTAGGCCCTTTTGAATTCAGTGCAAATTCAGTGGCAACACACGTTCTGCTTTAATGGAGTGAGGATTTCATTCTTCCTTCTGGTCTTACAGAAGTTACTGGTTTCCAGAAAAGAGCTTTACTGTTGTTAAATGTTTCAGCAGTGTTTCTCTCAATCCAGCAGCACTTAAAGCCTGAATGTTTCAGTCTGATGCGAGGCTGAGTAAATGCTCAGAAAAGAATCAAAATCTGACCTTGCAGTTCAGCTGTGACAATGAAAGCCATTTAAAAAATCATTCAGGAAGGGTGGCGGGGGGAGAGGAGAAACCCCCTCAGATGTATCATAGATATATTTCTTCTTAATTTATAACAGGCATTTTACATTTTAAATATTTTTTCTTGGTCCAGAACATTTAGTGAGAACATGTGCAGCTTTGGCTGCATGTTGAGAGATAATTCACTGAGATGAATTATTGTTGTGTTTTGTAGTGAGATCACGGCTCATAAGCTAGGGGATTAATATGCATTATCTAGCCAAAATCAAGCTTTTATGTGTGGTATTTCCTTGTTTGAAGAGGGGAGAGGAGGAACCCCTGCCTCTGTAGCATTTCCAGAGTTGTTTGCTTTCCATGTTGCAGCAGGAAGGCCTACAAGAGCTATCAACCGTATTTAGCAAAAGCCATGAAGTTCCTCCTGTGTTTTTCACAACCGTGGTAAAAATCAGTCCTTAACTAGAGCTCCAGAGAATACGAGGATCATCTGAGTGGATCTTGTATTCTCTTTTCAGCTCAGAGAGTAATCCAAGGGATCTCCTGTCTCCATAGTTGACTTGTCACTTACTATTGCCAAGGCATGAACTGGGACCTTTGTAGGATGCAGAAAGAGGTCACTATGTCCTTCGGGCTAAGAGAAGGTGTATTGTTATCAGAATATCCAATATATCCTTGTTCGAGGATTATATCTTATACATACATCTGTATGTGTATTTGGAAGCACACATAAAGGAAATATAAATTCTCAGAAGTTCACATAGTCATGGACACCTTTGCTATGACTTTGTTTTAATGAGGCAAACAGTTGATATAAAGAAGTCAAAAGGATAATTTTCTATAACAAATTGGTGAGGGTTGGGTTGGGGTGTGGAATTCTGTTCCTAAGAGCAAGTAACATCTAAATTCAGATCCGAATGCAGCTTCTACTTTAGAAAAAGAGGAGAGAGAAGCAAGGATGTTTTCACATGTGTCAGACTTCTAAAACTAAGGTCTCCTACACTTGCTTTGTGCACGTACTAAATAACTCTGTATTTTATAAATGAAGTAGGTGGACATGATGATAAGAAGTTATAAACTGGCAGTTGGCAGGTGTACCTTGTAAAGATGATGGAGAAGTACAGTCAATATAAGTCTTACGCTGAATTTCACAACTCAAGCACGTAGGTGTGCGCATGGACAAAATTAGTCGTTAAGAAGAAAGGTAGTAAGAGAATGTAACATTATAAAACGTGTTGACTGTCTTGTTTTCCAATCCTTTTTGTTTTCTGGGTTGCACAGAGCAAAACTGTGGCCACCCTTTGAGATGTTTATGATCAGTGAATGACACAAACGAAACAAAGCAGGACAGGGGCAAAGGTGCAGTTATGTTTTTTTCAGTACTTGATCAATTATGTAATACTTGATGGGATAATTCATGGTGACAAAAATACAAGTAACACTTTATCTTTCAGGCAGCTGGAAGGTGGTGTGAGATGGTGCCTTTCTGGCAGAGCAAATACCACAGGGAAAAAAAAAAAGTTAGAGATGCAAGAGAAATATAAATGTGCATGGAGACAGTTTTGCCCGCTCCCTTGCTATTGTCCCCTAAAAGAGAAAGAAAAAAAGGAGTGCTTATGTGCATTATATGGGAATATTCAGCTATGAAAGTGGTTGCTTCTAGAGGCTTCTAGAATGGCAATAAAATTTGGTACGTTTGAAAATAAGCTGTAGTGCAAATATTGTTTTTTCCCCTGAACAGTAAGAGCACAGTGAGACGAAAGCGAGCCTTCTCTTCTAATTACCAGTATGATCTTATTTTTAAAAATTTTTTACCTTTTATTTGGTGCAGTTCTGATTTGTTTTCATTTTTTTTAGTGAAACTAGAGCAGTGTTTTGATTCAAATTAACTTGGGTGGATATTTTTTGCTTAAACTGGGGAGGCAAGGGGGGAGGAAGAAGGAAAATGTTTTGTTTTCTCAAGCCTTTAAAATCTTTTTAATTGAACGCTGGCAATTTTCTAAACAAAGATGTCACTTTAAAATGAAAACAGATGAGTTCATTTTAAAAAAAAAATATTAAGTTTTTTCTGAAATTAAAAAATCCACAATAATAAATTTCCTCCAATCACAATAAAACTTGTCTAATAATAAAACTCCTTTTTTTAGCAAAACATATAATGAAGGCCTCAAAAAATTCTCTACTTCTGTCTGGTTTTATTTTCAACTTCTGGCTGACACCACCTCTTATTTGCTAATCTCCCTGTTGGTAAAATGTTCCCTTGCCCTTTTGTTTTCCCTCTTTCACCTTTCTTCCCTCTTTGAGCTCTTTTTTTCTGTGCTGCTTCTTGTAAATGCACGTTCTCAAAGAGCAATCCAAGAAGGTATTAAAGGGACAAGAGAGAGTCTGTCAGCAGTGAAGAGCGGCACAGATGTGTCTCTGTGTTAGGTTCCTCCTTCAGCTGGACCTGTCCATGAGCTGCAGTCAGGAGAATATGGTGACACAGGACTCCTTAGGACACCAAAGTTAAGCAAATAATATCTTTCTTGAAATGGTCTCAATCGATTGTTTCCATTGTATTCCCGCAGAGTACTGGCATCTTTGTCTCGTGTACAATATCACACTGTCCTTTCCAAACATACTAAGTTCAGACCCTGCCAGGCAGCACAGAGCTGTTGTGCATCCCCTTCCTTCACAAGCAATAAAAAGTCTGTAAATTATGATAACATTGCATCTATGTAAAATAAAGATGCCTTCAATATTAGAGGAAATACTAAAAGATTAAAATGGGGGTTTTATTCATAGGAAGGTGGTGTGAAGTGGGGATGCAATATAATGCCTGTTTCCTTTTAAAATTCAGCATAACCCATCTAGCAAGTTCTACTGAATTTAGGATCTATTCATGTGTTTTTCAGTTTTGGACCTCCTGGCTGTCCAAATGGAGTTTCAGGAGCCTACGCTTAAGCTTCTGTTTATTAATAGATTGGTCTTAATTTACAATATTATTGGACTGTTGTAGCAAAGAACTCCATTGTTTTGATTAGGATGGTTGTGGGGATCAAAAAGCAGCCTTAGGAGAAAAACTAGAGAGCTTGTTGTTTAGCCTTATAAACTGAAGGCTGGAGGGAAATGTGTAATAGATCTCTGTAAACGCATAGCTGAGATGAATGTTAGGGTCAGAGAAGGGGTGCGTAAGCTAAAGGACACTGCTGACCCAGAAAAAAAGGATATTAACTGACTAAATTTAGGCTGGAAAATGCTCCTCTGATGGTAAGAATATTCTTCTAAATAATGTTCTGGAATTGCTTTTTAACGTCAGCAGCAAGACTCGGGCCAAACCCAATTCAGGGTAAAGTCTGATGACTTTCTGAATGGGATTATATAATCGACTTGCATTAGCAGAGGTCTTCTTTGGTGCAATTTCTTTCCCTGTGTTTAATTTCTTCTTCTTTCTTTCTTCTTTTTTTTTTTTCTTTTTTAATAAAAATGTAGGAGTTTGAAAATTAGGAACTTAAAAAATTTTTCTTCGGGACATGTTATTTGGAGATTTATGTAAGAGTTATATGAATGAAAAAAATTTTGCTGAATGAAGGCATTGTTGTTTGGGGTTTGTTTCTGGCATTAGGTAAAATGGGTCTTGATTGTATGATATGCTCTGTATTGCCACACTCTTGTGTGATACCTTCTAGATGTAACTGGTAAGCCGTTGAAGGACATTTAATTACAAAATACAAAGGACACTTATGTCCCTCTCAATACCCCCTGTACTTGATTGAAGAATAGACTCTTGTTATGACACAATCTCCTAGATGTGTTGTAATCATATGTGGTTTGTGGTCATAGTTTAGTAGCTTTGGATTTCTGCCTGAGGTGCAATGAAACAGTTTAGCTGTCACAAATGCTACCCTGTTTCCAAGCAAAGATTGGCTTCCCATGCTTCTCACCTTGAAGCCTTGGGAGATGTGACCTTTTTTGTACCTGTTTGTTTGGGGTGATGATTTCTCTGGGAACACCGCGTCATTTAACGTAGGACTTTGCTTTTTGTTTTTAAGCAGTAAAGACTATGATATGTGACAATCTGTTATTCCTCAGTCAGACACTTGGGTTTCTCTGGACTCAATTGTACTGTCTCTTTTCCATCTTCTGACATGTAACAGTTCATGCTCAGAGATCCTTGCTGGATGCGAAGCTTGATTATCCTGCACAAGATGATATTTCTTATGCTTTTTGCTGCTCTTGTAGCTGCACTGAAATGACATAATTTCATTTAAGATCTGGCCTATAAAACTCCATGAATGTACGCTGAAAGTCAGTTTTTCTGAATTTAGATGATCTAATGAAAACTTGCCATGCTTGACAGTACAAATCTGTTGAAAAGAGGTGTTTGTAGCGATTTAGGCCTGGGTCATGGGAGAGTTTAAGTAATGTACAGATGGTAGCTATGGAAACAATATCTGAGTTTGCCTAGATGGTCATGAGGAAGGTAAATAATGAACAAACCGTACCAAATAAACGTACAGGCCGTGCTGAACTGAGGTAAAACAAATTCATTAAGAAAGACAGAGAAACAGAGGTTAACTGGCAGCTGCAGGCTTATTTCTGTTCGGCGTGTGTGCACTGAATACAATCTCAGCCAAGGGCTGGGTTGCACGTCTGCCTTGACCCTAATGCTAAAGGCTCCAATTTAAACGTTAGGTTTATTTATTTATTTGTTTGTTTGTTTGTTTTATCTCTTGCCTTCCAGCGTAGCACACAAAGTCCATTGCTCCCCGGAGTGGTTTTAGCGAGTGGAACTGCTCTTGCTTGTAATTTTTTTTAGCTTTTAGTTCTCCCTGGCTCAGCTCTGACGTGGCAGTTACCTAGGGTTTTGTATCTGTTCATTTAGGTAAATGGAGCTGGATTAAAATATTTCAGGCTAACCACTCCTTCTCTATTTATCTGCTTCATGCTACTGTGACAAAAATATGTCTGCTCAGAAACCCCCTTGCAAACCTTACCAGCAGAGCTTTGTCAGGTGTTCAGATGGGATGACTTTCAAGGGCTAAGTCAATACAAAGTATAAAGCAAGAGGTGAGACTCTTAACACAATCTTTAAACTTTTCAGTTTAGCTTTGCTTGGAGAAATGAACTAGGTTTCAATATTAAGATTCTTGCTCTTTATTTTTGAACGGCTTTTTCCATTATTGCATATTCTGATGTGGGGGGACTGATCAGTAAGATTCTGTAAATAATTTGATTGCCAAGCCTTACGCAATCAACTATTTCATCAAAGTAGTTGATATTCTGTTCCAAAGGCTTTATTTTTGGGGGTTGTGTGTGTGTATTGTCTCACTGAGTCACAAAGCAAAGGTGGTGTTCAGCTGGTGTTAGCAAAAATGGGCTGCTTGTAGAATGAAGTATATTCTTTCCACATCTGTAAATTATTCAGATAATTTGTGATACAAAAAAAAAAAGTCACTTTGTTGGTGGTTGGGACACTTTACCAGGGAAGTGGCATCATATGAGTTATTGTGTTTGCTGTGGTACTTCTGCATGCTTACATGTTTCTAGAACGTGCAGAAGAATGAATAAGGGAAATTGAAAGCCCTATGCAATCAGATCATCCAGGTATCTATTGCGGAGACTGTGGGTTCCTGTGTCGTTTAGCAAACAAAACCTGCCTACATTCCATTTTAAGGAACTTGCTAAAACATCTTTCCTCCATTTACAAACTACTGGGTCAAGAAAGATTAGTGTCCATCTTTGTGTGTGGCAGTGGTAGAGATGCAGCAGTGATTGACCAGAAACACCCATAAAAATCAAAAGTTTTTTTCTGAACAAATTCTTTGACTAGTTTGGGTTGAATGTGTGAAAGTTTCAAGGGGAAACTACGTTTCATGGAAATGTTGTGGTTTGTGAGTAAGTTTTTCCCAGCTCTCATTTTGGTGGAGATCAAAGCACACCCTAATGTTGTTCATTCAATTGTCATCCAGCACACATAAGTATAGAGAATTCTCTTTTTATACAGGTCAAATCAGCCTACTAAAAAATGTTCTCTATGTGTAGTTATTCTCTAATGGTAATAATTCCTGCATGTTCTCTCACAAAGAAGAAATCTGTAAAGAGAAAATTTTATAGTTAGCTGGTAATCTTAATAGCAGAGTTCTTGTTCTGGGAATGGGGGCCTAATTACCTCCTGAAATTCCAAAAAATCAGACCGAACTATAGTATATTTTACATCATGTGCTGAAGTTATTTTAAGATATGAGCAATTTCAATCTTTTTTAATAAAAGCTTTTCACATGGCACTTTAGGAAATCTGTATATAAGTGGGTTTACTGAATCACTTGCTTTCTTGGCATTTATTCAGAGGGATGCAAATCCTGTTAACTGGCAGCTATATATAGATGTCATAAATGCACAGTCATAATTTAATTAACTGGTAGAGGGTTTTTTTCTTTTTAGAAACATCTAAAAAAATAAAATAATCTACATTTTCTTTGTGATAATTTTAAGTAAGGTTAATTTACAATCCCTGGGCAAAGGCTTACTTCTATCAGTCTTCAAGAGTTTAATCCACTTGAATTACTCTTCTCCATTTAACAACAAAATAAATTAAAAAAAAAAGAATGTCTGTAATTTTTGTTGTTTTCACTCATGAAAGGATTGAGAAATGATTAACAGAGTCCAATGGTAGTGGTGGAGACAATAAAGAAAAAAAAAGTCATAATAAGTTATTGAATATTGTGACAAGTTTCATTGCTTGCAGTGCTACGGAAAGAACCGCTCTCTCAGGGGTTTGATCCTGGTCCCATTGAAGCTGATGGAAGTTCTTCAATTAACCAAATGAAAAACAGCACAGATGCAAGTTTAAATGAATTTGGTAGCTGGACTGCCGCTTTATATTCTGCCTCAGCAGAGATTAAGCCTGTTGCATACTGAAGGAAATTCTTCCCATTTACTCTACTAAATTTTAATTGCCAAGGATGTGAAAAGTAATATTTTACATTCTAGTGAGAAGCATCGCTGTCTGGCGTTTACTGATGTGTCTTCCTATGCCCCTGTCACTGCAGGAGGTATACTCACAGATTTCCCATACGGAATTCAGTCTCTTACCTGTTTCCCTGGGAGCTGTTGGTGACTAGGAAGCCGTGGATGACCAGATGGTGCTGTCTTGCCTAAATTCCCTATTTCAGCCATACCGCCTAAGCTGCACGTTGTCTGAATACTTGAGCTCTAATTCTCTAGTATTCGACGCGCCGTCAGAAACGGAGCTAGCAAGTATTTCGGGTTGTAGCTACACCACTCGTGACCGGCCACCAACTGGATTTCACTCCATTCACCACCACTCTCTTTGGCCTTTCTAATCTTTTCCCTGCATAACTTTACAACACCTTTGTAATCTTCCCAAGTAGCCTGTCCTTTCTTCCAAAGGACATAAACTTTCCTTTTTTCCCCGAGCTGTGACCTTATCTCTTTGTTCAGCCAGGCCGGTCTCTTCCCCCGACAGCTCACTTTCCTGCGCACAGGGATGGCCTGCTCCTGCGCTTTTAAGACTTCCTCCTTGAAAAATGTCCAGCCTTCCTGGACTCCTTTGCCCTTCAGGGCTGCCTCCCAAGGGACTCTGTCAAGCAGACTCTTGGAAAGACCAAAGCCTGCCCTCCAGAAGCCCATGATGGCAGTCCTGCTGGCTCCCCTTCTCGCTTCCCTGAGAATCAGAAACTCTATCATTTTGTGATCACATTTTCGTAATATTTTGTTTTTAGTGAGGCTTTTTTTTTCTTTTCTTTACCATGGGCTGTTGCCATACAGGAATATTCTCTTACTGGCTTTTGAGAGGGCTGAGTGGGGAATGTGCCCGGCTGCTCGGTGGCCCCATGGCCGCCTCTCTGGCAGGGTGGCCGTGGTCTGGCAATCTCTCTCTGGCATCTCTTCCCTCCTTCCGTTGCGATTTCCTAAATTACCGGCTGCTGAACCGTTGTGGCAAGATGGAGGAGTGCAGCTGCCTCAGTATTCCTCTAGCCTAAGTATTATAATTGATTTGTGTCAAAACTGACATGGTGATAAGTCGATCTATTTATTATTTTTTTTCAATAGGTATTTGCACGCTGTCAGCAGTCCAGAGATTTTATTTATTTTTTTTAACGATTGTAGCAACTACTGTGAGGAAACACTAAACAAATGTTACGGGTTGGAAAAACAAACCTGGCGAGCGCGGGTCGGTTTTGGAGAGGCCTTTTGGGAAGGTGGTTCACCTGCTCCTGATGGGAGCACAGTCCCACCGCCAGCACCTTGGCCTGGGGATTTTGATGTTTGGGGGCGGAAATCTGCTGCCGTTTCCTGAACTGGGACGTGGGAGTGGTACTGTTTTGTGGGTGGTCGCACGGAGTGCTAAGGAGCCGTAGAAATATTAAGTAAGTATTAAAACACCCCCGTGGTAGAGAGGCAAGCCAGCAGTGATAAGTACATGGATTTACAATTAGGTGGTGGTTGCTGCGGTGAAGGAAATCTCACATATTTCAGTATTAAATTTATCAAAGGTTTCTGACTTTATAGCAATGATTGCAGATGTTGTGTGCTAACTTCTACACTGTGAGGTTTTGGAGCCAAAGGTTTTTTTGCTAATGATCTTATTTAAGGTTTAGGGAAAGATATGCATTGATCTCTATGAGATTCATCCAAGGGATTAGCAAAATGAGGTTCTGAAGTATTTTTTTCCTTAGGGTACCTACTGTGCTACGTATTGAAGAGCAGGAGGTAGGTCTGTGGATAATGGGGAGGACAATACCACACTCCCCCTTGTTAACAAACTCCATTAGGACTTTCAAAACGCCCTTAAAAACCTGTTTCCTCTTCTCAGAGGCACAGAAGAGGAAGTAAGTAGTCATGATGTGGATAACAAAATGTCATTTTTGAATCCGCATGTGGTTAGGCCACCTAATAAAGAAAAAGAAATACTAAAAAATATAGTGATCGGTCTACGTCCCACTGAAACGCTACTACCAGATGAACCCAAATTGCCCTAGAAGTATTGTACTGCTTTTCCAGCTTTTATTTATATGTGGTGACAAAGGGGTTAAGCAGTGGTTCATACGACAAAATTTCCAGTTGTTAGGGTCTATCTATGCTGTAATGTAGTTCTTGAAGTACCCGAGTTAGCTTAAAAGAAGCACTGGGACACTTTAATGCCATGATAAACTGGGAGCTTATCAACACCAGCGAGATCTCACTCCTGTGCTCCTCAGTCAGAAACAACCAGGGAAGGTAGATGGGTATGGGCTTCTCAAAGAGTAGGGCAGCCCATGCTGAGACCTTTGGTGAAACATGTGAACTGCTTCTGGTACCCCAGCTTGGTCCTTTGAATGCAGCTGGGATGTCTCCCTGTTGCAGTGAAAATTACCTACAAAATGATATAGGTAATATATCATACATAAACCACGGGACACTGTGATTTGGAACACAAAAGAATCAGAGAGTCAGATAGGAAAAAAACCAAACTAACCCGTCAAAACAACAAACCCCACTTTTTTCAAGTTTTGTATGCTTAAAATAGGAGGATCCAAACCCCATCAGATATTTATGTGCCTTGCAAGAGTATACAAATTTACAGTACGATAAAAATTCTTGGAAAGTGATCACTTTAAGTATATCAATTCTTATGTTTAGAGAATGGACCACTCTTTACTGTCTGAGGGCAGGAGGAAACTTTTCCAGGTTGGAGCAGCTCATCCTGTGACCACCTACAGAATACATTTTGCTGTACCTCTTTTAAAGTCAACTGAGATTCTGCCCACTGTCAAAGAGAGGATGTCAGGGTATATGAACATTGGTCTTGGTTAGCATGAAAGCCCTTTTTTCTATAAAACACAAAGCAGGGAAACTGAAGGGAGTGTGGTTTGAGGAGATGGGTTGTTCAGATTGAGGTAGGGACAAAGACTGATACTGCAGAGGAATTCTTCCGTCCCTTACAATTAGCTCTGGACTGAAAACATATGCTGTTTGGGTTGGTTTGTCTTTTGTTTGCTGCTGTATGTTACTGTCTCACTGCTACCTATATAATTTTTTTTTTTTACAACGAAGCTTTTTATTAGCAATTTGCTGTGCCAACAATAGAACTTTAATATGGCTTCAAGATAAGGCCATGACAAGGTCCATGTAAATCAGATACAGCTGTTTCCTAAATCCAGTCATTCTTGCCTTCTTGTTTTCTAGTAATTACCTCATCTACAAGAAATACTGTATTCCTGTATTGTGCCCTTGAGTATACTAAGTGTTTCTATTAGCTTGCCTGCTCCTGAAACCTCTTGGACTATTTTTATTTTTTTTAAAACATCTTTCTTTCATCTAAATAAATAATATGGGGGTTGCACTTACTTTACTTTGCATCATCAGTATTCCCACTAGCTTAAGAAAGTTTTTGCTGTATACGTTCCTTGCCTCCCTTGATGTCTCCCATGGAGGTTTGAGATCAGGGATTCCTCGTACGCACTGGAGTCTTGTTGGTCATAAACTGGGATGCCCAAAGTTGGCGTTCTGGCTGATCGTAATTTTACCACGTCTTTTCCTTCCGCTCCTGGGAGATGTATATCTGTTTCTGTCATTTAATCCCTCTTTTTTTTGGAACAATTAGATAAAGAATTAATGTAATGTCAATAAATTACCCCAATCGCTGTCAGAGGCTTTCTTGTCTCCAGCTGCAATATAATTCCTGAGGGTTTTTTTTTAATATCCTCCATCTCTGAAAAGGTGGGGTTTAATTTGTATACTTGTTCTGTGTTGCTTAAGCCTTTTTTTATATATATATCTATAACATCATTTGCAAGGTCATCTGGTCCTATTTCTGGCCCCAATACAATAAGACACTTAAGCACATATTTATCTTTAGGCAATTAAGTACTCCAATTGTCTCTGACATTATTTAGTTGCCTTCCTGTGCAAAGGTATCTACTTTCCGGATAAAATCTGGTCTATTTGGTAGATTCAGTGATATGCTGCCTTCCCATTCCAAATACAGAGTCTCTGTCATGCTTTACAGAAAGCAAAAAGTTAAATACCTTTTTTTTTGTAAAAATTAATTTCCATGTGGTCTGGTTTCCTCTCTGAGTGGAACAGGTAAGTGAATCAAACAATACAGAAATCAAATTATAAGTCTGATGGAGACATACCTCTGCTTGCAGTAGTAACAACCTCTGTCCCATCAGCCACTTTGTTCTTTCACACTCTGCACTCCATGTCCTTCTGCTCATTTGGTGTGATTATTTTTTTTCCCTTTTCTTTTTCCTTGTAAACATTTCATCTCAAGAATAACATTGGCATCACATTGAAAGTGAGATACACTGGGCAATTTCAGATCTGTGAACTTCACCCAAGTTTTCTGGGGTTTATATCATAGCTTTCCCTTGAGTTTACTCAGATGCCACAGTCCTATTTAAGAATTTTTGAAAATGGAAGAAAAATTCTTGAATCTATTCATCACCCTTTCCATGGCTTTTTGGGGTATAAAGGTTGCTGCTTTCCATACTGTAGGGCTGGAAAAGCATTTCCTGTGCTCTGTCCTCTAGCAATTCTTCATTGGGAAGACGACAACAAACTCCCCAAAACGATAAGAAAGACATTGAGGTACTGGAGCGTGTTCAGAGAAGGGCAATGAAGCTTGTTGAGGGGTCTAGAGCACAAGTTTTATGAGGAGAGGCTGAGGGAACTGTGTTTTTTTTTTTTTTTAGCCTGGAGAAAAGGAGGCTGAGAGGAGACCTTATCGCTCTTTATGACTACCTGAAGGGAGGTTGTAGGAGGTGGGGTCAGTCTCTTCTCCCAAGGCACAGGCGATGGGACAAGAGGAAATGGCCTCCAGTTGCACCAGGGGAGGTTCAGATTACTTATGAGGAAACATTTCCTCACTGAAAAGGGTTATCAAGCATTGGAATGGGCTGCTCAGGGATGTCATTGAGTTGCAATCCCTGGAGATATTCAACAGACCTGCAGATGTAGTGCTGAGGGACATGGTTTAGTGGTAACTTAGCAGTGCTAGGTTAAGGATTAGACTTGATGACCTTAAAGGTCTCTTCTAACCAAAATGATTATATGATTGTAAGATCAATTAGTTTAAAAAGCCTAACAGCCTCTGCATCACTTTAATATTAGTTTTTTACCAAGCATGTCATAGTTCAAAGATCTTTATGCAATGTGTCTCTCTATCTTGTCTTCCTAAAATGGTAAAGCATGAAACAAACCCATGCTGAATGGAGGTGGAAGACTAAATACCATTTGCATTTATAGCATAACTATTTTTAGGATTTCCTATTAGCTTATGGCTTTTAATTTACCTCTACAGGCCAGTTAAAGAAACATTCCTGGCTATGTTATTTTCTAGGTAAGCAAAGGCATATGCTAACATTTTCAAATGTAAATATGGGATATTCTATGGGTGCCTAGTTTAAGATACCTGGATGTGTTGTACTTCTTGGTGTAAGTGTGTTTAGTTTTGCCATTCAACTCTGATAGCGCTGCAGGTAATTGTTCCAAAGCTGTAAAAGTCTAAAGAAAGGGCAAGAGAAGAAGAAACTGGCCACAGAAGGGGAAGAAAAGAATGTGTCAGATTTTTTTTTTAAGTGATATTACACTGGTTTGAATAATAGTGTTACTTCAGCGAAGTAAGTAAGTTCATTACAAGAAATAAATGTTTTGATACTACAGCATTATAAGTCCTGATGACAAAATGATTACCACCAACTCCTAATAAACAGTGACTTTTTTATAACATGTATTGACCCTTTAAAACACTTTTTAAAATGTTTAAATGGGATACCAGCTGTATTTGTGAATCTTTCAGAAAAACTGCCACCAGCCTACAGTACTCATAGATCCCATCATGGCACTTGAACACCTGTCGGAGGTTCTAGTTAGAGATTGTGAATAAAAATACTCCATATTGATTCATGCACGTTTCTAGAATTCAGGACGCTGCAAGAATGTTGTGTCACTTGGAGGGATAAAGAATGCCAACTGTATTTATCTTCTGAGAGCTCTCCCTGCCAGACTGTGAGTAATGCCCTGTTGTATGTTATGCATTTTGTGTTCCAAAGTCCACACTCTGTGTTCATTGTTCCAAGTCATGAATTCTGGACACGATGCGGGCAAAATAAATTTTGCATACTTTATTACCCCTTGGTGATTCTCAGCTAAAAGAACAAGTTAATTTGGATGAAATACACAACCAGTTCAGTACAACTGAAAAGAAAATTGTGCTTCCTTGCCCGTGCCACAATTCAAGCTTTGTTTCTGACACTTCATAAAGGTCAGCCTTTAACAGCTTTGAATGAGCATTAGTGCAAATCTTAGCATAAAACCTGCCCTATGTATAGTTCTGATAAGACACCATCTGGGCTTCGGTAAACACACAAGTGTAAGTAGCATAAATTAGCGTTTGAAATTTCTGAAGTCATTTCCCTCATCCTCTTATTTAATAACTTGGCTGTGGATGGTCCGTCGGTTTAAATGATAGCACGAAAGGTCCTACAGCTACAAAACAAACTATTTTGGCTTGCGTCTTGGGTGGCTGCTTATTGTTTTACAAGACAATGGGAATTGTCATAGTGTTTTGGATTATTTTCATAAATTTATTGAATATTTATTGTCAGGATTTCTCCAGTTTTGTATTTTGAAGCTTGATACTACTTACATTTTAAAGAAATTCTCTGGTACTTTTCCAGTTTTCCGTGACTTTTCCTAACTGCTCGCTTTCAAAATCCTTTTAATTTTTATTTGTGAACTAAGTAAACAATCTGGAAGTCATTGATAGACAATAAAAATGGCACCCCACAATGCTCTTTACAAAAAAAAAAAAAGGAGGGGGGGCGACAGACACTATTATCTTGTCTACGTTTGACATACTTTCCTAAAATTTCCCACAATTACTGGCTCAATTTCAGCTCTGCTGGTGGTAGAAAATGTAGAAATGTTAGTAGGCACAGGGCACTAATGCGAGCTGGTGTCTCGGATCGTCCATTGTTACTTATTGCTATTTATTACTTTGGTATTGCAGTTTCTAGGAGCCAGAGTCACGGATCAGTATCCTGTTGAGCTTAGGCACCAGGCCAGCTCCAGAGAGCGAGACCATCCCTGCTACACTGGGTTAAAACATGATATTTAAAAATTCTGGTGAGCTGTCAACATGGAAATGTCTCTTGGCTTAGCAGAAACCCAGAGGCGAAACAATACAGCTCCCAGGAAATTCAAATACAAAAGCTTCCACGAGGAGATTGTGCTTCCTTTGCCACTGTAAGATCAGTCGCTGCTCGGTGTTTGATTCTGCTCATTATAACAATATAAGCGCTTTAGAAATGGGCATAAAAATTGTGGTGGAGAAAAAAGGAATAGACACCCATCATGCAAGTGTATTATGTAGCTTTTGTTCCCTTCTGGCAGATGTAGCAGTAGGTTATTGGAGAGCACAAGGAAGTAAGTTGCAAGTAGGTTTTATCTTCCTTGTGCAAATTTCTCTTATACAAATCTGTCACTGTATACGTTGCTATATGCTATCTAGGGGCAAGTTCACCCCTAAGCGGAGGTGGCTAGATTCAACAGATGCGTAATAGGTAAGAAACTGTGGAAGTACTTTGTTGAACCATAAATTTTGGTAGGTTCCCAATAGCACAGAACCTGCAATTTCTGGAGAACTGAAGCTCATTTAACTGATCCGAGGTCAAGTTGTAGCCTTAAAACCTCTTAGCTTGCTCTGATGGGTTTTGACCACGGGAGGACATTCCAGTATATTTGTTCAAATAAGCCTTTGTTTCAGAAGAAGGTGCGTTTTAAAATTTAAATTTAAAAATTTAAAAGCGGCCGTAGCGCGAGCTTCCCCCGGAGCACGCGGACAGCGGCGGCGGTGAGCGCTGCCGCTTTAAAGCCGAGCCGCAGGGGCCTGCCCGGGGACGGAGAGGCCCGAGAGCCCTCGGGTATCGCGAGAGGGAGCGAGAGGATGACGTGTGGGGGGCGGGGCCGGGCGAGCCGCGGCACATTTAAAAGCGGCCGTAGGCGCAGCAGGGTCGGAGCGCGTGCTGGGCGCGCGTGAGAGCGGGGGCCGTTATACTAGCGCGCAGGAGCACGTGCGCAGAGCGCGTGGGAGCCGCCATCAGGGGTCGGTCCCCTCCCGGCTCTAGACAAGAACATGGCCCCAGCACCTGCAAAATGCCCCACAAGGAAGAATGTGGAAACTCAGACAGAGCTCCCACAGAAAGATGTGTCTGTGCAGGGCTCCGGCTGCAGGGAATGCCTCAGCCTGGCACGTGTTCCCCATGG
>JAOQGH010000012.1:51723197-51744023 GCA_025769975.1 Gallinago jamesoni
AGGGGTAATGGCTTCAAGTTGCACCAGGGGAGGTTCAGGTTAGATATTAGGAAATATTTCTTTACTGAAAGGCTTGTGAGACATTGGAATGGGCTGCCCAGGGAGGTGGTTGAGGCACCATCCCCAAAGGTATTCAAGAGACGAGTTGACATGGTGCTTGGGGATATGGATAAGTTTTGGGTGGTGTTCTGTGTGGTGTGGATGTGGTGGTTTTTTTTGTTTGTTTGTTTGTTTTGGTTTTTTTTATTGGTTGGACTAGATGATCTTAAAAGGTCCCTTCCAACCTAGGTGATTCTGTGATTCTGTGTGTTTCCTATGGGGAAAGGCACTGTCCTCTCTGTGTTTTCAGGAATAGATGAGGTTTCAGTAAGTGTAAGGTGTCAATAATTGGTGGACATGTTGAAGTATTAGTTGGTAAAACTTAGCTGGTAATAAAAGGGAATACCATGCTGAAGTTAGTACAGTATAAAATATTAGCCTGGAGCATCTTATGATGAATTACATTAGTTCTTGATAATGCTCGGATTGTTTCTTTTTCAGTACCAAATGCAGCATTGCCGGGAATTCACCATGTTGTGTAATGGGATTAACATTTATTTATGGATTTCATTCATCAGTACTGAAGTAATTTCCTAAAGGCATTTTTTGAATGCTTTATTATTATTGTATCAACTTTCCATTGTGTCATCATGATATTTTTGGTTAGGGAGGTGGCAAGTATGCAGCCATTTCAAAAAATAGGCATGAACTTGGAGCCCAACTGGTAGACTTCAATTTGTCATTTTTGACATTTTCAGTCTGCCTTAGATATTAGTATTTCTTGGTATCGATAAAAATTGATAGATAAACTACTTTTATTTAATTTTCAGTTGTTTCATAGCAAGTGTAGACAAAAGAGAGGAAAGGTTCTTGTTGGCTGTCTTGAGAGTAGGGCAATGATTGTGATGTTCAAATGATATCTATAGAAGTGACATTTAGATATTCTGACCTGGGAGAGGTTACAGGAATGTAGTTGCCCTGTCTCACAGTCGTTTGGGGATCTTTCAGATGTAGGCAAGCTCCCTGGTGTCTTTTGGCAAGAAATATTCTCCCCTTTTCTTTTCTCCTGTGCCATCCAGAGCTACAATCCAGCTTGTCCATTTTTTCTTTATTTTTTTGAATGGCTCTGGAATTTTTATTCTATGAGATCAAGGTTCCCTGGAACAACACCTATGGAGAGATTAAACTACTACTGCTGGCTCAGAAAGCACTTTGATTTAATATCTCCATTGTGTAGCTTATTTAGCATGTTTCTGGCCACAGGTTTTCTTTGTTTCAGGGGTCTAGGAATAACCTTGGTAAAACCTCATGCATTGTACTACCGTAAGTAGTGGTTTCACAGTAATCTTACTGGAATTATATGTGGTTTTGCTAAAAGATCATTGGGTAAAGGCTGCTGTTATAGATGCCAGAACTGGAATTGAGACCCCTAGGTAAGGACCTGCTTTTCTCCCTCTCAAATCCAGCTGGTTGAAGATGCACAGCTACTAAGCCCTTGGGATCATTCTTCCCACTTAGAACTTTGCAGTACAAGAGGTTATGTGGCAGGAAAACAGCTGTGCAGCTGCGTGCCCCATCTCATCACGTGATGAATGTAAGAAGACATGACAGAAATAAACCCAAGCTCAACCAAGTGAGATGACATTAGGAGTTACAAAGAAAAGACTTAAGAGTTTAGTAATCCATTAATGGGGGCGTTTACTATTTCTTGGCTAAAAATGAGACTGGTTTTAGAGCTACAAGGAAGAAGCATTAACCTTGCTTTAAAACAGGTATAGGATAAAACCTAATCTGAAAATTTTTTGAAACCGATCAGGAAGCCAGCTATCATTATGCTTGCCTTCAGTGATGAAACATTTTAGAGACAGGTCAAATTCCTTCCTAGACTAAATTGCTTTAGCGGTCACAAAACATCTGGAAAAATATGGTATGTCTAGAACCACCCAAAATGGCCTGATTTCAGAAGGCTTGTCTGTATAACATGGTTTGATGTTTTTCTCTGTGTGTGGCTTTGTTTTTTCATACAATCATAGAATACCAGTTTGGAAGGGACCTCAAGGATCATCTGGTCCAACCTCTCTTGGCAAAAGCACGGTCTAGACCGTGGCTCAGCACCCTGTGCAGCTGAGTCTTCAAAGTGTCCAATGATGGGGAATCCACCATTTCCCTGGGAAGATTATTCCAATGCCTGACTGTTTCTTGCAAACACGGCTGGGACTATTGTTAGAACAGTCTGCCTCTAGTTATATTTGTATCTCTCCAAGTCCAAGAAGAAAGAACAAATGTGGCATGTAGAAATTGCATTGAAGGGTATTTAGATGAGAAATTATTCTTCCTTAGAAATGGTGTATTTGGATAGCCATGCCACGCTTTTAGGCAATTTAGGGCATAGAGCAGATACAAGGTCAGAGGCAAGGTGAGGAATGTACTTCAATCAATTAAATACTTTATTTTCAAATTATTTCCTCAGTTGTAATGTTTCTTGGTGAATACAAAATGTTTTAGAAACACGATAGCGTAAAAGAATAGTCATGGAGCACATGCTGTAGTCAAGTGACTACTGGTATCAAACAGTCCATTTAGCCTCAGCAGACAAATTGTTTGTTGGCAGTACTATGAAAATATCTTTGCTTTATTGCCTTACCACTATTAATAGTTTCAGCTATTTAAGGCTCCACTCCATGTCTTACAGGGGCAAGAAATACCTGCCTATTTTGTGTTGAATGCCCCCTTTTGTTGCATTCATTTTGCTGCATTCCTTTTATTAGTTTCTTCGCAAATAGGCTTAGTTCAGGATGTACTCTATTGCCACTTAAGATGGAGACAGAAACCACAGCACCATCTTCACTGTAAGCAAAACTCTTTTCACATCTATCAAGTGTCTGAACAGACAAAAGAGCTTTGATCACTTTCAGTCTCTTTTAACAAGGGACTTGTTTTAATTATAGAATGCTTTAGCTATTACTACACATTTGCCTGGCACAGTTGGCATATGACATCATTTTACAAAAGCTTGGGTTTCTTTAGAGCATTCCAGCCTTAGGCTGCTGTTCTTAGAACTAAAGAAGGAGCATTATTTTTCCACCAACTGAAGAAGGTATCTTTAAATTAGAGCCAATAAAAATAAGATGATAAACCAGAACCATTCCCAAGTAATGACCACAAAACAGCAGTCACCTAATGAAGACTTACTCATATTCACTGCTCCAGTATTTCCGGTGACCTCATGACAATGCCAAAATTTTTCCCATTTCCTTATGTAGGAAAAATTGTGATAGAATTTCTCGTAATCTCCCCACCAGTTTTCACTTTATAAAATTGCATTGTTCTTTAGAAAAACACACAAAAAAATAATCCTGGGGAATGTTGTATACAATGTATAATCTGGATAAAATGCCATGTAAGGTCAGTGTAATGTAAGAAGAAACAGTCAGATTTGTCAATGAATAATGAATACAGTAAATAATATTTGATGTGTGAGTTTGACTACATTGCAATATGTATAGTTTGTATATAAATAGAGTACTAACATTTGGCGTCTCTGACATCTATCAGTGTTTTCTTTTTTTCTTGAAGAAGAGTAAGGTATGATAAAATAGGTGTTGTTAATTACATTTTAGTGATTCTTTGGTAGAATAGAATGTGAAGATTATTCTCGATGCCATTTATGTAACCAGTGTGAGTTCTATACATATCCCAGTATTCGGGGTTATTTGCTCTTGTCTCCATTGAGCTTTATGACTTAAGTCAGGATTATTTTTTTCCTCTAATGAGATGTAAACCATTCATTTTTTTCACACAGCACAGTGTGCTTAAAACTTAGCATAATGTAGCTACAATATTATGACAGTGTCTGTCTGAAATTAAAGTTTTATAAAAACCTTGCAAGTTCATTGAATGATTTCTCAGAAATAAAGACTGCTGAGCTAAAATTTTACAGCTTTGGTGTTTGTCCAGTCTCAGTCTTTTCCTGTATTCTTGGAGAGTGAGTTTGGTTTTGGATGTTTCGACGTCATCCGTATAGAGTGCTGCTTATAGTTAAAACAAACAAATATATAAATCCCTCACTGAATTGTGGTATTTCTGCATTCCTGTAGGTCTGAGATCTGATTTGATTGACTACAGAAGTGCAGGATCAGACAGGGAAAATTAGTGATCTAGACACAGGATTTTTTTTTAACACCATTGCAAATATTTCAGTCATATTTCTGTATAAATTCAAATTTCTCACTTCCCCAATTACACACCTGAGGGAATTTATTTAGGATTATTTTGTATTTTCAGCAGTACGAATAATATTTCAGAATGTTGTGTGTTGCATATGTGCATCACTACCCAGCAGCAATTTGGTGATACGTAAGATAAGTTTATCTTTTTACTAACTTTGGTGTAAGTTGGGCCATATTTGCAATGTATGGCCAATCAAATAAAGATTAGTATGCTTGGGGTATATTTATGTGAATTTCTTTAGAAAGCTTGTCAGTTTACCATCTGGTAATTTTTCTCATGGTAAGTCTCAGCAATTATTTAGTTTAGTAGTTGGTGTTACTAAATATTTGACATAAGAAGTCTCATTTTCTTAGACCCGTTAACAAAATACTCTGGTCTGACTTGAATAAATTTCCAAAGTCTCAGTATATCAAATCATATATCCTTTATTCTGATGGGGTTTGAGCCAATCTTTAGCGCACATTACTTACTGGTGTAAAGAAGTTTTTATGTTACTGTGTTTTTAATGTACATAATTCAAAAAGTTTATAGCTTATGATTTGGTAAATCAGTGCCTAGGTTGTGTATTACTACCCCAGGCACTGGAGCTGGCATCAGGAGTCCAAAACCTCATTAAATTGGATGAGTGTGAATGCTATTCAATACCATTTTACATTTGGCAGTTTTAGCCTTCTGTTTTTACAAGGTTGAATAACATTTTGTTTTCTTAAGCTTTGGATTTGCATGCCTTTAGAAAGAGAACCTCATTTTCTATTTTAGAAAAATTATCTCTCTGCAGTGTCTACAGGGAGTATCTACATGACAAAATTAAACAGTGGAACTGTAGTCATCTTTATCACACTAATCCTTCCCCAGAGATTAGACTGTATTTATTCTAGTGTCTGAAGTCTTTCAGCATATTTAACATGAGTAGATTCATATTATCTTTAATTATGCTATTTAAACCCCGTTAAATTTAATGCTCAGATAAGTTATGTTCTTCAGGAGCCGTTTATATGTCCAGGGCGAGAAGTTAGAAGAATAACGTCATTGACAGTCGTAGTAGCTCTGATTTAGCTCTTTTAGCGTGACATATTGAAACCTCATTAAATTTCTCTGTTACGTCCAGGAATGCCAGCCTTGTCAGATGGTGGAAGTTGCACACTGGAACCAGCTGTGCTTTCGGGTCTGGGAGGATGTAGCACCGGCAGGAGACACAAATGTGAACCTCCCCTGTTTGTGTTCACATCGTAGCTCCGAGTAGTTGGCAGAGGGTTAATACAATGGTATTTTGGGAGGGCTGCCTGCATTTCAGGAGGCTCCCCTTGTATTCTGAGGTGTTGATAGGGCTTTATTCCTCCGTCCGACCTGATCCGGTGCTGCAGACCAGCTGCTGGTGCCGTGTTTTTCACGCCGATAGCAGCCTTTTAAAATATTTCTGCAAAATACAGCAAATCAAAAAGCAACTGCGTGCTCCCAGTAGTATCATTAATGCATAGGTAGCATTTGTAAACACGGAGTGTTTGATCATACAGATCTTAAAATCAGCTTTGTGTCCAACGTGTCGGATACCGTGTTATTCTGCTGATTCTGGAGTGGCACAGGGTCTGCACAAGCGCTCGTCCTGAGTTAACCACTTCCCATATTTCCCCTGAGAAGCCACGGCGAAGGCCTAGAGGGGACTGAGAAGGAAAAGAAATTATTTGGGGACTCTTTAGGGTAGGTTTGCAGGGGTTCTGGGCTAATCCAAATGGATGCTAATTGGCCCGCGATCTTCAGCTGCGTTCTCTTCATGCAGTTTTACAAGCAATAAACTTGGGGGGGGGGGGGGGAGAGTGGGGGCTGGAGAGGGAAGAGAAGACAAAGCAAAAAAACTACAAACCGCATTTCTGTGTTTCTCTTGAGCTCCCTGCCGTTCCTTTGGGTTGGCACAAGTCCCCTGTCTCTCTCGCTCATTGGAACTGCTCTTCTTCCTGGAGGATGAGGAGCCGGAGTAGGCTTTGCTGCTTTTCATTAGCACCCACCCTGGAATGCCTTTGAACACAGGCAGGGCATTTTCACGGGGGCACTGTGAGGAAGAAGAGCAAGCGGGGCTGCCAGTCCAGTCCGGCACTTGTGAGAGACTCCAAAGCGCACCCCCTCACAGGTGGTTTTTTTGTATTTTGCATGGAAAGGGAACCAAACCAGCGATTTTGTGAAATGTGGGGAAAAAAAATAAAATTGGGTATGAAACTGAGTTAAAAATGCTGATTTTGTCAAAGCTGCTCTTAATGGAAGCATACAGCAAAAGATGGATGGAAAATGTTTCTTATCTCTGAGAGGGCATCTCAGTTTTTGATGTGATAGAAATGGCCAGTTGAATAGGAAGGTAGCTGACGCAAGCTAGTAAGTGTCTAGAATATGGGAAATTCAGGTCTCACCTCTCCGAGGTATCAGGTCAGTCCCCACATTGTTATGCCCTTGGCTTTCCTTGGATGGAACCATTCCACTTCCAGAAAAACAAACAAAAAAATATTTTATTGAGAACTTAAGTCTGTTGAAAGTCTCACACGGGACTTTGTCAAATCATTCCCTAACTCTAGTACTACTTCGTGATGATCTGAAATCTTTAGCCTTGTTATATGTACTCAAATATTTACCTGGGAATAGCAAATCTGACGGAAGCCTCTTTCCATCACTATTTTTCTTTCTTCAGTGGAGCTGAGAGAGTAGAGGGAATCCTGAGCCCGCACCGAGTTATGCTGCTAGGCACACCAGATCCAGTGCGAGACCACTCGCAAAACACCATCTTTCTTCTCCCTCCAGAAAATGAGGTTTAGAGGATGACTCTCCTCTTCTCTCCATCTCCCTGAGGAACTTAGTTTACTTGCATACACAAGAAACCTGGAGGCAAAATAAAAGCAGATCTTTCTTCTTTTGGATTGAAGAATGCAAATACACATTGAAACTGTTGCTTTTCCTTTCAGTGTTATTAAAAATATTGCCATCTTCATCCAGTGGTAGACCACAGCTTTTTTTTAATCACTGCCTTCGGCTTGTTAGCAAACACAAGATGTTCTCTGGTTCTTACCGTGGAATTGTGGGGCTTTTTGCTAATAATTATAGAATTTTAGGGTTAAAAGGGAGTGCAAGAGATCACCTAGTTCATCACCCTGCCCCAAGGCAGCATGAGCTAATCCTGACAGATGTTTGTCTAACCTGTTCCAAAACTTTACAGTTATTCTTTTAAGGCCCCCAGGCAGTCTATTACAGAGCTTCACTACCCTTACTCTGGGGTATTTTTTGCTAATGTTTGAAAAACTTTTTTTCTGCCTTTAAGGCCACCGCTTGTTGTAGCTATGGATATGGTAAGCAGATTGTTAGCTTGCCCTTTGCAGTAGTTGTCTTTTTGGAGCTTAAAAATCATATCACGTCTCTCCTGCTTTATGTTGCTTGATAGAGCTCCAGTTCAGTCAGTCTTCCCTGCGGTTGGTGTTTTTGATAGACCATGCATAGTGCTCTCCTGTATACCTGTAGAGTCTTTTTAGACCATTCCTGCATTTTCTTTCCTTTTTTTTTTTTTCTTAGAATTTCCTTAGACTGTTTAGACTGTATTCTGAGGAAGTATATTCTATCAGACTGACTACATTCTTCTCTACTAAAACAATCACTTGTTCTAAAATTCCTTTTCATTTGTGGTCTACTATTGCAGTGATGGACAATGACAATACAGTTAGCTTATATTGATGTAGTACCTTTTTATGTTAAGAGATTACCCCTGGAGGCAGTGGAGGATATCATGTAAACCTACTCAGTCACTCTTTCCTCAACATTTGCTTAAGACCAGCGTTGGAGATCAGATGCTGCACTAGATGAAGTTACCAGAAATGGTTGTATGCTCTAATACACCATGTTCTTCAGTGATGTTTCACTGCTGAGCATATGAAACTTCTCGGGTTTGTTTTAGTTCAAGAATTGGACACGTTAAATGACCTGGTGAATGCTCATTTTATACTAAGCTTATAAACAGAAAACTGTAGTGTTGAATATCTTGAGGACGGCCAAGTATCATTTGTTGTTCAGCAGAAGAGTCAGCAAAATCTCTGGGTCACGGGGAACCCCTGGCAGGCAACATCTATGCAAATAATTTTATCCCAGCTTAAAACGGAGGGACTTGTGATCTTTGCATATGTATCCATGGAAGCTAGGGATTTATAGATTTCAGAGGGACTGTCAGTGACTTGTAATCTTTGGTAAAATCTTTAACAAGCATTAACCTTAGCTATAGTCTTAAATTTCCATGACTGTCTCTCAAAAAATGTGTCTTGGGGAATATAGTGTTTTCGTTTTGATTCTTAAATTCAGAGTGAAGAGTTCAATTATTTGTGTAAGATTGTTGATTCATCATGTCCTAAGAGTTAAACGATGTAAAGCACTTTGCTATAATGAAACTTTTATTTGCACCAACCCTGTCTTCTTGAAAACAGCACCATTCCAGGTGGGAATCCAGCTTCTGAATAAATGTTCCTTAATACAGAAAATTCTTTTTTGCTATTACTGCATGTTTAAATAAAAAAAAAAAAGCCTTTTGTTTGCTTTTTGAGAATTCATATATTATCACATTCTGGTCCCTGTCACTGTCCCCACTTATTTCTTGAATGCTCTGTTTGAAGATTTGTGCACCTTGTCTAAAAAGCCAGCTGGGATGCCACAAATAGTGTCTGTTCTATTTATGACTGCTAAGTAATTACAATGGAATTTAAAGACTCGGTTTATAGATCCAAGACGAGTATCTTCTGTGTACACTAAAAGGATGAATCCTTTCCAGACCACTTCTTATTTGGCTGAAGATGAACTTGAGGAAGCATTTTAGAGTGTCAGCCAAGGCTGCTTTTAGAAAGACCTGGGTGGGATTCATACTGTTGATATCCAAATAAAAAGAGGCCCTGATTTTAATCTCTGCATGGTTACTTTATTGTAGTTATGAAACCATGAATTAACTTTAAAGCTTTCCGGGATGAAAGGAGACATATAAGCAAGTGCCTGTTATCTTTTTTAGATTCATGGGAAAATATTTTAACCAGTGTCCTAGTGGCTTTCTCTTGTGGACTTGTCTTTTGTTTATACTGTTTCTGTGCGGTAGGCATTTTAGTTCCTTCCCTATGAGAGCAAGAAGCTGTGTGTGTGAGAGAAATATGTACAGGAACGGGAAAAGATGGGCACTGGTTTGGGGAGGAGAGAGGGGCTAATCTGTTGTACTTAAATGAAAGTGTAGCAAGTATTCTCTGCTTATGCTGGAGCTGAAAAAAGCTTTTCCCGGTTAGTGTCACTGAAAGTTGGTGGGACTCAGTCTTTCTCAGCTGAAGAGTTGTTTTCAGCATTCAGAGAGGAGTAACAATATTGAATGATAAAGGGTATAGGTGTAATCATATAAGGAATATGGATATAATCATTATGAGGAATATGTTTTAAATTATCTAGAAATCTTATAGAGTCGCAATACTGTTTTCTTTCCTGTTTCTTTAGACATTTCAGCACCCTTTCTCCCCATCCAGAAATCAGATGGATGTCACGGCGTAATTTATATGAAAAATATATTTATTCTGCATACAATTTTAACATTTAAAAATGAATGATGGTAACTTGGGGACAGGAGAGAAGTGTGTAATATCTGTTGTGTAACAAAAAAGTAGTGCATTCTCTAAGCACTCATCTATATGATTTCGAGGTAATGAGGTCTCTTTGCCTTCAAACTACGACATACTTTGTCATCAAGACAAAAGATATTTGGCTGCATTATATTTGATATTTGATACTGATATTGTAACAGATATTTGATACTGTATTCCCAAGCGAAGTTCTGTGTTTTGGTATCTAAAGAATGAGATATGCTGATATTCTCAAACATTTAGTGACAGTCTCTTTCTGGTTTGTTTCTTGTGATAAAGTCAAATGGACTTCCCAGGTCTAGCTGGAAGACAGAACAGGATCCATCTAGTGATGACAGTAGTTAATGAGTCATGGCCAATAATATACAGGCAGTACAGGAAAGAGCACTGAGACCACTTAGAATTTAGCCACTGAGTGACTATACAGTGAAAACAGGCTTGTTTCTCCTCACTAGCATGGAAAATCAGATGCTTCGAAGTCCATTCTGCATTCTTTTTGTTATGAAGTGCATGATAATGATGTTATTAAAAAATGCCTTCTGAAAAATGAAATTCTTTGCTTAATTTAGCTCTCTTCATGGCTGAAACATGAACAACATTGTCTTCTTTCTTCCATCTGCTGTACCCTGTGTTTCATCTTTCCTTTTTTTTTCTACAATGTCATTTCACAGCTGTAATGAAAGTATTAGGGTTCCTATATATAGTTAAACTTGTGCTGCTAGCACAGTTAGGCAGTGGCAAACACAAAATTGAAACAAGGCTGGTTTGCCAACAAGGTGGACCGAGTGGAGTGGTGCTGTTGTCTTTGGCAGGTCTGCTGAGCAGGTACCGTTAGTGGCACTTGGCAGGAGAAGGGGCAGAGGACAAGCAACAAAAGCCCACCAACTACTGCATGTTTTTTTTTTTTTACACTGGGATTATACAGTTATTCTAGTCCCTGTGCCAAAAGTGACAGACCTTGAATTTGTGGACGGGGTTTTTAGTGGTTACATAGAGCTGCAGAGCACGTTGGCAAATGGAACCCATACCCTCTTTGTTGGGAAGCAAAGAATTGTTTGCGTTGCTAGTTTGAGTCGAGCGAGTCCTCGTGTCCATCCTGACCGTCTCTGTATTCCCAGCCTACGGCATTTTGCCTTTTCTCCTCTTCTCAAAGGGGAAAAAGAACAACCAAAGTCAAGTGACTTTTAGTGAACCTCTACAAATATTATTGCAACTGTGCTGGCAGGAGTGAGAACCGCCCTTTGGGTCAAAGGCTGCTAGTTAAACAAATCCAGTTATGCTAGTTAAACAAATCCAGTCATGCCACTCAGACTGCCTATTGGTTATTGGAGCACTGTCCATTTTTTTTCTTTTTTTGGAGGGGGTGGGAGCCGACAGGCAATGACAATGACAGAGACACAGGATTGATACATCCAAAGGTTGGAAATTCTTTATAACTTTGCAGGGTGTAAAAATTTCTGGAATAAAGCACACTTGTGTATCTGTGCCATGTGAAACTTGTTCTTGTCCACACATTAGTGGGAACTTAAGAGTTTTCAAACTTGCCATAATTTTTCCTCCTCCTAAATCTATATGGCAGGACTGAGCTCTAATATCCTGCTCTTTCAGCATGGGCAAAGTGCCTAGTGAAATCAGCAAACTCGTAAACTGGACTTTTAAAGCGTAACAAGATCTGAATATAGGAAGTACAACCACCATCCCTATTTGAGAGAAAAAAAAATTTGCCCTTAAAAGCTTAGCTGAGGCTAAATCATCATTTACTTAATTCAGTTGACGTTATTTAACGTTGGCAGCAGCATGTGTGTATGTACCACTGCCCTCCTAGTCAATGGAAGATGTCATAACGATTCAAGTGATTTATCGGTTTATAATTGTTATGCTCTCTAGTAGCTGGAGGCCAAGAGGAAGATAGTAGAGATTCTGCATTAGCTCAATTTTTTCCTGTGGAAACGTCCTACAGAATGGTAGTAAGAATGAAATCAGTGCTTTACTATGGAAAACTAATAGGATTATCTCATCCCAAAGCCTATATAATTTACTGGCCATAATTATAATGCTTTGCTCTGTAGACTGTAACACACAATTGCTTTTACTATGAGATGATTGAGAAAAACAAACTACAGAACTTTTAGGCAAGGGTATCATTCTCCATTAAATTCAATAGTGTTCTTCCAAAACAATCCAAAAAAATAGTGTCCAAAATTAGCACAGGCTTTAAGATGCAGTTTTACAAAGGCAACCTTGCTACCGTAATCCACCTCTACCAAAGAAAATATTAGACAAAAAAACCAGGACTAATCTAAAGCGATCTCTGTTCAATCTACCAAGCCTCATGCACAAGACCCCAGGATTAGGTGGGCTTACTCCCTGGCTACAGTTGTTTCTTCATGCTTTCTTTTTTCTTCCAAAGCCGCTGCAGAACGCTCAAAGGCTTTGCTAATTTAAATCTCTTAAATCCACCTGTATTTCCAGGAGTTGTAAATATTGCCTTCTAACTACCAACAGTGTTAACTGATTGAGGTCTGCCAGAGTCTGCAGATGGCCTGAATCACATCTCAAAGCTGCTTCCTTCTTGACACTGTGGAAACATGATGATGCACATCATTGTTCCCATTATTAATTGTTTCCATAATTGTCCTGTTAGCAACTGATTTGCATACTTCCCTAGGAATTCAAATGATCTCTCATCATCACGACTGCAAAAAAGCTCTGAACTTCTACCATCTGGACATAACTATTCTGAGCCCTCTCAACATTTCCACTTTATTAAAACCAAAATCTGCTTTGTGCTTTTAGATCTTTTTCTTTTCTGCATTTTCTTCAGTAGAAATGGATGTGAAGAATTATGCTAACAGAGTTGCCCTTACAAAATAAAATGTCAAAGTTTCAGTCCTTTCTATTTTGGAGGCTATTTGAACAATTAGGGTAAAATTTTATATAATTTAGTGGAGAAGGCAAGCCTATCATAAGAGTATTTCAGAGTTGTTTTGGGTTTGTTTGGGATTTTTTAAAAATAATCATTCAATACTAAGAATTCCGTAGTCTACAAGTCTGCTTAAAGGGTAGACATTATAAAAGAAAGGAAGCTGTGGCTACACTGGGGACAAGTTATCTGAAAACTTGAGCCCAGCAGGTAGCAAGCAACAAAAATAATCTGGGTTTTCTAAATAATCTGGATTTTCCCCATCCCTGGAGGGGTTCAAGGCCAGGCTGGATGGGGCTTGGAGCAACCTGATCTAGTGGGGAGGTGTCCCTGCCCAGGGCAGGGGGGGTGGAACTTGATGATCTTTAAGGTCCCTCCCAACCTGAACCATTCTATGATCTTAAATAAATGCGAGCATGGCTATGATTCCAGTAGGCAGAAAAGTAAAGTTAAATTTTCATATGGAGCTCAGCACAGCTTCATTTTCTGTGGAGCAGAACGTGCTGAACGACCGCCCCTCTCTGTCGGTGAGCCGTACGGGGTATGGATGTGCTGCAGGTAATCAGCACCCATCAGTAGTGTGCCTTTGGGTTTTTTCTGCCCGATATACTTTCTCTAAGGTGCATGCGTGGCTTTTTGCACTGTCAGGTAATCTGTGTTTTTAACGAAACCAGCAAATGGGATTTCCAAAACACAGCTTTGAAATACGGGCAGTTCCGCTGTGCTCGTGTCTCTGCCAGGAGCACTGGGCAGAGGGTTCAACGTGGTCCCAGGTCACCTTGTTCCACAGAGAGTGATGCCCTGCTGAAACCCAGCTGCTCCTGGGCACGAATCAGAAGGGACGAGAGCAGCTCTGGGGCAGTTTGGGACCCCTGTCCTGGGGTGCATTCAGTTCTCACAAGAAAGCAGAGCACCCTCAGGATCTTGCGGGCCATTGCTGTGGGTGGAGTGGAATGCAGCAGGGCTCAGGAAATTTGGTCCCTTGTCCTGTGCATATTTTTTTATTATTATTATTAGTTTATACAAGTGAGCCAGAGCTACCACTATTACTTTTATGAATTTTTTGGGAAGATCTTGAAAAATTCTTTTTGTGCAGGCAGGTTGCCTTTCCAGTTGTCCTTCTGCTGCTTGTGTGTTGTAAAAGAATTGGGATGTTCAAAGCAGAATTAGAACCAAAACATGCTGGGACCATCATACATCCTTCCATGTGTAAGACAGGAGATGCCCCTGACAGAATAAGTCTAGACTGAAAAGGAACAGATTTCTTTACACCTATGCATAGACTATATTTTAATCATGTATCTATTTTTCCTGTATGGATTTTATTTCCGTAACTTTCATTTAAATGCCAGTATAGAAATTGCAATATGCAAGGCCATCGGATCCACGGAAGCAGCAAAGAGTTAAGACACTAAGACGGTCCAAACATGGAGGAAGATGTAAAGGCACGTTGCAGTCTTGATGAAGATTACCAGATCACCACAGAAAAGCCTCAAAGCATCCTTCAAACCTCAGGAAAAAATGCACTAAAAAGTTACCATGGGAACAACCAATTTAATGAACCAATAAAAAGAGACAGCTATCTACACCTCAACCAAATTATACAAACAAACAATAAAAAAAGAACCGTAAATCAGCTGAACTCTATAACTACACAGGAAGTGGAAAAACTAAAATATTAAACACAGGAATAAAGCAGGGGGGAAACCCCAACAGTCCAATGCCAACTAAGATATAAAACAGAAAATACAAATGCTGTATAGAAAACCGAGTTGAACAATACCATGAGGCAAAATGTACAACTGAATAAATGCTTTTCTCTAGATAAATTTTAGTGGGTTTTTTTTGTGATTTGTGCTCTTTTGTTTACCATGCCATCAGTGGATTTTTCAACATGGTACAGAGGCAGCCTGCTCCACCCCACCCACGGGGCTGAAATCAGTGCGTTTCATAAGAACAGCTTTTATCCAACATACCAGCATTCATGAAGGATAGGTTGATATTGACATCTAGTCTTCTACCTGAAAATATAGAAGACAGGATTTGGATTGAAGGGACATCAACCTGTTATCTCCTTAGATGTTCAGGTCCCTTTTGACTCAGACTCCTCCAGTATTTGCCTACTTATTGTTAATAGCGAGCTATATGAAACTACAAAGTGGTGTTATGAGGTGACTTTTATTTGACAAAGCATAATTAACTCAAAAAGAATTTATTATCTACTACTATTAGCAACACTCAGTTTTTAAAGTAGGTAAAAAGAACAATTCATGAGGAGGAAAGGCTATAGCTGTAGCTGGAATAATTTTTAAAGAACTGAGATGTGATAAAAGGACAAGTGACGCTAGGCGCCCTAAGATTAATTTGCAAGTTGAAAGTGTCTTGGAAATGTTCTGTCTTCCTCAACCAAATGCTTTCATTCACATAAGATTTATGGATATAATGTCAATTAACATTTATACTGTAAAAAAAAAAAAAAAAGCTAAACTCAAACTAAACCCTAAAACTTAGCATAACTTCAGTATGTTGGAAGTGTTTCTATTTTACTTATGAGATAAGATAGAATTTCTTAAATTACTGGAGTCCATTAAGGAAGAACAAGACTGTGTGGTCCAAAATCTCAAAAGGATTCTGTTTTATGTTCGGGAAGCAGTTTGTTCATGTTCTCACAGACAAATATTTGTTACTTAGCCATTAAATCAAAGATAGGTCCATGCTGCCAAGTAGGTTTGAATTCAGACCATTAGAGAATTTTAGTTTGCTCCCTTCCAGAGCTTTGATTTGTGCCCATTTCTTATTTAATGTGAAGCTTTTAAACTTCCAATCGCTTTACTAGCATTAGTTAACAGATGAAACTCCATGAACGTAGAAGGGTGGGAAACGGTGCATTTTTATTTGGAAGTTTCTATTCATTTTCTTTGGCCAGCCTTTGAGTTTGCCTCTTTCCACTTTTTGGCAGTTTCATGCTTCTCACAAATATTTGAACAAGCAGTTGAATTTGCGTATGAGGGAATTTATAATGGAAGTGGGTATTTTTACATCCTTTTGACTCGGCGCTAGGACAAGTAACTAGCACAACACACATTGTACCTTTGTATAGGGTGCTAGTAGAATAGAAGCATCTGTGCTTTGAAGTTGCAAACACCTCTGTTAAATGAACTTGAGCAACTGAACTTGTTCCTGACCATTGTTCTTGCAGAAGGAGGGAACTCATTCTTTAGATAAATAATTAATTAAAAATAGCTTTTGATACTTTCGATCTCTGTTTTGTAAATGTGAAACCACAGCCCTTGGTGAAGAAGAGCTAAATCGCCAGTTTAAAATCTACCCAGTCACATCAAGTCAGAAAAGTTTGTTATTTGCTTCAGATACTAATTAGTGTCTGTGCCACAGTTGGGAATACATCTCAACTCTAAACGTTTCTTGGGATCCCATCCTAAGATAACATTCAGAGTTATTCCAAGCAGATCAGGGCCTCACAGAATAGCCATTGAATATGGGGATCTGTGCAAAAGCTGAGATTTAGCAGCAAGCTGAGTAAGTTGTAACAATGCTATAATATCAGCTGCTTGAAGCAAATTAATCATGTTTCTATTGTAGAGATATCGCTACTGAGATTAATCATACGAGAGAGAGCTGAGAAAAAAACACATCCTGTCCACTCTACCCCCTTGGGGTTTTTGAGATTTCTAGAAGCTATAACATATACTTTAAGTGCCTTGCTCAGGGTTCCTTGTTCTCTCCTAGTGACTGCCAATTTTTGACATGCTGAGGTTGGTTGCATGGCTAGGTTGCATGTGAGTTAGGGAAGGCCACAGATGAAGTGTTCTGTGTTTCCAGTTGTCTCTCTAAAGTACCTAAAGCAGCTGATTTTATCACTGTGTATACTGATCCTTATATGATCAAGCACCATTTTCCTATGGAAAGTGTTAGTTTTCTTTTAAACAGCTGTTTCTCCATCAAACAACCTGGATGCTCTAGTATTTAATTTGTTAGTTCTCTTTTAATTTTATTTGCCATCATCTGTGAATCTTACTTCCCATTTCCTTCTTTCACCCCTCTAACATCTGTAACCCACTGGTGCAGCACGATGGTGGTCTTCTGAGAAGCTTTCTCCAGAAATATAAGAGAATCAAATTTAACAAAGGTGTCTGGAGCTGTGAAAAAATAATTTTTCTCATGGTTAAAGATGTATGAGTACATGCTATGAAGCTACCTCTCTCTGTGCAAAGTAAGCACTTTTTGTCAGGAGATTATTCTTTCCCAATACACCAGTATTTTAGTTGAAAAAGACTGCATAATCAATAGAAGTAAAGGGGTGATTAGTGAAGATCTGTTTGTTTTACTGGTTACTGCATGGTTGCTAAGGAAGGACTTGGAAGATAGGGTCCAGGTTTGTGAAACTAAATTTCTTTCTCCGTTACAGATTTTGTTCCCTGTGAGTCTGCGTCAGTAGCACATAGTGAAACTCAAAGTTATTCTCGTCTCTCTCATTAGACGTATGCTGACCGCTACTGAAAAACTGTGATTTTAAAACACATGCTACACTATAGAATCTCAAAAATTAATGCAATTGTTTGGAGAATCTTTATTTTTTGATGAAAAAACCCACTGAACATCCCAAGCCAAACACTTTGGATTTGTTCCTTTTTATTTGTTTACAAGGATATGATTGCGAAACACTACTAATAAACTTTTATTAACAATAATAGACAACAGCTGGGAGTAACATGGACAAAAAGCCTGTTCAAAGACTCATTCCTAGGTTGCATGTCATGTTTGAAGCTATAAAGTATAATGACCTTTTCAGAGATCAAAGTCCCTTATTTTTTTTTCACCCGAAGAGACGTTTGAAGTTATACGTGAACTGAACGCATTGAGTGAAGTTTCAGTTCCTACCAGAAATTAATTAACACGGAACTTGAGGATGATAGTTCCACGAGGGAATGAGGAGGACAAGCCAGGTGGATGGGCAGGTGGCCACGTGCACTCTTCCTCATGCACCACCTAGAAGGTTAGCTGGCTACCAGTGCATCCTGCCCATCCCCAGGACTATGTAACGGGTCTGCCATAGGTGGGCTCCATTGTGCGGGTTGTGGTGGCTGTGTGGCTGGCACACAGGAGGACTTTGCTGTTAGCTTGCCGTGCTTTGTCACTTAGAACACGCTCGTATGCCTGCACAGAAGGATGGCTAACATGACAGCTTTGATGCAATTAGTCCTCTGGAAAGTTTTCTTCTAGGCTGATTCCATTCAGCTGGTGTGAGCTTGCCAAACGACAGCCTCATCATCTGGATGCTCTATCTCCATCAGTGTTGTCACAGGCCTTGGTAGTACTCTCTGTCTATAAAGAATCTTTTTCCAACACATGCTGCAGAAATACTATGGGTTCTTCCAAAGGTATGTACTATGCACTTTGCTTTCCATTAAGCTGGTTCAGAAAGTTACTGAAGAGCTCATTGGCCTCTTGTTGTCCTCCAACCTGTCTGGAAATTCTTTAAGTATAAAGTGGCAAACTGATCTGTGAAAGAGAGTTTGGAATGGGTGACCAGGACACTGCTGCAAACATGGAAAAGTATATTCTATTTGGCTACCTTTGGCCTGGTGTCCTGTCTGGAAAGGGCAGGCAGTCTTCCTACAACTCAAACTTGTAGCCAAAGCTTGCGGGTAGTCTTGTCTTCTGCTGTAACATAAACTAAAATGTGTGGGATAGACCATATAACGCAACGTTGCTTACCACTACTTGTGTTGTAAAAATCAGATGTAATTCTTCCAGGCTTTTCTCTGTTGTGTGAAGGACCATGGACTCTGTTATGGTTTGTTTTAACCATAAGGTTTCAAGTCCCAGATAAATTCATTTTATTAAAGTCTTCTGAGAAATAAGTAAAAACTGCGTTGAAAGCAAAACAGTTTTTTTCAGTGTTTTTCCAGAACAAAATTTTGTATAAAAACTATTTCATGTTTTCTGGGGAGATCTCTATGGTCTTTGCAGAACTTCCTTTTCTACAAAATGCGAAACTGCTTGAGTAGAAGCCATGACTGAAGGAAGATTTTTCTTGTCAAATTTTATCAACCTGGGGAAGTAAGATTTCCTCCTCCGCTGTCTTTCTTGAATGTTATAGCATCCCTGATTTTGTCTGTAACGGGAGGCTCATCCAAGTGAAGATAGGCTTCATGAGGAATGTATTCAAACTCCACGCTGTTGACAGCTTTGCTGACACAGAGCAGATGTTGAAAAGGCTAGTTCCAGTGCTAACTTGTACTTTCACAGTCTTTGGTCAATATTTTTAGCATCTATCCTCTTAGGCAGCATTGTCCTGTCTTCTGTTGGTCCATAAACAGTCCTTAGCTGAGCAGAGAACGAGCACAGGTGGGGTTCATCATCAAAAGTACTTGGTATTTCACCACCTGTCTTTCACTCAGCATTCTTTGGGCGTCCTTCCAAACCTCTCTCTAAGCCAACTTCACAGGGAATTCATTCTCAGCTTACTCGATACAGTGTCAGTGTAATTAACGTCCCATTTCTCTTTGTGCTGAAGTTGGGTGCCCCCCTGGTCACCAGCATTCCTCTCCTGGTTTCGCTGCGTGTACCGAGCCCCTGGTTTGCTCACAGGAACTGTAGGGCATGGCGGGGAGTTCGCCCTTCTCTGCTGAGGTTGGCATAATCAAGTGTTCAGCAATGACATCTTAGCAGCCAGGTTTGGAGGGCTGCAGCTCAGAATAAGGGAAGGGGCTATTTTGGGTGGCATTACTCCGTTGCAGACAGAGAGACTGTGGATAAGCAGAGACATTAATAAGGACTGAATTTTGGAAGACACCAGACACTGAAGTGATGAGTGCCATAAAAGTACCTGGATAAACTATTTTCTGGGAGGCTGCCAGCGTGACATCAAATGAAGCATGAAGTTAGCCCCTTGTGTCACATGGGGGCTAGTTATGAGCATTTCACCCAGAAGAGGAGAAATAGGTAACACTGTGCTATCGGCAACTTTTAAGCTTTACTATAGCCCATTGGAAAAGCAAGTCCTCAAAACGAAGGGAGCTGGCTACCATCAAAATTAGGAGATGGCATTTAATAGAATGAAGTTAAGAGAGGACTCAATTACTGGTTAATCAGTAACTAGAGAGAGCAGCAAGCATTTAGATACAGCAATACATTGTTTGAACAGAAGCATCTTCCTGACAGTAGCAGCCTTTGCCATTGGGTTTGGATCAGACCGATGAAGCGTTGCAGCGCATATATAAGCAAATAGGTAGGTAAATAAGTTTTAGAATCATCTCTCTACCAGCATGTCTTTAGTAGAGAGATAAAATGACAATCCAGCACCCTTATCTCTGCTTTTGGTCATAATATTGTGCATATATATTTGCAGTTCCTTTCTCTGCCTCTCTCTCCCTTTCCCTCTCTTTGGTAACATTGTCCAGATCTTCTCTCCCGTCCTTAGGGCCTCACATTAGAGTATCATATTTTTTTCCTATCTGGTGGCCTGCGGTTTGTCCGTTCCTCTATCACTCTAGTGTTTCTATTTTGGTGCCAACTTATAACATCCCAGACTTCAGATCAAGGGTTTCTAACAGAGATATTGTGCCATGGACCTGCTTCCTTCCCATTTGTGATCATAAAAAAACCCGCCACATTTTTTCGCACAAGGCCCCAGTGACAACTGTAGGCATTGTTACACGGCAACCCATACAAGAAAACTATTTTAGTGAATTACACCCGCTGCATTTAATGTAATAAATGATTTATTCCTCGCCTCATCTTCTTATTTCTTCCAGTTTCTCATCACTGAAGATAAGAAGGGCTTAAACCTTATGACCCATCGGTGCTCTGAGGGTGGGTCTTGAAAATCTCCAGAGAAGGGGACTCCACACCCTCCCTAGGCAGCCTGTTCCAGGGCTCTGTCACCCTCACCATGAAGAAATTTTTCCTCATATTTGAGTGGAACCTCCTATGTTCCAACTTATGCCCGTTACCCCTCGTCCTCTCACTGGGAACCACTGAAAA
>JAOQGH010000012.1:51744270-51785117 GCA_025769975.1 Gallinago jamesoni
TCCAGTAGCTCCTTGTCCCTCTTGAACTGGGGACCCCAGAACTGGATGCAGGATTCCAGTTGTGGCCTCACCAGTGCAGAGCAGAGGGGGAATTTTTGCGCTATTCCACGCACTTGCTGTGTTTCTGTTAAAAGGAGAGTGCCTCTCTATTGTGCAAGCGTGTTGGGAAGTTGAATTGTCTCTTGGGGTGCTGTCGTTACCTTTGACGTGAACACGATCACCTGGGGATTAAGGGAACCCTGCAGGGTTCAAACTGTGTTGCAGAGGGAAGGAGGCAGGGGCTCTACCTCCAAAATAAAGGTCACTCTGGAGCAGATTCAGATTCACCTGCTCGGTGCCAGCAGGGACCTATTCTTATTGCCTGAGACATCCTATGAGCTGGTGACTCGCCCTAGATCCTCCACGTTTGCAAGAAGAGAGGAGACGCTGACGTGATGGAGTATCGTTGCAGTTATTAGCCATTTAGTTCCGGCAGGCCTGCTGACTGGCAGAAAATCCGTCCAGATTTTTGTTGCCTTCTGCCTCGTGGCTGCATTTATCATGTCTTTGGCAGCAGCGTCCCCTTGCTCACGTGCAGGTTCTCGAGCTGAACGGTGCGTGCTGATGGCCTTCGTTTGAAGAAAACTAGAATTAAAACTCTGTTTTTTGCCGTCTCTTGTTTGTCTGCTGCCTCCCTATTTTGGTCGATGCCAAAATGAGGGGGGGGAAAAGATATGGGAAAGTAAAAAAAATGCTAGAGGTGGATGGGGAAGAAAGGCAGTCAATGAAGGTGAAAAAACCCCAAACCTGTGAGAATGTGAAAAATACCCATTTTTGGTTTTCTGTGTTTGCAAAATATAAAAAGTAAATATGACATTTTCACAAGTGCACAAAAAGAACTCTTTATTATAAGCTTTATGTTGGAATTATGATGCATACTGTTGGGTTTTTTTTTGTTTCAGGCTGCTAAAGTGCATTTACGTATTTTATCTGTCCTGTGACAAGATAGTTTCATTAGGTTTTTTTCCAGCTTTAAGCTGCAGTGGTTTTGGTCTTACTGTGTCACTTGCTAAAGCTTTGTCGCTTAACATTTGCTGCTATGTTCCTCAGAAATGATTTTGTTAAAGTGAATATATGACACCGTAACCAAGACACCACTGTGCTAAGTGTTTTATTACAAAAAAGAAAAAAAACAAAATCTCAAACCATAAAAGTGCTTTGATTGACAAATCCCACTTGGTGGTGTTTTGTAAATCAATTGTTAATTGAAATCTACATAGCAAAAATATTAGATTGCTTCAAGTTGTGGAGCTCAGCTCTGGGTCTCATACTGAAATATTTTCTTGAGAAGAATAACATCTTTTTGTCTGATTGTGTACCATCTAAGATTTATGATGCCCTTAGTTTTTAATTTCTGTGTTTTAATGCGTTTGGATTTTGTAAATAATGATGTAGTAGGTAACTATAACATTGTCCCCTAGCAACTCTAGCAAGTTTTTGAAACAAAACTTTTCATTTTTGTGACATGTATCCAATTCATCTGAATTGTCTTGGGTAATTTGGGATAAATATGACACACGTATATTCAGATGTGAAATATTCAAATACCTATAGAAATACAGTTAAACTGGTGACTCGCTTGTCCTGAGCAATACGTTCAGGCTTTATAGGACACAAGGAAATGTAAAGCATTTCACCAGGCATTCATTTACCAACTGCAATATGCAGTTTCACTATTATTACAGTCTGTGGCTCTAGCTTATTTGAATCATTTGTCATAGTCTATATTTTTTACATTGGTAACTGCACTCAGGGATCTACACAGTATCTATCTCTCTCTCTCCAGCAGGAGACCTGGTTACCCCCCATCTTCATGCTTTAAGTAAGCATGAAAAGCTTACAGATATTTCAGATGATCATTTTAGCCACTGCTGCCATAGTTCTGGGGTCCAAAGTGAGAATGCAAGGGAAGAAGGGAAAAAAAAATGCTTCACAGTCCCTCGGGGAAGATAGACCGCTCAGGGAACCAAGGCCTGCCCTAACAAGGCAGCCAGAATTTCTCCTAGTGGAAATGGAATAAATCCAATGGAGTCATCTATATGCTCCACACTTCCCTCACCCAGGCGTGTAGGAGTTGTGTCTGGGCAGACTGGGTACAGTTTCATTCTGTTCCAGAATTAGGAGAGCAGATGGGTGACTTAGAGTCATATTTCCCTCCCATCTCTGATCCTGTACTGCATCCAGATCAACATCTCTGTTTTCCATCTCATCACCCTCATTCCCGTCTTCTATCCAGGCTAATTCTTTTCTCTCCTTCCCAGCCTCCTCAGAGAGATGTTTTCTTATTTCAACAGTGGACTGCTACCAAAAGTTTCATCTAGGCATTGTGATAAAGGATGAGTGTTGGTCCAAAGTTAGAAGGAGATACGGAATATCTTTCTTTGCTGTTCCACCCCGTCATATTCTTAGAGAATGGAAGTAAGCTTGTACTAAAAGCAGAATTTACTTTTTTGTAATCTTTTTTAAAGGGTGAGGAGGTAGCTTGTTAAGAGTAATCTCCTACCCCAGGACTGACAATATTATCTTAGCATAGGAGAGACGCTCATTTGAGCAGAAAATCCTGCTTTCAGTGATTTCAGAATTGTTGCTGCTGTTGCTTTTCTGAACTCCTTTGAAGCGTGGGCAGGTTTCTGACCGTAACGCCTTTGATTCCAGAATATTCATCAAGAGGAATCCAACACTATTTCAGTGTTCATGTGGTGTTTTTTGTTTTTTGACCTTTTCACAACACGTTTTTTACCTTTTTGATGCTCGAGTGCTATGGGGCAAGCTGGGGTTGTTTTATTCTTGGCTGTAGTTCTTTATTCCATAGAACATATGGGAAACCTAAGAGAAAAACTTGAAATAGAGAGTCAACCAGTTATCTATGCTTTATCTATGGAGATTGTTCCTTGCATGTTCCTATCAAGTGCTTGTTTTTGTCTATGTTTACCTGGGTCATTTTCAAAAAATGTAAATCCCTCTTGTTACTATGCTGTCTGATCTCCCATCAAATCTATTTAAATCAGGTGCACTTCAGGGCATCTCTTTACTTGGGAGGGCTCTAAAAATGAAATCTCTTTAAGATCTAGGTTAAATTTAATACTAAAGTTATGACTTAACAAATTTAACAAGCAATCAAAAGTTACAGTGAGCCTCCTCACAGGCACTCCAGCATTCAGTCACTTCCTTTGCATGCCAAGTCATCTGTGCCGTGTAACAAGTATTATATAAATGGATCTGCAATTTAAGGGTAATGAATTGCATAAGAGCGTGTAGTTCTGCTATCAAAACTGGCTTTTAGAGCCTTAAGCCCAGTCCTTAAAAGTAAGGTTAAGCAAGATTATGCTATCTGCGATATTGATGCGGTTGTTTTCTCCTGGATGCGAAGCAGTATCTCCTACCCCTTTAGATTTCATTCCTCTATCAACCACACTGTGAGATAATTTACTGTTTCTGAGACCTCTTGTGTCTAACATATTTTGATGCCTGACCACTACCCTGAACTTCCCTTTTAAGGCCACCCATGTCAAGGGTGTATCAAACATGCCTGGTGTCACGGGGGGACGCCAAGGGCTGGATGAAGTAGAGCCACCAGCGTGTAGAAAGAAATCAGGGCTCTTTCCCCTGCCCCCAGCCCTGCTTATTTAGTCTAGCAGAATATAAGAGCGTATGCACAGACAAACTGGCGTCCCATTACATTCCTCCAGGGTAAATAATTTATCAGGACTGATGCTGATTAAGTATAAATGCGGAGAGTGTCAGGAGTCCAGGTGACACGGCGGTGTGTGCTGGCTTTTGCCTCCAAGTAGCGCAGGTCACATTTCTCCCTTCACATCCACATCCCTTCTGGGGGAATGTTTGTGGTGCTTGTGTGGGTTTTTTTTGTTTGTTTTGTTCTGTTTGGGTTTTTTAGAAGAAACTGAAATGTATTAACTCAGGCTACAATGTCAAAGCACGCATATAGTCCTAGAGCATGGATTCATTAGGAGGTAATTATGTTGATTTTACACTTATCAATTACGTTGATGAGTACACTGATTTTATCCAAGCCTCTTTATAAATCCTTCTGTTTCAGTCCACTCTCCTGAATTTATCCCTGAATTTATATCTGTTTTAAAGTGTTTTTTTGCCATAAGTGCACAGGTCTTAAGCAATTATATGAATTTTAAGCAATTAAATTAATTACTTAAATTAAGCTTTAAGCCATTTAAAGGTTGTGCACATGCAACTGTCATCAGATGGCCCATCCCCGCTGTGCTGTGTAGGTATAATACAGGCACTGAGGTAGGGCCTGGGGACTCCAGGAGCTCTCAAGGTATCCAAAAGCTAGGTTTTTTTTTTTTAACAACCCAGGCCCTGATACGGATGTAGTCAAAAGCATCCAAGCCCCTCTTCGAAAATGGATCTCAGCCCGATGAATCATTTGGCTCTTGTGCTGCTGAGATGGGAAATGCCAGCTGCTCTTTGGAATTGTAGACCTGAAACGCCGCAGGTTGGTGCGGAGCATGGCTGAGCTCTGCTGAGAGCAGCCCCTCGGGAGATCTGTGTCGAATGCACAGTTCAATTAGATCGACAGCGTGTCCCCTACAGGGAGGGCAGAAAGGTCAGGGTGGGAAATTGGAGGAGCACTGCCCCATCCAGAGAACACAAACTTCAGCAGAAGCTTGAGCTACTCCTGGTTGTCCAGAGAGATGAGAGCTTTGGCTGCATGGGCATCAGCAGCTGGAATGCACAGCTGGGGGGGAAAGGGATGGGGAGGGGGCTAAACCTCTTTTCAGAGCTCTGCTGATCAAGGAGCTTCAACCTGCTGCTGCCAGGCTCATTTTGGAGCAACTGCTAGGGCCATCAAAGAATTCCCCCTCACAACAGTTTTTTGTGTCCGCCAAAAAATGACTACTCGAGCTTTCAGCTGTAAATCGTGTCTCCAAATCAGACACCAAAAACAGCTCAGCATTTTCTTACAGAAAAAGAGAGACACCCCTTTCCTTATACTTGTGGTCCAGGCATGCTCAAAGTACGTGCCTCTTGGAGCCCAACACACGATCTTTTGAGTTACCTTCCCGTTTCTCATTGTAAGGGCATTAGCAAGAAATCCACGGGAATGTGCAGAAGTAACTTTCCAAACTCATAGAAGAGAAGACAACTCAGTTGTCTTTCAGTTAGTTTAAAGTCTGTTTTGCCTTACTCTAAATATTCCATGCCAGAAGACAACTCAGTTTAGTCTTTAAACTAACTGAAAGTGTACCGATCGTAAGTTTTTTTAGAAGAAAAAAAAAAATCATACAAAAGCCAAAGAAATCATGTTAGCTAACTAATATATGACTAGTTATTATAGACTAGAAATATGTGTCTCTTGCACTGGACTGATTAGATTCACTAATATTTTTAATCAGATTGTGTCTGCACTGTTCCATTTTTTATTTTTTTTTGTTTCCTTAAACCATGTTGACAGCTACGCTAGGGAAAGCATTCCAATGCACTCAATAGATGGGGAAAGACATAGAAGCTTCCCAAAGAATAACTGGGAATAAACTCTTTAAATAAATGTAGAAATGGGCTTAAAGCAAAAAAAATAATTGTTGGAGTTAGTCTTGACTTTTCCCAAATATTAGCCATATTCAAATCTGGAGTCCTGATCCTTTTCTGTTTGGAACAATTGACTCTGGAAAAAAATATAAGTAATCTCAGAGGTTTAAAATTTTCCAAATGTGTTGATGAAAACATTTTCGATTTTCTAGTTTTGTTTTAATTTCAGTTTTCAACTCAAGTATAATTTCACTTAGGTTTCTTTAAATCTGAATGCCAAAAGAACATTTTATATTAATAGCAACATTTTTGTTTGAAATTCCTGCAGTAAGCATTATTTTTCAGTCTGAACATTTTTTCCCTATGAAGAGCGTTGGTGCCATGCAAGCTGTTTTTCTTTTTTGCTGGACAATCTTAAAACCCTAATAATTTTGTCCGGCCTCTGAATTACACAGCTGTTGGATTTTACTGTTATTCCCTGTAATACAGGTTTTCTTCCTTCATGGGATTTGATTAATCAACATCATTATTTTAAGTTTATTGTGAAATGTCTGTTAAGTCTGGCAAACGTTTTAGCTTAAGTGAAGGGCAATGCTATCTAAACTTAGGAGAGAAGACCATAAGAAACAGCGTCTTGATGAAGGAAAAAATAGACTCGGAACTTGCTTCTGAAATATTTCTTTGGTTTTGTGTTTATATATAGCAGTCGTGTTCATCACAGACAATTTAGGGGATGGAGAGAATACTGGCTCCGCTCGACACGTCTCCTTGACAAGGTGAATAAGAGAGTGTCATTTCAAGCTGGTTATGAAGAGAGTATGGAGCCCTCTTGGAAGTGGTACAAGGAAAGTCTGCGTGCTGCACAGGAGTCAGTCTTCTTTGGAAACCTTTTATTAGTGCCCAGCAATAAACTAACTAGTGTGTGTTCAACATCAGGAGCTACAGCTGGAGTGTTCCTTCCCCTACTCGGAGACTTGCCAGTAGGAGTAACAGTTTTAAGCAGTAGACGGCTCCGGAGCCGTTCGGGACCGGTCCTGCAAGGTCTGCTGTCGAATGTGGCCTGTTATTCATCTCACCTAACGTTCAGTGTGAGTTAGTTCAGGCTGATGGCAAGCCAACTTACCCCATCTCCCCTTTCTGTGGGTGGGAGGGGAGAGCGAAGAGCACCTGGCCAGCGAGACGCCGCAACCGCCGCAAACTCACAAATGTTTGTGAGCATTTGGCTGTGTAGATCGTTCCTGGGTAAATCGGTCTCTTTCAAGAGGCGCCCAACGATGGTACGTGCCCTTGGCATTCTCTCAGAAGGCACTTCAGAGGCCTGCTCCTTGTGAAGAACTTGTAACGCAAAACCAGAGCTGTGTTGAATTTGGTATTTGAGTGGATTTGGAATGGTTTTTTTTGGGGAAAAAAAAAAGCAAACCATAGAGAAGGCCATGACTCATTCTAAGACAGCCATAAAATACAGCAGTGCCAGAATCATAAACTGTTGTCCATGAATGTATCAGACGTCTATTAGAGACAGACTTCTGCCAACAGCTCTGCCAGTAAGAGACAACTTTTGCCAGTAATTTTTTAAGGTGGAACATGCTGGTATTAACTAAAGTTTGCCACTGGAAAGACATCGTGGCATTGGTTCAGATTATTTCCTCCTTTCTGAGCAGCTCTAGATACTGTGGAGCAGTGGCCTTGACTGTGCTCCGTGGCCATCGGGAGCAATAAAGGATACGCAGGCACCGGAGTTTCCAAAGTTTTCCAGAGGTCAGCACTGAAATGGCACCACTGGCAAAGAGGCAGCATAAAAAATAAAGCCAAGCTTGAGGAAGCGGCGTGTCTTGACACCCCTCCTAGAGGATGTTCTGATAAACCTGGAAAAAAAAAATAATCTTATCACTTAGCTGCCCAAAAATCAGTAGATTCATTGAACCAGATCTCTAGCTGAGTCACCCTGGCGGCAAGCAGCAACCTGTATTTTGCTGAGGTGGGTACAGAATATTAGCAGTTAGGGACTGAATGGGGTAGATTGTTTTAAAGGGTGTCCGGTGCGTTCCCACAGGAGAAGGGAATCAACCCCGCATCCTCTTCCAACCGGTGGCAGTGTGGATGAGGCTTGCTGCAGAACCAGGGCTGTGCTCCTTTAGAGCAGCTTAAAATCAACCATATTTTCCTAGCGCTTGTGTTGGTGATCGTAGTCTCTTAGAAAATATGGTAATGCCGAGAATAACAAGTGATAACTGTAGGAGGGACAAAAAAGCAAGTCTGAGAGCTGATGTAAGGATTCCCAGCTTCTTAACTTTACGGATGACATAATTGCTGTCACCACAATCCATCGATGCGAAGAGGCTGGAAGCAAGCTGGCAGAAATACAAATTTTTCAGTGACTTGACTGGTGGAGTCATTTATTTAACTGTCCTTTTGAGCAATGTTAGGACTCGTATAGGCTCCCCATAGAGCACAGACTGTATATCCTCCCTATAAAATATGATGAAGCGCAGATCTTTTTGAGCACATTAGCAACCAGATCCAAAACAAGAGGGCTATAATTTTACAGTTACCGTGCACAATCCATTCCCCCCCCCCCCATCCCTTTTTTGGCTGTTACTTTTTAAAGCATGAAATATATCCTGTAGCGCAACCCTTCCTGAAAGAATATATTATCAGGGCTTCTGTGTAGCGGATGGACCCGTCTAAAGATTTCTGTTATGTTTCTCATTTTTCCAGTCTTTTTCACATTGTTTTGAGAAGGAGGAAAATCCAAATCACTTGAACGGGGAAATGGGAAAGGAAAGCCAGAATTAAAAGCAGTATATAATAAGATTTAGGTGGCTATTAGGACTTTCAGTGGCTTAAGCCTTTCTAACATGATGCTGGCTACAGTGCTTTCGATGCGAGGAGGCAGAAGCCTGTAAATTATTTAGTTGCCAAAGCAAGCTTCTTCACTGCTGTTGACTGTGATTCAGGACCACCTAAGGAAAGTGAAAGTGGAAGTTATGATGACTGGTGTCTCCTCCAGTGCCTAATGAAGGAAACATCAAATGAGATGTGGTGCTCTCGCCTTGTTCTATCATCACCGCTGAATGTGGCTTTAGAGAATTTGCATGCTCTAGCACAGTGAGGTGAAGTATTTTTTTACTAAACTTATGGGACTGTCAGGGCAGCAAAATAGACTTTTTTTTAAATCTCATTTTTACACATTTGCAGGGAGGGGGGCGGGGAGGAGGAGAAGGGGAAGGCAATGAATGGAGCAGATAAGCAAGAAAAATATCAAAGGGGAAAAAAAATATGTTGCCTGCCTGTTGTACTATGTAGGAGTGCTTATTCTTCCTGTAAGCAGACCGAAAAAGTGGGAAGAGCTGCTTTTCTGTGAGGTGTCCAGAGACTGCCAGCTCCATTTCTACTTCTAACAGAGTTTTCCAGAGGTCATAAGCAAAACCAATGGGTTTTTAAGCAAGCAAGTATTAAAAGAATATTGGCTTGAAACCTGCTGCCTTAGACGGAACCTGCCTCCTTTGGCTGGGAGTGTGATTGCATTTTCTTGGCAGCACGTGTGGAGGGTTGTGGAGGTTGTGGAGCTTCGGGGAACTACTGCCGTGTTCAAAACCAGGCTGCAGAGATGGTATGGCAAAGCTATAACTTCTGTCCCTCAGAGAAACCGGCTCTTGCACAGACCTGGCATTGATGCCTCCGGGAAAGGAGTCCGAGAGGGGGCCCACGTAAATATCCGCAGTATTTGATGTTTGAAATGACGGGTGGCCATCTGACTGAAGCCCCTCCTTGTCACAGGCCATGGGGACAATGTCTCGCACACTTCAGTAGTTAAAATTTCAAAAACAAGCCATGTGGTTCTAGTCAGGAGATATTCTGATCCGTTGAGTGAATTACAAAGAACGATCCGGTAGGAATTGGCCTGAAATTCGCGCATCTATCATTCAATATGTAACACGTTTTTTGCATTATGATTCATGCTGTCATTGCAATTGCTGTAGCTATCAACCCATAGCTGACAGTGGGAGCCAACCTAAATCTCAGGGCAAACAGAGGGGGGTAAGCATTGCTTTCAGAGGAGTTGTGCCTGCTCCTTTCCATCAATTAATTTAATTAGTTCCATGAAATGCCACGCGCACCGCTCTTTGTCGTGAGGGAAGATGGGGTTTTTAGAGGATGTTTGAGTCTCTCCTCCTGCCACGTGGCATAAATCAACAAAAGTCTTGTGCTAGAAGGGGGGAAAATAAACTCCTGGAGTGAAATGCGGGTCAGTGCTGGGAGCTCTGCTGCAGCAAGGGAAGGATATCCGTAAGGATAACCACGGATCTTTCTGTTCCCGCACCACAAAGTGGGATAGTCGCTGTAAGAAAAAGGTGAAATGGCACTTCTCAAAGGTCGGCGATTGGAGCATCATTGCTGTGCAATAGCACTTACTGTGTTTTCTTACTGTGCTCCCCTTTTTCCGTGCGAAAGACCCCCTCGCTGTGGGAAGAACTTTTGAAAGCCCAAAGAATGCAGGATCAGGTAGAAGTTAGGCATGGACGCCCTGGCTGTGTTTTCAGCAGGTGATATATCATTCCCACGCTGGTTTCTTGTAAGCCCTGGCTCAGAGAGTACACTTTATTCAGAGAGAGCAGTGTAGCTGATGTGTGTCGGCGGGACACAGCCCAGATGTGTGTCGGGGACACGCAGCACTCTGCTGTTTGTGTTCTGAGTGCTTGTGTGTCACGAAACTGCTCAGCCATAATTCAGGAGTGAGTGAAAGCCACTTCCCTGAGCGCCCTTGTTGATTCGTAGGGTCTTTTTAACTTTGGGGAAGTTTGCAGTGGCAAAGGGCAAAGGTAGCTCGAAACGCCCTCGCCTTTCCTGTAGGTTGCATTTGTTTAAATTCCAGTTCCTAACCTCACATGGCATTCTCAGAGCCGTAGCTTTTAAAACTTCCCAGTAATATTAATAGGCAATGAGGCTAACCTCTGTCGGTTTCACACAGCAAGGGATTTTCTTAGCTGAACTTTTAAGTGTGCACAGCACCATTTTCTATCACTTATCGCTGGAGCATATTTGTTGTGTAAGAATGATGTCTCTCCATTCCTCCCACTGCTACCTTTCGTTCTTTGCCTATCTACATAATGATTTTGAGGATGAATGAAGATGGTCTGTCTGAGCTCTTAATGAAAGCTCCCTTAGAATCTTATCTCCCACCCTCAAAGGAACTTTCTGATAAGTTTGTTTGTTAGAGGGGGCAAGCTGTTTGCTTCAGCTCTGGTTTAATTATGATACTGAACTGTAAAAAGAAGCTCATGGAGAAGGATGCTTAGTCAGTGCCAGAGCTGGAAAGATATTCCTGCATTTCTACAATTACTTAAAACTTGGAATTGACTTCACCCTTTGAGATTGATTTCTACATAGAATCTAGGAAAAAGTTGCAAATAGAGGAAAGCTTGGACTTGAAATAGTTCACCTCAGTTCAGATTTTAAATAGCTAATCTTATTTGGAGTTTCCTGCTTATTTTTTGCTTGCCTGTTCGTGGAGTGGGCGTAAGAAATTCAGCCACGAAAGAGTATTATCTTGTGCTTGGTGCATACGCGTAAGAAGGTGATGGTCCCCATCACTAAAAGTCTAAATTTAAACCTGCCATCTCTCTGGAGGTCTCTGACCGTGTGTCCTTTTTTCGCCCAGCAATCTTGTTGAAATTGAAAGACTTTGGACGTTTGTCCGGAGCGTCTGAATGTCCCCGATGCAGTGGCCGTGAGCAGTCCAGGTGGAGAACGAAGGCAGGTGGTCTGCATTCCTCTGGCACACCGGGCTCAAATCGTAGGTGTTGCACCACGACGTGCAAAAAATAAACGTGCCGACCGCTGGAGCTGGCGTCTCGGGGCCACAGCCTGAGACAGCCCAGCAACGATGGAGCACAGAGAGCGGGACTTGCAACAAGCGGTTCAGAAAGAATCTACATCCAGCCAAATGGTGAAATTTATTCATGAGCTGAGAGACAATATAGCGCTTTGAGACTTACTTGAACCCTATTCAGGGGATTGAAGTGATGCATATGCCTTATGCTGGTCCTCCACAGAGGAATGAAATTCATCCACTGTGAATAGTTTTGAATAGAGAATGAATATTTAAACCACATGGAGACAACTGATGAATAGAAAAAGAGGATAAATTATCAAATTAATTAATATTAGTAGTGAGTGCTTACAAATACTGCTCATCAAGGACTAGACCTTTTGTTGCTCTGACTGGGTGGGCCCTTGCTGGTTTGAATTATCTTTGCAAGAAAACAATCATCAAAGAAGGCAAAACATATTTTAAGAAACCCCTTTAATACAGCATAACTTAGAACAAAATATACTATTGTTTAATACAGCTATCATAGGCACAATTCTAAATATATAAAACTTAGCTTCTTGGCTTGAAAACAGAACAATGTCCTATTCCAATATATTTCCTTTACTTATTATGAGGTTTTTTTAGTCAAATATAATGTATTTGTTTGTAACAACCTGGAACATAGCTGGCCCATAAAAGTGGAAGAGCGAGCAGCGAGCCAAATACTAATGCTTGAATTTTAAGAAGTGCTGAACAACATATTTCTTTCTTCTTTATCAGTACCATAAAATGTAAAATTAACTCTTAAATGTAAGCCAAACAGAAAACAATGTAGAATTTCTACCCTGTAGTTAAGAAGATTCTGATGCTGTCGTGACTGCTTTCTGAATATTGTGCAACCCCCCCCAATTACAATAATTTTCAACTTCTTTAATGTATGATACTCTCACTTTTAAATGTTGACATTTTGTTTAATGCCTGCAACCAATAAAGAGGTTTTACGGGTATTTTAAATAATTGCTAACTAATTTTTAAATTTGTTGACTAAAATCTTCAAAGATATGTTTGTGCTTTAAGAACAAAGCATACATCATTTTTTAATAATAACCCCAAACCTCTGCAGTGTAATATTCAACCATTCACTCCAATAATTTCAACTTCAAGAACTATGTTGTTTCACTGAAAAAATCTTTGCACTTGCGATTTGTAAATTTTTAAGTCGTAATGAAGATTTTGAACTATTTAAGTGCCCTCAGATCACTGCAAGAAGCCTGCAATCTTTGGTTTTATGAACTCCACCCAAAAAAAAAAAAGTATTTCCAGATGGAACTATTACATTTATTTGACTTAATTTTGCACTAAATAAGTTATTCAGCCCCTGTCCCTGTCTCCTCTCTAGGTTTCCCAACTTTAGTTGTGGTCTATCTTCCTTAGTTGAGACCTTGTAGAGTGCAATTTTATTTCAACGCGGTGCTTAACTGATACTTACATGTTCCTGTTGACATCAGAGCTTTCAGAACAGTGGTCCTGTCCTAGATATAGCCTAAAGTAGTCATATTTGTGTTTAGTATAAATGAGAACTCTAGTTTATGTATCCACCTATGCTTTCTTCCCATCTTTAAGCTAGTTGGCTGAGATCTGGCTCTAACCTCTTAATAGCTTTATTTTTCCAAACCAGTTTCCTTTCAGCCACATTTTGGGTTTTAACACAAGCCTTGAGTTTCAATGCACAACAGTGTCATCATGTGAACTATTGGCATCATTAGAACTTTGGATTTCTTTGTAATAGCATCACAATCAATGCAAAACATCTCAATTGCAGATGAGACTCTGACCTGTGAACTAGGAAAAAGTCCACATGCTGTGGTGTAGAGGATAGAGATTACAAATATTGCAAATAAATGGGTCAGGGAAAAGAAATGTGCTCTGAAGTGGCTGTAGCCCCTCCAATAGTCTGGAAGGCGAAGCAGAACTGAAGAGGATGGAAATGTTTGCAAGAACAAAGAAGAAAGAGAAGTCCTTTAACCTTCTCGGGGAAGGAAGCCTGGGAGCTAGCAAGGAATCCAAAAATCCTGAAGGGACCAGAGTACCTAGGAGCAGGAACAAGAGCCAGGAGTGGAAGTGAAGGTCCACCGAGCCCTCTCCTCAGTTTCCCTCCTGGCTGATGGGAATCCTACCCCCCCGGCTCACCGCAGCCTCCCAGCTCGGGGCTGTGACTGCACCAGGCTCTCCTTGAGGGATAAGGTCTGTCCTCCCTTCGCTTTTTGGCCCTTCTTCCTTTTTCGGGGCGTCGTGCCGTAGGTCTCTGATAAGCTGATAGACGTGTGCCCCCAGTCAGCGATGGGCTATCAGTCATCCCTCCTGATGGAACGGCTGCGTGTGGCAGCACAGCAAGAGTCACTCTGCCTCAAATGCTGCAGGCTTCCACCTGGTTGGTGCCTTGGACCTTGCCGTCCTTCTTATTTTCATGTTTAGCTTTCATGTCGTTTCTCGTTTCGATGTTATGTTGGGAGACTCTACCAGATGAACCTGGCAGAGGTTTCCTTCCCAATTACTCTATTCCTTGGGAAAGTAAAAAATACAGGCTTGTACAGCTGAACTTCCAAATGTCCGTGATGCAACAGATAAAACTTTCTCAAATAGTTATAGAAGTTGTCTTTTTCTTGTAAATTGCATCATGACTGCTTTGAAATCCAGTGGAAATAATTAAAAAGGGGCGAGAGCGTTTGTTGCAAGCCCATCTTTAACATATTAAAATCACTCCTGAAACAATACTGGCTATGGACAAAAGGTAGTGTTTCAAGAAGAAAATACAGAAGAAAATAAAGAGTTGGCCTGCCACTCCCAACACATGCATGCACAGGCTGCCACAACATTTTTGTAGATTGGCCCATCTTGAAATGACCAGAATGCAAAATAGACACTTGTTTTTGTTTTCCACACTGGAAGTAGCTGGGTGATGTCAGAGATCCCCTTGTTAAAAACGACTGTCTCTGATATATCAAGCGGGCTCAAGAAAAGCATGAAGGGAACTTTGGGCACCGCTAATTCGTAGGCCAATTCACTGCTGGTGGCTGGGGGGGGTATGGTACCCCCAGCTTCTCCTCTGGAGTTTGCAATTAGTGTAGGAACGTACGCGTAAACACGTGTATGGCAAGAAGGCTTCTTCCTCCGCGCAGAGCAGACACTCTTTCCCAACGCAATGTGCTGCAATCCTTGCTCAGAGGTGTAGGATTCCCACAGATTTATCGCTGGAAGGCAGTCTGTGGCAACAAAAAACAGGAAAAAAAAAAAACCAACCCCAAACCTTCCAATGTAACAGCAAATCTATTCTTCATGATTTTTCTAGTAGTATCAATGGCCAGTGAGGTCTCTTCGGGGCCCGATTTAACTAATTCTTCGTGAGGTTCTGACAAGGTGGGGAAAAAATATTTATAGATCTGGAATAATAACTGTGGGCAGTAGTTTAATATTTAATTCCCAGTAGCAGAGGGACGAAGGTCTATAACTCACAAGTGGTGAAGCTAGAAGTACTGTAAATTACAAAAATCCTATTACTCACATCTGAGCAGGAATGTGCTTTATTAGTGGCTCCCATAAATTTCTGGACTCTATCTCTTACTGCTTTAAATACGTGCATTAATTTTTACGTTTTTTGTACATGGTTTGGAATATTTGGCTAGCATTGAGGGCAACGTAAAGAAAAGAAATGAGCTATGCCGCGGTGAGGTGTACCATTCCGTGTGTTAGGGTTTGCCTTTTTCTGGGTTTTGCAGAAGAAAGATTACCCGTTTTCTCATCTCATGCTGAGTTGTTGTGATTTTTGTTCGTGGAGATGGTTTTTTTTGCTTTTTTTCTTCTGTGGGGACACGAGATCGTAGATCCATGTTGAGGAACTTACCTTCGTGCCTCAAGGAGATTTCCCACTGACTGCTAAGGGGAATCTGCAGACTGAGAAAACCCTTGAGATAACTGTGAAGTAGGACACATTTTTTCTTCTTAATATGGCCACCTACTCTCTAACTGGGCCGTTATCTCTTTACACAATGCTCTTCATGTTTTGAAGACATGAACAAGATCTGCAGCTGTGATTCCGTTGTAGGTTTTAAGAGCAGTAGGTGGACCTGGCCATAGATGCAGACTTGATCCGTTTCCAGAAGTAGAGTTTGAAGTTAAATCAGTTCCAGGACTAGGCTGGAGTTTGCACTTGCTGTCTTTTCTGAAACGATACTTTAACCCATATTTGCATTTAAAAAAAAAAAAAAAAGAATAAAAATCACGCTGAAACCTTAGGGTTTGTGTTTAAAACCAGCCGTCCCCTTCGTTCCCTCTCCAGCCCCCTCCCTCACTCAATAGTTTTGGATCCTATGTAAGTGCAACAGACATGACTGATTTAGACAGGAAAAAATGTGGAATGCTTGCTCTATAATTTACTTTAAAACAAAAGTAAAGTGCCAAAAAAAATAGTATAATGCCCAAGATGATTACCTTTTCAAAGGGATATACTTTCACGGTAATTACTGCATGTGTAAAAACAAAAGGGATGTTTTACAGAACAAACTGGCTGATAGTTTAACGTAACCCACACATAATGACTCCTCTGAAGTCTTAAAGAATCCAGTACAATCTAGGTCACATTTATACAGCTGAAAACATGCCTGTGAACCTTACGGAGGTAGTTACAGAGAGTCCATCTCCTATCATCATATCGGTTTTGAGTTATGTTGGTGATTCTGACTGTAATTGCTCATAGATTACTGCGAGCAGGATTTTAATTTGACGTGCTGCTCGTTGTAATCGCACCCAACTGAAAACAAAGGCACTTACCTGTCAGGTACATAATGGAATATATTACAGTTTCTATAATAGATTCCTGTAACTAACAGAAGAGTTTTATTAGTTGCTCATGACTATTTTATCTTTGATATACTGCTATGGTAATCCTCCAGTAATGGGATAAACACAGATAGGATCTTATAGTCATGAAATATGGCTCTCCAATAACCATTTATGGAAAATGAATCACAGTAGCAGACAGGACCACATTTCATTATCTTCTGCATGTATTCAGTAGGGTGGAATCTAGATGGAAACTTTAAAATGCTAAAAATAAAAAAAGAACAGACCCAAACCCCAAACAAACAAAGAAAAAACAAACAAAAAAAGCACAAACAAACAAACAAAAAACCCATCCAAAAAACTACTGGAGGAAGTGTATTTACTTTCCAGACCACTACTGACATGACAGGAGTTCAGGAGTCCACGAGATGAGATAGGGTGCACATATAGCTAATAGCTGCGTTCTAGAAAATCAGGGTTTATTTTCTGTTAGAGAATATAACTTGATTAGAGACCATGATTCATAATCAAGGCCATAATGCAGATGGACTGAGACAGACACCATTGCTTTTTCTGTCATATAGAAAAGAGATTCAGCTCTTGTGGAGATGGGAGAGCAGGATGGAAAAAGAATGGGGAAGGTGAGGCTGTGGAAGGATAGCAAGTTGGAAAAATAGTGATAAACGTGCTCCCCTGAAGGTACCTTTCAACCTGAAGGAATTTTGTCTCAACAGTAATGATGTCCAAGGATTGTTGTCATTGTGGGCAGTGTTAGACGTAATCCCGTGCTGTATAAATCAGATACGGTTCCAGATTTGAGTATGGATCTCTATCCACGTTTTCCTGAACATAAGGAGAGGCAGTGACTGAGCTTGAAACTACAGTATCTCAGGGTTCCAGTTCTTTATTCTTCTTTCTCACCACTGGAGGGTTTTGCATGATCATTCCCCATGTGTGGTGGCGTACAACCAAAATCAATGCCATTTTTTTTTCAGCATTATCTTTTAGAAGAATTTCTTTTTATTCGCTAAATATGTGACAGCTCTAGTTTCCTCCAATAAGGTAACTGGACATCTTTTTTAAGTGCTACTGTGCTGTAAATATTTTAAGACATCTGCTGCTATTTCAGCCTGGTAATTTGAGAATGAAGCATGTGAGAACCACAGCGCTATTTTGAACCAAATAAAAAACTTACTAGTACATAGTGTTTTATAGGAATATGTGAAGAACACAGTATTTTTCATTGATAGAGTTAAAGTAGTTAAGATAAAAGCTTTCTTAAAACAGACAAGATACGAGAAGTACCTTGATAATTATTATCACATCTCCTTGCCTTGCCTTGCCTCTCTAATTCCTTTATTTAATAAATGAAACGTGCTTAGTAGATTCTTGGATGTCCTTACTTCGGAATGGAGTCCCACAGATCGCATTGAGGGTAGTCACAGGAGTAGGACCTGTTCCAGCAATGGTTGTATTAGCTGGGGATGGGGGGGAAATTAGTACTGAGAGCTGGGTAGCAAATAGATTTTCTGTTCTGGGAGATTTTCTGTTCAGGTAATCCAAGGTGTTCCTGTTCTATAGAGGAGGGTGGGAAAGGACTTCCTAATTTTCCCATCCTGCAAAGAGAGTGTGGGTGTACTTGTGCACTGGCCAAGACCCCCGTGCTCGCTGGGGGCACATACCCAGCTCCGTGCTCTCTTTCAGCAGCCTCAGGAAGGCTCTGGTAAGGTACGTCTCTCCTGGGCTCCTCTTGGCAGCTGTGGGAGATCTTCCATGGCTCTCAGTGGTTTTTAATGCGAAGAAGAGCAGCTGCAGTGGGAGCAGCTTCAAAAGTCTTCAAGTCTTACATAGGATGTGAGCACCTCTCTGTAAAGGAGCTTCCAAGTCAGGTCTGTCATCCCCAGTGAGCACAGTAACTACCTGTAACCTCCTCGATCCTCACGGTTTCACCCTGAGACTCCAAGGCTGGTTTTTCTAAGAAAATCACATGAGAACTGGTGCATTCCCGCAGTGTGTGTCAGCTTCAATGAGCTTACTCCATTTTTTTCCATTAAAATATGTTAGATTGAAACATTTGCTGCTAGCTCTGTTTCTCCAGACTGATAACCCGTAATGTCTTATGATAATAAAACAACAACAAAAAAAAACCACCTGAAAGCAACCTACCTAATACTATTTTCAGTACGGAAACTTGGGCTTGTTCAAAAAGGCAAATTCTGCAATACTAAGAGGCATCAGAAGTCCTAAGCAGGTCTTTCCTGCAGACGTGTCTTGCCTCGGGTGGTATTTCTGGGTATTACAGGATGTCAGTTTATACGATTTATTAGGAGGAAAAGGAATATTAACTTTGCAGTGACTAGATGTGCTCTCCTCACAAGAAGTAACAAAATGATGGCTCTGGCTGCTGCAGATGTAGTTGTCTCTGAATGGATTCAAACACCAGTGTTATAGCTAAACACATCAGAACAGGTTTTTTCCTTACGTGCTTACCATTATGTGATACTTGGAAAACATCTTAGGGGAAAACACATCTATCGAACTGAAACCCCATATCTTGCAATGGTATGTAGAAGTAACAACGAGAAAAGCCAAGCAGGTATGACCACACTATGTAAAGGACGTGCCCGGGAGGTAGGAAAGAGGTACCAGGTAGAACATCTGTGCAAGTGGAACAGGCCAGGGAGAACTTCACCGATGGACATTGCCAAGTTCCTTGTGAAACACATGTATTACTTCCAGGCTTTGCGTAGAATCACTCCAGCTCTTTAAAATCTGACCCACATAGATGTTTGTGTAAGATGAAAAGATTATTGGAGCTGTTTTATATTTGAGGACGCAGTTTGGGGGTTGTATGTGGATGTTTTGATTCATGATCTTACATTGTTTCAGGCTTGGCAGAGCTGCAGCAGTAGACCTTTAATTTTCTGCTGGTGATTCATCATATTTAAGATGTATACCTCAAATCTTTATACTTAAATTAGTGGAACTCCAATTCAATTTAAAGCTTAGAACAGAAAGAAGGAGAAAAAAAAAAAGGTTTTTTACAACAGTTCCCTTCCGCCCCGGAAAAGTTCTAAAGGATGTAAAAAGCAGAAGTTGTCTAGTAGTGACATTGTTGTGGTCCAGACGTTTCTGAGATGTAAAACAGCCTCTGCTGAAACAGCACAGCAGTAGTGCCCAACTTGCAGAATTACATGTAGAATTTAGGTTGACAGCGTGGAGTTTAGTTGAGTCATCCAGGGCCAAATCCTGCTTTTCTTGCAGATGCAGGTAGTTCCCCTGACTTCTGTGTGACTCTTCATGGGTTTGAGTTAAATTTGAAAAACGGCCTTTGGAAGATAATTTTTTTCCTTAACAAACTTCCAAGAGGTACTTTAAAAAAAAATAATAAAATGCTAGATTTTAGTCCAACACTGTACTTAGGAGATATTTGTGAAGTGTTATTGGCACTGCACTTGTGAGAGCAGCGTATTGACCTGAACAAAAGGTGCATGAGCTGGGTTTGATTACCAAAATCTGCTTCAAGGTTACCTCCTCTCTTTTCAGGGGATTTGCAGATTCAGTATTAAAAAAAAAAAAAAAAAAAAAGGTCTGGTGACCAAGAGCTTACTTGACTCGCTAACTAAAATATAAGCATGCAGTGCAGAAATCCAGCATAGTAGTATTTTGTGTTTTGGTGGGTTTGGATTTTACCTAGGGTTTAATCAGTAGGAGTGGCTCCTAATTTTATTCTTAAATCAGCTTCTAGATAACACGTTCACCTCAAATCTCTAGAATCTAAAGTGAAGTTCTGCTCATCATGATATTTCCAAACTGAAAAGACAGACTGCTTGAGTGTGTGATGTGCCGAGGAATCTCTGGAAAGGTGATTTCTTTCAAATTCCTGGGTTGAAGGCGAATGCAGCATCCTGACCTCGTTGCTGCTTTGTGCCCGGCAGGACCCGCGGGAACCATCTCCCAACCTCACCCGTTTCCTACCGAGACCCAGAGAAAAAAAAACTTTCTTCGGGTGCCATTGCAGAGTCGGGGCAGGGATTTACTTTCCAGAAAACTGTCTTCTGAGAGGAAGACCTGCTGATAACTTACCCAAACGAGCTGGATAGGGATTCCCTCCCCGCTATCCTAGTCAGTGTATTTACAAGGGCAGGTTTCTAGCAGAGAAAAGGGAGTTTATCTGGTGTTGATAGTACAGTAGGTTTTCTGCGGGGAGGTACTGGGTTTCAGTATTCCCCTTTCCACCTGCATTATCTTCGACAGATACCGAATGACAATTGTTTGCTGACGTTTTACTGAAGACTGAGCGAAAGAGTAAACAGTTGAGGGGAAAAAAATCCTTGCCTGGAGCAGCTAAACGTGGAAAGAAAAAAAAGAAAAGCCCTGTTGGAGAGGTGGGGGGTGCTAAGAGACAAACGTGAAAATCATCCTTGCAGTTGAATGTTTTCCTCGATATTTAAAAAATGTAAACCATTGCAGTTTTACCTCATAGCTCACCTTCTGAGCCCAATCTTCTGTTCTTTCACTTGTTTAGTCTTTTGCCGTCGTTGTTTCTTTAAAACCTGGGCTTTGTGGCATTATCATATCTCAGGGTCTTAGGAGAGAGCATTTTCCTGACCGTGCAGAGGTCTTTTCAGCCTGACAAGGCTGGCTTAAAAGGCCCTGAAATACAAAGGCATGGTCGAGGGTGCAAAAGGCTTCCAGAAGACAAACTTGTAAACTCTGTTTTCGTTTTGTTCTGCTCCTTTTCTTCACCACGGCGAGATGCCTGGGCTCTCCTTTCCTTGCATTTGGAGTGGGTACCTGGTTAAAATGTCTGGAAAGGCTGGCCCACGGAACGCCTGATGTTCTCAAGGGCAGCACTTGGTGAAATGCAAAGGTGTGTTTAAGGCTCTGGCTTGATGAAATAGCGAGGGGGTGGCTGGCTGCCGCTGGTTGAATCTGCGAAATCCATAGATTAAACCTCTAGTTAAAAAAAAAAATCTCCCCCTCATGAGGCTCCTTCATCTCTTCTTCCAGTCCTACAGAAGCAAGCATATACCCTATACACTGTCCTATACCTTGATACATACAGGAACGTTTGGTGGGGCTCATTTCCAAGGGCAGCATCGTGGAAAGGCACGTCGTATTTTACAAGAAGCCAAAAGTTAGTCCTGAAGATTTAGTCGGTGTAGCAGGGGGAGAGAAGTCACCTTCATCTTTCTCAATACTTCCCCCCCCCCAAAGAGGGAAAACAGGACAACTGAAAGAGTTGTGCGCCGCCTGGTTTTTATATTAATATTAAGTTTTCCTGCCGTTGTGTAGCTGTGAGCCCACAGAGGTCTGCCCAGCTCAAGGATGCCCCCATGGCCCCACGGGGAGACCCCAAAGTCAGCGGAGGGGACTGCAGCCTCCTGCTGCTGGTGGGTGCTGGGTTCCCACTTGGCTCTCCTGGGAACCAGTGGGATTGGTGGGCAGGGATGCAGAAGGGACGTTCCTGCCAGCTGTGGACGCAGTGACCCACGATTTTAGGGCTGAGGAGGCAGAAGCTCCCTGAGCATCGCTGCCCCTCTGGCAAGCATTGAACAGCGAGGCTGGGCGCTGCAGCCTGCTCCATCCTGCTCCACGTGGTGCTCTGACAGGGCCACGTCTCTCTGGTGTCGGGGATTTAAGTTTCTGCCACGTCCCTGTCTGGTTTGTTACTTGAGGTGAGTCCCAGGATGGCAGAAAGCAGTGCTTTCCTGCGTGCCATGTCTGCTGTTGACTTTGGATGTTGTATAACCTTCCTTTCCCACCATTCCTGCTGCTCGTCCAAAAGTGTTTCATGGGAGAGAAGGGGATCCAGTAAGAGGCCAGTTTTTTTCTGTAAACTGTGGCAATAAGGATAGCCACGTTTTGCCCTGGCTGCTCACAGCAATAGCCTGGCTCCCTTCCCTGTGCTCCTGCTGGGCTCTCCCACAGCATCCCCACTTTCCTTCGCACACCCCACAGCCGAACCCCACGCATCCCTCTTCCCTTCCTCCATCTCTTCAGCATCCTTGCATCCTTCTCGCTTGGGGGCGAGGCATCGGGTGCCATGGGCTCCTCTGGTTGATGACTCCCAGGTGCAGATGGGGTGGCTGGAAGCTGCTGTGGGTGTCCCCTCTGTGGAGGCATGACCAGACTCTCCTCCTGCTCTCCTTCCGTCCTCAGCTTTCCACCCGTTTATGGGAAACTGCTATCTTTGCGAGTTCTACCTTCCCCTACCCTCGTCAAACGTAGTTCAGACCAGCATATAGGTTCCCAACTGGGAGGACAGGCAGATAGGCATAACCATTCGAGCTTATTCCTCTGCAGGACCCAGCTTTGCAATGCTAAATTCGCAGAGTAACCGCTGTTACCTTGGCGGGTATGGGGTTCGGTTAACCATTGACGGGGGAATGGGGGCTCTTGTTCTTCCCCCGGGGTTATTTGGCTCAGCTGGGCACGTTGTCTCTGCCTCCCCAGCCTGCTCTCAGATGCTGGCAGGCAGCAGCCCCCTGCGGAGCCCTTTCCCCTTGGAAAGAAGAGGCAGGGCTGCACTAGGGTTCCCCTTGGCGCCTTCCCAGTTTTGTTTCTGCAGAGCTGGGCACCTATGAAATTTCCATTACATCAATATAGTAGTTGTTGCAGCAAAACACAGATCATTCAGCAGTGTTACATAATTTGTTTGCAATACCTTTTTTTTTTTTTTTCCTTTCTCTCCTCCCTCCCTCACCCCCCCCCCCTTTTTTTTTTTTGGGTTGAAAAAATAAGCAAGCTGCATGGAAAGGGTGAACATATACCCAGGAAATAGTTTGCTGATAACATAGGAGCCTTCATGTCTGCTGGGTGGTGCCCTAAGTTTTCTTAACAAAGAAGTGAGTGTTAGTTCTTCAAATAAAAGTTACTTTTTGCACTCACGTAACTGAGGCTGAGAATTTCCAAGATGAAAAACCTGGCTTTTTATTTATTTTTCATTTTTTTTTTTAAATGGGGCATAATTTGACTGGGATCTCCTCTCCCTGCTGCAAACCCCTACCCCCCACATTGCCCTCCCCACCTTATGAGGATTACGGTATCCCAAAAACTCTTTAGCACCGTGAGCAAAGGAAACAGAAATGGCTTTGCATTATGAACCGAACAGAGATTAAGTTATTGGCGGCCTTGAAATAGCTCTTTCTCAACTTCCATTCCCATGAGGTTATCCACATAAAGTTGCTGTTTAGTACAGGGTCAGCATGATGAAATTTATTTGTTGAGTCTCTTCGGTGCCAAAGCTTTTGCCAACAATCTGATCTACCTGATAGTGGTACTATTTCAGAAATGTCCACTCAGTAAAAGAAACGCAGTGTCTGTGGAGTTTCAAAGGCAGCAGTAATAAGTGGGATCAGTGCAAAGAAATCAAAACAAAAACGCCTCTCCTTTTAATAAAATAAATGCATATAATAATTATATAGGACATTTACAAGCTATGGAAAAGTAGACAATATTACTTTTGCATTTCACGTGCCGCCTCTGCTCCTAAGCATGTGGAATCTTTTTTGTATGGCTCCATTAGTCTACTGTATTGGATGTGCTTGTGTCAACTGCTGTTAAAAACATTAACTATTTGCTGGCCCGTTCAGATAAATCAGTAGCGTCAGATTAAATTGCGGGGGCGAGGGGGTTCGGGACCAAAGGGTTAAGACAGTGTGGATTGTGGATTTTGCACATGTTGTTTGTTGTGTTTCCTTTTGTTTTCCTACATTTAAAGACCTCTCTGCCTAAACATTAGCTATACCAAAAAACCCACAGGACCGTATATCTGCATAAATTATACATGAATAAAGGCTTAGGAGATGAAGTCTTGCCATTTTAAGTACATATGTTGTAAAACTATATATGCTTTTACTTAGTTTCCAAACTGCAAGGGAGGGTTGCCTTTAATTTTATTTTTCAAAACCTTTAATTACCAACATCAAATGAAATGATGATAATCTTCTCTTTGTTTAGTCATCTGTGAAATGAGTTTATGGCGACGGTTTCCTCCAAGTTAGTACCACATCAAACCCCTGGTGTGTATGGGAGTAGTGAGACCGTGTTAACTACGGGCAGCTCGGTTTCCTGTTCTGCATTTTGTAAACAACATTTACACAGGTACGGGGCTGCCAGGAGAAGCTTCCCAGCTCACCAGCTCGCCTTTGTTTTCTTGCAGACTAATATGAAACCCTGGGGAGACTCCGTCGTGGACCTGCCCGCCTCTGCAGCTTGGCGTGGGTCACCTCGAGGTGACTGAAACCCCCTTGCTCCTCTGACCTCTGCTGTCCTACCCCAAGGTACCGTGGCTTCACCCTCCTGCTTTCTGCTGGCGTGCGACCCTTATTCAAAACGGTTCTAAAAAGAGACGTCGACAAAGTGCTTTCACCGCTTTCTCAGATTCGTGAAATCCGGCGATGTGAAATTCGCCGTGCGGTTTTTCTTGGTTGTATTGCAAAAGAAATGTCTGTCACCTGTGGTTTCAGATCCCTGCACGCCCAGTGTGGCACCCCGGCCGGGACCATCACCACAGCTCCTTGGCCACCTCGGCCGTGCAGGTGTGCTCTGACCTCTGGGGAGGGAGGGTTTCACCTCCGCACCAAGGGCTGCTTCTTCACACAGCGATCCTGCAAGACAGACAGACAGACAGACAGCCCCTGTCCCGCGGGAGTCCCTCAGCAGTAGCAGGGCACAAAACTGGCATTTAGTGAAGCTTTAGGATTATCCTTCGCTCGGCGGCCATAGGTCCTGCCCGGAAGGCATGCTCTTCCCCTTTTCCCTTTTTCCCTCTGGCTTTGGCTACGGGGGATTTCCTTACATTTGAAGGTCTCAGAATAGCCTTGGAGGCTTTTTGCTCTGAGATGGCGTTTGCTAAAGATAACAGAAAACACATTCAGCTGCCAGTACTTTATGCCTCGCTTTTTAGAAAGAGCGACTGTATGGCAGGCCTTCCTTTAGGCTCAAGCAAGGTAGACACTAGTTGAGGTGTGTAAGCTTACAAAGGCAGCAAAATTAGTGGGAATGGCTTCTTTCCAGTCCTTATTGAATGGCGTGGGTCCGTGCAAGAGAGCGAGCAGCCTGGCCTCGGTCTTGGGTAGCCATGAATTCTTGGGTAGCCATGAATCCCAGTTGCTTGATGAACCCAGTCCTAGTTGGTGCCTGGAGGGATTTCTGCAGTGATTCTTTCTTCACCCATGGGGTGGGAAAACCTCATGTTGCCTACATGGCTGCACGTGTTCAGGCAGCAGATGTTGAAAATAAGGTGGAGAACGTGTGTCAGGTGCCTGCAAGGTGTACTGTAACTTTGTCTGAGACAGGTTGGGGTTCAGGGTGGGCCTCATAGTCACGGTTCATGCCAGGACTGTTTGTCATAACAGCACTGCAAGGAACAAGTACAGTGTTGTCAGTGTTATTTTAAGAATTTAATCGAGGGCCATATGCTGACTCAGTCACAAGTGGATGATAGGGATGTCTTTTCAGTTCTGCCCTCACAGGAATTGTTCTCGCTCCCTCTTTCTGCCTATTTTACCCTGTATTCCTTTTACGTACTCTGATTATATTCTAAATATTTTTTTTTTCCTTCTGTGATATCTTGATCGTGCCATTTTTCATATGTTCTGTTGATTGTAATTTGAAAAAACCAGTAGCGCTTTATTCAAACTGGCAGTGTCAGAGGGTTTGAAAAATGTGTATGGTGAATTCAAAGAAAAGATGTCAAGTGCCAAAATTTAAAAAAACAAACAGGATTTCAGGAAATATCAGGATTTCAGGTATCTGTATTTTACCACTTACCATCAGAGGAGGACAGCAATAGATTATCAGAAAGCTTCTGTTTGTCTGTCTCAGAAGGGACACTGGTGGTTCAAATACAAGTCGTCCAACCCTTCACCCCTTTGTCTTAGTGATAGAGACTGTTTGGTGTTTTCTCCTAAAGCTTTATTTAACCTCTTGTGTGTTAGGGTTCCTGTGCCAAATCCTCTAGGCCTATTTTCATAATTTACACGATAAGATAAACAGCATTCGTCTGCTGAGGAAGGTTAAATTGCCTGCCACTTGCTTTATGCCTTATCTGCTGCTTCAAATGAGATAGAGGCAGATCCAGCAGATGAATAACATCAGATGTTTATTTTTGTGGAATGCATATTGCTGGAGTTTTAAAACAAATAAGCATTGAAGAGTCTTGAGCGAAGGCTATTGATTTTAGCTGTTTGATTCTCTGACTTCTACTCTCCTTTTTTACGAAGGTCTCTTGTGCTGGACCAGTTCTCCAGCGCAGCGCAAGGTGAAGCATCTCTGATGGGCCAGGGGCTTCCTGGAGCGAAGCCTTGCCCACCTTGGGTGCTGAAACCCAGGGAATAGGTCGGAGTTGGGGAACGTAGGGGGAAAGATGAGCTTTTCTCTGACTTGGCTGTGGATGCCAAAGGCAGCCCAGGCACAAACAAGGTGGCCCCATGGGGCCGGGCACGCTTGGGGATTCACAGCCACCCCACCTCCAGAAGCTGGAGGTCAGCGGCTGCTGCTGCTTCCCGGAGCTGCTCCGGCTTGTCCCATGCCTCCAAGGCTGGCAGAGAGCAGCCACGGTCTTGCTGCAGGAAACAGGCTCCAGGCAGCATCAGTGTCACCTTAGCGAGCCGGACAGAGAGACCGTGCCACCTGCAGAGACCTCTGAGATGGAGAGGTAGGCTGAGGCTGGTGGCAGTCAGGATGATCTTTGATGAATTCGGTTGGGTTCCTACCATAGAGGTGGGAAGGCAGAGACAGCGTATGGATAAGCATTAGTATTAAACAACAGCTGGACTAGGTTTCTCGTTAGAGAAATGAACTCTTAAGAAACTGCAGCCCTCCAGAAGGGAAAGTGCAAAGGGAAGGGGGATTTTTTTTGTTATTTCATACTTCAGTGCACTTCGATGGGCAGCAAACCAGCGTGGAGAACTGTGTCACTAATATGCAAAATTCAATACGCTGAAGAAAACCAGAGGTAGGTAACTTTTAACTGGATGTGCTTTCCCCCTCATGCTCAAGCACCTCCCCCGGAATGATATTAAATTTAAAAAAGGCTTGTTGAATACTGCAAGTCCAGGTATTCTAGTGTGGTGATGTTACTCCTTGGAATGGGCTGAAAAATTTTGTATCCAGTACAAAAGATAAACATTGAATTTTGTATTCACAGCACAGTATATACCATTCTTTGGATTTTTCCTTCTTAGTAAAACTGATAAGCGGAATTAGTTCTGGAGGATTTTGTGCACTTTTCCCATTGGAAGGTTTGACGTGAGTACTAGGGGGAAGAGAAAATTGGGCAATGGGACAGGATGAGAGTTTGAAAACTAGAAAGTAACATGTTGGGTTATTCAAGTCAGAACCAAACAAATGGTAGTTACCAACTCCAAGTACAGCAATGAAGGGCTAAATTTCATTAAAAACAAAACAAACAAAAAAAAAAACCCATGCAGCTGTCTGTTGATAATTGATCATTTCAAGACCGCAGTTTCAAAATATTTAAGAGAGCTTTGCCCTTGTTCTGGCAAAAATCAGGTTTTTACTTTGTTAGTATATATCTCTCACTGATTTATTGCATTACAATTGCTGTAGCTTGGCACGTATTTAGCTGAAGGCCATGTTTAGAATGATAGTGTTTAAATGTTTCTGTTTTAATTAATTTTGTGTTAAAATGTTTGGCCTGGATACCTTTTTTTGCAAAAGAAAATTTCGTTTGTCCATGTGGTGTTTCCTGGTAAAAGAATGGTTAAATAAATAAATATAACAAAACAAAACAACAACAAAAAAAAGCCGAGCACTAGCCAAGTTTTCACACTGGCATTCCTTTCTCAGTTCTCATCATCTTCAGAGCTCCTCTCAAGCCCTGCCATGGTATTGTTGACTTTGTATTACGAGAAAAGGACAGGTGCCTGGAGGTGCTTCAGATGCCATAGCTGGATTAAGGAAGCCTGCAAATTGTGGCAGTAATTTCCATTAAAGGTTTTATAATTGCCACTCGGAGCACGCCAAGAAACGATTGCAAAATACGGACGGTGCAATTTGTTTCATGTCTCCGGGGTGTGTTGTAAAATGGAATTCTGGGATTATTACCTTCAAAATCGAGTAGCTGTCACAGACAGACTAACGCAGGGTGCTCGCAGTGCCGGTGGTATTCTCCTAAACCAAGAAAAATGGCTGGTGGGCCCTTAAAACAGCCTCTTGTATTTTATTTTAGCAAACAGAGGGACTTTCATCTCATTTCACAGAAGCAGGGAATTGTCAGAGTTGGAAGGGACCTTCCAGAGATCCTCCAGTCCAACTCCCCTGCCAAAGCAGGGCTGCCCAGAGCACATCACTCAGGAGCATCCAGGTGGGGCTTGAAGATCTCCAGAGAAGGGGTCTCCACGACCTCCCTGGGCAGCCTCTTCCAGTGCCAATTTCCTTCTCCTGGGGAAGTTCCTTTTTTGTATTACTTGCTGTAGCAAACTACAGCCAGCTTCTGAGCCTCTCCCCTGTTTCTCTGCCTGCCTTCATGAGTAAAATACACTACACAACGCTTTTAAGGGGAGGTAGGCTCCACCCTGAACCAAAGACGTGCACATCAGCTGGGAGGCAGCTGAGATTTCCCAGAAGCAAAACCCAGTATATTGTCTCCTCCTCCAGTATATTGTAGTGGGTAAATACAGCTGGGAAGCTGAGGTATTTCTTAAATTGTATTTTTAAAACTTTTATTGTTCAAAACAGGACTTCATGGAGACATCTGCCTCTTCTACCATTAGATGAGTCATGGCTCTGTGTTGTTTGGTTGGGTTTTTTGGTTTTTTTTTTCAGTGTGAGAATTTTGATTTATCAAGATTTTCGACCCCATCACAGAAGATTTGAAATGCCAGGGATGTAAATTTAAGGATTATGTTGTCAGGGTTGTGTCATTTCGCCTTAGGTCGGGCCCTGTCAAAGGGTTTTTTAAACGCCTCACGTCTGCTGTGCCCCAGCAGAGGAAAACAGACCCACGCCCGGAGTGTAAAGCGCGGTTACGGTCAGCAGAGTGACTGTGTGAAAATGGCATGTTCTTAGTCAACAGATCTGTTCCCTCTGTGTGTGTGTGTGTGTGTGTGTGTTACCACTTTCACACACACGTTTCACTTGCGAGAGTGCCTGTCGTTACTTTTCAATCCTTTTTGCCAGGGGAGCACCAGCAGGGCCACGGGGGGAGCAAACGATGCTCTTACCCCGGCTCTCATGTCATCAGCGGAGTCATTAGTGAAATCCCCGTCACCAAATCTGCGTCGCCGGCGATGGAGGGGACGGATGAGCCAGCCTCATTTCCAGAGACATGGCTGAGAGCGTAATCTGGTTAACCTTGCTTCCGTCTCCCTTCTCCCTCCCCGCCCCCGCCTAAAAAGAAACAAAACAAAACAAACCCAGCCCAAAAACCAAGCGCATGTACCATCTTTTTGGTTTCAAACTGAATACATTTGATCTGGAAGTCATTGAGAAACAGTAAACACGAAACCCTTCTGTGACATATTTATGGAGTGATATATTCAAAAGATGACCGCGCTTAAATAAAAGAAGTTCAAAGACCCGTAATCAAAACCAAATATAGTCAGACCATCTTCCAAAAAAAAAGAGAGAGCTGAAACTAGCATTTCTTGAGTTGGATGCATGCTGGTATATGAATGGTAGCGAACAGATGACAAGCTGCTATGGCTGAGAATGAAGTGGAAAAGTTAGCATTAGGAGAACAAAAACCTTACACGAGGAAAAAGCCTCAAGCAAAATTTATCTGTTGGGGCTTTCATTGTCCGTGTTATTACCGCCCGAGGAAAGCGAGGCAGACAGTGTCTCTGCGTTTCTCCTCCTTGGGCTGCTTTAAGTTTGTAGCAGAGTAGTGAACAAATCAGAGTGCCATAATTCAACCCCAGAGCAGCTTTCCCACTGCTGCAAATGGCAAGCCCAGCTGAGGTTGCAGACTCGTTTTTCGTAAGGCTTTTTTTTTCCCCCCCGTCTGCGTGCTCCTGAACCGCTCTGTCCCAGCGGGTTGGGTGAGTGGGTACACGTTCCTGCAGTCCCAAAGGTGAGTAGATGTGCTCTGTTCGGGGCTGTCTGCAATTGCTGATGGCAGGTAAGGGTTTGGTCCCTTGCATCTTGCGAGCTGTATCGGAGGTGACGTGTAGGAGGGTGAAAATTGTATATCTGGAACTTTCCAAGTGAATTTCCACATGTGGAAGGGCTGGAAGAAGCTGTAAATTGGAGAAACTTACATTCACTTAAGCCCTTTTAAACTTTCTTCTAAATCCATTTCTGTATCCTATTAGGTGGTAATTTTGAAAGCCTCTTTCCTTTGCTGACGTGCTACTAGTTTATCAACTAGTGGGTTTTGGAGTGGGTGGGGAAGGAGGAAGACTCTAACTAGCAATTTTGATTAATAACTTTCATCGTTTTTTTGCTTTAGAAATTACTGCTCTTCGGCTGCCATGTGTTCTTTCCTACAATATTTCACTTGCACTTGTTCTGTTTGCTTCCTGGGATGGGAGTCTCAGTGGAAAGTACTATGTCATGTAAGTAATATACACATGACAGTCTATTATTTTGTGCTGTTATTAATCCCTGTGGAGTTGAGAGCTTTCTGGTTTGCCTTAATGTAAAATCCATAAGCATGTTCCCATATAGAAAAAAAAAATGCATGTTTTTCAAACATGTATTTCATAAAGCTGAGCAAAGCACTTCCCTGAGATTGCTTGAGAAATTTTAAAGAGTTTTAAGAACCTGCTGATAAACTTTGAGACACAGACTAGGATTCAGGCAGGCTTACCTTTTTAGCTCTGTATACATTACCCACAGATGCTTAAAAAATACTTTAAAACCTTCTCTTTCTAAATTTGGCGTTGTGTTAATCAAGCCTTGAAGAAATCAATTTTAGTTGGGAAATGACCCCAAACCACTTGTTCCTAAGGAACGGGGAAAGACTAAGGGAGGGAACTGGACTCAAGCCATCCTGGAGTACAAAAGAGGTGTTCCCGAGGCCTCCCATCTGTACATCAATAATCCCTAATTCCTGCCTTCTTTACTGTGTATCCTTACGAAATTCTTCACAAAGCTGCTAAGTTAGAAATGTATGTGTGTGTATGCTGTCAGCATTTATCTGGACTTGGGATTTTGCTGAGAAGAGGGTCTGTCACACTTATTTTACTGTACGAGCACAGGATCAGATTTTCAAAGCATTTTAATTTGGCAAAATCAAAATAAAATGGCACCCCTGAGAGCACCGTGCTGGGGACTGTTGCCACCCCACGTTTCTACTCTCTAGCTGCTTGTAGAAAATCTTCCTGTTCTAAATTGGAAAAGAGCTTTTTTTTCTTAGTTTTTTTCTTTTTTACTAGGGCGGAATTTTCCTCTTTCCCCTATACTTCCTCTCCCTTTATTTTTACAATGGCTGAACTGTTCAGGCAAAAAAAAATATAAATTAAATTTATCACCTGCAGCCAGAGGCTCAGAAAATATATTCCTAAGTGATAGCTGTCTGAGAAATCTATCTGACTGAAACCAAGAGCTGTGCTATTGATTACTGTTATCATTCTTGAAGCAGTTCCCTTTTCTGTAGGATCTATACTTTTTAAGAATCATAAATTTTGTAACAGCCATTATTAGATAAGCTTGACAATATCTCCCTGAAAGAAATAATTCAGGAGAAGTAAAATAAGAAGCTCATAAAGCAGAAAATTCAACAGCCCACTTAATGGTTACTCAGAAAACCAAAATGACTTGCGTAAAGTTGAACAAGGAGAGCAAGGAAATATGCAAAGTTTGCAATATTTTTCCTTCAGGTATGTGACATCTCATAACCTCTTAATAATTCTTTTGTAAGTAGGTAGGTGATTGTCAGGAGGCTGGATTCCCCTTTGTTCCTCCTGTCCCATGGAGCTTCCAGCCCCAACATTCCCTTCAGCTAGGGAGGAGCAGGCAAAGCCCTGCAAAACCCTGGGGGTGGTCCCTTTGGTGTTCAGCAGCCTCATTCCATTAGCCCCAAAGCAGCAGTTGATTTTGCCAGGGAAACAGGCATGAGAGACTCTCAAAAACTCTCCTGTTCCACCACAGGCTATCTCTGAGGCAGTGGCAGTCTCTTTTGCCACGTTCTACCTACACAGGTAAACCAGCTCTGGCCTATGGGAGCATCAGGACTTTACAGGCTGAACACATTCAGCAATCTCTTCCGTACCACATCTGCACCGTGCTGAATCCAACTCCAGAAAATAAGCTGGAAAGCTGAGCACCAAACACATTGTCAAGGTTGCAGAACCAGGGGACAAACCCCTGAGTGGAAGAAGCGTCCCAGAAATAACAGCGGGACGCATCCAAGCTGCTGGCAGCAGTCTTTGTAAAGACTGCACTTTGCATCCCCGAGTTTCACAAAGATCACATGGTAGGCAACACCACAATAAATCTTAAAGACCAAATAAATGTGTGGTTTACCTCCCAAGGTCTCTCCCCTAGTCTTATTATCATCAACAATGGGGCCAGTGTTATAAAAAGTCACTGTTGGCTAAGCCACTTGAATGCCATTAAGAAAAATGTCTCCCTCCCTGGATTACAACCTAAAAGGTTTGGAGGATTTGACTATTTATTTATTTTTATTAAAATTGTCGTAAAATTGTAAATTGCCCTTACAGCAGCAGTAGCTCCGATGTGATAACATGTAGGCCATTAGCTGTGAACAAACAAAAAGATTTGAAAAAGTTGTAGAGGAGTGTGTGAGTATGTACTCTTCTTGCCAATCAGGCTTTTAAATGTAGCTCTTTTTTTTTTTTTGCTTTCACACTTTAACCTCTCTGATGAGGAAGAAGATGGTGTTGAGAGTGCTGGCGTAACACCTGCTCTGATATAAGTGTACATGGACACGTATTCACATTTCTATTGGCAGAAACAGTACGAATTCTGCACTGACCTTCTGGAATTTTGCAATTTTCTTCTTAGCAGCAGCATGACATCTTCAGGAAAGCCCCGCTGGGGAATATTTTTCCCTGCTCTTCCCTCCTTTCTCTACTTCTGACACCATCTGGTAAATTGGATTTTGTTATTTTTTTGTGTAGCCACTCCTCTCGTACTCTCACTTCAGACTCTCCGTTTTTTCATTCCAACATCCCCCTCCTCGGTGCTCTCCAGTGCGCATCCAAGCAGACTGGAATTATTCTTTTTTATGGGGTTACTAAGCACACCACTGAGGATGTTTACCAAGGAAGGGAAAGCCTGACATGAACCTAATAGACGAATAGAGAACCGGTCCCAGATTTTTTAAGAGGATCTGGAGGGGGTTTAAGTTCCAGAATTTCATCTCTGGTGAACAATGCACTGAGCTTTAATTGATTCCTGCAACAGTGTCTTTGACTGATGAAAGGGACGCTTCCCAAGGAAAAGCAGCCATCCAAAAGTCCCACATATGTATGCACAAACAGCTTGGAACGACTGCAGCGAGACTTCAGATCCTGCCTCCCTTCCACGTTGAGCTCCAATTAACTGCTTTACCAAATCCCATCTCTCGTGATAATCAGGAAATGTCAGCTGCGCCCTGATTAATATTCCTCACCTCAAACTGGATCCGAAACGGGTTTTGAGTAATATGGGGGGGGGAAAAAGTCCAGTTTCATTCTCAAGTAACATTGGAATCCTTTATTAAGCAAGTTAAAACAAATTAATGGACAGCTAACTCTTAGGGTTGCAGCGGACACCTTCTTATTGAACTGGATAAAAAGGAATTACCTTTTAGTCACACTTACATTTTTTTAGATGGAAGACAAATAATAAATGTTTCATCTCTACTGTGTTATAGCTGGGTACGCATAAGACTGTGATCTGAGTAACATGTATTACAGCATCTTCTGATCAACCCCCTTACTGGTTTACATTTCTAATTCTTATTTTAATTTGCTTATCCTTGTAAGGAGTCAAGAATTAAGTGACTGGTCCGTCCGTATCTGTCAGTCTTCAGATCTCCCTGCTTCCCAGTCTCCCCTTCACAGATCCTGCTGCACTTTTGGTCATTTAACTCCTGGTTGTGTCCAGCCGGGCTTGGCAGGGAATAGACATCTCAAAAATGGGTCTGTGTGGGTTTCTGAGCGAGATCATTTGAGCTGGGTAGAGAGTCCTGATGGCGTTCACGGTGAGGATGAAGCAGGAGGAGCAGGTGTTGTGGACTCTGCCAGTGCTTGCAGACCCCAGTACTGCTCTGGACAAGTGGCAGGATAGGTCATCTCCAGCCGAGAAGACACACTGTTCAGGTGTCTGGCAATGAAATGGGAGGGAAGTGGATTCATCCTGGGGGAAAATCTTCAGGGGACAAAAGGGACACGTGTGTAGGATGCAGGTTGCGTTAGTTCAGCTGTATGAGAATGACTTTAAAGTATCTCTCAAATTGATATGGATCCGAAGTACTTCAAAGAGCTCTTTATTTTCCAAGGTATTCAGTTCCTGGTTTGTCTTTGTGCGCAGATATCTTTCTTTTAATTAATTTTCCTTTACCCATATGAAGATTGTTATCATAATCAAGTGTTTTTGCTCGGTAGTCAGAGACATGTATTTTGCTGTCAACAAGAAAAATAGTAGAATTCAAAACAGATCAAGTTCTCCAGGATTACATTTTTTTAAAAAATGCAACATGCTTTTGATTTTAAGAATGAAACACACATGCCAAAATGACATTTTAAAAGCAGCTCGTGTAAGGTTTGGGAAGCGGGTCAGGTTGACAACTTGGGAAAATCCTGTAAGCTGGAAGCAGCTTCTTACCAAGTTTGATAGGTCAGCGTTTCTCAGCGAGTGGGAAGCCAAGGGGTAGCGCATCCGCTGTAATTCCGTCAAACCCTTCCCTTTCGGGCAATATTGCTAAGAAGAAGCAAAACAAAACCCCGTGGCTTTGTGCTGTGAGGAGCGTTGTCGTATGTCATCTCAGGAACAATGTGGTTACCTACACGGCAGCAGCAGCAATTACCACTTGGCTGTTATTTTTGGTCACTAAAATGGATTCAGACTCATTCCCTACAGACAGAACTCTTTACAACTGATTCTTCAAACCCTACAGTAAGATACAGAGGTTTTCATCCAGGACAAATTTTCATGCTGCTGTTATACTTGAGTTACTGATTTTACATTCTGGATGTGAGCAAGTTATTGTCAATTGTGAACCTGTCTCTCGTACTGATGAGCAGTTAATCACCCTGTGTTCGTTACCAGAATGGCTGGACCTGATGCAGGAATGTGTAAAAAGTCAAGAATCTGGTGTTCACTTTGCTGCAGAAATTTGTTTCTAAACCTTTCAGAACCTCCCGTCATTTCTAGTAATATTAAGATGGCAAATTTTTTTTTTGTTCCTTTTTGGCAGAAGTTTTAATGATTTTCCTCGCTTGTATGATATGAAGTATTTTATGCAGTGGAATTGGTTTTAAATGCTTCAAACAGCATCTTTGCTCTATTTCCTGATTTATCCTTGGTACAAGTTACTTAACTTGTAAAAAAAAAAAAAAAAAGAAACTCCCTGCCTGCAAGTGACCTTTTTTTTTTTTCACTGACTGATTTGTACTAATTTTAAGATTTAGTGTTCCAAATGGCTACAAGAAAGCAGCCTAACTTTTAAAGAGACTAGTTATGTAAAGATGGGCCATACTGGGAGTGTGCAGTTCAAAGCGTTCTCAAAGAAGCAGGATTTTTGGAAGGTAGTGTCCCTTAGAAATTTACTGCCCTCTTCATATCAACCATAAGACACTAGCTGCTTTTGTGAATTAAACCAATGTTTCTCACTGTAGCCAGAAGCAGAATTCCCAAAAAGTTCACAAAGAGCTGGTACTTGTGAGATTTGTTTTGTCGGATGCTGCAGAATCAGGATGTTCCATCTGAATTTTGTCACTTTTTTTTCAAAGTTACGAATTCCAAGGCTTGACTTTTTTTTTGTGTGTTGTTGTTACTTATTTGTTAGTCTTTGTGTGAGGTGACTGAGAGACTAGGCTGAATTTTCCTGCAAGAAAGGAAAACGTATCATTCATAAGATAGTTACTTTCAGAGTAGACATGTCACCCTCGGTGCTGAAGCCCTCTTTCAATGCGGTGGATGCTGTTTTATTCTGTGCACGGCGTTTATTCAATCCCTGTGTGTCCACACGACTTTGATGCTAATCAGCTGTAATTGCATAATTCGCAGATGATTACTGAGAAATCCTCCCCTGGTCTAGCAAAGACCTTCTGTAGTTGCAGGGCCATCATTCTTGCGGTCCTCGGGCTTTCACAACCCCATCAGTTTGGCGAACGCCCAACACCCATTTAGTCATGAACTCATTAGTGATACAACAGGCAGCGCAGTGCGTGAAGCGCCATGCTGCCCACAGCATTCCTAAATAATACGTTCTGGAATGCTTATCTTAAATTCCATCTTGTTATTACTCTGGCACGTTTAAATAAGTGGGCTTGTCAACAAATAACAATCAGAAGCAACGGGCAGCGTTTCATTCAGGTTATGTCATTGCCCTCCAGATTTCATCGTCCGTATGTGAAAAGCATTCCGTTCGTGGGGAATAAGAAACGTGGGGAAAAATCAGTGCGTTTTTATTAGTATTTGACAGCAATTCATGGGCTTGATGACTAAAGGAGGCAGCGATACGGATCTGACACAGCAGCATTATGGTAGCCAAGACCAGTAGCTTCTGCCCCATACATCACCAGTGAGTCACTGCCTGATCTTGTCCAAATTGCCGCTTGCCACTAAGAGACTCCTTTGACCCCAGTCTGTGTGCAAAACCAGCAAGATGGTGGCCATCCAGAATTTCAGAAGCAGTAGTCAGGAGTCACTGGGAAAAAGCACGTTGAAGGTGTCTCTCTGTTTCCCTGCAGCCTTTTGTGAGGTACAGAGGACAGCCTTTCCTTGCGTTAAGTATTTTGGAACCTGCTTTGTTCTTTGGAAGTTTCTGGAAGCGCGTGTCTGGAATAAGGAGGAACGTGCTCTCCAAACACCTTGCTGGAGTCCTGAAAAAGGGGCTCGTTTTCTTTGGGTGTCAAAAGCAGCAGCAACACGTATTACAAACTGGGATCGTGACACTTTTATAGGCTTCAGAGATTTAAAGATTTTGGTGAGATCGGTGGTGTAAGATATAAACGAGCCGTGGCAATATTTCATGCTTTAGGAAGCAGCTATTCTAGTCCTAGGATCCGTGTGTGTGGGAGGAGCGTGGGAAGGGGGGGGTGCTTAACTGAGGGCCTTCTGAACAGAGCAAGAAGAGCTCCTTCTTGGTTTATATGTTTTTAAGAGAACGCAAGTGTGGTTTTAGGGTTTTGTTTTTAAATCCGTGTAAGAACTCCTACTCTGGGCACCGGGAAATGGCCACAGAAGAGTTAACCAGGACACTGAAGGTGGTGTGGTGAAAGAGAGGGCCTGAGTGGGTAGGAGATAAGGCAGAGGCAATGCTGATGATTCTGTGTGATGTGAAGTGTCATCAGTTAGAAGATAAATAAATAAAACGGGCATTCTGTGAGCTAACCTGCTTCTTCTGTCGCTAGGCGTTATCTCCAAAAGCAAAAATATTAGAAGCATGAACCACGCCATTATATCCCAGTAGATGCTATATCCTGATTACATCCACATAAAGTTCTTCCAAAATGAAAAAAAAAATAGCATCATTAAATATTTTATTGTTATCATGTTCCTGTCGCTACTCAGAGAGGCAATTGTCCGCTTTGTCTCGGATTTTAAGTATTCCTGCATGGCTGTGTTTCCCTTACCTTGAGACTCTGCTTCCAAGTGATACCAGTTTCGCTGCACTGAATCTCTATTTATGGCCAGTCCACTGCTGAAAGGAAGATTGACATTTTCAGCTATGCTGGGTATTTCCCATTGTAACAGCCTACTGTTTCCATAGAAATCCTTCAAAGCGTTTTAATAGAGTGCGAGTAAAAAAGGAGTTTTGTTGACACATTTATTCTGCCAGGTTTTTAACAATCTGATTAATGTCTCCTCAATATTCACTTCTTTTTAAAAAACGGAAACAAAAATGCAGAAAACATACATGCTGTTTCCACGGCACTTTCACCGTCCATTTCTAGGACCTTTGAATTCATTTCTCCCTTTATTTCCCTCCCTACCGTCCCTCACCCTATCATCATTCTGTCCCTGAAAGCCCTTTTCTACATAAAATTAGCACTAGCAAATCTACAGTGGTGACAGAAAGCCCTTAAATCAGACAGTGAGCGTTTTATGATTCATCAGAAACTCTCTGTGCCTCTGAATCAAGTCACTCACTAGCCGGTGGCTGCGTTACGGGATGTGGAAGAGCGAGATGTGAGTAACCCGTGCCACGCATTGTCAGAACTTTTGGAGCCCGCTGGAGGTACCCACGTTGAGCTGAATACATTTTGTTTTAAGGGGGTGTTGATTTAAATGTTGGATGATTCACCGCCTCCTGCTGTCTCCTGCAGTGTGGGCATACTACTCATGCATTCGAATGCAGTGCTTTTTAATCTGTTTCGTTTAATGTCCATCCTCCTCCTCTGTGCCACCCCACGATACCAGTTACTTTGTGAAATGTTCCAGCTACTCCGTTCCGTACTCGCTCCTTATCAGGCTCCGGAGCTGTGCTCCAACGTTCCTAGGAGTCATCATTCTAGCTTTCAGCATCTTCGTTATTCCTGCAAGACATTATTGCGTGTAACCAGCTGAATCCTTCTGAGCAGCCTCGCCTGCTGCTCGGTTCGCCCAGACAAGGATTAGTTGTCTGTCTTTGTTCGGTACGCGCAGGAATAGATAACGCCGGCAGTGACACACATTAACTCCTTGTATAATTAAGTTTTCTGACATCTGGAAATAAGGTTTCGGTGAGGATGATGATGGTCAATACACTTTTTTTTTTTTTAAAGTGAGGGGCTGACCTATTTGTTCACGGCAGGAACAAAATTATTACAAGTGGCTTCCGAGTGTTGGTTCATAAACCTGCAAGATAATTTGAGGTCTCCAGCACAGACTGAGAGGGTTTTCATTTTTTTTTGTACTCCTTATGTAATTTGAAAGGTTTCAAGCTAATATTCTGCTAAGCAGAAACGCCTTGATCCGCCAGGCCCTACAGAGCAGCAGGAGGAGATGCCTTAACTCAGCATGTATCTGTTTATCTTCCTAAAACAAAATGCTCTTCTCATTTCTGACTGCCTCCAATCCTTGTGCGCTTTACACATCTTGAGATAGGTTTCTGGGTGTCTCAGGACAGGCGTGCAGGGTCTGCTTAGATGTCTCCTGTAAGTCCTGGGTGATATCTCCAAGCATTCCGCAAATGTCTTGGAAAACAAAGTGCATCTAAAATGACAATAGATGCCTATACTTAAGCACGTGAATCCCCTCCCTTATTTTCAGCCAACATGAAGCTTCTCTCGCAAAACACTTTATAAATTAGGTAAATATAGGGCTTCTTCATTGTATCTTCAAATGACTTGGGGTATGAAGCTCCCTCTGCTCCTCGGATTCCATTTCCACTGGAGTGAGCAACACCTTATTCCATCATGCGTGGCCCCGGCTCACAAATGGCTTTGGATTCTGAAAACATCTTTGACTTGCCGGTATTATTTTCAGTGTTATCAGAACGAATTGGTGTAATTAGGACACAAACCCTTCTGGCTGCAGAGATTGGCTTCTGCCTATCGGTGGTTAAATTCTGCTGGGCGTATGTCAGAGTCCAAAACTGCAGCTGACACTCAGCGATGAGGAGTGCTCTCTGCACGTCCCTGCAAAGCCGTGATTTTGATGCCTTTCTGTCCCTTAAGTAAGGTGTAGTGATTGCCAGGGGACTTCCACGAGAGGAATTAGCCTCCCAGATCCCACACGGTTGTTGTCTAAATAGCACCTTTGTGGCACGAGTTATAGGTTCTCTCTCTATGGCTTGCTTTCAGGCCCCTTCAGCGGCAGCGAGTAAATGCATGGACTGCTCTATAGTTGCAGGTGAACTAACCAAATACATGTATGGCACAAAATAGGAGAGCTTAAAAAAATCTTGGAGGGAAATGGGGAGTAGAAAGCCAATGGAGGAGACTGGCAGCAGATGCAGCTCTGGAGAATGACCAGGACATTGCAGTTCCTTAGCGAGCAAATCCAGCAAATCTCTGCAGCCTTTAAGAAAACTAGGGAACAAATTAGTAGGTGAAAGATAAGATTGCACCTCTGTTCCTTTTAAAGTAATTGCTGTCCATTTAAATGCTAATCACCACCATCGTGTCTTGTACATGAACCCAAGCATGCAGCCTTTGAAAGCTCTCCTATCAAAAAAAAAAAAAAAAAGCACAGTGAATCTGCAACAAGAATTGTGGATAAGAAGGATACAGACCTGTTGGAGCAAGTCTAGAAGAGGGCCAGGAAGATGGTCAGAGGACTGGAGCACCTCTCCGATGAAGAGAAGCTGAGAGAGTTGGGGTTGTTCAGCCTGGAGAAGAGATGGCTTCAAGGATACCTTATAGAAGCCTTCCAGTACTTAAAAGGGGGCTACAGGAGAGATAAGGAGAGACTCTTCATCAGGGAGTGGAGTGAGAGGATGAAGGGTAACATTTTTAAACAGAAAGAAATAGATTTAGGTTAGATATTAGGAAGAAATACTTTGCTGTGAGGGTGGTGAGGCACTGGAAGAGGTTGCCCAGAGAAGCTGTGGCTGCCCCATCCCTGGAGGGGTTCA
>JAOQGH010000012.1:51790826-51812267 GCA_025769975.1 Gallinago jamesoni
AAGGGAGAGGAAACACAAAATATAAGGTGGTCCAAAAAAAAAAAAAAAAAACCCACAAAAAGCAAGAGAAAAGCATTTCGCAGGGGAGGAGGAAGGCGGCTCCCAGAGGGGGACGGAGCTCCCGTGTTGGAGAGACCTCTGTGCGTGCTGTGTTTTTGGTACAGTCATGCCTGTAGTATGCAGCAAACACAGAAGAAAAAAAAAAAAATGCTGTCAGTGTTTTGTGATGGGTGATTTCTCACTCCCGTGCTGTGTTGTGTCCAGGTTAAGCTGAAGGTGCAGACCGTGCGGGATAACGCGTGTGCGGGGAGCTGCAGAGGCTCTGGCAGGCGCTTGGAGGTTTGATGGGTACAGATTCGTTTTGTTGTCTATGAGAACACGGCTGCACCCGGTTACCTCTTGATGTGAGTTGATTCTCGTGGATTCTGTTTAAGGAAATAGAAATTTAAAAAAAAAATAATGAATCTTTCATGAGCTGGTTTCACTTTTCCTTCAGCCCACCCTAGCACAGAATTGGCTGGATTGTCCCACTCCACTGTGTGGCTTCGTATAGCTCCAGGCAAAATCTCAGGCACAGAATGTGTGTATCACCCCTGAAACCACTGATAGAAACGTTGTTAACATGACTTATGGGTCTGTATTTTCAGCAAGAAAAGCTAACGGGGTCAGACAACTTCATTAGCAGAACACGGCTGTAAGCCTCCGAAGTAGAAATGAAATCTCTCCCCTCGCTGCCTTTATCTGGGTCTCCGAGCTACAGAGGGAGCGTTTTCGAGCCATTCCTTTACCCTGCAGAGCAGCATTGCTCTTTGGAAGATCTCCAGCAGATGCTGAAACGAGCCCTTTGGGGGTGGCTCTCCCGCAGCTCTGGCTGCTTTCCTCCTCGTGACATGGAGTCAGAAGAGGGGGCTGTGCACAGGCAAAGCTGGGTTTGCCTCCATGCAAAAGGCTTTAAGCTCCCCGAGAAGAAGCCCTGGCTCCTCCAGGACACCTTGGTCAATCAAGCTCCTTGTTAAATCCCTGGCCCCATGGGTGGGAAGCTGAAAGAATAGGCAGCAAACAGTAGACTGTTGTTAGGTTAAGGCACTGTAGACAGGTAAAGAGAAATTCAGCCATCTGTGATGTAGGGTGTCACCTCAGCCCTATAACCCAACGAGCATGACTCCGTACGCGTGGTGATTGACATGGAAATGGTGTAGACAAGGACGCACTGTTCAGGCCTTAGAGTTTCACCTGCAGAGAACCTACAGCCTCTACGTGTGCCAAGAAAAAAAAGTGTTGGTATTATACGTAGGACTACAAGGCAGCCCGAATTATCAAACAGGCAATAGCATCTCACGTATTTCAGTTTGTAAAACCGGCGTTCTTAATAAAGGGTGTCCGTTTAGTTTAGAGCTTAAGCAGAGGACGTAGGCAAATATTTTCCAATTCATTAGGCCCCAGGCCTGAAGCATGGAAATAAATTCTTCTGATGAGTCCTGTCACCACACTGTAATTCCAGCACTGCCATTTTCTGACGTTAAGCAGACCCGTGCCACCCTTTGCTCTGCTAACGTGGCTCCAAGCCCTTCCCGAGGCCGTGAGGCCGCATCCAAGCGGGAGCCATCCCACCGGAGGTGCACGGGCAACACGAGGGGTGTTTTGCCCTGAATATCTGGTTTAAGATAAGTTATGAGCTCATGAATCAGGAAAACAAGCTATTTTCAGTTCATGCTCGCTGCCAGGTTCTCTTCTTGACGCCCACTCATACAAACATAATTATTTTGTGCTTATAGCACTGGAACAACAGCAGAGCTTGAGGATCTGAGTATAAACTGTGGAAACTGCCTGAATGTAAGGATGAGGAAAGAAGAAAGTCACAAAATAAGTGTTGCAGCTTCTGTGTGTTTAGGAGGGAGGAGTTCTCTCATGTGTTGCCTGTTGGAGGGGTTTCCCTTCTTCATTGTGCCAACTGGCAAACCTCTTACTGAAACTTCTGCTGCAGTTTTCAGTATTACTACCAAAAATCAGTTGGCCGTTGCAATCCTTTTGTTTAGATAATTGCAATCCACTGCAGAACAAAAGATTTACGTCATCTGCAAAAGTATGCCAGTTTGTAGGAAGTGCATGGAATTTGATTTTTGTTGTTGTCTTTGTTGTTATTGTTGACATTTTCCTTTCAGCCATTCATATTTATAAAGGAGCAAAATCTCTTGGTGCAGCTTGCCTGGTGTTTGCTTTCAGGTTAGACATTTAGAAACAGACATTGCTAAGCTATGGCCCGGTTGCTAAGGGTAGATGAAGGTTGTCCTGTGTGGTGTGAACTGGTCGTGGAGATGGGTGCGTACCTTCTGCATTTTTTCTCTGTTTTTATGAAACAATACGTTGTGAACTGGAGAACGCTTTGTTTAGCATAAATTATGCAACAAGCGGCTTGCCAAAGTGAAATGGAGCACACAGCTTAACCACAAAGATTAAAAATATTTTTTTCTGTTTTTTTCAGATCTGGCTAGTAATTACAGAATGAATGGTGTCTTTGTTTCAGCCACTTATACATACAATGCAGGTATTTGGGGAAAAAATACTTCAGCTCTCCCGAGACCCCACCTGGAGTACCGCATCCAGTTCTGCGGTCCCCAGGACGAGAACGGCATGGACCTGTTAGTGCAGGTCCAGAGGAGAGACCATGAAAATGGTCAGAGGGATGGAACACCTTTCCTAGGACAGAAGGCTGAGAGACTTGGGGTTGTTCAGCCTGGAGAAGAGAAGGTTCCAGGGAGACTTCACTGGGGCATTTTTAATGTATGAAGAGGCATGTAAGAAAGATAGAATTTTTATGAAAGCCTGTAGTGACAGGACAAGGAGCAAAGATTATAGACTGAAAGGGGGTAGGTTTAGACTGGACATAAAGAAGGAAATTTTTCTGAAGTGAGGGTGGTGAGACACTAGAACAGGTTTCCCAGAGAAGTTGTGGAGGCCCCATCACTGTAAGTGTTCAAGTTCAGGATGGGTTGGGCTTTGAGCGACCTAATGTAGTGATAGATTTACCTCAGCATGGCAGGAGGGTTGGACTAGATGATCTTTAAAAGTCCCTTCCAACCCAAACCATTCCATGATTCCATGAAAATTAGACTTTTCTTTATCTGTCAAGATTCTGGGTCCAAAGGGAAAAACATGCAATCCAGGACTGGGCACAGTTGTCCTGCCTTCTACTGCCCAACTGACTTGGCCTCAGTCTAAGTTCAGTCATTTTCTAGTAATGTTATTAGAAACGGCCTTCGTTTCATATTAAGAGAAGAACTTTAATAAAGTGCAAATAAGAAATTATTATGTAACAATCAAAATGTCCTGGAGAGTGAATTTGGAATTAATCTTTCCAGTGGGTTTATACTGTGTCCATTAAAAATAGCACCATATTCACATTTTTTTTCAGTTACTGTGTTTTAGCAACTAATAATTTAAGAAGATTTTGGAAAAATCTGAAAATTTGAGTGTATGTAATTCTCTCCTATGCTTAGGAAACGGACATAAGTTTATGTGTGAAAGTATTGTTTCCCGCTATCTTTTAATGAAAACAACTTGGTCTGGTTGCTGATCAAAGTTTTCGGATCAACAGTGCTAAGTACTGAGCCCATACTTCTTCCTGAAGTGCTAGAAGATCTTTCTTTATTTCACTTGAGGGGGGATTTTTTTTTCTAAGGGTTTGTCACAAGAGTTTTTTAATTTTCTCCATTATTTCAGTGCCATGATAATGGAAATATAAGTAACATGGCTGTGGTTCCAGGAGTTACTGGTACTATGTTAAATAATGCATTTATCATCCTCATAAGTATTTTAACTTCTCTTCTGGCATAGATCTAAATAGCACTACACCCACAGATCCTTCAGAAAGTATTGAAAATACAATAAATAGGATTATGCTAGCTAGCCCACAGTAGAGGAGTCACTGAATTTTACACTACTCAATCTAATAAATCATTGTGGCTCCTGGTTAGCAGGATTCTGATGTGGATACCTAAATTTTGCAATTGGTTCTCGTTAAAATCAGTGGAAGTATGTAAGTGCTTAAAGTTCTGTACTTTGAGATATTTTCCTGAGTCAGATGTGTACAGCAGTGGAAGTATTTCCACTGACACCAGTAAGAACTGGGTGGGAACACAAGGTACAAGAATGACCGTATTTTTCCCATCAGTGATATGTAGGGGACCCATATTTGTCTTAATTAACCATGTGTATGTGAACTGAACGTGCCTGTATGGTTTTGTTCTGTTAAATCCTTTTGCAAAAGAGTTGGTGTAGCTGTGCTGATATATTTTTTTGCGGGAACAGTTTCAAGGAAGGAGACCTTCTTTAATTGTTCCCTCTTAGAGCAGTAAATAGGTACTTCCATCTTGGAGCAAGGAATGTCTGGGTTTGGTTGTTATTTTTTTCTATCCCCCGGCCAACATGCAACCTCAAATATGCATATATATTATGTATAGTCATTAGGGTTTACTTAGTAGAAAGCATGAGTTATATACTCAGTTTTGCCACAAAATAGAAGTCCTTTATTCCAAAGGAATGTCTGCATTTCTGCTATGCCGATCCGGTTAAAGGGCACATGATTTCCTGTAATTTACGTGTTTTGTTGTGTTTTTATTCTTTCATCTTTCTTTGATAGCTTGGAGAGACGCTTTTCTATTTTCTAATTTTAAATGCTTCCTGGGATAAACTAATGGGATGCAAGAAGGAAGTTTGTCTTATTCAGCAGCCAAAAATAAACATAATTGGAAGTTTGGGGAGGGACATCTTCTTGGTCTGGGTCTGGATCCAGCTTTGCAGTTGTTGTTGATGTGGTGGTGTCTCCTGCAGCGTCAGGCAAGTATGTGGGATGGGGCAGGTGGTGTAGCTAATTGCCTTGGTGTTTATCACGTCTCGCATGAGGGTGTATTTTTTATTATTTTTTTCTTTAATATCAAGACACAGGATGAATGGATCATTAGGAGTTTGGCAAGAGTGTTTTGTGGGAAGAGTAGCCTAGAAGGAATAGCGCTGTAATAAGCACAGCATAAAATCTGAAGATAAGCAGAAGAGAGAGCAATGGCAAAACGCACTATTTGTATCGGCTTGAACTTCTGAACTCGTAGTTGGAAGAACTGAGAGCGATAGTTATTATCTGTCTGGGATCTGCTTGGGTCACTGAAACCTTGTACCCGCAGTCTGTGCGCAGGCAGAATCATCATTTCTTTTCATCTAATAGACAGAAGAATGGAAATTTAGGCCACCATCGTTTAGCTTGCTTGCTTATGTTCACCGACGTGATTTCCCAATATGTGATGTGAAGCAGTTGGTCATTTCAAATCCTTTCCAACCTCCTCTCACTGTCACTAATGATGAGGAGGTGATTCAGTCATTTTGAGGATTTTATCTTCCAAAGATTTTGCCTATTTTGAAATAATTTCTCAGATCTATTTTTTATCTCTTTAGTCAAGCCATGTAGAGGGACCCAACCCAAACGTCTGCTAGAAACCATCTGCTGGAGGTTACAGATGCATTCAGGGATCCCCAGCACAGCAAGGTCTGGGAGAACTTACCTGCAGAGCCTCCCTCTTTCCCTCCCCTAGGTGCCCATGCATGTCACCCTCCACCTAATATCTGCTGGTTGCTAGAGTTTGGCAGCAGATACTCATTGCACAGTTTCTGCTGGCAATGTACTGTTTAAACATTCTTTGATGAGTGGCTGATGGCATTTTTATGCAAGTGGCTGTACGCCTGTGATTATAAAGAAGTGATGATTTAGTGTTAAGTAGTCCTGCAAAGAGCAGGGAGTTGAACTTGATGGCTACAGAGGTGATTAGGGCTACAAAGATGATCAGGGGACTAGAACATCTCTCTTAGGAGGAAAGGCTGAGGGACTTGGGTCTTTTTAGTGTGGAGAAAAGAAAACTGAGGGGAGATCTGATCAACACCTATAAGTACTTAAAGGGTGGGTGTCAAGAGGATGGGACCAGTCTTTTTTCAGTGGACAAGAGGTAAGGGGCACAAACTTCTAAACATGAGGAGGAACTTCTTCACTTTGAGGGTTGCAGAGCCCTGGAAGAGGCTGCCCAGGGAGGTGGAGTCTTGGTCTCTGGAGACGTTCCAACCCGCCTGGACACGTTCCTGTGGGACCTGCTCTGGGTGGACCTGCTCTGGCAGGGGGGGTTGGACTAGAAGATCTCCAGAGGTCCCTTCCAACCCCATGTCATTCCGTGATTCTATGATCCTTATAGGTCCCTTCCAGCTCAAGATACTGTATGATTTTATGGTTGCTTATTTTGGGCTTATTTTACTCAGAAGAAGATGCCTAATAAATTGTGGTTAAGACCTTCACTACCTTCCTTACTCAGGAAATCTCACATTGTGCTGGCATGAGTGTTATTTTGTTTGTGTTGGGGTTTTTTTAGGGTGGTTTTTTTCAGGGTGTTTTTTTCTTAGCTTTTTAGTTTACTTACGGTGAGCGTTCTTGTTCTGTTATCACACACAGTACAGTTTACAACAGTGAATGCTATCAGTCCCAGTATTTATAAAAACCTGCTTCACAAGTACTTGCTCATTGGGTTTTATGGTTACATGGGCAGAACATGAAGTATCATACAGTTAGGCTGAATATCACACCCACTGAACTGCTGGTTATTTTAAGTATTTAGGAAGTATGTGTCTCTGTGGTCTCTAAATCTCTGCTCCTTCTCCCTCTTTCCTCTTTCTACAGTCACTAACTCACCTCCCCTAGCTTTGTTTCTGATTAGTCGTTTCTCTTGAAGACCTAAGTTTGGACTCCCTTTTCTTATTTATTTTTTTTTTAATCTCAGCTCTTGTGCTTTTGACACAGATATTCTATTTATAGCCATCTACTTCATTTCGTATTGTTTTAATGAAACCCATCTTGCACAGCTACACAGGAGTATCCAGCATTTATGACCTTTTGACTTACTGAGATCCTGGACAGTAACAGAGGTGGTAGAAGCATCACAGCCCCAACAGAAACAGCTGGAAATAAGAGTGAGAATGTGCAACAAACCGGACAAATGACGGGGTGTGTGTACCCCCCCCCCCGCCATCCCCTGCCCCTGACCTGAGCATCAGGAGAGGCAGAGCTAATTCAAAACTGCAGATGAACAAATCATCTGTGGAAGATAAAAAGCAGCCCTTTGAAGTTATAAAATATAATTTATGTTCTCTCGTTTTCCTTTTTGGGCTGTCTTGGAGGCAATTCTCCTCTCAGTTCATTGGAAATGGCTAGTCTGCATATTTTGGTATACGAATTATTGGCAACTGTGTCTTGCAGAGCTACTTAAGGAGAGAAAAAGGTTAATCGAGTAATTTAACGTAATAAAATTCTCCAGTGATAGTCAACACAGTGGTCCAGAGGCCTGAGCTAAGAAGAATTGATCTTAGAAAGTACTTTTACAGTGCTGGCCTGAAAGCATGGTCTAGCAAACGCTGATGGGGCTCTGCTGCTCATAGTCAGAGGAGGAGAAACAACAAAGCATCATGTTATCTAGTGCGAAAATGCTGTAATCCAGTTTAACCTTGAATTGTTAGGATCCTAGTGAACAGAAGTCAGGTCAGATCAATTTGAGACCCAAAATTGTTTCACAAGCCCACCTCTAAATGTTAAAACTGCCTTTGCCTTCACAAGGGTATTTTGAGGATTAATGTCCTGTCAGCACTTTGAAAATGTAAAGTGCTAAGTATATATTATTATAACCCTTTCCATTTATTACTTTTATTGATGGTCTCGTGGTTTCCATGACGTTATGTTGATTTGCAGGGGATTTTCCTGCAGCGTGCGTTCCGTCTCATGAAGAGTAAAAAAAAAAAAAAAACAAAAAAAAAAAACCCCAAAACAACAAATAGTTCTTTTTAGGCCTTGTGCCTTGTTGGATCTCCTCCAGGTACTGGGGGACTTGTTTATGACCCACTATCTCTGTGCCGCGGAAGCCTCACTGCAATACATTATGCAGCTGTTTGTTTTCAACTTTGTTTTCTCAACTGGAGAAGCCTCTGCTGCTACCGAGAGCGGCGTGCTGCTCCCGACTGACTCCTGAGGGCTTCCTGACTTAAAAGCATCCTCTTCCTACCCACCGACAACCCCCCACCCCCTGTTGTTTTTTTTTTGACACCGGGTGCCTTTTTTTCTGATAGCTGCTTCGCTGCGTTCAGGGAGTGGGGCTGAAGCCAAGCTTGTCAATCACTGGCAGTCGGGGAGCATCTTGCTTGTTGAGGTTCAGTCCGGTCTTTTCTGCCTCTTCTGGCACCGGCCTTACAGCCAGACCTCCCGGTGGCCAAGCTTTTCTGAGGAAAATTCCAAACTTTATTTCAAAATTTTAGATTTACAGTTCGGCGCCGTCTAATTCCCAGCCAAGTCCCCAGGAGGCATTTACTTCTGGAGCAGTTTGCCTCCTCGGCTCCGCTCTCCTGTAGACTTCAGGGATGGGGTTAGTCCAAGAAAAGCCAAAGGCATAGAAAACCACGTGTGCCTCTTGCTTCCTCCTCTGTCGGGAGGCCCGTCAGGGAGGTTGGCCCCTGTCCCTCAGCAGCGTTCCCGCGGCTGACAGCCTCACCCAGGTAGGTTTTCCTTGGCCCTCATCTCCCCTTAAGAAAAGACACAAAGAGGGTTGGAAGCGCCACGGCTGCAGGACAGCCAGCCCCCTCCTCTTGCCCAGATGGCCGTGGGACAGGGCACTAGCACATCAGGTTGTGCTCCAATGCGTGGATGAATTGCCACACAATGTGGATACCAAAGCCACCCAAGTCTGTGTCGTTGTCATGCTTCTGACATCTTTAGAGCCTGCATCATTTCAGTGCCTTTAACTAGACCTCTCCTTGTCCTTCCCCTGAGGGGTCCAGGGTATGTAGGAACAGGCAAAGCCAGAATGTATTGCAACAGGTCTTGGAACTGCCACTTCTTGTAGCCTTTTGTGTCCCTTGCTATATCTACCTCAAACCAGGACATTAGCATCACAGACTGGCATCTCCAGGGGAGACACAGACTCACCTTTCTTCTGTGAAATACAGGGGGGTTTGTATAGAACAGCAGACTATTGTAGATTAGAAGGGACCTCAGAGGATCACCTAGTCCATTCTCCTGCTCAAATCCAAGCTGGGTCTGGTTGCTCAAGGCTGTCTCTGAGTGAGTTTTGAATACCTGCAAAGATGGAGATTCACCATCCTCTCTGGGGACCTGGTCCCTGCCACACCACCTCATAGTGAAGAATTCTTTTCTTATATCCAGGGCAAAATTCTGTGGCTGAATTATGCAACGGTTGTCTCTTCTTTTGCTGTGTGTCTCTGAGAAGCATCTGATTTAATCTTCTCTATAATCACCCATCAGGCAGCATTCAGCCCCGTGGAGCCTGCAGTGTGGGTTCTTTTATAAAAATCTATCCTCAACATTTTTCTAGAGCATTTAGTTAGCTTAGTTTTGCTCTCTTGTTCAACCTAATGAGAGTATAGAGTGAAGAGAGACGACAGGGAAAAAAGCTAATGATGCAATCGATGATGTTTTGTTTAGCACCTTTGTGGAATAAAGCAGGAGTGATCAATATTGAAACAGCAAGACCATAAATATGAAGATTCCAGCTCTCCAGTTCCACCAAAGCAATTCCTGCTCTCAGTGGGAGAAAGTGTAGCTGTCCAAACTGGAGAAAAGAGTAAAATAGTCTAGTTACTTAAAATGCTGATTAAAAAAAAATAAATCAAACAGTCAAAGGTTTGAACTTCATGCAACTCAGCTCAGAAGACTGTAACTCCTTGTTTTCTATAGGGTAGAACAATGGGGTTTTCCTGACACACCTAAAAGATGAAATACATCTAGTCTATGTATCTTAGTAGCTGCTGTATGACCTTCTCAAGCTGTTACTCCAGACTACTGTGGACTCATGCCCACGTTATTGGTCCCAGCTTGCTGCCATATCTACTTGCAGCAACTTAACCCCTTCTTTCTGTGTCCACTGCACGTGGCCGTGATGTGGAGAGGGACAGAAAACCAGGCACTAGGAAAAAATATGGGCAAAACCAAGCTTCTTTGGCAGAGAGGTTTTGGTACCAAAAAGAGAGGGAAGTCAGTAGGGCAATGTCTGCTCAGGACACAATTTGTTAAGATCTTTGGGCACTGCCCCTTCAACAGAGATCAAGTGTCCCATCATGAGACTCAGAGTGTCTGACACCAGTTCCCATCCAAGTCAGATGGCCACAATCAGCCTTATCTCCAGGAGGAACTGTCCTACTTCTGATGGAGAATGCGTCCTATCTCTGTGTATGCTGTCTGCTGAGAGAGAAGATAAACACCAAGATATATAACAGAAGAATTCCATGCAGAGGTAGCTTTCTTGCATAGCTTCGTGGGCTGGTGACTGACCTCTTTGGCTATCAGGATAGTTAACAAGAGGCATCATGCAACCTGTCTGCGTCTTGCGACCTCAGATGTGAGTCGTTAAGCGATACAAAGTTCAGGAAGTTTCTCGGGCTGTGGGTTCATAGTGTTTTCCAGTGTTCCTCGGGGTAACAGTGAAATAGGAAGGAAACCCTGAAGCAATGCTGTTTATTCCATGCTGTCTCCGGGGCCGTGAATCTCAGGCCAGGTGAATAAAACAGATCTTTAACTTTAGAAGTGCCAAAGAAGAGAAAAGGACCCGTAATCCCTCCAGGACCAGACATATTTAAAATTAATGTGTAAATGAAGTAATTATTGCTCTGCAGATTCCAGTAGGAAAAAAAAAAAAAAAGTTGTGGGGTTTGGGTTTTTTGTTTTGTTTTCTTGATGGTTCTAAGGCCATTGTTTAACTAATATATTATATTGTTGAAATCAAACCAATGGGATGAATTCTCCACAAACACAAATTCTCAAACAGGAGGCTCGAGTCTCTTTCAAGAAAAGGAAATTATCTACAACTCGCAACTTTAAAGTGGACATCCTTAGGATATTATTCATCTGTATCAAATCCTTCAATGTCACAAACCTCAGCATTTAACCTTCTTTGCTACCTAGAGTAAACCTCACAGTGGATAAAACTCTTTTCCATGCACAGTAAGAACACCTTCTCTAACAAGACTCTGCCAGGTACTTTTAATTCTGACACCTAATCTTCAAAATTGTCAAAGCATTCATTCATAAACTTCAGTAGAGAAATATTGCTTGAACTTACTTAAATATGCACATTTAGTGTTTTACAGTATTAAGGGTTTGGGACCCATAGGACTAGAGCCATGTCCCACAACCTGAGATGTGCTTGGTCGCCAGCTGGCCATCAACACATTTTAACTTTTAACATCGACACTTTCAACACCACAAGATGGTCGAGACCATTTCAGATTTTTTACAATGTTTCTTTTTCCCTTGTTTGCATATTTTTTCTCCCCACGCTTTGATTTTCATATAATCTACCTTGCTTGGATATCCACGTCTAAAACTCTTTTCCACCCTCTCACATCTTTATAGATGTATGAGAATCCAGTTGCTAAGAAATGTACAGCCTAGCATGAAAGAGAATAAGGATATTTATCCATGTGCATTTTAGCATTTTTTTTTTTCAGAAGAAAGAAGTAAGATTCTCAAATTTTGCTTTTCACTGGAAACAAGTATAATCCAAAATAGAAATAAACCCTGATATCCAAGGATTGTAGTTTGTTCTGGAACAGAAGCAGCTTTTTGTACTTTTTTTGTACTTTTTGTACTTTTTCCTCATGTTGCTGAAGTATAGTTAACATGATTCATGGTCTAGGAAAATATATCTGAGTTAGCCCAAGTGTGCAGATTACATCAATTAGAGGGAACGTTGGGAGACAGAGGCTCCTCTGGTGTCCGTGTCTTCAAAGGTCAAATTGTGTGCCTATGCATCTAACAGGTTGAAAAAAAATCAACACCCCATGGAATGCATTTCATGTTGTATTACTTAATTGCAATACATTGTCAGCTGACCCAAGATTAATTTTCTTGTATTTGTGTCTTGCAGAAAGGCTGACATCTCATTTGTGTTGCCCAAAATCACTAAGAAATGGCCGTTCTAACCTTCTAAAGGCTTTGAATTTATTTCTGTAAAACAGGTCTCTGCTAAATGTTAAGAAAAGCACTGGGGCTTTGAAAAAGTCCCAGTCCACACTCTGAACTTTAAATGGAATAGAAGGCTTTGGATGGGATCGACTTCTGTGTATTCCCAGGTTCTTGCAGTATCAGAGGAGTGACTCTGATAGGTTTCTGTCCTAGGATAAAGAGGAAAATGGAAATGAGATCTTCTGCTTTGTGGACTATGTAAAAGCATTGCATACAGAGAATGAGAGTGATGTATGACAAATGTGAGGAATATTACAAAATCATCATATGCAATGCAACTTATTTTGCTATTTCTTTCTCAAGGGGCTCCAGGCAGTGCAGCAAAACTGTCAAATCTGGTTTATAAAATAAATGGGAGTGGGTAACACTTGCCATTATTTCTGCTTTCACTATATTTGTCCAGTCTCCGGAGAATGATCAAATCTCCTTCCAAACAGTAAAATCTTTCAAATAAAATAGCTTCAATATATGTGCCTGTGTATGCCAAGATAGATCAAGTGCTTTATGAAAGAGATGCAGAAGTTGAATGTGTCTTTCCTTTTACCTTACACATTGGAACGGCCCCAAGTTATAGGATCATAGAAATGGAAAAGACCTATTAAATTATGCCTTTCCTTGCCAGAGAAAGTGTACTCTCAGTATATAGTATTTTCCATCTCAGGCTATTAGGCATCTATCCTTTCACTTGAGGACTCTATTCCATAGTACAATAAAATCAGTGTTGGGAATTTTCCCTCCTGCTTAGCCTAAAAATGGGTTTGTCCATTTCTATTACCTTGCTCACACCTGTTAGCCACCCTTTTCTCTCCTTCCTTCTTGAGAGTTCAACCACCATCATACCCTTGTGAACTGTCATCATATATACTCCAAACTCTGGAAAGTCAACCAAGTACAAAAGGGAAGTGGGAAATCTGTTTCCAAGTTGAACTTATGGACAAACTCCTACAGGTACTATAGGTGAAATATTTTTCTCATTTTTCACAAAATTTCTCAATTTTATTAGTTCATAGCTCTTTGGCCCAATTGTTACCTTCCTTACTGTGTTCCCAAACACTTAGATGACTCAGAGATGAGAAGAGCAATTTTGCCAGTACAGTTCTACACTTGAATTTATTTCAATAGGATTGCATATTTGACTTCAGAGGTTACTCAAGAGGCGTGTTTCTTTCATGGAAGTGTGCTACCTCGTTTAACATCAGCCCCACTTCCTTTGTTGGTGGAAACAGAATTAACTTAGCAAGCAGAAGCCCTAGTGATCCTGTTGTGTGCTGAGCTGGGAAAAGTTCCCCCCCAACTCTGTAGAGCGTGTGTGGTTTCACAGTTTTTTTTTTTAACTTGTCTGTCAAATCGTCCCTTCAATCACTGTCTTGTCCTTTCTTTTCACACCTGAATTTAATCTGTCTGAATCTTTCTCTTAGGCTCTTCATGGCAGGTAAAATGGACTGTATGCAAAGGTTAAAAAAGACATTTGAAAGTTGGAAAGAAGATAGAGGCAAACACTCTAAATCCCCTTGTTGGAGAAGGGCTGTGTAGTTAATTTAAAAAATATATATATATTAAAAAAAGAGAGGAAGCCACCGCTGGTTTGCATGAGAATTTGTGGGATGGCTGCCCATTGTTAAATTAAGTTCATCCATTCATTTCCAAGTATTTTCACCACGCTACTTGCTCTACTTTTTGCAGTGGATACCAGCCAGGTTAGGGATTTGTAGGCTGCTGTGGCTACTTTTGCCAACACATAGATCTTGAGAAGGTGTTCAGTGGGTATAAAGAAGCTTTAAAATAAAACTTGTTTGCTGCAGGCATTCACTGCTCCTTCCCTTGCCTTTCTCTCCTTTCTCTCTCCCTACCCCTCCGCCACCTTAATTTGTCTATGGACTTGGCTTCTTTGTACTTTCATGACTAATATTACCATCTGTGACATTACATATCAAGATAGCAATGCAACATATTAAGCACAGGAAAACCCGGAATGTTTGAGCTCATCCAAGCATTTGTTGCTTAAAGCTCCAGCGTTACTTGTAGCCACCTGAAGCACCCCGAAGTTTCTACAAGCACGTTGCAATAAATCAGCAGTTTTCTGTGCTGCAACCGAAATGGAGATATAAGACCTTGTTGGAGCTGCCTTCTTGAAAACAACCTAGGCAACTTAGAGTTTCATTTCTCACTAAGGGCTCATAAAAAGAGCTTTCACTTTTATGGCGTTAGCCTAACTACCATCTAGAGCAGTTCAGGTTGGGAACTTCCCAACTCACTTTTGTGGAGATCTCATATACTACAAGGGAAGCACCACTCCTAGACCAACACCATGACCACGGCCTATGTGAACTATGCCCTCCTGCAGAAGGGACCCAGCAACCTGGCAGGACCATAAACAAGGGCAGATCTCCACCAGCTTCTGCCCTTCCAAGGACAGGGAAGGGGCAGCAGGTGTGGAGAGACGTGTATCAAGTCAAAAACATCTTGAAATGGACACGTCTCGAGATGCAAGATCAAAATCAGAACGGAGGTCTCTCCTCCTCCTGCTTCTCGTATAGTTCTAGACAGATTCAAATCTGATTTGCCTAATAGGGATTGCAGTAACCACCAAGATCTGATATTCCAAGAGACATTTCTTTCCCTCCCTTTGCTGATCTTCAGACAATGAATTGCATCACTGTTTATCTGAAAACCTGTACTCATTTGCAGACATCGATCTGTCCAGCTTTTCTCTGCATTAATAATTTTCCACTTCAGGATCTAGTACCTGCATGTAGAATTCAATTTTGAATAATTTTATGCTTGACACCGTATCTTACTTGCATTCTGGCATTCTACCTTTAAAAAGGACAGAGCACAGTAACAATAAAATAATGCACAGTAAAGCTTCATGGCAAGGTTAGGAGTGTGCCTTCCTCCTCTCTCATTTATCACAGTTGTCCATTGGCACAAGTGAGGGGGGAACAAGCTTCCTCCCCTTGTTTGCTCCTCCTGTAGCACCCAGGGCTAAGGGGGCACCCGAGGGCTGAGGGGTTTTTGAATCTTCTCCTCGTAGTGCCATGCAGTTGGGTTGAGCTTACGCAGAAGTGATGCTGGGAGAGGGAACAACCATCAGCTGGAATTAAGATGGATCCAAAGCTGTAGGTTTTTTCTCTGTTCCCAGCACAGATAGGGAGCCAGAAAGGAAGATTTGACTGTTACATTAACTGAATTGACTTTGATTTGACCCTAGGCTAGGCAAGCACAGAGGTGCATTGCCCTTGCCCCCTTTTTAGGAAAAGTTGTAAACTAACCCTGCTAAAACATCTTCACTGTGTTTCCATATACAAAATGTGTGTGTGGGGGGATGTATTATAATACAATCTTTCTATCTTATTTTTCATTCTCCAATGTCCAGACGTTTACAAGCCTTTCCTGTCTTACATAGGAAATATTGCTGTTGAAAAAAAAAGCAAATAAATACAATTATTCTTTTTGTATAACTCTCATAGAAATAAGAGGAATGTCACACAAGACAGATATAAAAAGAACTATGGTAATATTACCAGAGGCTTCGTTGATTTGATTAGGCACGATGATAGACTTAGAAGACCATGTAAAAGTGGCGTAACTCAGAGGCAGGAAAGGGTGAGCCGGAGACAGGAGGAAACTGGGAGAAAAGGGGAAAAGAAAGCGGGGAGGGAGGAAGAATACAATAGCACGGAAAGGGAAAAAGTGTGTGCTTCAACAGAAATCTCCTCAGCTTTTGCCCTGGGCCTGCAATCAAGCTGGTAGGGCCGAGATGTTTGGCAGGGGACTGGGCTGTGGGCTGTGTTCCCTGTGGGGACTGGGCCATAAATGACCAGTGTGCTGACATGTTGTGGTGCATGGTTTATCACTACTGCAGGGTAACTGACCTTCCTCTGAGGAGGAATGTAAGGATAACCAACGTGCACGGCAGACAAACACACGCGTGCCGATTCACACGCGCGTGTTCTGGGTGCACACATAACAATATATATGCGAAAATCTGTCTTGGTAGCAGTGGATGGAGGTGTAGGTGTTGACCCAAGCAGGGCTGTGTTTTCAGCCTGTAGCAGGCTGCCTGTTGCCTGCACACCTAGTCACGTACGTGTGTGATTTTACTGCAGGTCTTTGCATCACCGTAAGAGAGGCGGGGTGGTACAGAAAGTGTGTTCCATGTGCAGCTTGTCTGCGTTGTTCCAGTCCTATCCCTTTCTTGTAGCCCATGGCTTTACACCTTTAGTGTAAGAGAAATACGGATGGTATACTATGGATGACTGAAAAACACGTGTGGTTGACTTCCAGGCTGGATGGGGCTTGGAGCAACCTGGTGTGGTGGGAGGTGTCCCTGCCCAGGACAGGGGGGTTGGAACTGGATGGTCTTTAAAGGTCCCTTCCAACTCTGACCATTCTATGGTTCTATGATGGCAGCTCCTGTTTCTGTCCCATCTTTTGGGTTGAGGCCCATCTTCCCCGAGGCGGTGGGGCTGGGTGCTTTGCTCCAGTGGGGCTGTAGAGAAACCTGCAGCGGTGAACCTCATCGCTCCACCGCACCTCAGATGTTTTCCACCCTGCTGCCCCCCGTGGACTCAGGCGTGGGGCAGAAGAGGGACGGAGGCTTCCCCCTAACTGGGGTGACTCCTGGCCCCAGGCAGCCGTGGGGCAGCGGCAGCCCCTGCGGAGACGGGGCTGGGGAAGGCAGGTGCTGTTCCCACGGCCAGAGCCCGGCTCCCAGGGGTGGAAAGCGGGGGTCAGGAAGTTAGCAAAGGTCGGCCAAGTCCCGCTGGCTCTTCCTAATCCTCTTTTCCACCCACAGCCCCTTGAAACTCCCCTGATTCCTCCCAGCGCCGTGTCCAGGGGAGTTGCTCTGCTGCTGCAGGATTGAATTTATTTTGCTCGCTTCCAAACTATGCTTCTGCAGAGTCTCAAGTCAGCTTTGTTTCAGCTGGTGTCGAGCAACACACAGGAGAGATGCAGCTCTATTACACTGGTTTGTTTTTCTTTTCCTTTTTTTTTTAACCTTTTTTTTTTTTTTTGGTTTTACTATTTTGACAGGAAATTGTGCTCCTTTTTTCTCTTGCATAAGTCTGAAGTAACCCTGCGAAAACAAATACAGTTACTTGTTGTTTACGTGCGTAAAACTAAGAGGACAGATTCGCTGATCAAGTTAGTTCTTGCTAATCCGAAGACGAGAGTTGTATAAAGAATTTATTTATTTGTACTTGTACGCTGGCCAAGCCAAAAAATCAACAACAATAAAAACATTTCTTTTGGTCCACCCAGAATTAAAATTTGTCAGTTTTCTTGCCAAACAGCAACAAACACACCAATTTGAAAGACGTGTCATTTCAGGTCAGAAGACGTTTAGGCCTTTTAACGTTCATTAGAACTGAATATAGGTAAATTTGAAAAGAAAAGCCTTGCTGCAAAATGAGAAGTGGAAAGTTTCTGTTTTGAAAACATCAATATGATTGTTCCTGACATTTCAAAATGTTTCTTTTGACCCAAGAATTTCATTCTGCTCTAATAAAGATTATTCCACGTAAGGAAATTAGAGCTAGCGTTTTGATACTGATGTCCTTGTGGTGGAGTGGAAAGGTTAAAAAGTGGTTAACTAGCAATCTTCTTAGATATAGCTGGAGAATGTACTTTTTGGTTTTGGCTTTATACAGAGCATCCAGGCATTAAACCAAATTAAAATATATAGACTATAGTGTCAAGGGAAAGTTTCATCCAAACAAAATTTAAATAAATTCATGCATCTCACTAGGTTAAAACATCAAATAAACAAATAATTTTGCACATATGTAATCGTCTCAACGTTTTGTCATTTCTCTTCCGCTTTTAAAACAATAAGACCCAAATGTGGATAAAATCATCTTACTCTTCCCACTCAAAGTGAACAACTTTTTCCAAGTTCTTATGCCGAAAAAATGTGTTTCTTAGGAATTAATGATGAAAACTATATAGAATAAGTGTTTTAGTGCTCTAGTTAAGGAAAAATAAACAACTGCATTAGCTAATCTGAGTTCAAATAAACAGATGCATAAGCTGGGCTATTTCAAAGCAAGGCAGGACTGAACAGAGACCATTAACACTCAAAACACTTCATAAGGTTCAGAGATGGTTAACCTCTTCAAAACAGAACGTGCCTAGATCGTGTATGGCTGCACTGGAGGGGTGAGGAATGACACCCCTGCCTAGCAGCGAGCTGTGGCTGCAGGTTTGCTGAGCACCTACGCTGGTACAGAAGGTGGCACACATGAACTTAATTTTAAAGACTAAGAGAAGAAAAAAAAAAAAATACAGTCTCTTTTACTGCTTGCCGCGGCCAGCAAAGCTGACCAGGCGCAGTGGTGTCCGATCTTCTTTTGAGTCTCAGCAAAAAAAAACCCCAATTTTCAGGAGCTTTAGCCCCCGTGTGTCGGAGAAAGCCCATTTGAGGTGTTGCCCAAGTTTTTGTGAGGTGGTGCTGACCCTTGCTTACTCAGCGCTGCGTTTAAATGATTTGTGGCTCACGGCAAAATCTTTCGTGGCTTGTAGGAAAATCTTGGCTACCTGCGCAGCTCGGTAACTGAATTTCACTGAATTACTAGAGTTGGAAGGGACCGTAGAGATCATTTAGTCCCACTCCCCTGCTGAAGCAGGATTGCCCAGAGCTAGAGCATGTTACTCAGGACTGCATCCAGGTGGGTCTTGAAAATCTCCAGAGAAGGGGACTCCACGACCTCCCTGGGCAGCCTCTGCCAGGGCTCTGCCACCCTCACTGGGAAGAAGTTTTTCCTCATATTTGAGTGGAACCTCCCATGTTCCACTCAACAGAGGTGGAAAGCACATCATCTGTGCTTTGGCACATTGTGGGTTTTAAAACAGATCTCTCCAGATTGCCCCAAGTCCATGGACTGTTTCTACTACCAAAAAAAATGCATATTCCAGTGAATTTATTTCAAAATAAGTGTGTGTGTGTGTGTTAAATACAGAATGATTTGTACTAGCAAAGGGCTGAAAGAGGTGTATGCAGGTCTCAGAACACAGAGAAAATTAGAGGACCTTGTTAGCTGCAATGGTGCTGATACCCAGACAGACCTACCAAAGTCTTTGTTCAGGTATTGTTTAGCGAAAGTTTTAAATACAAACCAACATGGACTGCTTTGTATGAATTTTTGACCCACTCAGCTTTCTTCATAGCTCTGTAGAATAATTCAGAATCATAGTCTAACTTTTAAAATTGCAGGTTACTGAGGAAAAGGGGAGGCATTTAACACATTCTGATAAGCAACCAAATAAGAATTTGTTCCTCAGGAGTCCACTCCAGGTTTTACACAGACTTTGGCACTCGCCAGGAGAGGATTTTGGTGTTTTAGCCAGCACTATGTGATTACACATAGGAGTACAGGTATGATCAATAAGGTTTCTAGTTACTGAGGTCACTATTAAAACCTTTACAATTGCCATTTGCACGTAATTAACATTACCACACGGTTTACAGTATTCCCCACACTATGAATGCTGCTGTAAAGATAATTAGGTAAAAGTTAGAATTGTAAAGGTTTTAATTTGTGTATTCCTTAATATGGAGTCTCAGTGCTGTGATTTAAGGAACTCCCAATAACTGCAGAAGCAGCAGGGGGCTTTGCATGGGAAAGGAAGAAGAATATTTCTTTTAAGAGCTCCTTAAAACTTTGGTCCACTTACAAAATCCTGTATAGTCTGTACTACTATAGCCTAAATAATCTATACTGTACCTCCAAATTTAAATATTGTAATTACTTTTTTTTTCTCTTGTAGAAATAAATGTGTGATTCTTCTGTTAGAAGAATGCCACTTGGAAATTTCAATTTCAGGATTCTATAAAAATAGCTATAAGAACTCCTGATGTTTTTGAGGTCAGAGTTTTTAAACAGCTTTTCACGTCTGCCAGTTTTTACAGCCCAATTTAAAAATACGTGCTAGTGTCAGAGAAGCCCGGCTGATAAACACGGCTAGGGATGCTTCAGACTGTGGGTGACCTCTTCAAAACACGGGAACGGGGCTTCGCTCCTCAGGCAAGGGGAGAGCAAGGCTCCTGGCCCCCAAGGGACTTCTGTGGTGTTCTGGGTGGATGCTCACCTGCTTCCAAAACGTGGGCCAGGCGGCGGGAGGAAGCCATGAGCTACCTCCGCTGAGATGTGGTGTCTCTCCGTCACCCCGCAGCCTGCGGCGCAGACAAGCCCTGAGTGTGACTGAGCTGTGCAAACATAACCACAAGCTGAGCAGTTCCATTGTTCAACGCAGATCTCCACCGCGCTCGGAAACCGAATTATAAATGCCTTTTCATAAAAGCATCCTAAGGGTAATGGATGCCTAAAATACATCAGCTCCATTATCACGGAGTAGATTATCCCAGCTGAATACACAGTATCAGGGTTTCCTGATTTGTATGTAATCTACATTCTTAACATTTTCCTGGAGTGCTGTTAGTTTGGGTTAGTAGGACTTATTGTACTCTCAGCGTTGAAAGATGAATAGGTCTATCAGGCGAATAGCATAATAAATTTGTTCGGCTGCGCATGTCGTGCTCCACCTCTCCCTCGTTCTTCATCGTGTGTAATGTAGCCTAATGCAATATGACAGCTGTTAGCAGAAAAATGGTGCAGCAGCCATAAAAAAGTGATTTATGTCTTATTACCAAAGCAGCTAAAATTAAGAAGCTGGTGTTTGGGAGGGCAGCAAACAAGTGAAATGTGAAACACAGCGTATATATATATATATGTTCATGAAACATAGGAAGCTGTGAAATGTTTAGACTGACAGTGAAATTCTCCCTGGGTATCCACCACAAGGTCAGACTAATAAAGGGGGTAATTGGTGGTGATGGTTGTGGATGTTCAGAATTGCCTTCATGTCACAGCTGCTTATGCTAGAGTATCAGAAGCACGTTAAATGCATCTCCTCACATGAACCCAGAGATCCTTACTACCAGATGACATAAGAAAACCTAATTTAAGGTGGCAGCTGGCAGAAAAAACAACATATCAAGCAGGAAAGTTGATCTTACAACAGCCACAATCTAGTGAGGAAACAGTGGGAAGGGAGAAATAACGTGGGCCTCATTCCATGCTTCATTTTTCTGCCGGTATAAATCCACCAGTTTAATGCTACAGTCATAGATTAGGGATTTCTCCCTGGATGCTGAAACTATGAGCATCAAAGAAAATTCTGCGTTGTATTTACAACAAACCTAATGCGAGTAAATGTCATCATGCAACTTATTGTCAGTTTTGACACTGAATGATGTAAAACATTAATCTCAGACACAGTCAATTATAACCCCAGTGTCAGATTGTAGAATCATAGAATGGTCAGAGTTGGAAGGGACCTTAAAGATCATCCAGTTCCAACCCCCCTGCCCTGGGCAGGGACACCTC
>JAOQGH010000012.1:51812324-51830841 GCA_025769975.1 Gallinago jamesoni
AACCCCTCCAGGGATGGGGCAGCCACAGCTTCTCTGGGCAACCTGTTCCAGTGCCTCACCACCCTCACAGCAAAGAAGAAAGAGTAAAGATCACTCTTTGAGTTCTGTTCCACATACGCCGTGTGTATATGCAGTATAAACACCAATGTCCCTGTACGTATATACTCCGGTTGCTGCTCAGTGTGATGGTTTTGGTTCAGTGGGTGGCACTCTTCCTTCTGAGTCAGAACTAAATTAGTTCTTCCCCACATTGTGCTTAATGAATAGCGGAATATGGGCCGGTCAGAGAGGTTAATAGCCCTACTTTTCGTGAAAATTCCCAGGGGATCTTTCTTAGCAAGCAGTGAGAACCTCCCATTAAATACGATCTGAAAGACAGCCTGAGCCCTGCTCTAATGCAGGAACAGGGGGGACCATGCCACATATTTCAGTGACTGAGTTGTTCTGCCCCCACAGATATTTACCAGGTGCAGTGAAACTTTGCTCAGGTGGAGTTACAAAATAATAACCGAGGGTAGTATGGCTGGAAAATTAGTACTAGAGCTTCCCTTTGGCATTTTGATGTAAATATGTATCAGAAAAGAAGCTTTCACCTGGTAGCGGGTAGTCATGTTGTAAATAATCCAGGGTGGGGATCTCTCAGATCCTTTGCTGTCTTTCTGTGGCTGCAATAAGTACTGAGTGAGCTGGAGCAAGGGAGACCCGTGGCAAAAATTGTGGCATTTTGTGCCGTTGCTAGAGACCTTGCCTTGGACAACAGCTCTAGTCCTTTTAGGGAAGGACTATGGAAGTCCTGGTTCCCATGTGTTAGATGTTCTGGGTGACTTTCTAACTACTGGGTAACCAGGATAGAGATTATCTTACCCAGATGTTTTACGTTTGGATCATGTCCATGGGAAAGTGAAACAGCTCGGGGGACTTTATTTTGTGCAGCCCTGTTGAGGTTTTTCCCTTTGCTACTCAGCGTGGCTAGAAGCTGCTCCGGTAGCTATATGGGCCCCTGTGAGATGTCATATTATTAAACATAAACTTTTTCATCAGTTTCACTGCAATCTTTCTATTAGAAGATCGAAAATACTTTCCTTACGTTTCTGGTAAAAAACATTCATAAATCCTTCTGTTAGTCAATATTGAATTAATATATTGTTATATTTGTCATCAAAACTGTTAGCTCAGTAGTTGTCTCCTGAGAAGTGGGTTTTTATCTCCAAACCAGGTGTTCAGACTAATTCCAAGCACACAGCAGTTTATCAGACAATAAGAACTGCCGTTGGTGTGGCACGTCACCCGAATATATTCCAGAATATGTAGCCACCTTGTTTACAAAGGCAAGACGTGCATCTAAAGAAATAAATATGAAGTTTATATGCAGCTTCAGTTCCAGATCAGAATGTTTATGCTGGTCTTCTACATCTGCCTTGTTCTGCTTACAATACTTCTCTGACCTGCCTCTGTGCTCTCGTGCCTGATAACAAGCGTTGCCTGAGAAGACAGGCAAGAAAGCCTGTACAGACATTCAAGCCTGAGAAGCAGCTCTACATGATCCTTCTGCTCCAGAGTTTTCTTCAGTAACAAATCCAAAATTAGGGAATTTCTTCAGCAGACAGAACTGTGTTATAGTGCCTCTATCCTCTGCTGGGCTTGGGTCCGGACACCAGAAAGCTTTTTGGGGAGCTCTGTGCCTGTGCTTATATACCTCTTTGCTTTATGTTCCTTTTTTTTTTTTTTTTTTTTGGTGACCATCCTCAAGTGCCCCATAGTGCAGGATATTTCTGCCTTTGTTTATTCCCTAGTTTTGCTAGATCCTGATTTCGGTTATACTTGCCTACATCAGAAACAACCCTAATGCAGTAACTCCACACCTCCTCTGGTGTCCCTGAGATCAGGTCTGACTCATTTCTCCTATACCTAGTCTTTAAAATCAAATCTGTTCCTTTTCTCTTTAGAACTGTCATTATGTTCTGCTGTACTTTAAAGTGTAGTATTACTTTGGAAAAAAAAAAAGAGCGTAAAAATGACATTTCAGGGTTCTATATTTGTCTGACAGTTGTTGCTGTTGCAGCAGTGCTCGTTTGATAAGTTACAAAAGCTGTCTTTCCTAATACCTAGCCCTGCAAAATGCACGGGGTGTTGGGATTCGGGCTCTTGACACACCGGCATCAGGTTCTGCAACCAGGGGAAGGTTCTACCTCCTATTGGGAAGCCTCCGTTGGCTTGAACCACCCTGTCTTCTTCGAGTCATGCCCTTGGTGGCACCGCCAGGCCCTTTTTCCTTGCCCAGGTGCTATTACAGCTCTAAAAGGCCACGTTACGCCAGGAAAATGCACACACGCGGAACGAAACGCAGCTCGGGCTTTGTGTCAGAACGGCAGGAATAACGATTATCAGGCACAGCAAAACTTTGCATCTCTTTACCAAATACAAAGGCGGACCCGCTGGAGGTCATTCTTTGGGGGCCGGGTGTGAGATCTGGGCACCATCCTGCCACGCGTACCAGGGGAGCCCTCATTTGATCTCACAGGGGTGTCTCGAGGGATTTAAAGCTGTAACTCTAAAGCTCGACCTGTTCAGCTGCGTTGGGAGGCAGTGCACCTCCAGGGGCCCCCGGGGGCAGTTGGCCGGGGAAAGGGTTAACTGAAAATGGTGGATGGAGCACATTATGGCACCAAGCAAACTTCCACGTCTCCTTACAGTCAAAGGTCTGTCTTTCATTTTCTTTTATAAAATGTATCAAGCAATTTGGCATTAAAAGGACAACTTTTGTCATATTGAGAATAACAACGTGTTATAAGACAAAGGAACAAAGGCTGGAAGTTGAGGGAAATTATAAAAAGGGAAGAAACAAAGAAAAAATGAAGATGTGAAACAGTTGTGTTTAGTTTGAAAAAAAAAATAAATCCCTTCATCTTTCCCCTCCCTCCTTGTCTTTTTTTTTTTTTTAATATACTTGAAAATGCAACATTTGGAAACATCTCCATGAGTCTAAATTTAGGCTCTGTGTTACTTTACTCTGCATTTCTTTATCACACTTTAGTCATCCATATATCATTTGGTAGAAAGCGTATGTGGCGGGCTGATGCGTGTCTTATTTTATAAATATTTATTACCCACTGGCGTGCTCCTATCTTCCAAGTTACATCCACTTCTCCTTTTCAGTCTGTGTTCCCTCCTTTAAAAACAAACAAACAAACAAACCTCTTGTCAAACAATTTTGTTTGTGTGGAAATAGTAGGAAGACTATTTTCATTTTGGTTTTAGCCTCGTCTTTGTTTTCGCTTGCCTTGCTTCCCTCCCTCCCTCCTTCCCTCCCCACCTTCCTTCCTTTTCTTTTTAGATAGTCTAGGCCAGGAATAATAACGATGTAAAGAGGGTCATCTGGGATGCTGTTCCATGGATGCAGCAAGGGAAGGGAAGAGCGAGTGGCCTTTGAAGAAAGCAGGGAGATACTCATCCTGGGCTGGAGCTGCTCGGCCGTGAGGGTAACACGGGTCTGTGATTTAACAGGAAGGGATCTTTAAAAATGTATTAAAAGAAAAACCGCAAACCCAAACAAAAACAACGGGCCGCATCAGAGGGATAAGCCAAGCTGTCTGGTTTGCTGCAGCATAGCTGTATTGTTGTCCTTTGGTGCTGAGTGGATTCTTTCTGTACGCACAGGATCAGCGTGTGCTCAGAACCTGATCCTCCCCGTTGTTCTACCAGAGAGGGTGTCATACTGAGGTAAAGTGACATAACTGATAGAGAATCAGCAATGGGCTTTTCCAATCAGAAACACGACGACCTAAAAAGAATGTCTTAGTTTTCTTCCCTCCATCTGTCCCTCTAAGGAAGTTGGATGAGGAGAGTTTGAATGAGCTGGACTTTTCTCAGCCTGGAGGAGGGGGAGCAAAAGGGGGGGGGGGGCCCTAATTGCTGTCTTCAGCTACCTAAGGAGTGTTCCTGCTTTACCCTGAAGCCCGCCATTCTCTTTCAATACCCAAAACCATGTCTCCATCTTCTAGCTATACCAACCGGTCTAACAGGCAACAAACCATGTCTTGTCCAGTAATCCCTAATGTCCACCTTGCTTTTCTTACTGGTGAGAAGGCTTTAGATGGCACTGTTCATTGTACTGCTCAAGTCCCCTTCCCGGGGGCCGTTCAGGTGAAGTCGGGATTGTTTGCTCCTACACGTGTCCTGTGCTGCCCCTGTCACTTCACAATTATCAGTACTGATTTTCAGCTGCTCTGTCACGATTTCGTGAAGCTGGTCTGCAATTCTGTGCCACTAGCCATTGCCTTTGCTATTTTGATTAACTTACTATTGACGGGAGGCTTTGTCATCTGACTTTTCATCCATATTTCAGATTTTTATGCTCATCAAACAGACCCTAATGCAGCTCCAGACACTAATGACATCTCTCCATTTCTTTCATCTCTTTTAATTAAGACTATTAGTTATGCGTGTGCTGCCGCCTTCATCCCATGATGGGTTTGTTTCTTTAGCAAAAGTTCCTGGGGGTCTTTATACATTCCTCCTGGAAAATCCAAGCTGACTATATCAGCATGTTTTCCTTTCCATGAACTTGTTGATTCCTTGCAAGAAATGAAACAGGTTTTCCACTTACAAAGCACACATTTACTCTTACAGAATTTATCTTACTTCACCTTTTAACTCATTCTTAGATATTATGGAATTTGCAGGGTTCTCAGATTCTTTTCTAACCTTCTGTAATACATTTTTAGAATTAACTTGCTGTTCTTCCCTCTCCTCTCCTCTCCTCTCCTCTCCCCTCCCCTCCCCTCCCCTCCCCTCCCCTCCCCTCCCTTTTCCATTTCTCTTCTCTTCTCTCCTCTCCTCTCTTTTTCTCTTCTTCTCATGTAAATATGACTTTTTCCTGCTAACCTATCATACTGGCTGTTGGGGTCTTTTTCAGTGCAGCACCCCAAATACAGTAGCTTTAAATAGCCCGCAAGCTGCTTGGAAATGTTTTGCCCTTTCAGCTGTATCTTTTACTTTCTTGAAGCTTTCATAGGATTTTACATTGGTGGGTTTTTGTTGTGTTTTTTTTTTTCTGAAAACACTCTCCGCTGCAGCAGAGGTAGGTAGAAGGAAAGATAGACAAGTCTGACTTACCTTCTCTCTGTAACAAACCTGTGTGCTATAGCAGAACATTTAATCTCTGCATCATGACCTGGTGTGACAGTTACTCCATGGGGGTGATGGAAGCCAACCCCCCGTTGCTGCGTTCCCTCTCCCTGGCTCCCTCTGCTCTTCCCCAGGTACCACGGACCCTCTCAGTCACTGGCAGGGCATGTCTGGGCTTCCCCTGTTGGACCTGGACTTTCAGTCCATAGAGAACGTCTCTCACTTGCTGACATACTTAACTAATTTATCTGATCTCTCTCCTTCTTGCCCAGACGTGGGGGTGGCATAAAGCTCTGTGCCTGACAGCGTTTTCTTAGGCTAGAGAAATACCAATGGAGAAGCAAAGCTCGAAGCCTAAACCTAGAGCCCATTTTGCCACAACAGCTGTGTAGGAATGACCAGGCTGTCCACTGAAAGCATGAGAAAGGAGTAGGATTTGCTCAGAAAGGTATGCGTTTGAAAGCATGATGAATTTAAACCTGAGTCATATTTAAGGTAGCTTGCCAGTGCTGACACAATTGCTTCCGAGGGTTGTGCCATGTGCTAGAAATTTCAAAAAATTGAAATAGTTTGATTTGTCACTTGTTAACCAATCTGTCTGCCCAGTCTGTAGACAGATTTGTGGCCTCTGTACACTCTCAAGGTGGCAAAGGTGGTGACGCTGGGCAGTGGTGCTGTGCCTTCTCCCTGCATTGCACCGTTTCCAGGGCTGGCGTGACCCTGAGAAGGGCTGTGCCAGTGAAGCAGAAGACACAGCTCAGCTGAGAACTAAGATGTAGGCCTTTGAATGGGCTCCTTATGTAGAAAGATGCCGTGAAACTGCATTCTGTAACTGGAGATTTTTCTACCTCTCCCCTGATGTAAGTTATCTTCACATTTTTCAAAAGCATTCAAGCCTGATCACTCTCATGCGCAGTTCATTAAAGTGCCCGCGTCATCTACCATCTTACTCTTTACTCTTTTATACTCAGTGATCTTTCTTGAAAAACTGGGCTTCGTTTTACTTTCAGTTAAGCCACTCAGGTCTGTAATACCCTGCTGACTTCATTAAGATCAAGCCCAGGCCTATAAACTGTATCCTCATGCAGCCATAAGAGGCGTCCTGGTGTGTGCATAAGTTGTGGAGGAGCAGTTTGCTCAAGAGCCCCTGTAGGGACCGCCGCTATCCTATCTCCTGCCAACTTTCCTCTGAATGTTTTTCTTGTTTGAATAAAGCTTCTATGTTGGTTTTGTTTAGTTTTTTTTTTTTTCCTGCTGTTCTATGAAATTCTGGAGGCCACACTAAATAATTGTTATGCTGTGTTGTAATACATACATCGAACTTGCCCCTATGTCCATAAGCTGCAGTGTCACCGTTCGAAGACAAATTAATCCCATTCCCTCTCACAGCCCTCGTCAAACGAAGTTTAGGTGGGAAGTGTGTACTCATGTGGACCTTTCTCCCAACCCTTCCACTCCAGGTGCCCGGAGCTGCTGGCTGCCGGAGGGGAGAGGGAAACCCCGCCGTTCACTTCGCTCTGCCTCCCACAGAGGATTTGGGATGCTCTAGCATCTAGACTTTCTGCATCATTTTGTGCAAAATCATTTGCTGTTATCTGCCTCTGTCTGTTGTACTATTAGCTTGTTCTAATTTGTCTAGGACAGGGTTGGGGTTTTTTCAGTTTTAGCAGATTGTTCTGCTCCTGCAAAAGGCAGCTCTTACTTCTCCACTCTTCAGATGGGGCGTTTTATCAAGCCTGTACAATAGCAACAGTTCCCAATAGCATTCTTAAAATAGAAAGCAAATCACATGGATGGAGAAAATGGAAAAAATCTGGATTAGGCTATCCAGTACTGTACTTTATGTCATGCTGGAGAAAGGGTAACTCCCCATTTTACACCTGAAGTGTAAGCTTCATTTATACCTGGTTAATACAAGTTGGAATCAAGTAGCCCTTATGATTTTATTCTCTTAGAGCAACTTCCAAATCCAGTTGGATTTGTCCTTTCTGGCAATAATAATAATATTGATCATAACAAAGGAAAAAAAGCAAATATTCAGTCCTGTCTTAATTATACCCGAAACAAAGGCTTTCTCTAGCTCTGATTGCACTGATTTGTTGAAAAAGTTATTCCTAGGAAGAGGAAACCAATTCCCTTCTCCAGCCTTTGTAGAAAAGCTCTCAGTGCCCGAATATTAAAAAGGCCTGATTGCAGCTGCAGCAGCCCGTGCACCGTGCAAATAATCCATTTAAAGATCAACCTCAAAATTCTCCTTCCCTGATTCTCACCCCGCTGGAATGTAGCAGGAGTCCGTTCATCACCGTAGGAATGCGACGAGTGGTGAAAACCCTTGGTAAGTTCACTTTACTTTCAAATAGGAGGGTATTCAGATCATTTCTCACTCTGAGCAGGGATCAGCTGCTGGCGATCAGACCTCTTTGATCCCTTCAGCTGAGCACTAATCAATTTATAAACGGGCGCATGTGAACCGACAGCCTTGCCATTTTTGTCTCAGTAACAAAAAAAATTCTCCTTTTATCAGCCTAAGCATCTAATTCTGGGTTATCCAAGGGAATCGTGGTGATGGTGGTTGAAGACCTAACAGCCTGCAGGCAAAGGGAAGTTGCAGTTGGCTTTAGCTTTTGTACTCCAGGTGCATTTCACAAGGAGAAGTGAACAACCTAAAATTCCAGGACGTGTAGGGCCATGACTTTGAATGTCCATTTGAGCCCGGTCACAGCGAACAGAAGGGCATCGTGCTGTTCAATCCAAAGAGGCACCCACGTCTTTCACCTCTCAAGGTGAATTTTTTTCTGGTATTTCCCCATCTCCCATGAATTTCCCAACCAGGAATGCATATTAAGGGACGATTACACAATGCTTGGTGAAACTCCCTTTATTTATTTCACTTGTGTTGTTGCTGCTGTTGTATAAGAAAGAGCAAAATAACAAAAAAAAGAACAAAGTAAAATAGTAGCTGACCCAAACATTTTCAACGCGTTGAAAACCCCCTTCCAAATGCAAAGACTCTTTCTTCCTGCCTTTTCTTTGCATTGATTTGCACAAGCAGTTTCTCTGTGAGCCAAATACATCTCTGGTATAACTTCACTGAAGTCACCGGACTTACACCAGAGGTGCTTTTGGTCCTCTGTCCTGGGTAAATACAGTAGGAATAAATTGGTCACGCAGGCAGAGTGTCTGGCAATAAGTGCACCGAGTGGTCCTGGCAAACCAATAGGAAAAGACCTAAAAATAAAAATCCCAAACATGTCTTTTATTTAACATAGGGCCTAAAAATCTACCGGGAGCTGCTGAATACTGCTCACTAACTGTACAAAGTATAGGTAGCATGCCTTCCAAATATCAAAATACCAGACGGAATGCCGTGAAAATAAATAACTTCTAATATAAACAAATGAGAACATATCAAACTGTTACCTCTTTAAACATAATGTAAATAAAAAAAATACCAGTCCTTCTACACAATAAATATTAAGAAACCATTGACATAGTTGAAATGTACTCATATAAATTAACAACTTTAATTACATTAGCCAAACAGACATTGGTTAAAGCACTGCATGTAGTATGCAAAATAATAATAATAACAATAATAATAATAATATCAACAACAAAACACAAAATGATAAAAACAAAATAGGCTTCATAATATCTTGGCTTTCATAATTTATATATATATGTATATACATATATATATAGTTGTGTGTGTATATATATATTGTAGATATATATATAATATGTATATATACATACATATATATATCTTCAACCCATCGTCAATGTGTTGCTTTTGAAAGTATTTAAATACAAGGAAACCCATTGAGAATTAACACAGATTCACTATATCTCAAAAAAATAAATAGCTATATAACCCAGAAGTGTTGTTCGTTTCTGCCCATGAAAATGTTGCTTATAGTTGCTCACAAAGGTCAAATTAGGGTTTTTTTGCTTGTACTGAAAACCCTTTTACTCCACATGTAACGCAGTGAGAGCAGATGGGGAGTAAAGCTTTGTTTCAGTGTAAGGAAAGTGATTAGCATCTGATTCTTATCCTGATGCACACTATTGACATGAGGTTTAACTTAAGGAACTTAATAATTCCCATCCCATCTCTTCTACCTACGCTCCAGAAATAGATTTTGCTCGCCTCATTGATGCTGACTGCTAACTTTCTAGGAAAGGAGACCCTCTGAAATCAACACCGTTGCTTACAGGGTAAGGCACTATTCCACACGAGTAACTCCCGTCCATAAAAATTTTCATTTTGCTTACAGACTTTAGAGATGCCTGAACTTCTCTGCCTCAGAGATATTGCTCCTAGCCTCTACGTGGCCTTGTGGTCTAACGGTTTAATGAATTCGATGGCTTCAATTTCAGCTAAACACAAAAGAAGCAGGTATATATAATGGAATCCTATTTTGCAACGATTTGGTAAGAGCCTGTTTCTACTGAAGGCAATGACAAAACTCCCATTTCGTTCCCTTCCGCAGCTCTGTGCCCTCAATCCGTATTCTGCTGTGACATATGAGTTGCAGAATAATTATAAGCATCTGTAAGCATTTCCTTTTGCTAAAGCCCAAGAACGCAAATACGTTCAGCCCTCCCAAAGGAACGTCTCCACGGGCACTTCTTGGGCCTTGCACCCAGTGGGCACCTGACGTGGAGAGGGGGAAAGACAACCAAGAGCGGTCAACTTGGTTGAAGCGAGAAGATGGTGGAGATACTACAAAAATACATTTCAGCCATCAAATATATACTGAAAACACTCTTTCGGTATAAACAGGAAGTGGGTTATATGGAAAGGAACGTGTTAGCAGTTAAAAACCTCTGGTTTGGGTTGTTGGTTTTTTTTTGGTATAGTCATACCTGAAAGGAGAAATAATTTTTGAGACTGCATGCCCTTGAACAACTGTTTAAATATGGTAACAATTTCTAATGCTATTTTAAGTACATGCAGATCTAATTAAATCAAATTATCGGGGGTGGGGTGTTTTGCTGGAATCAGTCAGTCTTGATTAACATCCCGATTTCTTATTTTATTTTATCATATAGTTTTTCATTTCCCCCTACTTTAAATAACTCTGACCACAAATCAAAACCCCATGACTGAATCTAGATACTGGAGGGAGAAACCTTTAAAATTTGGGACTAGTATACACACACAAATGAAAGCTAAACAGCGGGGCTTAGGAACTTCTACATTTGAAAACCTTTTCCTGGGTTTGGTGTATCTGTCACGAAACACGCTCTCCGCACCCAAAATGCTATTTTCTTTCCTCACTTCCAAGTCGCCTCGGGCTAGTTTTGCGTGTTCCAGGGCCAGTCCCCATTCACCGCATAAAAGCTGGTATCAAACTCAGCAGACTTCTTTTTAAAAGGCTATTTCTGCTTCGGCCAGGGAAACTCTCAGCCTAAATTCACCCTGCTTGCAACCAATGGGAGTTTTGCCATTGCCATCTAGGAGGAGGTGCTGGGTTTCCAGGTCTCCAATGCTCTTTAACTAGCCACACCTGAGCAGAATTTTCACCATCTCACCTGCTTCTCTTCCTACTTTGTTCAGAGATCAACCATGATGCAAGCAGCCTGGTTTAAATAATTCACTTAAACGTTCGTTCCAAATCCTTTCTCTCCTTTCGTGCTGCCCACAGCAAGAGGAACCTCTGATTCAGCCTTTACCTTTACTCGTGGAAGTATTTCTGCTACTCTGGTAAGAAGACCAGTAGATGTCCAAGAGTCTGTTGCCATGAGTAAGGATTCTGGGACGATATGCATCCCATTTTAAGGCCAAGCCTAAAGCCTAGCGAAATGAAAGGTATTCTCCTTAACAACTGTCACAGATTACATCCCTGCTTCTGCTCTTCCAGAGCCTGGCTCTACTGCTAGAAAAATCAACAGTAATTCTGCTACTTGCTTCAAAAGAAACACGGTAAGGAACTTGGTTTGTTTCAGTTATAAATTAATTGTGCATCTTTTTTTTTTTTTCTTTTTTCAATTTTCCTACTAGCATTTGGTATCCCTCCCTTTCCCCAGGAAGAAAACACAAAAACCCAACAAACTTCTGCAAAATAATTTAAATCAGAAAGCCTTGATATTTTACAGAATACTTTAGTGACAAATTTAGCGTTTACCCAATTGTTATAATTTTTTTCAATTTTCTTTTTTTTTTTTGCAAATTGCAAACAAGTCTGTAAAAAAAAAATGCATTGTATAAAAAGTACATAAATGTATAACCCATTAGCTGTACTATGCAATCTAAATACTGTGGAATAAATTAGATAGAAAACTTAGCTATAAGCATGTATGTTGATACCTATTCAACGGAGGAAAGGGCTGCTTTTTTTTTTCTTTTCTTTCTTTTTTTCTCTTTTTTTTTTCCCCTTTCTTTTTTTTTTTTTTCTTTTTTTTTTCTTTTTTTTCAATCTCTATCGATAGGTACAAATACAGACAGGCGCCCAGGCACACACAGAACACACACACACACTAGACAGTTTTGGCTGACAAAAACGAAGGCCCTGATTACACTGGTTGAAACATGGTTCCTCGCCATAAAGGTGCTAACACGCTATCCCTAGCCAATGTGAGCGGGTTAAATTGTGCTATCTTTTTTATTTTATTTTATTTTTTTTAACAGCCTGTGCTCTCAACACGAGGTGGGGAGCCTTCTGTCGGAGGCGGTTCAGAAGCCTCTCCCCGTAGGAAGACACCCCAACGAGGCCTTGGGCTTGCGAACCCATGGGAGGCCCAAAATTCAGGCTCAGGGTTATCAAATTCAGTGTAAACAGGGCCTAAAGGTTTCTCCCATTCCATCTTACCATCTCACCCTACCCAAAGACAAACGTTGTAACTTTTAACATTCTTTTAAATATGACAGCGATAGAATTTTATATTTAAAAAAAAAAAAAAAACCAAAAACCAAACAAACCACTATCTACCTATGCCCTATGGGTTGGACCCTTCAGGTTAGGTGTTGACACTGAAAGCTAGGTCTTACAGGTAACGTGCAAACCCATTAAGAGTTGTCATGCTGGAGGGTGGTGGTTGAGACAGCCAGGTTGAAGGCTGGGTTTCCAACAGAAATGGTTTCCTCACCACAACTGCCACCTTCCGTATATCTGCAGGGACGATGGCGGGGCGGGCCGGGCCCGAAGCTGCTTCCAGCTTCACCTCCAACCTCTCTGCAGCGTGACCCCACATTTTGTGGACCCAATTTGTGGTTTCTCTCCCACAAATACCAGTCTGAACGGGTAGCCTTCCCGCTTGGTAGGAGCAAACAGTCTCTTAACGTATACTGTGCTTTGCACACAAACATTCATTGTTTAGAGAACGTTAAAGTGAAGCCAGAAGTGCTTATACCTTGTATATACATACATATATACATACAGAAATATATACATATACATATATGTATATATATGTATATCCCTCCTGTAAGGCTGTTTCCCGGCAACGCGCAGGTGCTCTGCATCAGGGATGAGTCTTAGTGTTGTACATGCAAAAGAGCACAAATCTCTTGAGATGGAGCTGGGATCCAAATCCCGGGGCTTTTCTGGGTTTACTTCAAATGGCAATTTTTCTGTTGAGGGCGCTATCTGAATTGAAGCGGTTAACGCTCTAGCCTGAACGTAATCAACCCACTTGACCCTTAATTCAAACCCTAACTTAGTACAGGTGAATGGCACCAACCACAAACAGACTTTTTTAGAGGCTCACACAAATGTCTTTGGTGTATGTGTCTATTCATTTTAAGGTACAAAATAATAATAATTATTATAATAATAAAAATAGCTATTTCGTGTGCTGTAGCAGTTCTTGTATAGCTCACAATAAGTGCAGCTCTCAACCCCTCCCACACCCAACCACCCTCCCTTGCAAATATTTGTTAAATAAGGATTAGACAGGTCAGACACCATTGTAGTGCAAATAGTAAACGATTAAAAACTTTTTTTTTTTTACAAAATATAGAAATGTTTGGCTCCAGTAACTGGACAAACATGTTCCTTTCAAGTATCTCTCACTGAAGAATTTTTTTTTTTTTAAACAAGTTACTTCCATTTAAAAAAAGTCTTTCTGTTTTTTTTTTTTTTTTTCTTTCTTTCGCAGGTAAACAGTTTCAAACCATCTAGGTTGCATAGTTCTAACGTTGTAAGCACCTTTACAAAATGTAACTTTTATTCTTTCATTCATTCTTTTTTTTATTCTGTTTTTTTTTCTTCATTTTTCTTTTTTCCTTTTTCTCTTTTTTTTTTCTTTTGTAAATGTAGTGCAGAAGATGAAGGTGTATACACCTGCACAATATTGTCCCTTTACCCAACGTTAAGGATACGTACGTGTATAGTGTCTGTATGTATAGAGATACGTATATAAATACATAGCCATATGTATATACATGCAAACACTACACACCTACTCAGTTCCTCGGTAAATTTTGGGGGGGGGGGAAAGTGCCAGTGAATGTAGTGTTCATACACATGGCTTTTCAAGGAATTTCAATGACATTTTGGACTTAGTCCAAATTGCTGCAGGTTAGATGGGCTGCTACCACGGCTTGAACTGGAGGGTAACTAAGGGAGGTAACAGAACTCCCTTAGTAATAACTAAAGTTTAAGATACTATGCAATAAGATAAGGAGCATACTGAAAGGAAGGGGAAATCCCCAACCCCATACCGCCATTCAGATGTATCTCATTCAAGCCCGGGTTCATGGAGCTTTCTTCCTTTTTATAGCTGAAGTCTTTTCTGATCCTCCATAAGTCTTTTTTTTCTTTTTTCTTTTTTTTTCAATTCTATTTTCTCTCTCTCTCTTTTGTTTTTCGCTTTTATTTCCAACGATTGTTTCATTCAAAAAAAAAAAAAAAAGTTATACCATGTCTGGTCTTTCCTTGGGCTTTTGATACGTTTTCTTCTCGTCGAGAAGGGTCCTGCGCACCCGTGCGTCTATGAACAGCCACACTCCTCCACAATCATATTCTGTATGTCTTTCTTAATGATGTTCTGGCCATCGTCGTAGTAGAGCATGGACATGGGCCGCAACTTGGTGGGCACACAACATGACTTGAGGTTGGCGAAGGGGCTGTGGCCCCGCATGCGGTAATGGTTGATGACAGTGGAGTGGAAAGATAATGATGAACCAGATGTGCCTGCTATATGGCTGGGGCACTCTCCTTCGCAGTAGTTGGCGTGATAACCTGTAGGTGCAATGATCCAGTCACTCCATCCTATGTCCTTGAAGCTGACAAAGAACTGCTTCTTGCAGCAGATGTTGACTTTGCCATCACACTCCAGGCCTCGTCTCCGCCGCCTGTGCTGGCGGTCCTCTGAGTGTCGGGCAAGCAACATCAGGAAGGGCCGATGCGATTGCTCCTTCTCCTCTTCTCCTGTGAATTCTCCAGCTTCCTTTTCTTTCCCTTCCCCATCATCTTCCTTTTTCTTCTTCTTGCCCAGTAGCACCAGGCTGGCTCCGGTCTCTTGGCATAGGTCACAGGCAATCCGCACATCCAAAGAGCTCTTGCCTTGGTCCAGGAGTCTCTGGACGCTGCTGGAGACAGGAAAGATGTGCCAAGTGCTCTTACGGGTGTCCACTGCCTTTTCTGAAATCAAAGTCTCGCTCCTTTCACCTCTCAGCCCCCCGTCCTCCATATCTTCTGCTCCTTCAGAGTTGCCTTTTGGCTGCCGCTGCTGTTGGAACAGGCGGATGGTGACTTTTGTCCTGCTCCGGTTGGCCTTGGAGACCTTCAGGAAGAGCCACACTTCAGCATGTTCCACCACGGATAATTCACTGCCTTCCTTGGAAATCTCAAAGTGCAACATTTTCTTGGCTGTGCCTGATTTGGTAAATGGAAATAGAGAGGAAGAACTTGTTAGTATGTCTGCTTGCTTGCTTGCTAAAGAGAATTCTGTTCCTGTCTCCACAGGCATGAGGTTCCTTCAGTTTCCCTACTTGGCTCTTTAAATTTTTATGATGCTTCTGTCCTAACCTTCCTTCACCTCATCTCCTCCACAGTTTGTCTTTTGCGAAAATTCTCTCTTTAGAAAAGTAGTTTTTTGCCAGTTGTTTTCGTATCGTTATCTTAACCAAGTATCGTATCTTGGTTACCATCGTATTCTAACCCAAGCATTTTGTTACAGTAACGAGATGGTCATTTATGTAAAAGCGTCTCATGGCAAATAAGCACCAGTGGCTGCTACGAGTTCGTTTGCCTAAGCTGTCTTTGTGCTCACTGTTAGCTGAAAGGCAGAAATGCTGTTGTGAAGACAGTCCGTGACTTTAGGCACCATATACATATATATAGATCTGCGCTTCATAGCTGAAGTTAGGGAGTGAGTACCAGCCCTACCAATGCTTTGGCAATACTTTGGAGATTACGGGGGAACGAGGTCTGCCCTTTCTCCCTCCGTAAAATGCCATTCTTCATATGCGTCTTAAAACGAGTTATGAATGCCAATCGTTTCAAAAGCGAAGAAATACTCAAACGCGAGCCCCGGCTTGGAGAGGTTTGCAGGGTTATGTTGTAAAGAATTGCAGAACTGCAGCAGGCAGACTCCTCACCCTGTGAGATGTTAGCTGTAGATCCTGTTCTTAATTTAACACGCTGTACTCGCTGTGATTATAGTAATGGTGAATACACTGAGAAATGAGCTAAAGAGCTGTATAATTATGGGGATGGTTCTCTGGCATAATTGTATCAACTTGCTGAGATGTCATGATGATGATTGTGATGGTGAGGGGGTGTTTCTCTGATACAGAGCTCATATCCCTGGCAGAAGTTGGAATGAATAATGAGGGCTGTTTAATGATTTGATCACTAGAGCATGAAAAAGCTAAGAGAGAATGAATTAGCTGGGCGGGGGGGGGGGAAGTGGTCATATTACTTCTTTTGATGAAAGGTACTTTTCTGTTTTCTTGACAAAAGAAAAGCCATGTTGGCATCTCCTATTCTTCCTCAGCAGGGACTGGGGTCAGGGATTGGAAATGCACAGATATTTGACCTTAGTGAGATACTAACAGTGTCCATAATTGTCAATTGGCATTGATATTATTCTTGAGCTACCCACGGTGATTGACCCCATTCTCTGCCCAGTGGTTCTGCTCGTCAGGGAACCAGAGCTTTGCCCCCTAAAAAGGGCAAGCAGTGATCAAAACTGAAGGGGCTGGATGCGTACAGGAAAAATTGCTCTGGTGGCAGCTCAAGGCTCAACTTCTTGCTTCCCGTTGCCGTTGAACTCCAGTGGCACAGGCTCCCTGGTCATCTCCCTGCTCCCCCATTCCCGGGTGAAACAGAAGTGGGGCAAAACCACAAGAGACCTATCTATTCTGTACTCGGTTGCAAATTGAAGAGTTGCTGGTTTCTCACTTCTGTAGGCAGGCTCTGCTGCCCTTTGAGCTACCTGTTCCTTTCCTTCTCCGTGGAGTCCTGGCGCTGCCCCATCCAGCTTTCCCTGGTGGCATTCCCAGGTCAAAGAGACAGGCGTTTCTGAATTGCAGCGGCCACAGGGCACGGCGTTTTGGTTTTGTTTTCCCTCTAAGTGAGAGTGGGAAACTCTAGGCTTCCACTGTCACTGAGGAAGGGAAACCCATGGTTTGTGTCAACTGCTTCTCCCAGGCTTTGCTGGTGCCAGTCTCCAAAGTGAGTTACATTAATTTCACATGAACAAGTGGGACAGTGCCTTGGAAAAGGCACTGGTTTATACCAAAGGCAGAGCAGGCTAACCAGTATTGTGAGGCACGGTGGAGTTACTGTTTTGCTATTATTTTTTTTAATAAGATTCATCCAGTAATGATGAATCTTATTTAAAGTTCATTTGCCAGCTCTTACCAGCTAACGCTATTTTTTTTCCCATCCTGGAAATGAAATTATGGCAAAGCTGCCAGCCGTGTTGGAGCAGAGGGCAGGTGATAGGCATCGATCCCAGTCCTACCTGGGTTTTGGAACATGAGGAGATGTACAATGACATTCCTCCAGTCCAGTGGAAGTCTGGTCCGTGTTCATGCCCCATCCCTGGAGGGGTTCAAGGCCAGGCTGGATGGGGCTTGGAGCAACCTGCTCTAGTGGGAGGTGTCCTTGCCCGGGGCAGGGGGGTTGGGACAGGATGATCTCTAAGGTCCCTTCCAAATCTAACCATTCTGTGGTCCAAGAGGCTGGTTGCTTTGTACGTAGGGATGTTTTAAAGAGTGTTCTGCACAAGAATGGATGCTTCTGAGGCCTGTGAGGACCAGCCAGCCAGCCTGTGGCTTCATTCGTTGCCCCCCAACTCTCTTCTAAAGCAAGCTTCTAACTTTAGCTTATCCCTTTTCTTGCTACAGACCAAATAAACTCTTCCTGAGGGGGACCTGGGTTTCAGGGGAACCTCAAGGCAAGTGACCTTTCATGAGTAACTTGCTGCCTCCCAAGGCTCTCCATCCAACCCCTTCTGCTTGCTTGCAGTCCCTACCCAAGGGAACCTTGGCGGGGGGGGGGAAAGATGGTTTAGACCAAAGCTGCAGAAATTGTGCTGGTACCAGCAGTCTCTTCCCAGCTGCTGTCTTTCCCCAGAGGTCACAGACTGGTGTGGGGAATGGCCGTATGTTCCTGGGAAGGGAAAAACTGATTCTGTGTTTCCTGAGGCACCAAGCTGGGTAGAGACAGAAGTTCTGGTGCTAGGAGGGATCCTGTGCCCGAGCAGGTCATCCATGCTGGACGTGAACATGGAAAACCGTCTCAGCACAAGGCAGGTGGGGTGTGCAGACCTGGGGTGAATGGGGGAAGGAGCTGTATGGTCCATCTAACCAGGAGAGCCAGGCAGTCCTGTGTTACAGAACAACCTAATGCAGATGATGGGAATTTCACATTTTGTTATTTCCATTCTAACGGAGTTGCAAATAGTTATGAAGTGACATTATCTCCAACAGTAAATATTCGTATTACCTTATGCACTGGCTGGAAGTGCAGCGATGCAGCCATTCTTTTTGACAGATACTATATGAAAGAAAAAACAGGACCTCAAGAACTCTCTCAATTAGTTTTTCATATGTTTCCCCGTATGTGTGAAAGTTGAATTCTCCCTCATTACTAAGGATGTTAGAACAGTGTGGGGAAAGTGCCCGAATATTTGCTTTTCCTTCACGGGAGGAAAGTGAGCTTGAGCAAGGTAGCATAAGGCATGTCCTTAGAGAGGGAGAACGGGTTCCCTGCAGACTGTTAGCTACAAAAACACCTCTCTGGATGTGGTTAGCTACACTTTCACACACGAATGGTCAGTTCAGACCCTAAAGAAAAAAAAAAAAAATGCAGGGAGCTTATGTGAGCCTAACATTTCTGGAGGAAACGAAATCTTGAGTCCTCAAACCTGCGTAGCTAATAAAAGGTTTTAATAGCAATTAAGAAAAAAACCTTTCCCTTTCACGGATCTT
>JAOQGH010000012.1:51844178-51859203 GCA_025769975.1 Gallinago jamesoni
CATCCCATCCCATCCCATCCCATCCCATCCCATCCCATCCCATCCCATCCCATCCCATCCCATCCCATCCCATCCCTACTGATCCTGCACCCAGCCTTCTCCCAGGAGGGGAGGGGGGTGTATGTGTGTGTGTGGGGGGGATGTCGGAGAATTCCCAGTGGGAAAGCGGGTGGTCTGTGACAAAAAGAGAAGGCTTCTGAGCGAAGCACAGCAAACCCCAGTGTGATTTATAGCGCGGGGTAACTTCTGAAAGGAGATTAGGAGAAGTGAAAAGCATTATTCATTTCAGAGCATGCTCCTTATTGCCTGGGGGAATTGGTGTAGAGCTTTACCAAAGGCCTAATGAAAGCTTTACTCGGTGACTAATTTTTTTTTTCACACCTATTTCTCTCTTTATAAATATTTTTCTCCCCACCCCTCCGCTGCTGTCTCATTTTGTTGAACACAGCAACACCTGCTGGCAGTGGTCCGGGAGTACTGCTGGAAGGACCCACTCCTCTCCCTCGTCAGACCGGCTGCCATTAAGCACTGCCAAGCCATATTAATGAGCTGCCTCTATTTTTACCCCTTCCTGCCAGAAAGGGCAATTGCTCTTGGGAAAGACTGTAGCTGGGTGGGGTTTTGTTGGTTGTTTTTTTTTTTTCCTTTTTCTTTCTTTTTTTTTTCTGGCAACTTCACAACCCAGATAATCATTGTTCATTTAGTGAAGTTGGGATTTCTAACTTAAATTCTGATACCGCTGATGGAGACCACGTAAAACATGGGAGTGATGCTAAGCCCATCTTGCCGGCTCGCGGGCACGTTTTAGGTCCCTGCTGGATCAGAAATAATTAAAGGAACGAGACCGAGAGAGGAAGGTTAGTATTCCAGCAACCTGTCTCCTTGTTTTTTCCTAATTGTGGATTTTATCTTACAAACCATTTAAAAAAAAAAAAAAATGGCCCGATGCCACTTGATTATTGACCTAGAGGAGATTGTGTGATTTAATGGCTATTTTGGAATCCCGAATTGCCCCCAACAGTATTTGTGAGTCTCCATCCCTGCTTTGAAGAGCAGGCACTAGAAAACACCTTGGCATAGATTTCTGTTCAGATCAGCTGGAACCTCACTCCGTTGTACCTTCGTTTGCTGTAATAGCCAGCAAAGATATACCAGAAACTTACATTTAGGAGTTTTATGTTTCTACTTTTATGTAAGTGAACCAATTAAGGGCAGTCTTGCTGTTGCTGCTAGCTCTAGTGCTTATGTGCTGTTTAGAGGGGCCAGTGATTTCAATCATAATTAGTGAGCCGGTCAAAAAATAAAGTTCAGCTGAGGATAAGAGCTCAGTCTCGAGGGTGGGGTAAAGAATAGCTTTCAAGTTCTCGCCTTTTTCTTTTTTTTTTTTAATATTAATGGCTGACTGGATGACACTTTTTTGCAGGGGGGCAGGGTAAGTATAAATGTTCTGTTTTAAGAGAATCTTATATAAAGTCAATCTGACTAAGAGAAGCAAGTATGTTAATTTTCCTTCCAAACTATACCTGTGTCTTCTGCCGTGTCATTCATTGATCTTTTTTCTTGCCAACTCATAGAACAGTGAGCTGTTCCTTTAACAAAGATATTTTTACGCCCGTGTTATTTTAGCATATGTGTTGCCATTTTATACTTAAAAATAAAAACCAGGAGATATGAATACATAAGCCAGGTGACACAGATGATGGTATTAGTGTGAGATGAAATGACACAAGTCTCTTCTATAATCAGGGCTTGTTCAAAATTTTGCATTTGGGGGGAAAACCTATTTGCAAAGATGATTTTATTGAATGTATAGGGAGCATGGAGTCAAATCATAACTGTGGAGGGTAGTCCAAAGAACTGCAGTTGTTCACACAGCTTGTTCATTTGACAGGCGACTTTTTCACTACATTACTGAAAAAGTGATTTATTTTTTTTCTTCTTGAGAAACAGCTCTGTAACAAGTAAAATGTCTTGAGTGATGCTGTCCTCACAGGTATTTCCAGAGGTTATGATTAGAGTCACATCAATGATTTAAATCAAACAGGGAGGGAGCCCCAGATGACAGATCCTCTTTGCTTCCAAGAGGGGTGAAAAATTTATGGCTGAAGCTGAAGCAGCATTTAGCAGTTATAGGTGAATTAAAGCTATTGTTGCAAGGTAGATTCCGCTAAATTAATTTGCATACTGTTGAAAACTTTGACTGTGGCAGGAAACTTACATCAAAATCATTCCTTATGCAATTGTACTTCGATCGGTGGAGCTTCATGAAGGATCTATTTGGGCCGGCTGCAAAATAACAGGGAATGGTTTTATTTCTCTGACAAGCCCTGGGTTCCCTGTTCTGTGCTTCTGGTACTGCAGTTAGGTAAATCACCGCACGGGCAATACTGTAAGTACAGACTCCTGTTATCTTTCAGCTTTTAGGGCTGACTGTGGGACCAGAAGTCAGTTGAATCAAGCTCTGGCTCTGAAGGTTAATATTAACCATCGGTGGATGGAAAGAGAAACAAGAAATTGGGTCTTAGATAAAAGCTGTTCAAAGGATTATTCACTTCCCAACGTAATATTGCCTGTGGATTTCAGAAAGATTTAAAATTCTCTTTGCAAGATGAGGATTGGACACTTAGTTAATGTAAGTTGGGGGAGCTCCCCACTTCAGAGACTGGGTTACATCAGCAGAAGATCTGATCTAGAGTCTTGCTTTTTAATTTGATTTCTACCTATTAATGCCCAATTTTTTGGCTTTTCCTTTCGAAAACCGACCCCGACCCCGGTCCCATTTCATCTTGTTTTAGCTCCCTCGGTGATGGCGATGCATTTTGCCCGTTCTGCTTCGATTACTTCTAAATCTGCCGGCGTGTGGGAGGGAACTGACTGGAGCTCCTTAAGCTTCCACTGAGCGGGACTCAACTCGGGGGTTCCGCTGGCAGACCCTCCGAGGTGGCAGAAGAGCTGCAGTGTCACACGTCGGCAGATATTCCCTCCCTGGGAGGAGGGTGGCCAGCAGAGGACTGGCGTAGGTGAAACGCTGAGGGCACCAGAAAGGGGCTTAAAAAAGGACACATTGGTCTTGGGCATCGCCACCGCTCTGCCCACGGCGAATCCCCCGTGAGCATCACCGGGGACAAGTAAATACACCCTGCAGTGAAAAGGGTAAGGGGGAGCCTGGCTGCTTTCAGCTCCTTACCGAGTGGAGTATGAGATGGAGACCTGGGAAGTCTGGGTTCTCTGGCTCTGCCCTCGGCTGCTGGGTGAGAAGGCGAGTACCTCATTTCCCCGTCCGTGAGATGGAGAGAATCAAGATCTGTTCTGAGATCTGTGGCTCAGAAATGAGTCCTTGCTGTTGTTTGGTTTCTCATGACCCTTTGGGATCTGCACAAAAGAAGCCGTAAGGGGGAGCCAGTTGGGGGGGGGGGGGGAGGACACAGGCACCAACTGAGCTTTTTAGGCATGGGGTGTCAATGCTCCCTGCACGTTCTGCCTTTTCTTGGTACCAGCTTGGCACCACCTTTTCTTGATGTCCTTCCGTGCTGCCTTCTGAGGCACCAGTCAGCTTCTATGAGAGGCAGCTTCTAGCCCTGCACCACCCAGGAGGACCTGCTAAGGCTCTCCCAGGAGCAAGCCTGAGCGAGTGTCTGTGTCTTCACTGGAAACCTCAATCCAGCATTTTTGCCATTAACCAGCCAGTTCAGAAGCTCCCTGATTTGACATGATGTCCAGCTAAAGCACGTAATGTGCAGTGAGCGGTGCCACGCTGTATTCTTACTGGTTTTCATGTTGGTTATTTAAAATAACATTTTGACTCCAGTACAGACGTGGGTTACCTCTGAGGGATGGGCTGGGCTTCAGTGGTTATTTTCAGGGAAACACAGGGAATTTCTGAGAGCATTTCACATACGGGGAGGTGAGGAGAGTGAAATAAACAGTCATCGTTTGTTGATGTAACGAAGCTGCCCCCCTTCCCTACGTACACACACGCGCTGTTTTAATGAGCACTGAAGATGACCCTGAGTTTGCAGATCCCAATGCAAGCCTGCCTACGTTTGAGAATTTATCCCAGGATTTTCCTCAAATCTGGAGTTACCAGAGTTGAGATCTGACTTGGTAGCACTGAGGTTAAACCTTTGGAACGGATATGGGGTCCTCAAATCTGGATTTAATTCACTAATCCACTTCCGTTAATTTTTCTCATGTGACTTCACATTTTATGGTTGAAATTTTATACTTGTAGTTCAGTGCAGGTGGGAGCTGGAACACGGGGACAGTTAAATATCTACTCGCCTGGTGTCTTTGCCTAGAGGCTGCACTGTGCATGAGCAATAAGGTTGAAGCCTGTTTATCTGTGAAGACAAAATTGTACCTGCCAAGCTCAGGGGTCTCATGGAAGTGGTTTTAAAATGAGCTTTATAACGCCCGTAACAGTTGGGGGAACAGGGGGTTGATCGGCAGCAGCGATGGCCAGTTGCCTAGAATATCAGTTCCTCTTCAATAACTTTTGTATGCCAACTATGAACTTATGAACAGTTATTTTCTTTATTCATTGTCTGCTTATTGGTGTCATGCCCTCGTGATGACTCCTGCTAAAAGGGGTGACATAAGGTAGCTCAGAATAAAGTTTTTGTGTTCAGACAGGGCTCATCTGTGTGTCCATGCACATATTTGTTAATTGCTCCTTTGAAGCTGCCCATTCAGGGACAGCAACCAAGCATCTAGGAAGTATAAAACCAACAAAGAAGTGTTCAGATGTTTCTCATGAAGCAGATTCTTTTTGAGGGGTTAGTTCTGGTTCTTTTTTTTTTTCTTTTTTTTTTTTTAATCTTCCCCCCCACCTTCCCCCCCTTAAACTGAATTTAGCTCCCGTGATCAGAGCCAAATTGACAGCTCCAAACAATAATGTAATCTGCTTGCTCCCAGGAGAGGGGCAGCCCCAGGACAGCCTTCCTCACCCGCGTTCTTGGGCACGCAGAGGTCAGCTCATGCCCTCTTGTCCCACGAGTTCTTGGGACGTTCATCAGAACTGCCCAGCTCTGCTCTCCCGAGTGGGAGCTGAACTGCAAGAGCTGAACCCTCTCACACAAACCAGCAAAGAGCCCATCTGGAGGTGACATCCAGGGCGGTGTTCCCAAAGGCTATCTGCAGCCAAGGGAGAAGGGGGGTCTTGGAGGTATCGTCTAGAGGTGTCCGAACTTGGGAATTTGACGGGCGTGCAGTCGCAGCCCAAAAAGCCAACAAAATGTTGTGTGATGTCAGGAAGAATGCTGGGAGCAAGGCAGAAGGCACTGCTTTGCCACTGTGTAAAGCCCTGGTTCACCCAGGGCCAGGCTGGATGGGGCTTGGAGCAACCTGGTCTGGTGGGAGGTGTCCCTGCCCAGGGCAGGGGGGTTGGAACTCAATGATCTTTAAGGTCCCTTCCAACTCTGACCATTCTAAGTTTATATGTAACCCACAAGATGGGTCTTACGTGCAGTTCTGGTCTCCGCATCTCCAGAAGGACATAGTAGAGTTAGTCAAGAGCCACTAAAAGGATTAAAGTTGTGGAGCAGCTGCTTAATAGGAAGAAATTGAAAGGCAAGGACTCTTCAACTTGGAGAGGAGAAGGCTGAGAGAAGATATGCTTGGGGTTTAGAAAAGCATGAAGATGGCAGATAAGGTGAATGCCGAGCTGTTAGCCACCAAACCCTGCAGGACTAGGGGGAACTCGTTGAAACTAGTAGGAGAAGATTTAAAACAGATACAGTGCTTACACAATGGAGACTGAGCTTCTGGGATTTGTTGCCACAGGAGGCTGTGGAGGCAGACAGTATCAGTAGACTCAAAAAGGTCCATAAAAAACCACCAGAGGGAATAGGCAGGGACATATCCTTTAACATGCTTAATACGAAAATTGTGGATGCTGGGGAGTTTGAAGGGACAGGCCCCGCGGAAAGTGGCCAGGCTCACATTCTCTCTCCAAATTGCATCTACTGTTGGAATGAGAAAAGGGGGTTAGATGGACCACCAGTGGGACCCCGCAGGGAGTCTCTCATGTCCTTCTGTGGTAGTGAGGCGCTCCTGTCTCCGTGCTGTGGAGAGAAGAAGAAAGCTCCTGAAGGTGATTCAGAACAAGACCTTACTGTTCCTGCCCTGAATCACCCTCAGAAAAGCCTATCTCTCGCCATCAATTTTTAAAGGAAATCTACCCTAGACAAAAGTTACTCTTGTGAATAACCACGTTAGTCACAGCTGACACAAGTTGGGTTTGAACTGCAGATCTAGAGCTGAAAAAAAGTGTCATATACAAAACCCAGACGCTTCACAGTCACCTCAGTGAGTGTTTTTTAAGAGGAAAACCACTGCATCAGAGCTGGGTATTATTATAATGATTATTGGTTAACTCTGATCACAAGCAATGGGAAACATTTCCTCAGCCAGTGATGCTGGAGCAGTACGTCAAGCTCTGGGTAAGATGAAAAGTTAAAAAAAAAAACAAACCAACATCTTTTGTATATGTTAGGCTGCTTTCTCATAGTCTCGAAGCTGAATCACTGGGAAGGACTGCCTCTGCTGTCTAGCTCCAAAAGCTGGTCTGCACTGCCCAGGTATGGCCAGATGTCCTAACGTTTATGGGAAGCCTGCGGCATGTCACCGTCTGGAAACGGAATCCGGCTGCGAGGCTGGAGTTGCAGGATGACATCTGACTCAGACAGGAGGGGGAAAGTCAGGAGGTGAGTCTCCTTTTATGTCAGACTACCCCAGTAGCTTCCTTTGAGCACTCCAGCTCATGGAAATGAAATAACTGCTTAAGTGACAGTTTTGTGTTGCATTGCCTGATCTCTACATGCCGTGAGTTATTTATATAGAGTCATTTTTTGACATACGTTACTGGAGTTACAGATGTTGTGGTACATGCTTGGGCATCTGCTGAAAATCTGTTCTCTTCAGAAAAAAAAATAATACTACCTAAGCATATTCTGAGATTCAAGAACAGGCTAAAATACAGTAAAAACTGCACAGAGCCCAAACTTGTCTTTTAAATGTTTTGTCTGTGAGGTTCAGTATGAGGGACAGAATGACTGATCACCAGGAGCGTGAATATTCGGTATTTGGATAGTATGTAGATCTCTTCAGAAATCAACTGCTCAGTCACCTCTGTATCCTTTGAAATAGGAATGTGTCTTTTTTTAACCTCGGAAGATATGAGGTAGGAGCTTGCTCACAGCCCAGGGCTACCGAAGAAGCCCGTGGACAGGGTGGAAACGGGAACCTGCTGTGGTTCCCGAGCTTGTCTCCCTACTTGCTTAAATACCTTGCTACCTACTTATGGACTGTAAAGCCCCTCCAAGCTGCACAAAGCCTCCAACAGAAGATGTTTAGGATACAGTTAACTGGTCTGTGGTTGAACGTTTCATGATCTGTAGTACTCCTCAGCTCATCTTCTGGCAGACTTTCCAGATATTACCATTGGGACCATTATTCACTCATTCAGTTTAGAAAATTCTTTTTGTTTCCCTCACAAGATGTCTTTGTGAAAATGAGAAGGACAGTGTTATTAGTGTTTGGACAAGTAAATGGTTAGCTTGCACACTCTATCTTTTGTTTAATTAATATTCAAAAAGGGCATTTGGATTGTCCCAGCTCAGAGAACTTTTTAGTAATGCAATGTCAAACCTCTGCAGCTCCCATTTGAGAGAGTTTTCTTAGTGCTCGTGGGACAGCGAGGTTCAAAGCAGTGTCATGTGCCCTTTTTATTATCAATGCAAATGCTGTCCGCCTCCCATGAAAAAGGTAACTTGATAGAAAGAGTCCAAAGTATCTGACCTTCTCTCGGGGCACCTCCTGGTTATATAGAGGGCTGCATAACCCAAGCGCCGTTACGCTACGGGGGTAAGCATTGAATTTACCCTGGCTGTGCTTTCACAAGAGCATTTCAGTTCGATTGGTAAATATTTCCAGGTGGCCAAGTCTAATTTTAGGGAAGACAAATTTGCAAAGATTAAATAGCAGGGAGGATCAGTAAAAGTCCCTATCAATTTGAAAAAAAAAAAAAAAAAAGAAAATGTAATTAAACACAGCGTTCTTCCAGAGATTAACAGGAGGCTCAGCGTTCTACATTCCATGTCTAAATTTTTGGTGTTGTTGTTGTTAAAATCCACACTCCAAAAAGGCATAATTTCCTTTTACAAAGATATTCTAGAGGAAGCAATGATGAAAAAAGTTCATATCAACAGATGAGGCAGAAAATGGGGACCATGCAGCTTTATGTTGGAAAGGCCATCAGGGTAGGGTTTTTTTGGCCAGTTTTGATTCTGTATGTGTTTAATGAATAGAGAAAGGCAGGAGATTGCTGTAGGCCAAGAGAAACATCTTGCAACTGCAAAATGAAGCAGAAGAGTTAAAATGGTGGCTCCCATTCAAATGTTCCACCAGAAGCACCCTTTCAGTTTCAAGGGCCCTTTGTGCCCTCAGATGCTGTTAGCCCCTTGTTAGTCATTGGGAGAGAGGGGGGGGAAAAAAAAAAACAAACAACAAAAAACCTCAACAACACACAACTAAGTTTGGTCAGTTTTCTCAGCTGCTGTTGATGTCACCCCTTGCCCACTAAGAGTAAGTTACTGTAATAATCCTCCCCTTTTATTAATCATAACTTTGTAGAAAGCAAAAAGTGGGTGACATCATTGTTGAAGAGGACTGGCTAACTCGTGCTCAGCTTTAGTCAGCTTCGCTGTAACATCTCCTGCATGTCATATGAAAATGATTACCAGCTCTCGCTTTCCACGTCTGACCAATCCTCCCCCTTTCCCTTCTTTCTGAGGCTACGGGCCTCTCTGCCTATTTCAAACACCTGCTGAAGGTGTAATCTATTTAGAGATGAAAGAGAATCTCTTTAGCTGGAAGCTGGAGCATTCCAGGGGATCCTCGTAGGATGAAGTCACTCGCCATATAAAACATTAGTGGTATTTATTATAGTGAGGGCATCATCTTCCATATTAGCATCTTCCACATGAACAGTTATCACCATACTCTGGATGTGATTGCAGCGTTGGTACATTCCACTGTGTATTTTCTCCTCAGCTTTTGGTTTGGATAACATTCAATGTCTGTCTGCTCGTACATCTATCTATATAAAAAGGCGAATAAGCCAAATTTCAAGGGCCATTTTATCATTGTTGATTTTTTTTGAAGGATATTTAATTAGTTATTTGCTAAGAAGCCAATATTTTTCTAGTCTTGCTGACCTATTGCCTAAGACCAAGGAAGAGATAGATTCTACCCTTCCCTTTTAACTCCACGTTTCAGTCATTTTAAAGCCAAAAGATACCTCTCACTTCAAGAGAAGTGCACTTAAGAAGAGGAATTTAGACAGTAAGGGAGAATTATTTCATACGAGCAAGTGATTTATTCACAGTGAGGAAGGAAATACAGGCAGGACTGGGTTAGACAGCCTTCATCTGTTAAGGGTCAGGGCAAAGAAGTAGCCGTGACTGAATGAATGGGAAGGACTTGGCAGAGGGGTCAAACATAGAGGTAGGTGATTTTCAACCAAACACCTGGAAACTGAGAAGGATATTTCTATGGCTTTGGGGGTTTTTTTCCATGTTGTCTGTAAGAATAGGTACATTTCCTTTGGGACAAAATAGATTACTGGAGAGATTGGTCGCAAATAAATCCCTTTAAAGATATAATTTAATTTCTCTGGGAATTAGTAGCAAAGCTCTCTTTGACTTCAGCTAGAGTAAATCTTGGGTTCTCCTTGCTATGGTCAACGGTCATTTCTAGCTCTTCAACAGTCATTTCTAGCCCTTCTTTGGAGATTTTCAGGACCCACCTGGATACAGTCCTGAGTAACATGCTCTAGCTCTGGGCAATCCTGCTTCAGCAGGGGAGTTGGACTGGATGATCTCTATGGTCCCTTCCAACTCTAAAAATTCAGTGAAATTCAGTGAAACTTTGTGGTGTTTGAACTTATGTGAAAAAATTGTGGTGGTCACTCTCACCTTCCAAGTAGGCTGGGTAGTTCCTCAAGAAAATATCACAATATGATATTACTGCAGAATAATAGATTTAGCAGTGTATGATCCAGCCTCACCTCCTACAAGATAAAAGATGTAGGATTTCATTCACTAATACCTGCATTCCCATCTCGCCAATGTGACCAAGTGCTGATTTTTCCCAAATACGTCCACTCTTGATAACAAAGATCCTAAGGACCAGCATAAAAAGTTCCTAAATTCTCATCAAAATCATTTGTTGAGTCTGAATGAAACAAATAGAGAATGAGACAGGGAATGGGACAGAGTCCTTGGTAAATTACGTGTGTGAATAATTGTCATTATTAGTAGGCAGATGCGCCTTAGTTCCAGTTTACATTTAGCTGACATCCTCTCCACTGTCATGTGTTTGTCTGTTAGTTAGAGACATTTTTACTGTCCTATATCTTCTTTTACTGTAGGGATTTGGAAACTGTCATTAAAATTATTTGTTGTTAGAGCTTCATAAGTTTATCACTGATGAACAGCCTGCCCAGGTTAATTCATTCTTGTATTTTTCCTGAAACCTTTCTGATTCTGTGCCTACTCTTATTTATGTTTTCACTTTAATTTTTTTACTGAAGGAATCATGAACCAGTTATTTTGCCCTGTTCAGTTGTCAAATGTGCGGTAACAATTCTCAGCCTTTTTACCTGATTTAAACTTTGGGAAAGGTAATTTGACTTAACTGAATCAGATAAAGAATCCAATCGAGTATAATGAGACGAAGTCTTTTTTCTAATAATAGAATCATAGAATGGTTTGGGTTGGAAAGGACCTTATAGATCATCTAGTTCCAACCCCCTGCCATGGGCAGGGACACCTCCCACCACACCAGGTTGCTCAAAGCCCCATCCAGCCTGGCCTTGAACCCCTCCAGGGATGGGGCAGCCACAGCTTCTCTGGGGCAACCTGGTTCAGTGTCTCACCACCCTCATAGTGAAAAATTTCTTCCTAATATCTCATCCAAATCTCCCGTCTTTCAGTTTAAAACCATTACCCCTCATCCTATCACTACATGCCCTTGTAAAGAGTCCTTCTCCAGCTTTCCTGTAGGCACCTTTCAGATACTGGAAAGCTATACGGTCTACCCAGAGTCTTCTCCAGGCTGAACAACCCCAATTCTGAATTTTCTCTTTATTTTATAAATATTACAAACCAACACTCAGGCCATAAGAGAGCACTGAGGTCAACTCATCTAAAATTGCTTGGAAACATGCATTTGACCTGGGAATGGTTATCAAAAATACAACATCTGTAGTTATTGCTAAACCAGAAAGTAATCCATTATAAAACATGCATTCAGTCTTCCATTTTCTTTTTTACAGAAAAATGCGGGACAGAAATATTTATCATGCCTGTTTCCTCTTTTTCTGCCATTATGGCCGATAGAAAAAGTCCAAGTAGAAATTGAACTGATGTATTGCTGGTGTTCCTTTCCTACTTGATTTATGAACTAGTTGGGACAAGAAGTATTTATTCTTGCAATTAACACCTATTGATCATGGAATGTCATTATTACTTTTAGCTTCCCGTATCAATTATTTGCATTCCCCTGCGTCTAATTTATATTCATTGAAATAGCGTGCGGTTCGATATTTCAGCAGAATCTATGGTTTTAATAGGTACTAAGGGCTTTAGGAAAAAAAAAAAGAAAATCATAACACAAAAGAACACCTATAAAATAAGGTGATTTATAGGAATACACATTACTACAGATAAGAACCACTTAACCTCGTGTCAGCTGATTACGCCTAATCTTCCAGTCTGCTTAGATTTGCCATAAGTTGCCATAACGTTTAAATGTCAGTCCTTCTTAAATGTCTGGTTCATATTTAACATCATGTTATTTGTTATATATACCATTTTGCCTAATTTTCTACTCCGCTCTGCCTTGAAACACAGTGTAACCTTTAGAAAGAAGTTGTCTGTGTCAAGTGTGGACAGGGTTACTGGAAGAACGGAGGGAACTTGCACTGCTTCTGCCTGTAACGTACTTAGCATAAGGGGGACTTTTTCGGCCTCCAGGCCATTAATCTGGAGCTTTTTATGAATGCTAAATTCACAGCCAAAAATGTTTAGCCTAGGAAATAAAGAATTCCGTACCTGTTTCAAATCTCAAGGAAAATATAAGCCATCAGAAGTTGGCAGAATTGCCCAGCTTAGAATTTGGTGGGAATTACTTAACATGCTTATTCATAAAATTCAATGCGCCCAAATTTGATAATCTGTTCCTGTAGGACCTCACTCCAGTGTTTGCTTTCTTTCCCATCATAATACACTTGAATGTGTACTAGCATCGTGCTGCAAAATATAATGCACCAACAAGCACCGTTATATAACTTAAGTTGTAAGAACTTTTATTTTCTCTAGTATTTTCTGAGTTTATCAGAGGCATTGATGTTAAGCATGGCTGTCACCATGGGGCTGTGAGATCCACCAGCTGTGGCCACACACCCTGTATTTCCATTTCGGTGCTTGTGTGCCCAGTGCCATCAGACGCAGCGTGTTTGGCACCGAGTAATAGGTAGGTGACTCTTCCTCCTGCTAAACTAACCATTTTCGGACCCATCTCTTTCCGGGCAGAGTTATCTGACTCTGGTGCAATTGTAATGCTTGCCAAGCCGGGCATCACTCCTGACTGGCACTTTTCCTCTTGGAAATGTCTTCTTTGTCTGTAAGGTCTACAGTGTCTTCTGACAACAGCTCAGATTGCCAGTACTATAAATGGGATTGTAACCATCATCTCTGGCCTTTGTAGCTGCCTTTCAAGGTTGTTTTTTTTTCTAGCAGTCCTTCGTTAGTCCTAACTATCCACAGGTCCTGTTTTCAACCATCATTGCCCCGTATTCCTCTGGAGTTCCTGAGGACTTTAAAATGTCTTATTCTCCAGATTTTGTTCCTGAGAAAATCACTGGGAAAGAAGTTTTACTCATCCTAAGGAGAACAGTTTTTGGAACGATGAAAAGTTCTCCATATTCTGTTCTGGGACATCACCGATCTTTAAAGTGCAATTCTTCTTAAAGTTCCTAGTAATTTCTGTCATGGCACCGTACCGTGTGTCTACTGACATACAAACTCTCTTACGCTTTCAGGAAATTGCCCTTAATATCAAAGAAAGATTTGTGGATGTTCTGTCTGATGAAACCATGTCCACTTTTTCCCAGTTTACTACTCAGTTGCATGTAGCTGCATGCCCTCAATTATTCTTTTCTTTAAAATACTTCTGAGATCAAATGCCCTTTTTTGCCTGGATCCCACTTCCCTATGTTATCTCTGGCTGCCACATTCAAAATTTGCCAGTAATTCAGTGCTCCTGCAGCTCGACAGATTTACTAACAGATTGTTACCAGGCTTACTGGTTAACAGGCCAATTTAAAAAAAAAAAAAAATGAAAATTAGGGTGGTGGTTACCTTGTGATTTGAGCATGCTTAGCTGCTTCAGCTTTGTTTTTACTTCAGATGTGTCCATTACAAATTCTTACTTGCATTCACTCTATAACCTTGCCTTTTATGCTCAACAGCTGTATCTTTGCTGAAAATCGAGGCAACACACTGTTCATTTTTGGAGCCATATCTTGACTCCTATCCCATCCTTTCTACACAACAATAATTCTTGCTATTTTATTATTTACATTGAACATGTAAAAGGAGCTGTTGCTGTTTGCTTTAAGAAGAGTCAGGAAATCCATGAAGCCTGTGTAATCCAATGTAACTTTTGGCAATTTTCACTCTTCTTGACTTCCAAAATGCAGTCTCATTCATGCAGTTCCTTTCTATAAAAGCGTCTCTATATAATCCTAGTTTTCTTCTGCTTATCCATGTACGCCCAGTTAGATCTGGAGCCTTTGTCAGATGTATTTTTGTCTTCTGTGGAATGCAAGTCCACGGTTAAAACAAAGTAAGTTTTGTGTCTGTTGGAGTCCTCAGGATTGGCAGAAAAGGATAAGGCATGAAAGCTGTTAGAATTTTGAAAGATTTCCCAAGCTGCAACAGAACAAAAAAAACCAAACTGAAAGTTCAAAAGAATAAAGACCTGGATAAAATACTCAATTTATGGCATCTACTTCAACCATTTTAATTTTTTCTAAACATTCATATTATTATTGTTATTATTTGAGAATGTCATTTGAAAAGTGCTTCAATTTTTGAATGACTGGCACTTCTCCCAGGACAGAAATTGCAGGTACTGGTTCCATCTTTGTTTCCCAGTAAAGAAATTCAGGAAGACTACCCTTTTCTACTGAACTCCAGTTTAGAGGAATCAACTTTTTTTTTTTTTGTCTGAAAAAAGAACCTTGAACATACATAACCAAAAATTTTCCATCCAAATAATTTCATCTGAGTTTTATTCCCCAGAGCTGCAGTATAATGCGGTGTCATATTAAGCCGCTACCTTCTGTCACTTGGCTGGTCCCTTTCGGTTGACGAGATGCAAGTTCATTAAATGCTGTAGTATTCTGGCTCTGGGGGATTAAATCATAGGAGCTCAGGTATAAAAAGCACGGCAGTTTGCCTTCCAGCAGTCTCACCGTTCTGGATGGGGTCTGGTTAAAGTGATAGGGATGGGGCTGCATTAGATGAAAGGTATCTGTGAGAATGGAGGAGGCTGATGAAAAAGAGCTGCTTTCTCTTGCCAGAACATGTACCGGTGTGTCAGAAGCTGAAAGGATTAATAGTGGGATAGGGATAATGTCTTTGGGAGACAAGCAAGGCCAAATTTCTGCCCAGCTGCAGTTATTAAGGTTCCCAGCAAGTTCTACAAACGATCCTCTTCAGTCTTGCCTCTTTGTCCAGCTCTTACTTGACAATTACATCCCGCTGATTTAACTTGCCATCACAGTTCTATCTGCGTGGTACCCTTCCCAAAGCCTTTCTGCACACCAAAGGTGTGATGTTTAGAAGCTGTCACCCTTCGCTTCTGAGTTAATTGAACCCCAACTGGGCAGAGAAGAACCTAATGAGGTTCAACAAGGACAAATGTAGGGTCCTGCACCTGGGGAGAAAGAACCCCAGGC
>JAOQGH010000012.1:51871781-51892099 GCA_025769975.1 Gallinago jamesoni
TGCTCTGGGCAGCCCTGCTTTGGCAGGGGAGTGGGACTGGATGGTCTCTAGAGGTCCCTTCCAACTCTGACAATTCTGTGATTCCGCAAAGTAAGTACATGTTCCTGTGGGAGGTGCGTAAAGAAGAAAGTAGCTTGCTCAAGCAAAAATTTTTTAAAATAAATGAACAGAGTTTTTGGTGGCTGAAATGTCAGTTTATATGTACCTCTTAATGGTACACAAATGTTACTTTTTACAGGAAAACCTTCAGTAAGGTGCAGACCATTCCTTACTGTTAGGTGAAGTTATCCGTGGAGGTTAGTGGTATCTCTTACCATTCTCTCAGTGATGTGTTCTCTTCAGTGCTTCTCCCAGTCGCACCACAGAGCGATGCAGGGCAAAATGGGCCAGTCAATGACTTGTGAGCGTTTCCAGCACGGATTCCATGAGTGACCTCACTCACGTGCCAGGATGTGAGCGTAAGGCCAGGGGACAGAGGACTAGGCAATGGGGACTGTGGCAGAAAATACCCCAGTGGGGATTGCTGAGGCCAGAGTCAACGTACGGCCATAGGAATGAACTATAGGAATGAGCTATAGGAATGAGCTGTAGGAATGAGCTGTAGGCACGACATGGAGCACACCGAAGCAAGGAGATGCCTGAGTAGCAAAAGGAATTGTGGCTGTAAATCAGCTCTTTCTGCTTGGTTTCAGTTCCTGGGTAGATGGTGTCTGTTCAACCAGATTTCGGTGCAGCGTCCTGCCTCTCTTTATATGGGCAAATTGTCTGTGTCTTTCAGTATCTTCAAACCCATTTTGTAAACTAAACCATCAGCCGTTATAAATCCATCGCTTCCTTCATTCCTCAGGGATCTCTCAAACTCATATTTAGACTTTTTTTTTTAGGGGAAGATTAATACCAACTTAACTCAGCAGAATTTATTTTAAGTATCTTGTAATTTCTGGAAATGTAGATAATTTTTTCCTGAAGAAAGTTCATCAATGGGAACTTAAAATATATCTCCAGCAGGTTGGTCAGAATATATGAGTGCTCTGATGTTGGGCAGGTGGCATATGTATGTCATTCCTCCTCTTCAGTAATGTGTATTAATACATACTAATTATGTATTAAAAGAGACAAAAGGTATTGCTCCTTTGTCGCTTGGACTGCAAGAAGAGATTTATGAATCTGCGCTATTTGTCATGTTAGGCTTCATCCATATTATCAAGCTGAATTTTTACATTAGTGCTTAGCCAATGGAATTTCTTTTGGCAGGCGGGTCGTTAGAATTATTGATTTGCATTTCTCTGTGTGGTTTTTATTTTTCCTTCCAGGTCACATAGACCATAACCAGAGGGTTGTGCTGGTTAGCCTCCCTGTATGGGATCTGAGACACCCATAGCAAGAATCGGTTTTAGCTAATTTCCAAGTTGAGGGAGTATTATTAATCCCCTCATCAGAGGTACAGCTGCATTTCTGACCTAGAGGGCCATTGTTTCGTTAGGCCTGGTTAACTACGGCATTATTCCAGTTCTGCTCTGGTGAGGATTTATATGCTTTGATAATATGATAAATTAAGAGCAGGACACCAAAGCCCAAGTCAGTGGCAGCAGCACTGCTGGCCTCGTGTAGCACAGTGGCCGGTTTGAAAGCAGTGGCCATGTCCTCGTGTCTCAACTTCCTCATGGCTTTTGGGGTTTGGAAGTGGGGAAAAAAGCCAGAATTTTTATTTTAGGGTGTCGGTGAGGTTTTCTTTTTGCTTTCTGTCTGCTCTCAGGATGTATCTGTTGCAGTGTCCAGTTCAAACGATGCCCAGCCCTGCTGCCTTTGTCTGGTTTGTTATTGTTTGCCCTGCGTTCGCTAGGCCTACGAAAAGATGTGATTTACTGCCTTACTGTTACCCAACCGTGGGACATTCTTGTGGCTTTAACTGTTTGACATATCCTTAAGAATGGCTTTCATTTGATTTTTAAAGCGTAATTGATCAAATGAAGGGAAGTTTACTGGCCCATATGCTTGACCCTTTATTTTAATGACTAGGAGCTTTTCCTTCTCTGTAAACCATTTGTTCTTGTTGAGCTTTCTAGCTGCCTTTTCGTACTTGAAAATGGTTTTTTGGGATGATGTAACGCGGACTGTCCCATTTGCTAGTGAGGATTTAACACCATTTACTCCAGTCCGGCTCTGACAGTTTTACCAGCTGAGGATTTGGCCCTGATCTCTGCTGCTTTAATTTCACACAGGCTCTTTTCCAGCATCTCTGGTCAAGGTTAAATGAGCATTTCACGGCCGTCGGAGAAAACACCGTTGGTTCATTCTATAGTCTACATGCGAGCCTTTATTTCATTCCTGACTGGTCAGAGACGTCTGTGTCAAGTGCCAAGCAGCTATCTAAACACTGAATATCTCCTTGTAATACAATTACACAGTTCCCTTAAAATCGTGTTTGAATTCCAAGTTTTAAGGTAGTGACACGAATCGGCCACACCAGAGTGTCTGTGGTGGGAAGTGGAAGGCGAAGGTGACAGATAAGTGACATAGCTCCTGAGATTACTTTGCCATTTATACGTGTCATAGCCCCTCTCTCACGTGGTCTTTATCCTTTTCTGGTGTGAAAGCCCTGTGTGTGTACCAGCAGCAGGGCCATCTCAGAAAGAAATGTCATTATGTACATGGGAGGAGTCCTCTCTGGGAGGAAAGGTCTATAAAAAAGCCATCACAGTAAATCGTTCCCATTTTCCTGCTTTAGCTCCTTACGGGTGCGGTGGACCTCGACTAGATTGCTAGCTCCAGCCTCGCTGGAATAAAATACCTGCCCCCTCAAAAAAAAAAAAGTCAGGAGTGCTGTGCCTCGGAGAGACCACACTGTGATGTAGAGAGAGAAGTAAATGATGTGTTTAGGGAATAAGCACCCAACAAAAATGGGTTCTGCCTGGCTTCTGGGAACCTGCAGCTTATGCTGGGTAACAATTCCCATTCTAATGTCCTGGTACCCGTATTTACAGTGTTCGCACCGTGGAATGTACATCGTCTTCAGAGGCATCCACTGAATATGGGAAACTCGGGTAACTCCAGCTGTTGTTACTGCTTTTAACCCAGGGAGATTTGGGGAATTATTCCCACTGCCTCTCACGCTCGGATAGTGCAGTGCATAGTTTTGTATGACATCTCGATTTGGCTATAACTAATATGGAGTCCATAATGTAGCAAAGGAAAGTTTGGGTCCATAAAAGACTAAATGAAAGACGAGGAGTGGAGAGAGAATGTTAAAAACTTCAGAGATTTTGAGATTCTTTGGCAACGGTGTATGTAGACCTGTTCTACTCAGATCAACCCCTTATGAAAATGAGATGGCCTCTTTGCTTACACTTCCTTGCTTTGACTGAAATGGATCTCCAGCTGACTCCCATTGGTAGATCCGTGACAGGGAAATATTTGGATATCTCGCTAAACCATTTTTGCAATTCCTTTGTGCCAGCAGACTGATTCAAAAAATGCAACCACCGTAGCCTGGGCCAAGATCTGGACTTTCTTTCCAGTTTCCCAAACAGGAAACTTTATAGTATGTAGAAGATAGAGGGGACACCTGCTCCTGTACAAGTTACATTACAGTTCTGAGGCGCTCATGTGAAAAACAAAATGTTCACTATTTCATCCGGGACCAGTCGAGAGGTTGTGCTTTCATGTCCTCTTGCACTGTAGGAATGATAATGCCAGCACATAATTTTTGGTTGATGTTGCTTCATTTCCCACCTGCCTCGAATCTGTTTTGCTGCAAAACCAGCGTGTCAGCAAACACCGGTTCCCAAGAGCTGCACCTGCCGGTTCCTTGCCACCACCACCAAACCACACACGAAGGGTTCCTCCCAGTCCATGGTGTACCCATTTGGCCTTGGGAACGCAGTCCTGTTGCACTGGACCATCTTTAGATGGGGGAAACGCCAGGTAGAACTCTATTTAAGCATATTCTGTTTACAATTCTGGTTTTTGTTTTTTTTTAATTTCCGTTGCCAAAGTGTTATTATCTGTGTTGCCAAACCCCATCTCAGACTGATTGCAGCGGTTTCAGAAGGTTGTGTTCATAGCTCTGCATGGGCACCTGGCCCTCGAGGGGGGAAGCCGTGGTGTGCAGCCCCCGGGTCTCCCCCCGTCCCGGGTTTCCAGACGGGAGGGTGAGTGGTTCTGCGGGGCCAAGGAGCTGTACTTGACCCTGGATGCCCCGTGTAGGGCTGGGCAGTGCCTTTACCAGACCTGGGGCTATACAGAGGGGCTATACAAGACCTGGGGCTACCTCTTAAGTGAATTGTGTTGCCCTGACAGTAATTTCTTTCTTTTTTGTCCTAATGGCCACGTTCAGCCTCCAACTGTTTCCACGGCCAAATGCCGGCGTTAAACCCCCTTCACCTGAAACAGTCGGTAGATTTCTGAACAGCGAAAGTCACCAGGGCCTCTGGGAGGAAGAAATAGTTTTAGGGTAGTTTTACACCTTCGGAATATTTGCTGCTTTACGCGTTATTTCCGTACCCAATGTCTCTTTTTGTAAAATTTTGCTGTGCAGCATGGCGGGGGGCAGTTCTATCCGTGAATGTGAAAAGAGCCTGGGTTCACGAGTTCCTCGGCTCCCGATGCCAGGCATTCCCAAGCCTGAGCCGAGCTGAAGGGCAGCCTGGTTTTGTAAAGGTCAGAGCAAAACCCCTTCATCTCAAACATCTTGGTTCATCCGAGATGCAAAGCCTCACAGCTTTAGCCCGTCTCTCGTGGTGACATCCATCATTCTGCTCTTACCACAGAGGGGGCTACCAAGAGACCACTTGCAACGTCGTTATTCCCGAGACGTCGTTTTAATTGTAGCAGAACCATAGCTCTGCCGGAGGTGAAGAGAAGATAGCAGGAGGAGCATTCTGGAGGACTTGGCCGTGGTTTTGCCGGACTCCTCTTTGAGGCTCGGCTCCCCGTCTCAGCCCCATGGGGAGGCTGGGTGGCCGGCTCGTAGGGAAGAAGGGGGACACGCTGCACGAAGTTGCCAGCGAGCGAAGAAAGCGGCCAAGGCTGTACGTCTGTCCGCACGTCTGTCCCTCCGTCGGACCGGAGGGCTCTTCACGGAGGGACCGCTCGTCTTCTCCCCGCGTTCCTCAACTGCGCTCACATGTGGCCAAGCCAAACCCCCGCAGTGCAACTGTTTTTTCCTATTTACACGTGTTACTAAGAAACATCAGCGAAAGGAGATGTTATTGCGAGTTTGGGAATGACCCCATGCTTGGCGCGGGGCCAAGCCAAACGTTTTATTTCACTTAAAAAAAGCAGAATGTGATAGAGTCAGTAGTTATAATTATGATTGGCAAGCAGAGGTGGAGTGCTACTATGAAACAAGAACGAGGGGAAATTCCAATAATCCTCATTAATAAGCATAGTCATTAATTCCATCAGTGGGATTATAAAACAGAAAAGTCATTCTCTCTTAAGAGCGGTTTTGTCAGGAAAGGGCAGAGGAGACAAACTGTACAAAAAAGACTGATTCATTGATCAAGGCGCCCCTTGATATGACAAAGATGTTAAAATTGAGTATATTTGAAAAGCTTTTGTTAGATTCATTGAGCTTCACATCTATAATTAAAAAAAAAAATAAAAAGCAGAAATACGATTTAAGTAGCAATGAAACAGACCTAGAGGGGGGGAAAATTATGAAACAATCTTATGAAATAGACAAAGAGGAATCTAAAAAACATTTCATTATCTCTAAGGACAACACAGAATGCTTTCTCTTTGTCACACCAGTACCGTTGTGACCAATTTCTTATTCCTCCCCTTCTCCTGTTTACATATACAAGAGGGAATATGTTGCTTTCTCTTTGACAGTCTCTTGTTAGAACATGTGAACCACAACATTCTAGTAACAAAATTACCCAGCTTTTGTGGTTATTTTCTGAAGAGGGACAGTAATTCAGAAATGACTATTTTCCTCTCTTTGTACTGGTTATTTCATTGTGGACTCTAAACGCTGGCGTGAGACAGGCTGACTGCACTGGAGTAGAATTTGGAGGGGATGTTCCTGGCGCACCCACTTGCACTGTTCTGCTGGAGAGTTTGTCAGTGTTTCAATAGCAAACCGCTCCTCGCAGAGATTTATAACTAGCTCATAAAAGTTCCCTCCCAGCTAAAATTTTCACTTCTTTTAAGTTTTTATGACACAAACACAAAATAGAAGTCTGATTTTTATTTTTTTTAATATTTTTTTTTTCAGGGGATATATTTCATCATAATGCATAATGATTTATGCACTTTAATCCCATTCTTGTTTGGGACAGTTACACGTCAGACTCCATCCGCGTGCATCAGCGTAGGGATAGGGAGGCAAATCATCACCTGGTTGTCCCTCACCTCAGTGCAGCCCAGAGAACAACGCCGACTGACACCAGCCCATCTGGCTCCTATTCAGCATCCTTCATTCGCTGGCTGTGGCCAAATAATTGGTTTTGTCAGTCCTTTGATCAATACCATTTCAGCCTACTTCCTAAACTAATGGTGGAGGAGAGGAAGAATCCTTTTCAATGAACCTTATAGAGCTGGAGTCAGAACAATACATAAAAGATATTAGAGTCTGAAATAAACCTTTTTCTTTTCTTTTTTTTTTCTCTATCAGAACTGGGAGCCTGATTCCAAACTGATCGGGGCTAATGATGTCTATTTGATGCCTCATTGTCTCTGTCAAGAGCTGTATAAAGCAACAGATGGAAAAGCGCTGAGTCCACAGCATATCCACCGGCCTCTTTGACCTCCTTGATGATCTCCACTGGTATGCCAGGTACAATGCATTGAAATACTGTCATTTCGTTTGTTTATGAATTATATACTTTGAGTTCTGTGTCCAGGTTTGGGCCTCTCACCACACAAACAAAATAATATTGAGGTGCTGGAGCAGGTCCAGAGAAGGGCAAAGAAGCTGGTGAGAGGTCTGGAGAACAAGTCATAATAGGAGAAGCTGAGGGAGCTGGGGGTGTTCAGCCTGGAGAAAAGGAGGCTGAGGGGAGACCTTCTCACTCTCTCCAACTCCCTGAAAGGAGGGTGTAGCCGGGGGGGTGTCCGTCTTTTCTCCCAAGTCCCAGGCCATGGGACAAGAGGAAATGGCCTCAAGTTGCGCCAGGGGAGGTTCAGGTTGGAGATTAGGGAAAATGTTTCCACGGGAAGGGTTCTCCAGCCTTGGAATGGGCTGCCCAGGGAAGGGGTTGAGGCACCATCCCTGGAGATGTTCACAAGCTGGGTTGCCATAGTGCTTGGAGACATGGTTTAGTGATGTTTTTTATCAGAGTGAGGTTGATGGTTGGACTCGATGATCTTAAAGGTCCCTTCCAACCCAGACAATTCTATGATTCTCTATTTCATGTCAGACATAAGGATTTATGCAGTTTTTTTCCTGTCTCTTACCGTTTGTGGACAAAATCTGTGTTTCAGTTCACGAGCACCATTTACAAACAGTGTGCAGTGCTGGCTGCAAGAGAAGCAGATGGGCCCTTGTGTCAAAGGTCCAGTTCCTTCCTGAAGTTTTAGCAGACCTATCGGAGACTTATGTTTCTTCCCCAAGAGAGCAGACTGTTCTTCCACAGTTACCCTGGACTCTTGGAAGGTCTTCCCATTCAGCCAAAAAAAGCCAGATCTTCAGGTAGATGTGATGAAAGCCGTGGGCTAGACAGTTAAAGGATAGTGCAGTTGAAATAGTGCCAAATCCATCCTAAGTACAGGCTTTTTGAAAAAAAAAAAAAAAACCACCACAGAAGTACTTAGGCTGCCATTGCCCATTACACTTTTTCTAATAACACTTGCTATTTTACCAATCCAGTTTTCAGGGATTTAGTTCTCTTTTGTAGACACAGCCACGCTGTATTTCTTTAGCCAGTAACTGGGGCCATGTGAAATACTCTCTGTCAAATCCCAAACCACCAAACACCGGCCGGGTTTCAGTTTTCGTTACGAGCTCCAAATTCAGGCCGGGATGGTCCGTTGAGGAAGCGGTTCGTTAAGGTTCACAAACCTTGCAAACAAACTTTGGCCCTGTTTTGATTAACCCCGCTTCTGAGGGGAGGAGGCGTGTTTGAGAACCCAGGTTGAAGGTGGCTCCTCCTGATGCCTTTCCCAGCTCTTTGGCTCAGCCAAGCAGGCAAACCGAGCCCCCGCTTAGCCCCTGCTCCAGACCAAAATCTGTGGCGTGGTCTGGCAGCCTTTACCTCTCAGGTGGTTAACCTGTGCTGGAGCACGGCACTGCAAGAGCCATTTCCAAGGGTTTTGAAACATGCCCGGTGCTCGGCGCAGGCATGGAAGTAGCTAATCAGAGCTGCACGGAGGTACCGTTCCAGCTTCTTGGTCTCCATCCAAGGGGACTCGGAGCTGGAGGCTTTAAGTTACTGCTCGGTTAGTTGTATATTCAGAACAGAAGGGCAGTTCTTCTGAGTAAGCTGATTAGGAAAGAAAACTGCCCTCAGCCCCAGTTTCAATGCTCTGAAACAACTCTCACCGTCACAGCACGGGGCAGGTCAGGGGGCAGTGGGCATTCGCATGACGGAGGTACTTTTGCTTTTGGGTCTTGTCTCTCCTGGTGTTACATTCCCGAGACGTTGTTTTATCACCAGATGAAAGCCTCGGCAGCGAAATATTGCCGTGTGGCTTCCATTAGTGATAGTAATACCCTGCTCCAGAGCTACCCACCCCACACGCCTCTGAATTTGCTGGATTGAGTTGACCCGTGGAGGTCTCAGACGGGGCTAATCTCTGTTCTCTGGCAGCCTGCCTTCCTTAGGACATGGCAGGATGCTGCAGAAGCAGTGCCCTGCCGAGACAGTGTCATTTCACAGTACGTGGAGCCTCCTATGGTCAGTGGGTTTGGGACCTGGCAGCACAGTGCGTGTTTAAATCAGCGTTGGAGATTTTCTCTGGGTTTGTTGGTTTGTTTTTGTTGTGTTTTTTTTCCCCCTACACACGCTAGCTCCAGAGCTGGGGTTCCTCGTAGCAGCCCGTGCTGCACGGGCAGCCAAAATAGGCAGACTGTACGTGAAGGGAAACTCGAAGTCTGGGAAAGGCACTAAGTCTAGTATTGGTTGTGGCACCGTCGAAGCTAATTCTGGCTGGCAAGTACGAACCAGACTGAGTAATGCTGCAGTCTGTCACCTCTCACCCTGGTTAGCGTGACAGCCCTTGCAAGGCATCCCTTAAAGTACCTTAAAATGTGTTAGAAGCTGCTATGAGCTGAGTTATTTGATTTGAAACAGAGTTATCAAAGAAAGCAGCCCTCCTTCAGTTCGTCTGTATCCGTGGAGCAGCAGTTGCTTCTAAGAGTGCTGTGGGTTTGTAAACTGGCCATGCAAAATATTTGCCTCTCTTTCTCTCCCAATACCTTAGTTTATCTATGTATTTAGAAAGTGTCCAACTTTCCATTCTTGATGTTCTGTACAAGTTTATTTCACTGTAATGAGTCACGTAAGAGAAGTAAAAAAATTTTTTCTTGTGTGGCTGAGAGGCTGAGCTGTTTCCCTCTGAGAAAGCGGGGAGAAAAAATGGGAAGACATACTGCAGTTGCAAGAAGAGGATTTGATTCACGTATATCTAACAGCAAACATCAGAATATTTTCCACAGATTGGGACATATATTGAGTATAAAAGAAAAACATCTAAAATTGATTAAAAGAAATCTTCTTTCTAAGTGTTCAAGGCCAGGCTGGATGGGGCTTTGAGCAACCTGGTCTGGTGGGAGGTGTCCCTGCCCAGGGCAGGGGTGTTGGAACTGGATGGTCTTTAAGGTCCCTTCCAACTCTAAACCATTCTATGATTCTGATCCTGAATGTATAAATTGATCTGTCACAATCACTGTCATGAGATGTTCTTGAGATTAAGAAGAAAATCTCAAACTATCTGGGAAAAGGGACAAGGCATCAGGTGGAGGAATAATAAGGACGGAGCGGAAGCCACCAGCAGAAAGAAGGGAAGTGACAGAACTTCTTTCCTGTGAGGGTGTCAGAGCCCTGGAAGAGGCTGCCCAGAGAGGTGGTGGAGTCTCCTTCTCTGGACACATTCCAAACCCACCTGGACACATTCCTATGGGACCTGCTCTGGGTGGACCTGCTTTGGCGGGGGGGGGTGGACAAGATGATCTCCAGAGGTCCCTTCCAACCCCATAGCATTCTGTGATTCTGTGACAGTGGATGAGAAGGTGGAAGAACCTAGTGCTGGCTGGGAAATGAAAACAGGATTAGAAGATAACTGGGCAGGGGAAGGAAGAGAGGGAGAGAAGGGTTTGCTAAAGAGAAGTCTACCTAGATCCTCAGGCGCAAAATGCCTTTGAGCTGCATAACTTTAGACCATTACTGTCTTTGAGGATGAGTTAAGTGCATTTTCAAGAAAGCAACTTTCTGCATTTATAGGAGAGCTGTCACCTCCAGTCTCCACCAGCTTTGACGACAGCCAAAGTCAGTGGCAGAATATCCCTTCCAATACCACCAGCCCTCTCAGCTCTACAAGCCAAGGCACCCACAGAGCCCAGAGCCACAAGGTATGTCAGTTATGCCAGGGGAGGTTTCAGATGGATATTAGGAAAAATTTTTATACCAAAAGGGTTATCGCGCATTGGAAGAGGCTGCCCAGGGAAGTGAAGGAGTTGCCATCCCTGGAGGTATTTAATAACTGGGCAGACATGGTGCTGAGAGACATGGGTTAGTGATGGTGTTTGTCAGTGTTGGGTTGATGGTTGGACTCGATGAGCTGAAAGGTCCCTTCCAACTGAGATGATTCTATGACTCAATGAAGCCGGGGAAATTTTGAACCAACTGGCTAGGTAAAGAGTTGAGGGCAAACAGCTGTACATATATCCTATGTGTTGGAACACATATGGCAACAAGGAAGGGTGGATGGTTGGGGGAAGTTGTCATGGAGCGGCAAGACTTAGTAGATGAGGAACTGTGATATAAAATGGGAATTGAAGCTGTCTGGGCTTTACAACTAGGATTGGGAGAAGAAAAGGGACCATGCATAAGCATCCAGAGGACTCACATTTTTAGGGTAAGGGGAGAGCTGTGCTGGGAGCAGCGAGCGGAAAGGTTTCATGAGAAAGATGAAATTTGGATCTTGAGGCAGCAGCAGGGAGGAGATCAGTGAAGACAAAGCTGTGTCAGAGAGGAGGAGACAGGCGGGGTAACGCTGACATGGGAGAGACAAATAGCCGAGGAACATGCAGTAGTACATGTGATATTTAGGTCTTCTCACAGCTACTCTGTTGTCAGCAAAAGTCTGTTTAAATGCTACCAGAGCGTGTGTCATCCCACCTCAGTGTTGCCAATAAAGAGGTCAACAACCTATTGCTATAAGCTACACCATTAAATTAAATTACTTAGACCCGTGTGGAAAATTCATATGGTTGACAGTGCAGCGCTTACAAGTAGTTACATGATGGAACTTCTGTTTTTTCACTTTGCTTTCAAAAACATAAAAAACAAGCCAAAATGCACAGAAAAATACATATTGGGAGTAGGATTAAAGTTTCAGTTATGCACCTGGAAGTTTGAAAATTTCCAAAGCACTCTGAACTTAGCAATCTTGATTACATTTCCCTGCCCTGTTCCACAAATTCGCTCTCTGATACCATCTTAAATTGCAGACGTAGTGTTTTGGGGGGGTTTGTTTGCTATTCTTTCTCCACAGGCCATTTACTCACTGACCTGCTTCGGGAGTGAATCAGGAATGAGTCCTAGGGCAAGGTATTGTCTAAAATACTCTTGCTTCATTAGTTAGAAAACCCCATGAGAGGTATAGAGATGGAACAAGGAGGCTGTAGGAAGAAAAAGAACAGTTCATATGGCTACAATAGTTGAATACTGGCTCCCACAGTTGGATTCTCTCCCTTTCCCTTTACCATTCGGTCCCTCTGCCTTGCCAGGCATCACACTTTTCCACAGGTGGTCACTGATTGTGTGTTCCTCATTTCTGGGGTCCTGACAGGAGGCTCTAGAGTCTGGTTTGCAGAAGTGCTGAGCATTCACAGCTGCAACTGAAGTTAGTTATACTTGTGTGTTTTAAACATATAAAGGACTATGTAATGGTATACACTCTGAAATATCCATATGATAAATTTTAAGGGAACTGTTTAGTGAAGTCAACTGGCATGAAAAAATACAAGGATTTGAATGTGGAGGAAGTTTGGAATTTCTCGAGTCAAAGGTATGAAACTATCTGCAATTTGGAACCCACCAAGGTGAGTGGAAAAGACTTACCAAAAGGGCCCCAGCCCTAACTGGATGAATAACCATCTCGAAGGGGATATTAAGAGTAAGCAGGGAGCTTACAAGGGATGGAAAAAAGGATCAACCGGCAAAGAAAGCTATGTCTTGGATGTCAGGAGGTATACAGGCAAAGCGAGAACTGCCAGAAATCAGACTGAGTTGAACCTTGAAAAGAGAATTAAAGCAAGCAGCGAGAAGTTCTTTGGTTGCAGAAATAGAAAGCCAGCAAGAGAAGTAAAGAGCTGAAATTGGAACGCTGTATGAACTAAAGATACAGCAAGGATTTGATTCTCAAAGTATAACCCCCAAAATCGAGCAAATACTTCACCTCAGTTTTCAAGTAAGAGCAATGATTGGCAGGATGACAAACAGGAATGAGGATCTGGAGAAACCCAAATGAGGTGAAGCAAAATTCAACATGCTTACTACGATCAAGTGAGGAGAGTAGATAATGTCCTGTTCTGAATGCTGAAAGAACTGTCACATGAAATTGCAGGTCACGGGGGAAAGTAATGTAATAAATCTATAAAAGGGCTGGTGCCAGGTAACTAATGAGAGTAAATGACACGTTACTAGGAAATTATGTTTAATATTTCTAGTAAATTGAAAGCACAAGTTTAGTGCTGCTGAAAGGGAGGAAATCTGATTTGGGGAATTTACTTGCCTTCTAGGCTCACCTCCCCAGTATGCAGCATTTCAGATTATATTTTAAATATAAGGACAATTAGAAATGGTGGGGGAAAGACCCAACCTGCAGCTGAGGTGTATCGGATCTTGTCATGCCTGGATAACCAAATATCTGTTTGATATGTGGTGGATTTTGTCTGTGTGTACTTCACTAAAAATTTCCTGTAGAACGTATACGGACAATATAAGTTGTAAAGAGGCAACAGACAGGAATTAACACTGAAGCTTCAAGGTCAAGTAAAAGGGTATGCAAGGATGGCTGGTACTCAGAGGTTAAGGACAGCTGGCGAGAGAAGACAAGTAGACATTTGCAAAGATAGTTTTGGTCCTTACCTACTTGAATATTTTCATTATTGATGCATACAGAATTAATGGTATGCTAATAAAATCTGCTTCTGACTTCAAGACGGCAACACTGTCAAAAATAAACAAAAAGAGACATCCAAATATACACAAAGAATCATATGACACTGAGGACGGGGCTGTTTGTGAGGTCAGGCACATAAAGAGCTAAAGCCAGAAATTTCTGCTCTAGGCTGAGAACTCATCAATTTTCCTATGCATGAGGAGGAAAAAGGCCTGGGGTTTTGGGTTACATTGTGACAACAAATCTTCCTGTCATTTGATGGAGCCCAGGAAGCAGCAAATGAAACCCTTCAACTATGTAAAAGATAACTTCAGTGAAGTTAGGAAAATATTAACACTATTTTACAAGGCACAGGTGAGATCCGAGAAGGGGATACCATGTACAGTTCTGGCCCTGGGTGGTGAAGAATGATGAATTTAAACTAGAACCTCTGTCTATCTTATGGGAGAAAATAAAAAACAGCTTTGCCTGCTTTGTCTGGTAGAAAAAGAGGCTGAGGCAGGAAATTATTAATCTCTGTAAATGAAGAGACAGAGCTGGTTTGAAGGTACAGGAGCAGTGAGAAGGAGAATAGTCAATACTGGATTTCAGGAAGAGTTGTTTAAGCTAAAGGAAAACAGGGGTGAAAGAATGCAGAGATAGGAATTGCACGTGTACGCCTTAGGCTAGGAGCCTGGGGTAGGTTTGTGAGTGCCAGAAGGCTACTGAAATCTCCTGCTAGAAGAGAGATGATCGGACATTATGTACCAGGCTGCAGCTAGCATCCCTCCGGCGCGTACTGACTTCCCCGCTGCGTTCCCTCCCTCTGACCGGTTTCCTCCCCCCCGAGCTCCACGCAGGTTGCTGCCTGTTCCCTTTTAAAATGTTTGCTGTTGCCATGTCCTTTTGTGCCAGTACACGCTGATTTTCTGAGGCCAGACATTGCAAGCGCGTAAGTCACAGAAGAGCCAAGGAATCCTGTCTTGCCGGCCCGTTACGGCCTCGTAAGTCTCACAGATGTTCAAATATATTGGTTTTGAAACGAAACTCCCACTATGTGGTTGAATTATTGCTGCTAGTGAAGGACCTGCCTCCACCCTATCTGGCTTCCCTTTATTGTTCAGCGGTGCTTTCATGGTTGTTTGCTTGACTGGTGTATCTTATTTCCAGTGGTGGCTAAAGCTCAGCATTCCGAATTTCTGGGCTTGGGTCCATTTATGGTGACACCTAGACTTTCTGTGCCTATTCCACAGTGATAGCCTTGCTTTTCTCTACCTCTGTCTCGCATTGGACCCACGACAATGGGCTTAAAGGTCCATCCCTAACCCAGTAGCTCATTTCTGAGGATGGTCAGGGCCAGATGACTGAAGAAGGGCTGTGGGAAGAGGGCAAATGTAGCAAGACTTCCTCAAAACACTCTTCAGGCTCCAAGAATTTGTGGCTCGGGTAATTCCTGAGCCAGAGATGGGGCCTTTGTTTTTAATAGCTCTGATGGATTTTTCTTCTGTGAATTCGTTCATGAATTTTTAAGTGCAAGTTAACTTGTGGTATCCCACAACATCCTGTGGCAAGGGGTTAGCTGGCTCTACTGCGAGTTAAGGAAGGGAAAAGCTACCTTTTTATTAGATTGAAAAATGCTTCCTGCTTTTCATTTGATGCCCTCTGGCTTGGATACCAGAAGAAACACTATGTAGTTCTCTCCTATTTACCATGCTTCTGCTACTTGTGATTTTACAAACATCTATCATATTGTCCCTTGGGCTGAAGGGCTATTTAATCATTCCTTAGGTGGAAGCCAGTCCATAACTTTTGTCAGCCTCGGTATCCTGCTCTATACCTTTACCAGATTTGCTAAATGTTTGGGTGTAGAGGACAGTGATTTCCTCCTGTGAGAGTTTGTACTGGGATTTCACAACCGGCCAGTGCTGAAAGGTGAACTGACAGCACCCTTGAATTCCCAAGAGCTCGGTCAAGCGGTGTTTCGATATTGTATTTTGATTGTATTGATACTGATTTTGATATTTAATGTGTCCCTGTCCAGGTCTCGAAGCAGGGCTCTGAGCCCCCAGCTGTAATACTCGGCTACGTACAAACTTCTTCAAGGTGCTTGACATTGTCCCTGTTCCTCCCTTGCTTCTTTCTGCCCTTCCCTTTACCGTGTCAGTCCCTTTCACTGTACGCGTGCATCCCCTCTGGCCTTCTGCAGACCCTTTCCCCCCATCTTGAGTACCCCCATCCCAATATATAACATATATAATATATAATATATAACAAATATAGCACTAGAAAATAAATCTCTCCCTAACATCAAGCCTCACCACTTCAAACGCCGGGAGACCAGAGCCTGTCTAGTCTACCTCTGCTCCTGCTTCTCAACCTTGGCTTCAGGTCCATCATCTCCTACCTGTTTCTCTGTATTTCTACTCCCAACGCCCCAGGGTGTGTCCTCCTTGCTGTCTCCTGCCCTTGCACCCCATACCTACCCCTACCCCCTGATCTGACTTCCCTGGTGTAACCATCATAACTGTTCCCCAAAGCAGCCTTCCTCAGGAATTCTCCTGGTCTAGGCATCATTTTTTATCTCTCTCTTTCTCAGGTCTGAACAGTGTCTCTCAGAGATTAAAAGATGTCTGGCTTCATCTTGTCTGCTTTCACATGCATTACACTCCGAGTACTTGCTTGAGAATTGGTTGTGATTGTTATCGTGTGATTACCTGGGTGGCTTCTTCTTGTTACCTTTGGCTACTGCCACAAGACTGTGGCAAACTACACGCTCGGTGCCTCTGAGCCCCTCTAGTTAGTTCTTATCAGAAAACTCGGGTAGCTAGATTTGTGGCAATACTATTGAGATGATTGATACACGCCAAACACGATGGCAAATAGTCAAGTGACTGGGAGTAGGTCGGGTACCACAAGCCACCACTGACATCACAAATGCTGAGCACCAAAGCAATTTTGGTCAAAACCCCCCACAGTACTGGGAAGTGGAAGTCTTTTCAGCATTCTGCTACGTAGCACCCTTCCACCTTGCTTTGACGGTTTTCTCTTGATCAGTGAAACGCTGGTTTATTTTGTGCTGGTTTAAGGCTATAATGTTCGTTTTTAGAACTACCGTTAGTGACTTTATTGTGGCTAGATTTTGAGCTGCACGTGGCAAGTCATTTCGTTCTTGCCAGGGGAGGTTCAGGTTAGATATTAGGAAATGTTTCTTTCCTGAAAGGGTTGTCAGACATTGGAATGGGCTGCCCAGGGAGGTGGTTGAGGCACCATCCCCAAAGGTATTCAAGAGACGAGTTGACATGGTGCTTGGGGATATGGATTAGTGTTGGGTTGGTGTTGGTTTTGGGTGTGGTGTGGGTTGTGTGGGGATTTTTTTTGTTCGTTTGTGGGGTGTTTTGTTTGGTTGGTTTTTTGTTTTTTTTTTCTTTATTGTTTGGACTAGATGATCCTAAAAGGTCCCTTCCAACCTAGGTATTTCTGTGATTCTGTGATTCTTCAACTTGTCTTGTAAGTGTCTTCTTGAAGTATGGTTTTATATGCTGGAGAATACTGAATAACATAATTATTCTTGTTCCTGTCTCATAATGAGAAAAAAATTCTGATTAGTTGCATGATTTGGGCTGACCTCCTATTAGTGAGTTGGCCTGTCAGTGACAGCAGACTGCGCGCTCTAGTATGGTTTTGTGTATGTGTTTGTTCCTTCCTGAAAATTTGCACCCAATAAGAATTAGTGAACTGATAAATTAATCCACTCTTGTATCACTTGCTTAACAAAGTCGTATTTCCAACAGAGTAGAAGTAAATCTGCTAGGTTTGTTAATCTAATATATTCATAGAAAACTTTTTTGGTGGTGGGTCAATTAAATGTAAAAGACACTTTAACTTATCGTTTGCTTGCTACCAATCCAAATCTTTGCTGAGGCCAAAATTGGCATCTGTGCGAACCGTTTGCTACATTATTCCCATGGCCTAGTCATGCCTAACTGCCCCGAACCACAAATCATCTGCTCATTCCTGCTCAAGCCATCAGCCTAGCCCTCTGGGCTTTGCAGAATCTAGTAATAAATCTAGCTCTTATGACCCAGATCTTCTGAACCCTAACCTTAAAATTAAGGTTAATAGTCCAGAGACCCCTACCAGTGAGAGAATTAATCACAAGCCATTTGTCTCTGGTAGCCTTGCTTCTAGCCCTACAGGTCATGCAGTACCCAACAATAAAACTATCTCTTTAGTCCTTGCTGTCCCAAAAGTTAAATGAACTCTAACCCTAACTTCTAACCTGACCTGAAAACCATTAGCTGATCCTGAATTAACCGTGAATCTTCATTCTATGGTACAATGAAGAGATATCACTGCTTAGCCTTTGTGTTGATGATATCAGAAACTGAAAAATTATGGCTTATGGTTACCTGCTGCAAATCTCCATGTTACCCCGTGGCCTCATGACAGCAAGTCTGAATGAATAAGGATAATTTCTGCTGCTATTATGGTTAGAAATGCAGCTGGAACCAGCTGGCAGAAATGCTTAGTTTTGTGGCTGTAAAAAATTACCAGGTTACAATTAGGACTAGGTCTGTGTATAGAAAATGAGGAACCGATGAATTAGCTTTACAACTGGGTCATTTCCTCTTCAATGAGGCAAAGAAAAGGTCTGGAGCCAGAATCTTCTAGTGCTGGAAACAAAGATGAGACCTAGAGGCAGCATGGACAGATGCTATCATATTCTTCAGATCTGAAAATACTGGCCTGAAAAATCTAATTTAAAATACCTGATCCTTATTCCAGTACCTATGTAGAAACAATCCTTGCAAACTACAGAAAACTACAGTTTGTATTCAAAATCCTAGGCCTAATCTACCCTACCTCCAAGAGCCCAGGAATACTAAACTACATGCTCTTCCTGAGCTATCCATCACCTTTTGCCTGGGGGACTTGCAGAATGAAGAAAAAAAAATTGTCTGATAGTGCCTCCTGCTTGAAATCTTTCCCTATTTCAAATGTTACTGATGTCTTAATGCTAGTATAGAGGCCGGGCACAGGTAAATACTCTTCTGCTGCCTTCTCTGGTGCTTGGTCTTTGAACACAGCAGATCTTCAGTCCTACAATGGGACCTGCTAGGTAATAACAACCTAAAATATTCAGTCCTTGCTACTCTGATGCTAAACCTAACCCAGCAGTTTCCCTATGCTGGCAAAGGGAAAGGATGCCTTCTGGTTTGGGTTTGAATATGAGTTGTTCTGAACATTATAATTTAGTTTAGGTTTACAGGTAGCTTCAGAAAGAGAGAAATTCCGTGGCTTACTCTACAGAGAAATTCTACTTGCCCAAATCCTGCAAGCTCCAAGGGATTGGAGCTAGGACTCTTTAGCCTGGAGAACAGAAGGCTGAGGGGAGACCTTATTAATGCTTATCTAAAGGGTGGGTTGAAGGAGGATGGAGGTGGACTCTTTTCAGTGGTTCCCAGTGACAGGACAAGGGGCAACGGGCTCAAGCTGGAGGAAGAACTTCTTTCTGGTGAGGATGGCAGAGCCCTGGCAGAGGCTGCCCAGGGAGGGTGTGGAGTCCCGTTCTCTGGAGATCTTCAAGCCCCACCTGGATGCTCCTGAGTGATGTGCTCTGGGCAGCCCTGCTTTGGCAGGGGAGCTGGACTGGATGGTCTCTAGAGGTCCCTTCCAACTCTGACAATTCCATAACAATTCTGTGACAATTTTTAAGATCGCAGAGAAATGGCTTATAATTGTAAGTCACGGTTCTTTCTTCAGGTTTGGGCAATGCTTCCATCTGAGGAATCCTAGCTTTCGCTTTATTACTGAAACTCAGTTTCCAGTGAGGGAACCCAGTGGATGTAGGTAGCAGAGACACAAGTTTTACACTGGGTGTGATTCCTGCCATGGGTTTCAATCGTCTTCTTCAGGGTAGGCTTTAGGCAGTGAAAGCTGTGAAGCTAGATTTGTTCCCGAACCTTACAGCCACTGGGAGGGTAGGATGTGGGGTGAAGTTAGTAGGGGAAAAGCAGCTATGACTAGTTTCTTATCTCTCATCAGACGCGACTAGTTTAAAATAGACTCGGACTAAGCAACCTGCAACTCGTGGGAACCATAAAATGAATCATAAACCAGCCGACTTGCAAGCTACTTACCTCATGTTGGTCATGTTGGCAAGTTCCTGGAATAAGAAAAGTCCCTGAAGTTCTAGACTTCCTCTCCCCCAGCTTACCTCTGCCCTGAAAACAGGTTCTGGAAGTGCTGAAACTACTCATCACTTGTTTTTTTCCTACTGGCTGTGTCCTTCGTCGTACCTGTTACGACTTGCAAGGTACAACCACAGAACTATTCAGAGATTTCCTCCCCCGCAGCTTCAACCCTGGTAGGGACATTTGCCTCCTTACAGAAACAAAAATAGTTTCTATCAAATGAACCCATGAATCTGGAAAAACATTTAAGATTCAACAGTAATATTGTTACTTTTTATCCTTTTCTGAAAGAAGTTCTGTCAGTACACCTAACCATATTCCTAACTATGATCTGAAACAGAAATCAGAAACCATTTGAGAGAAAAAAGTTCATTGTGAACTATTTCTTCCTGCTAACTACACCTCTCCATCTTTGTAACAGCAAGAGACTTGCAAGACTCAGAAATAAACCTCATTTTAGATTTCTTCTCTTCCTGTCCTAAAAATCCCAAGCGTCTGAAAGAGATGCTTACAACTCAAGAGAAGTTACTTGAAATTAACCTGGCCCTGGATGTTAAAAACAATAAAAAGAATTTCTATAAATATATTAATAGCAAGAGGAGGACCCGGGAGAACCTCCACTCTCTCCTGGATATGGGAGGTATCATAGTGACAGAGGATGAGGAGAAGGCTGAGGTACTGAGTGCCTTCTCTGCCTCAGTCTTTAGCAGTGGAGTAGGGTGTCCCCCGAGTCCCCAGACCCCTGAGCCAGCAGTGAGGGGCGGGAGCAGAATGAAGCCCCCGTAATTCTAAGGGAGATGGTGAGGGACTTGCTCCAAAACCTCGACATAAACAAGTCTATGGGCCCAGATGGGA
>JAOQGH010000012.1:51896944-51916517 GCA_025769975.1 Gallinago jamesoni
GCCTTGAACCCCTCCAGGGATGGGGCAGCCACAGCTTCTCTGGGCAACCTCTTCCAGGGTCTCACCACCCTCACAGTGAATAATTTCTTCCTAATATCTAATCTAAATCTCCCCTCTTCCAATTTAAAACCATTACCGCTTGTCCTGTCACTATGCTTCCTAACAAAGAGTCCCTCTCAGGTTCTCCTGTGGGCTCCCTTCAGATATTGGGAGGCTGCTAGAAGGCTGTTTACAGCCCAAAGGAGTATGGATGCCAAAATACTCAGCTGCAGCTGTGGGCAAAAATGTTTCTGGCCATGTCAGTAGCATGAAACTTCCTTGTTGGGCTCTTCGGGAAGACAAGTGTCCTTCAAAAAACCAGGGGCTTGGTTGTGGCAGAGCAAAGCCAGACTGTGCTTGTTTATGGTGGGGTACACCTTGAGGTTGGCTGTCTCGTGGCACCCTGCCTGTGTGCCTTTGCTGCTGCTGGATTTCAGGACGGGTGGCAAAGTCTTGCATGTAGCTGAGCGAGCCTGCTTTTCTTTCGTTTCCTTCGCTCTGGCCGCATCAAGAATAAAGCATTCACTTGCAGAACCAGGCTGGGTTTTTTTTTTTTTTTTTCTTCACATCAGACAAAGAGAAGACACTTTGGAAGGGGGAAGTCTCCCCACGTGGCGACTTACGTGACTTATTTTTCGCAGCTGTTCCACTTACCTCTTAAAAAAATCTGTGCATCCGCAAGAGCCGTGCGTGCCGCTTGCCGTTCCCCTCTGGGCTGGGGTCACAGCCCCCTGCCAGGGCGCAGGGAACCCGGGGGCAACGGCAGCTCCTGGGGTTGGCAGCTGTGGCCTGGAGCTACCAAAGGTGAAGCTAGGTAGGGGTGGGTGAGGGCAGAGCAGTTGGCACGGCGGGACGATCTGCCGAGACAGCTGGGTATCTCTGGAGAGCAGTAACTCCCTGCTCCCAGCTGCTGCTGCTGCCAGCACAACTTCTGGGCTCCAGCTCTTATTTTTTGTCCTTCTCGGCTTGGGGCTCGGAAAGAGGAGCAGCCGCTCAGAGGCTGCTCTGGTGATGCTGGGCTGACAGGCAGCAGCGTAGTTTCTTGCAGATGTGTGGTACCACCAGCAACACAAACCTCTCGGGTAGAGAAGTCACGACTCGAGACAGCTTCGTTCAGAAGACGTGGCACCTAGATTTATTTCTTTTTTTTAATCTTTTCTTTCTTTTTCCTAAAAGAATGCAAATATTCTTAGATATATACACCAGTTGCAGCAGCTGAAACCTTGAGGAAGAATCACAGAGTGATATAGGATTGGAAGGGACCTCTGGAGATCACCTTGTCCAACCCTCCTGCCAAAACAGGTCCAGAGAAGGAGACTCCACCACTTCCCTGCTCCCTGGGCAGCCTCTTCCAGTGCTTCAAGAAGCACCCACTATCGTTATGGGTGCAACAAAATCTGGGGCTTGAAAACCTCGATGTTTGCTGGCCGTTCTCCCTGCCCAGCTGAGAGAAAAGCACTCCCTCTTGGGTGTGTGAGAGGCAGTGTGTCAGCCTCCGTGTCCTGCAAGGTGACCAAGATTTAGAGGGACACCAAGATTTTTATTCTCCTCCTTGTGGGGCCTACCCCACCATTGCTGTTATTCCAACAGAAGCAGTGGAGCAGGAACAGAAAACTGAGAGTTATGAGTTCTCCAACTCGCTCCAACTTTTTCTTTTTTTTTTATTCCTTAAGCCTGGGATTTTATAAAACGCTAACTCCAAAACATATTAAAAGCCTGAGCTGCTTACAAAACCTCCAGCTCCACAGGGTTTGCTTATCCCTAGTAATTATCACTTAATATTTGGCCCAGCACAGATATCTTTCTTTCTTATAAGGATAAATGTATTTGTTTCACTGCTATCTGAGCTCTTTTTCACCATCAGACTGAAACCTATAGTTTATTATTCCTGGACAGAGGCCTACACACACTATGTGTTACTTCTGTAGTTCCCTCAGTCAGTGGGAAATGTTTTAGTATTATTATCATTAAATATTTTGCCAGACGCTGTGGTGTTCCAGCTTTCGCACAGATAGGGAGGGAGGGGATGTGTGGCTAAAGTGCAGGCTTAAGAGATGGGAGACAGGAGGTTCTTTTCCTTATCTGTGCCAAAATGCTCGGAGAGAAAATTCCTCTGGTAACAAGAAAGGTTATAAGGGCCTTAACTAGCTCCTATCTCCTTGTGCTCAGGCTTCTCAACCCGTCAAATTAAACGAAGCATTTTGTGGCCACAGGTGCATTTAGCAGTAAGTCTCTGGCTTAAATAACCTATGCAGTCCTTCTTTGCATCATTGTTTCTTGGTAGGCATAGAACAGTACAGGCCTAGGTTGTATTTTTAAAGGAGAAATTAGAGGATCCTCATTGCAAAGTTCATCACAGAATGATTCGGGGTTGGAAGGGACCTCTGGAGATCATCTTGTCCAACCCCCTGCCAGAGCAGGTCCACCCAGAGCAGGTTGCACAGGAACGTATCCAGGTGGGTTTGAATGTCTCCAGAGAAGGAGACTCCACCACCTCTCTGGGCAGCCTCTGCCAGGGCTCTGCCACCCTCAAAGCCTTTTCAGTGGATTTAGTGCCTTCTCAACCTTTTTGTTTGTTTGTTTGTTTACATGTATTTAGTATAAAGGGTCAATCTGGAACTGTGGATTATGGAGTTTAAATGCATGAGACTGTTACCAACTTATTTATTAATGCTGCAAAAATACAAACTAACAAATAAATTTGAAGTTTACATCTTTCAAAGTTTTAAGGCTATAGTTCAGTGTGGAAATGATAAGCACTAGGTGCTTTAATACCTACAAAGCATTTATGCAACGTGTACAAATTTTAGTATTGAATATTACACATCATAGTGTGTGACTCTAAGAGAGCGATGTCAGAGCTGGGTGCTGGGGGAGGCACAATATCACAGCAAAGTTGCAAGTGCGCTGATTTTGTACTTCTGACTCATCCTGTGCCATCACACTGCTCTCTGAATTTGTCATTCCTGGGCAAAGACCCTGAACCTTGTAATGCTGTGTATGAGAGTTGCCTCAACCGCTGCCCGAAAGTGTGTCCCAGTCATCTCATTTGGGCTGACCTGGCTGTATTTTCACCAAATATTCCCCCACCATTCAAAAGGTGCTCACACCAGTGGTGCTTTAGCAGGGGAGTTGGACTAGATGATCTCTAGAAGTCCCTTCCAACTCCAACAATTCCGTGATTCCATGATCCCGTGAAAAGAGCCAGATTAAACATTAGCAAAGAGCTGACCCTACAGAGTCAGAGAGCATCGAGGATCCCTAACTCCCGTAGCAGTGGTCTCCCCATGAAAGGGGAAGGGTTGAGCCCCCACACCTCACTCGGAGGTTCCCTTCTCAAACCTTCTGGTGGACCGACTTTTCAGCCCCCCTGCCCTCAGCCAGAGTTGCTCAACTTGGAAAATCAGGCCCCTTTAGGTGCGACCGGAGCATATTGATTTCAGAGCTGAACTCGAGGAAATTCCAGTCTACTATATTAGCCGTCCACCTGCACTTTGGGAGATGTAACTGGACCAGGGGAAAAAAAAAAAACAAACAAAAACCAAAAACCAAACAAAAAAAAACCTGGGGCTTGTAGTTTGGCAAGAAGGACTGGATGCAGGTGGATGTGGAAGAGCTGCATTGCCAAGTGCAATAGGATGCTGATCCCTTCCACCCTCCCCAGGAGCCGCCTGCTTTTCCCCCGGCAGCAGAGGCCATAAGGACCAGAAACTCAGGCGGTGGCGAGCAAGTTAATAGTTCTCCTAATGGCCTACGTGCGCTGCACGCATCAAACGAAATGAGTATGAAAATGGTTCATTACCTGCCCGAGATCCAAGGTCAGGTTTTTCAAAGGAATTTAGGTACATAAAGTTGCAGGTGGACAGCTAGTAATGTTTACAAAAGCGCTTGTGCGCCAGATTCCCATGGATTTCAGTATGGGTTTAGACACGTGGAGATAGAGTGTCTTTCGGCATCCAAGTCCTTTGGGAGGTGAAGTATTTTGCATTTACTGCAGCGTCCTGCAGGGTGCATAAGGATTATTACTATAGAGCAGCTTGTGTGCTGTGAAGCCAACACGCTGGCTTACCCTGCAGTGACTTGAGCATCTTCCCATCCCCGGTGGAACAAAATCTGTTACGTACATCCCACGTATCTACCATGCAGGGAACAAGGCCTATTTGTGTTCTGGAAACCTTCTCTTGAGTTTACTTTTCTTATTAAGAAGAGAAAAAGATGGCAGGGAGGGTAGGGGGAGAGAGAGAGGCATCAGTGTCCAGCACACAGCACGTTACCAGCTACGCTGCCAGTTAACGTGCCAGGATTCCCTCGCTCACACATGTTATGTTGTTTTGATGTAACTCAACGACAGTTGCGTTCAGCTGCTTCTTTCTATGGAAAAAAAAAAAAAAGCAAACAAAAAACAACCACCATCTTCAAAAGAGCAGATGAGCGTGACCCCATTTTGCATTTTGTTTCCCATTACTTTAATTGTACGTATATTGAACGTATCATCTATCGTGGAAAATTGCTTTCGTCTCTGTAACATCTGCAGGACAGTGCTACGGCGGGGACCAGTGCCTCTGCTGACGCAGCTCTTGCTTCTCCCCGATTGTTCTTCCCTTCCACCTCCACCAGTTTCAGACCCGTGCTCCTGCGGGCAGCCTGTGAAACCCCCCGACTCCGCTGGGAAGCCCAGGTGCTCGGCGGCACAGCGGGTCGGGCCGTTTTCGTCGAGGTGTCTCAATGTGCCTTTACTAGCTCAGGCATTCGGACTCCACTGTTTTTTTCTGCTCTGGGAGCATTAATCCTGCCTCTCAAGTGTACACTAAATTGCACTTTGCTTCCTCCGCCTCGGTCTGTTAAAAATTTGGTTCCGTGTTTTTATTAATACCGTTCAGCAGAGGGTTTGTTTTTTGGTTTTTTATTTTGCTTCAACCACACTCTCAACCCACTGCTTACACGTTGGTGATCCCAAAAATGATCTACAAGTAACGTACGTATACACACAGTGCCAGGGGAGGTTCAGATTGGAGATTAGGAGAAATTTTGACATGGAAAGGGTTCTTAAGCCTTGGAACGGGCTGCCCAGGGAAGGGGTTGAGGCCCCATCCCTGGAGGGATTTAAAAGAGGGGTTGCCATAGTGCTTAGAGACATGGGTTAGTGATGGTTTTTTAATCAGAGTGAGGTTGATGGTTGGACTAGATGATCTGAAAGGTCCCTTCCAACCCAGACAATTCTATGATTCTAAGATGAGTGTGACCCTGATGCCGAGGGCAATGCTTAGAGTTTCTTTGCCCTCTACTCCTTGTAATCCTTGCAAACCAGAAGAGCCCCTGGTTTGACAGCCGGGCTGGAAAGTTTGTGATTGATGCTGCAGCTAATTTATTCTCTGTTTAATCCCGTGGCCGTCTGTGTGGGGGACATGCCTGTCATCCCCAATGCCTTGGTGCACATGTTAGCAATGGGAGAAGGACTTGGTGGAAGAATGTAACTTCCTAACTCAGCTGCCGGGGCTGGCAGGGTTTGTTCCTCCTCTGGTCCACCATTTGTCTTTGCTCGGTCTTGTGACTGCCTGTGGAAATGCCCCAAATTATTTGCTTGCATTTTCACCTGCAGGACTTTAAATTAGAGACAGGAAGAGCATGTCAGCAGCATCGAAATGGATGTTTTTCTAATTGTGTGGTTGACTTTTTTAGCTGAATTTTTCAAAAGTTTTGTTTAAAGATGAAAATATACTAGTCGGGAAAAAGGAGGAGGTGGGGAACTGCAGAGTTCCACATGCTGAGCTCTTTTTAGTCCTATTTTTAGGGAAGTAAAGGCAGTTTGCTTCCCTTCAAATGAGCTGTCAGTTTGCTCTCTAAAGCGAGTGGAAGTCGTTCCGAGAGCCACAGAGATCCTGGGACACCCGCCAGGGACAAAGACATTGATGACAAGGTTCAGTACCTGGTCTTAACTTCTCACCTTTCCATTTTAATTCCACTTGGTACCATCCCCACGCCCCAAGGGGTCCGTGCACCTCGTGACGTGAGAGCCCAGGCTGATATTTGGGACTGAGCCTGCCAGCCACTTCCACACACTTCTCTCAGACCCCGTTAGTAACGGTGATGCTTTAGAAACATCCCAAATGTACGTGTGTGTGTGTGTGTGTGTGTCCTCGGCAAAGCAGGGAGAGGACTGGGGGGGTTTGCTTCATCTATTCTGCTGCTGCAGAAAGGAGCCCAGCTGTCTGTAGGTGCTTTTCGACTGGTTTGTAAGTTCTTTTGCTGAAAGTGAGGTTTTTGTAGTAGTAAAAATTATATATATGTATGTGTTTATATATATATATATATATATAAACCCCACAGTATATATAGTTATAAAACTAAACATGATCTACTCTGGTTTGCTTAAATCATAGAAATCCCTGGGCAAAATAGAATCCAGATTAGAGACAGAGAGAACATTTCCAGAGGCACTGAGCCCTGCCTTGCATCTCTTGTGTCCATCGCTTGTATCCAGCTCCTGAGGCACCATTCCTGACATTGTGTGCCTGTGGGATCCTTACAGCATTTTGAATCTCTCCTATATTGTGCCTTTTATCAGATTAATTGCGTTCCTCACAATTTTTGAATGGCTCTGATTTTGCGATATCTTGGGTAAGTAATATTTATCAGGGAATCTATTAAGGAGTGAATAAGGTTTTGAAAAGGAGTTAACCTGGATAATAAGTAAAGCTCATAGCTGAAATTTTTTTTTAAACCTATGAGGTAGTTTATTTAGTTCAAATGTCTAAATACTCACACATAACATATTCAGAAGACTCTGAGTCCTTCTCCATGAGGCATGCAAGTTCCTAAGTTCCTGGGACTTTCCATGGGAATTAGGCTTGCTAGGTATTTTAAGAACAAAAAAAAAAAAAAACAAAAAAAACACCCATAACAGAAATTGATGCTTCTAAATCACTTTTGGTGTTTTGCAGATGTTACATTCCAGTCAGCTCAGCTCTTATTTTAAGCACAAAAGGTTGTATTTTCAACTGAAAACTGGCGTTCTGGGTTTTTTTTGGGGGGGTGGCATTAATGGATTTTCTGGTCCCTTCCTTGCTTGATAGAACTGGCTTCCCTTTCTTTTTTTTTTTTTTTTTTGAATGGCAAACAGAATAGCCTTACAGTGATTAGTAACCTACTTCTTGATAAAACAAACTATCACACAAGTATTGTAAAGCCATAGATAAGAGGGGAGAAGCTTACATTAGTGCAAATGTAAACATGGATTTAATGTTTGTGTGTACTTAAGCCATTTGCACATTTACGCCTCGTTCCTGTGTGCAAACTAGGAGAAATGATAAAATGTGCCGAAAGCTGTGGAAATTGAATTGGAAGAGTCCTTGTAGATTTATTTAAAAATATCCCCAACACCTCTCTTAAGTTTTTCCATCCCTGGCTCTAATAAGTCTGCTGGGTCAATCCTCTGTTGAAGTCAGTGGGAGTTTGCCACTGATTTCAATGGAAATAGGTTTTGGTTCTTCTTCTGCTGTAAATCCCCTGTTAAGAGAATCCTACTGATCAGTGATGACTCACTCAGAAGCAGAACTTGTGAGCTGTTTGAAAAAGCCCTTTTCCATATTTAGCACCGCTTAAAATGTATTATTTTAAAAAGTCATATAACGAATTAGCTCAGGAAATACAACTGAAAAGTTCCCTTTTTTTCCTCAAACCCAGCCTCTTCCTTTCTCTTCTCAGCTCCTCCCCCCTCAAAAAAAAAAGTGAAGTATACAATAATGCCAGTAATTATGTGTTATGTGATTTTTATTGCCTTGCAATTTATTACAAATGTTTTTGTGGGTGGTACAAAGTATTTGAACAGGTTTTCAAACTGGTCAGAAATTTATTAAATATTGGTGATTGTTATTACAGGTTGTGTTTTATGATCTAAGGTTGATTTATACGTACAAAACCCAAAAGGCAGACGCGGTGTAACTCTTTCAGTGTTCTTCTCGTGGTAATGCTCCACGATGCACAGTGAGCATCTCCAAGCTGAAGGGGCTCTACGAAAGTTGAAGAAGAAAAAAGTGACCATTACTGAAGCGGAAACAAAAGCAAAAATATTCTGCATGCCCTGCTGCTTCCACTAATTTGGGTAGCGTTTGTAGATAGCCAGCATTTCCAGAGAATTATTTGCAAAGTTCAGGAAACCTGAACTTTAGATGTTGGATCCAGAACATTTCGTTAACCTCAATGTTGAAGGTCACTTGAAACGCACATGTAGAAGTATCTCCCAGAGGAGGAGTCCAATAATTGCTGTTATGGTGTATGTCTGATTAAAAATCTATATGATAGGTTCAGGGAAAGGCACGGGGCACATCATGTATAACAACTAGAACATAAGGCTACCCAGATTATTTCATGACACACACTTTTTAAACTGTGCAGTAATGAGTAATAGTCAAATAAGGACACATGGATGTATTTGCCACGCAGATGTCCTGCAGATCCCAGACTTTCTAGCTGATTTTCTCAGAAGTGCTGGTAGACCCTCCATATCCTATCCCATTTCAAATACAGATCATAATATCAACCACACCATGAAAGGATTCCCCATACATCTTCTCTCCTCATTTGTTTTATTTTCCCTGTTGGTCACCCATCAGAAATGATTCCCATCCTGATTCATTTGAGAACAGATAATCATGAACAGCAACTGACCGCAGAAAATGTTAAATTTGAACAGGATGTTTTCAGATAAATAAGAAACATGCTTCTGCCCGGAAAAAAAAAAAGAAAAAAAAAAGAAGAAAAAAAAAGGAAATCCAAAATGCAATGGCTGTTTATGTACATAAAGGATTTCCTGACCTTTCTTTCCCCCCAGCTGGTAGAAAACAGTAAATTGTTGATAAATTTGGAAATGCATGTGTGTTTCACCCTACTTTATGGTGGAAAATCTTGAGGGAAAAGGGCATGGCTGTTGCATGCACTCAGGTGGCACCACCTTTTCTCCCCAAGCCTGGCACAGCTGAGTTTATAGACATCTAACTTGCTGGCCCAGAGATTGGGCACTAATTTGTCTTCAGCTGCCAGAGGTAGCGGCGGCTGGGAAATGAGTCACATCTCCCTCTGCTTCTGTTGTTGAAGCAGAGGGATTACCAAACTAATGAGCTGCAAGACTGCCTAGGTTTCTCAAACTGTAAAGTCCCAAGGAAAAAAAACAAACCAAAAAAGTATGGCTTGGGCTTTGGGCCATCTCTATGTACTTGCATTGCAGCCAGCAGCAAAAGGTTTTTGCTTCGTTTCAGCCTTCAAAACTCATGGTATTTATTTTTTTTTGTTCTCAAAAGCAGTGCAAAAAGATTGGTATTCCTAAGCATAGAACAAAGTGGTCCAAGTGACCCTCTGGATTGACAGGAGAGGGAAGAAAAATCCCAAGAAGACATATATTCAAACCCATGGTGGGTTGCTGAAGGATGGTCTAAATTTTGATCTGAGTTCCATTCTGGCATTGAAAGCAAATACTGCCTAAACCAAGCAAGGATCCACATGGACATTTTCTCTTCAGCCCATTCCCTCCACCGGGCTGTGCCTGTCAGCATAATCCCAAACATTGCCTGAATTAAACCATGACACTGCACACACAGCTCTCCCCTAGGTAGCAGAGAAGAGAAATATCCTACAGTTTAAGCCACCTTTGGAAAGTTCTAAAAGCACTGTACTGATGGAAAAAGAAGTATCATGTTGAATGACAATAGGGGCTTTTATTTATTCATTGGTTGTTGGAGATTTTCATTTAAAAATCCTGTAAACTCTAAATCTTTGGCGCAAGTTTTAAGTCTCTGCTGAATCCATTAAAACACAGGGTTGTAGCAAAGAGGCACATCATCCCTTCTTTAGGCATTTAACTCCCATTTACATCAATGGAAATTAGATAATTCACACATCTGGTCCTTCCTCTAATGTTTCCAGCTGTGTCCTTGGGGTCCTGAACTTCAGACACTAAAAAGGGCCTTTTTTTAGTGCTAAGCAAGTCAACTTCAGAAGTCTAGGTGCTGTTACAATGAATAAAATTTGGCACTCAAAAGTGGAGGCACCCAAAATCCCTAATTATTTTTAATCTATTTTGTGTCTTCCTTTCCTTTCCAATCCTGATTGATTGGGTTTTGGCCTAGAACGCTTCTAGGCAGTGGACTGGTTTCAGAAATAAATACAATAATTCAGATGTCAAAACGAGCGTCAAGATCCACACTAAGTGCCCTGAGTGCAATCCAGAAAACACCTTTTATCTCTGGGCACATCCTCGCATCATTTATAGCCCGTGACTGAAACGCTGAATCCAGCGACATAGACGTTGGATCCTCCTTTGAGCTCTGTGACGCTGGGGCTTCGTCTCGCCAACCGTTCATCAAGGCCTTGTGGGCACATTGCTCTGCAGCTCGGAAGAGGGACACTTATCTACGGTGACATTGCACCCCATGGCAGTGCCCCAGCCGGTAGCCTTCTCCCAGACCCCTAAGTGCGTTTTTGGGACAGATAGCATGACATTATTTTGTCTCTTCCTGGACAACAGATCTAGACATCATCTGGGCAGCTTGATGGGTTGCCTCTGTCTCAGAAATATGGCCTTTCTAGGCACTAACTCTAAGAAGCCACCATGATGCTAAATTAAGACTAAGTGTGCTGATCATCTTCTAGGTACTGGCCTTTCCCAGGGACCTTTTTACACATAAAAGTGAAAAGGGCCAAGTATTCCTGGTGGAGAGACTGTGAAGGACAGCAGCTGAACATGGGTGAGTCCTGCGTGAGAGCTGTGTTGAAAACAAGGATGGGCTCATCCCCTCACTCCAGCCCTTCCATTCACAGACCAAGAGGGGTGACGGTCAAGGGTCAAAGGGTGACTGTCACAGGGGTGACTAAGCCAGGACTTTGCCCTTTTTCAGAAATCTAGGATTTTCAGTTCCTTTTACGAGTACCATGTCTGTGGTTCAGGCGTTCTTCTGCTTAAACTTTGCTACTTGCTTTCCCATCACGTTGTCCTGGGGTGGTGGGGCAGTAAACTGGAAGTGTGGAAATGCTCCTCTGAAGCCCCAGATGGGTTTCCCAGAAGTGTGCATGAGCCTCGAGCAACACAGGGTGGTTGCCTTGCAGGGTTTCACCTCCCTGGAAAGTGGTTGGAGGAGCTGCGGGCCATGGGGAGAGCACACCAGGAGAGGCCCTTTTCCTCAGAAATGGCTGGGTTTGAAGCAGGTGGGACCCCACGAATTGAGCCCACTCACAACAGACTGGTGACCTTACACGATGGGACCGAGCCAGGTTGTGACAGATGGTGTCCCTGGATCTGAGACTGGGTCCTGGCTCTTACTGTTTAGTTAATTAATTGGGAGGAACATACAAATTAACTTGGTAAATTGTGAATACAGTATAAGCCCTCTGGTTTTGTAGATAGCTTTAATCCTATGCTGGAGTAAAATGATAAGTATAATGTAAGTTGCTGGTAGATTTTAGGTTATTTCTCCTGGCCCTTGTCAGTTGAGTCATAGAATCCATTCTGGAAGGACACTGCTAAAAAGACCTACGAGCTGATGAGTTCAGTGGATAGGCAGAGCTGGTGGGATAGAGACATTCCTGGAGCTAACGTGTACCTCAGTTGGGTTTATCTTTAGCAAGTCCTCGTAGTAAAAATGACTTGGTGGAGTGCACTTTTTCCACAGGAAACGTAGTCACTGAAGTGACGTGTCTTCCATCAGGTAGGCTGGAGGTCTGATTCCTGAGGTGGTCTACGTAGTTAGGAAAGAAAGAAAGAAAAAGAGACAGAAATAATACCCGCCCTCCGCCGACACTGGCAGATGTCCCTGTGCCAGGGGGAGAGATGGGCAGACTGGGTTCCTCGCTGGGCTTTGGGGTGCAGGGCTGTGCCTGTCGAATACAAACCAGCAGCCTGTGGAACCAGGGACAAGAGGACAAGAGTGAGCGCTGGCCGGGAAGCCTTTTCTTGCCGGCACACCCTCCCATGCCAGCAGTCAATTGTCCCAGCTAAACCTCCAGAGGAATGTCCTCCTCTTTGGTGAGCTTCCAGATAATACACACACTTGAAAGCGTTTTTCTGTCCCAGCAGCGCATCAAAAGGAGCTGCCGGTCTCAAGGCAAGAGCCCCCATGCTCTTTGGTCAGTTCTTTTGAGATGTGGCTGACGCCTCCGTGCCAAGATAGTCCATTTACCTCCACAGTGGCTTTTTCCAGCAGGTTTCCAGGAATGAGAAGAACAGCTGGAGAAACTGGATGTTACGCTTCATTGGTGGGGGGAAATTCTCTGTACTGCAATATTAGTACTCACTGCCTGCTGTGGTCACCAAGCACTGTCATCAAGGAGGTTTCAAGGGGCTGGTAAGGAAGTGGGATGTACTGAAGCTCTCACGCTTGAGCAATTCAAGTCCAGAAGGGTAATGCAGGGAGTATGTTTATCATGTAAACAGTGAACTGGCTGTAAAAAGGGAAGTTTTATGCAGCGATGGGGCTGTGGGAAACGAGAAACCACAAATTAATGAGAAACCCTACCGAGGTTAAAGTAATTTACTGATTAATTTTGATTTCACTTTGTTTGGTCAGAGTGGAAGGGGGAGAAGACAGAGCATCGCATGACAAATCTTTCATTGGTGTGGGTTTGAGATTATTCATAAGTGAGACTAACCCACATCAGTACCCGTAGCTTATGCTGTGCCATTCTGCCAGGTGTTTTGGATGTGCCACCTGGACAGCTGTGTCTGACAAATTTTTTGAAATCTTAGTGGAAATCATCTCCTCTCTGTTTACCTGTAGAGCTCCAGTAAGGTTCACTGGTATTTATTCTTTAGGGGATTTTTGAGAGATAAATGACTAAAAATACGACTGTAGTGACAGTGTGACTAGAAGGAACCCGACTTCCCGGTTTGATTTTTTGGGACCTTCCAAGTATAGTTACAGGGTTGTGGAGAAAAACAGGAATCTCCCCTTTCTATTCTGCCCATTCCTCGCTCTCAAGGTCAAGCAGAACATTACTTCCCTCCAATATCAGGATTTCATCTGATTGCTCCTTTTTTTGCCAAGGCACTATTTTAGGGGACTATTTCTCCAGTTTCAGGAAAGGCTGGGAATGGTGGGATGGTGGAGGGTAGCTTCATTTTTAGGAACAGAGACGAGGCAAAATTCTTAAAGGTTGTGCTTTTTTTTGGTGAACCTTCTGGAAGCACACGGTCGATGCAATTTATGACCAAAATGCCCATCACTGATTATATAGGTATCAGAATAACAATTTGTAGCCCAAAACTGTGTCATTTGAGATGAGGGAGAGGGTTTTTTTATCAGGATTGGTACAAAGGTAAAAACTTAGTTTGCAACAGAGTTCTCAGTAGTTTGTTAAACCTTTGCCTGCCTGGAGCACTTGCTCAGAAGGTTAGCTGTGACCCCACTGGTGGTGGCAGAGAGAGCAAGGCTCAGGTCAGTGTCTCAGAAGCACAAAGGTATATTCAGCCCCAAGCGTATTGCTTTGTCCTCCACCGTGTCATACCCCTACCTGTGGGAGCACTTCCCACATTCCAGAGCTGGCAGAAGTTTTCAAGTTATCAAAACAGAAAAAAGAAAAGAAAAGAAAAGAAAAGAAAAGAAAAGAAAAGAAAAGAAAAGAAAAGAAAAGAAAAGAAAAGAAAAGAAAGCCACAAAATCGTGTCCTTCTTACTTTTCACATGTGAAATTCTCAAATTAAGGTACATGTGCTGCAACAAAGGCTTTGTTAAATGCTGGGGCAGTTGCAGGATGAAGATCCATTAACATCTGGCAAGAAATGGGTGCTTTATACCAAAGAAGAGAAACTAGGAACTTGCCCGCTGCGGTTTCCAGTGGGAAGCAGGGTTGTGCCCTCGCTCTGGCAGACTGTGAGATGCCAGGCTGTCACCGTACCGCTGCTGGGTGACACTGCTCGAGCCAACTGGCCACCTAATCTGAAAGACTGGCCTTCATTTATTGTGTTCCATCTTGAAGTGGTTTAGAAAATTACAAACTCCATTCCTGAATTTGCCAAGAGAAACTGGTGGGCTTTTCTTGTAGATACCCCAAGATATTTGTACAAACAATTTCAAATATTAGGGACGAGGTCTTACAAACTCTGGATGTTGCATCTGCATTCAGTAAACAATTTCATATAAACCTACTTCCATCTGCTTTACCTGCCATGTTTTCTCATTTCTTTCTCATCTTGGCCCTGTTTTAAGAGCAGGATCTTTAAACGAAAGCTTTCTAGTAGATCATCTATATCATTACATAAACATACAAAATTGAGCGCTATGGTTCCAAAGTATGACTTGCATGGTCACAGCAGGCTTCTGCAGAGATAACTTAGAAAAATTACCTGACAACTTGCTGCACTAATAGCACATTCAAACAGAAGAGAAACTTCTGGCTCTAGAGGATGTTTATGAGCTCAAGGACAAAGGAGAATTGAGAAAGAAACTTGGTGAGAGGTAGGAATGTTTTCACAGGAAAAACAGGAAAGTGCACAAACTAGCGACAGTCTCAGCTCTTCCAATCGTTCGTAGATGAAGAAAATAACAACCACCACACTATTGTATGAGAAGTGTAGAGTCATGATGACAGAGCACAATTTGACACATTTTAGGGCCTTCTGACTGCGCTGTGTTTTGGACAGCACTAATATGATGTTAATCTGCCTGCTTCATCCTCCGAAGGCAAATCCTTCACTTAAATGCTCAGCCTTCAAGGCTAAATCTTCACACGTGAGGGTACCTTTGTTTGCTCTCTTTATTCTAAAGCGGGCTGGACATGAAGAATTCAGGGCACATTTAGTTCACACACGTAATTTCCGTGGATCCATTGCTTCTAGCCCACAGCTGGCTTGCGTTTGACCACCTCAACACATGGGAAAAAGGAAAGTTGTTTGTTGCATCTCTCCCTTTGGACTCAGTGGCTTTTGCTGGCTGCAATGTAAGGTAATTTATGCAGTATTAGTGTAAAAGCAAGGTTGGAAAAAAAAAAAAAGAAAACGTGGGGCTGCTTCAGGAATGCTTTTCCTATAGCGTGGTCATGTTGCACTTGTATTTTATGACCAAATTGTTAATTCCTTGAAGCTGCGCTATCGCTATGATCTGGTAGTATACAAAGTTAATTTATTAACAAGGTAAGAGCATGTGAGAAAGAGACCAAATTCCCCTCCAGATTGAATCATATGAGAAAAAAATAGCTGGTTGGGAAATAATTGTCTCCTACACATGAGAAGTAACAGAGGGGAATTTTATAAATGAAGTGTGTGCACAGATTGAAAGCAAAACTTTTTAAAATATTCAGAACTCTAACAGATGAGACATGCCTACAATGTTGACAGCTCCTATCGAACTCTGCTTCCAAATATTTTTAAGTTTCCAGGTGATACAGATGCATGGCTTTTTTTCAGAGCCTCAGAGTTCACACTGTTTCATGTCTAGCAGTAAAATTCTGACTTTCTGTGTATACGACAAGAGACGAATTTGTGGTTGTAAATCCACCTTAGGTCAAGGGCAGATCTGAGTTCAAAGAAGTCTAAAGTTTCAGTTCGGATTTGTTTACTGTGAAATCTTGCCAGACCTCTATTGTCCATTATGTCCTTTATGTCTTTTAACACAACAATTCGGTGCTGGTGATTAATTCACAGGAGCCCACAAGGAGTCTCTTGATCATGTTTTACCACCTAATTGAAAATAAAATTGAGAGACTTCTTTTCTTCTCATGACGCTGATGGAGAAGTGGAGTCCCTAGGACTCATAAAAATGTTCCTATCTGTACCACATTTTATAACAATAAAACTTCTGATGGAGAAAAACCCATCTCCATGTTCCTGCTCCTCCCCGCTAATGATGCCTATTGTGCAACGCTGTCATTATAGTTGCTGGGTCTTATTAACCTAAAAGCTCTGATAATCCCTGTATCTAGACTGAGAAAGAGCTAGATACTTCTCTGTATTTACGAGGACAAGTTCAGAAGACCAAAATGAAGCATTTGGATCCATGAAAATCAATAACCACTTTTTTAAAAGGCGGGTCTTTTGCAGGCCTCTTGGCAGGTCACCAGTGTGGTCACCAGTGTGGTGGCTACGGTATTTATTAAAAGCATATCTAGAGTGATATTTCTACCATCGGGTGAAAGCATCTCAATATTCCATCTGGTATCGAACAGGAACCAGACTCTGTTTCCAGGGAGGGCTGTCTCAGGACCGGAATTTCACGATGCCTGAATCCAACAGCCCCACACACCTTCATCATTCGGCCTGAGATTCCCTCACTCCAATGGGCTGGTGGGGTTTGATTTGGTTTTCCCCTGGAGACCCAGTGTGCAGAAGTACCTCGAGTGGCTTTGCAGGGGTGGATGTGTCTTCAGCAGTACCGTTCATCGGGTAGTTCTCAGCCTGAGTGATCTGTCAGAGCGAGGTTCAAACCTGCCTGAAATCCAAAGGAGAGGTCTGATTTCATTGGTCTAGTAGAGGTTTCTCACAAAAAAAAAAACAGAGGTATTTTCAAGGTACCCAGAACCACAAATTCAGCCCCCATTGAATTTCAGTTTCCTCTGCAGGTCGTTATTGTTTTCACCACTTTATGGCAGTACTGGCCAAAATCAATCTTTTACAACTCCACTTCCTACTCACACTAAAAGAAAAAGGTTGGGGCATTTAATTAGAGTTATTTATATTTTCAAAATGAGGAAGACATTCTGAAAAAGAAATTGGTTTTGCAGCCAATTCGGGGACCTTCTGTCTACAAAATCTGCTCTAGACACTTTCCCACCACAACTTTCTTTCCATTATTAGGAACTTACACCACGTTGTATTTAGCTTGGTATTTTGCCAAAAAATGTTCTTTAGGTCTCTATAGTACAAAATCTGACAGAAAGCATAACACAAGGAAAAAAAAGGTATTTTTAAGTCCCTACTTTTTTCCATTTTCCCATCAGAAAATTTTTTAAAAAAATATTAGTAATATAAATCCATCTCTGTTCCAGTTTTTGCTCTGGTTATTTATACCCTTTAAATATGATCCGTGTAGAGAAGTCCAAAGTTATTAAATCCGTTCAGATAGTCCTTCAGTCTGCTCAGAAGCTGAGTGTACCTGGCACAGGCAACAAGTATTTCCTTTTGGTTTCTGAGCTAGAAGTAAGACTTTAAGTAAACGATTTTCTGCTATGATAATGATGATACTACCAGACGTCCTGAGTGGAAAAGGCCAGGGAGGTTCCGATCCTGACTCACGTTCTGATATCGTCTCTTTCTGTTTTACCCTAGGAAAACTCAGCTCAGATTCTGTCTGTGGTTTCCAGTAAGAAAGAATAGTGCTTTTCCTTTCTCCCCGCACAATTTTCCAGCCAGATTGACTGAACTACGGAAAGGTCAAATGGCTGACTCGGAGGGTGAGCCGTGAGTCAGTAGCACAGCTAGCATTGAATCAAAGCCTTTCCCGTCTCCCAGCCCCACCACCAGACAACACACAATTGCTTTCATTGACCGGCGAGCTCTCGTGAAGTCAGCGTTAGCTGTGGTGCACGCCAGCGCGGGTCTCTGAACAGCGTTCACATCCACAGCTAGCACGAGTCTGTCAGAATCAGGCACGCTTTCTACCAGCGATGGGGTGTGTGGCACCCAGCGGACCTCGGCTCCCTTTGCTTTTGCATGCCTTGTGTCCTCTGCACGCTGAAGTCCCATCCGTGCCCAGAGCCGACCTGTGCACGTCCATTCAGGGGCTGAACTGCAGCCTCCGCTCTCACTCGTCGGGTCCCGGGGCCTCCAGCAGGATTTCAGCTGCCTGCCCTTTACGGTCAACGAGGAGTCCCATTATTCCGTTCTGTAGCACTATGAGGTCATGCCTTGGAAAATGTTCAGGAACGCTGGACAAGATAAACTCAACAATCTAGTTTGACCTTAGACTCTACCAGTGTTTGGATTTAGCTGACCTATATGCATCTGCACTTATTTTGGCAGATAGATGTCTGGAAATTTTGCGGAGAGGATGATGGAAGATAGTGTAAAAAAGCAGAAAAATAGGTCTGAAAGGGAGCTGAAGCAGGCATTTAATCTAGCCTCATCTAAAGCAGCATGGGCTTTATCTACAGCATTTCTAGCAGGCAACTCAACTTCTATCCTCTACCTCCCCAGGCAATCTGTGCTATCACTTCACAGCTCAAATTATTAGGTTAGACATTAAGGGAACCCTTATTGCCCTCCCTCGTTGAAATGAGAGTGTGTCACTCATGTATATGATGTAAAGCAATAAAAAAAAAAAAATAAATACAGCTCACGCAATATGGAATGGTATGTATTACAAAGTCAATGACACAGAAGTAAATGTGTCTTCAAAAAGAATTCCCTTTCTCTTACAGCACCTTTTGCAGTACAAAGAGCCTTTTTTCCCCCCCTTTTTACTGAATAATGCCCGGTTCTGCCTTTCTCCTAATAAGGCTCTATTTACAAAGATTTTCCAAATGTTATTCTACACAACTGCCTGTGTATGTGAAGAAAAGGTAATGGGAAAAAGAAATAGTTTTCAAATGACACAGAAGATCTGACTTTTCAACTTTTCAAAGCCAGGAAATTAATATTGAATCATCTGACTGCATTTGCTGTGCTGTGCTGCGATATTTTAGCTCACAGAGCGCACAAGATAACCGCTGTTCAGAGACCCTGCAGTAACTCAGCAAAATAGGATGCATGGAGGATGACGTTTCTGCTATAAATCATCTGGTCTATTGTGTATATGTGTAATAGACAGGACCTGGGAAGCAGGGAAATATGGGACTGTTATGGAATACCAGAAGGAACTTTTTAGCATGTTTCTTTTACTGATGGCTGGTTGGCAGCTCAAAAAAAAAAACAAAAAAAAACCCTCCTCTAATATAAAGTCACCATATAAATTAGAAATGGAAAGAGCTACTATTAGATCATCTTTTCCATCCTCCTGTCACTGTGGAATTGTTCCCTACAGTGTGTTCTTGACTGTTTTGTCCAGTCTTCTCTGAAATAACTTAAGCAACAGGGTTTCCATTGCTTCTCCTTGGAATCCTACCCCACACTGTAGTAGAGCTTGTTAATAGGAAATGTTGCTCTAAAGCATAAATTTCCCTGCTCTCGGTTTCATCTCATTAATTCCACTTATACTCCCTTTTCTGGTCCTAATCAATTCCTTTGCCTCTTAAGTGTTTATATCCTCCTAAGACTTACAGGGAATTATCATACCCCAATTAGATATCATTCAGCCAAGATCTGTGCAAAGCCCATTCCCTTCATTTTCCTTCAGCCCACATCTAAGCCTTGGATCATTTTTTCCCCCTCTCTGAAGTCCCTTCAGTTTGTCATCGAGTCACCCTCAATTTAAGTTGAAGAGAGCTCTGGTCCCTACACTGCAGCTGGAGACGCGGCGATCGAGTTTCCAGAACACCAGCAATCCCCAGCCCACCAGAAAGTCAGATGGAGAAGACTGGCCACGCAGACCACTCAGGAAGAAGAAGAATCACAGAATCACAGAATTGTGGTGGTTGGAAGGGACCTCAGAGATCATCGAGTCCAACCACAAAAAAAAAAA
>JAOQGH010000012.1:51916617-51932167 GCA_025769975.1 Gallinago jamesoni
TCCACCACCTCCCTGGGCAGCCCATTCCAATGCCTGATAACCCTTTCAGTAAAGAAATGTTTCCTAATATCTAACCTAAAAAATTTCATTCAAAAGAAGAAGAAGAAGAAGAAGAAAATAGAGGAGAGTGGCCATTTGCAGGGAAAGAGCAACCTAAAATGCCAGCAAAACCACATCAACAGTGGGGAAGAGCCACAGCAAACCCCGTGGCAGTGGGGTATGGCACTTACGCCCTGGTTGGGCAGCCCCAGGTAGAGCTGGTCGGGCAGAACCCCCCCCCTGCATCCCTCAGGTAGGGCTGGCATCACCGCTTTGCTGGCGTCGCTAACCATTTCGCTGTCTCCCACATCATGACCTCATGAGTGGCCACAACCTGGGAGAGCGTGTGCTTCACTGGTGGACAAAGCCCACTCTGTGCACAGGTTGTTTTTTGGGTTGTTTTTTTTGGTTGGTTTTTTTTTTTTTTACCATGCAGCTGTAAAATTAAGGAGCAGGAGAGAAACCTGGGCTCTATCATAGTCTCCTGGTGGTCCACCCCCTCCGCCCAGGGTCTGGCAGACCATCCAGAAACGTTGCCGTTTTACCCCAGAAGGCAAGCGCAGGCCTGGGGTAGATCCAGAATGGATTACAACATCATCCAATTCACAGGGAGGGGTATTTTTGAAAGAAGATTAATTTTTTGTGTGTTTGTTTGTTTGTTTGTTTCTGGCTGGCCGCCAAAAAATAAATAGATGCTGTAAGTATACTGTAATGTTTTTAGAGGGCACGGTGATGGAAAGAGAAGGCTCATTTCCATATCCACATTAGAGAGTGGTGGTGGGGGGGGTAATTTGATTTTTGCCGTGGCGTGCAAAGCAGTCTGAGGGTGTGTAAGGTATAAATGCTGGTATTTCACACCAAAATTTCAGATTGGTCTGAGGAAAGCCGTGCTTCATTCTCAATCAGAACGATGTACTCTGGGTGTTTGGGCCACATTTCAGCATCAAAAAGCCTCTGCCTGAACCTTTTGTGACCTTCAGAGAGTTTTGCATAATTAGCTTGATTAAAGACACAGCACAATTTTAGCACCAGGGACCAAAAACCACAAATTACTGAGGATCGCATGTTTTGCAAAATAATACCATTCATGTGATCATTTGTTTTGCTCTAATCATTTTTGAAATATTACTCCGTTGCTTCGACTCGAGTTGCCAGTTGTAACAGATAGCCAGTTCCCAAATCAAATGTAAGTAAGAATCTGACAAAAAAAAAAAATGTTTCCATTGCATGAGAAACTGTTATTGGATTTCTCTAATGTCGTAGGGCCGAGTTTGATGTTTGTATTAGGGATAGGGCTGAAAAAAAGCCCTCGGTACAAATGCTTCTCAGCTACATGTGCCCTTGTTTCACCGGGCCCTCCAAAGACTTTGCTTTTACCCTTTTGATTTTAGCGTGTTAATATCTCAAATTATCAGTGTGGCAAAGCCAATTAAAAAATAATAAAAAAAAAAAAAATAGAGCCAGAACATATGATCAGACAGAGCTAGGCTTCTGCATCCGTGGAGCATCAGGTCATCCTACGGAGAGCAGCTCAGGGGCTGCTTTCATCGGGGAGCCCTGGAGATAAATGTGGGGACTTGAGACAGAGGGAAATAACCTGTCCATTGATAAAAATAATACAATCCCGCACGCCCGTGGGGGGGCCACCCCCTGCGTGCTGAGATGATGGAGACTGCCTGGTTGTTTGCTCCCCGCTCACGCAAGAGGTAGTAATTTCCCACCGCCTGAGGGTGGTGGAAAGAAAAATGCTCAGAATGTCCCAAGCGTCCCGGGCCCAGAGGGAGAGCTCTTTTATAGGAACCTTCTCCTCTGCCAAACACCATTCTTCTGCCCTGCTTTGGTACGGAGCGGCTGCGCATCTCTGCCCTTTGCCTTCTCTCACAGGTTTCCTGACACACTCCCTTTCCCTTAAACAATATAAAAAACCAAAAAAATACCCAAAAAAGGGAGCGGGCGAGTGCAGTGGGGTTCACGCAGTCCCAGCTCACGTGGCTGTCTCCGGCCAAGCTGGCATCCTGCTCCTCTGCCCGGCGTCCAGTATCTTCCAGACCCAAGAAGGTGGCCAGCTGCCTTACGGAGCTTGCCCACTAGTTAAAGTAGCCCTGCCCTCGTCCACGCTGGACCGACAGCCCTCGTGGTCCCCTGGCCTGCTGCCCTCATCTCTGAGACCCTCTGCCGTCAGCGAGCAGGCTGCCAACGGGCACAGCTCAAGGCCTTCGTGTGTTAAAAGAAATTAAGGAAGTTGCAAAATCCGTTGGTACAATAATAACAGTGGGTGTTCTGACAGAAACCAGTACGAGCTGGTTGAGTGGCACATCTGGGACGGTTTTAAGGAGAAACTTGATTAATACCACAGATGACTGCTATTTAAAGCTACTCGTTTTGATGCTCGTAGTTTGGGGGAGGTTCAGTTTACCCCCAAGGAAAAAGCAGGAGTTAATACAGGCACTGAGTGTACGTGCTCCGCTGGACGGTATTATTCACTGGCAATTTAGATTTCATATTTTAAAAGCATGGAACTCGATTAGAATAAGTACAAGGAAATCCCAGTGGGGCAAAAAAAAGTGCAAGGGAAACAGCAGCAAATCCCTCTTCCCCCACAGATCAGAGATTTAACCTGAAGATCAGGTGAGACAATGGCATCTGGAAAGCAAAGTGAAGGAGAAATAAAAGGTCAAGTATGAGGTGTGGTTATACAGGAATCAGCTGCAGCTGGCTCTAGAAGAGTAACAAACAACAACAACAACAAAAAACACACAAACAAACAAACAAACAAAAAAAAAACCAAAACAAACAAACAAACAAAAAACCCAAACAATTCACCCAAGAAAGGTGGGATTTCAATGAGAAATGAACTGGGCCGTGACAGTAGATAAAGGTAGGAGAGGACATGAGGATAAGTTCACAGGACTAAATGCTGCTTGTTGGATACCAGGTATGACAGTGGAGTGCCAGTGAAAGAGGATTTTGGAGCAGATAAATACATTTGTGGGTTGGTCCTTTGTTGCTCAAAGATTCCTGTTTCCAGCACTGCTCTTACAGGGATGTAAGGTATGATCAGGGTAGAAGACTCTCAGGTCGGAAGAAACTCCTATTCCATAAAGTACTGGGATAACAGAATACTCACCTAAAGGGAGCGGTGCAAGATAATAGGTGGGATACTGGCATCACTGGGATTACTTTTCTAAGAAATTAGATATCGCTGTTATTAACCAGCACTAGAAAGTCCATTCTATTTGTAACAGATCAGAGGAAGAAGCTGGAAACCTTTTACTTCGAAGCTTCCCATGAAGCCTTGGGCAAGCGAGGAGTGAGCCAGCAATGGAGTGAAGGACCAGGTTTGCAGCGTACGGTTTGCGGAGAGCCAAGGCCATGCAGATTCTGGCAGGGAAACAGCTCCGCTCTCCTCCTGGCCCGAGCATCTCTCTCCAGAAGCAGGCCAGGGTGAGTCCTCCACTGGAACCTTTAACCAGCCCCGCGAGGCTGCCTGTGGCTTTGTGGGGTCGGGAGCAGGGTCCTTCCCGTGGCCCGAGAGAGGCTAAGGTGGACACAGCTGTTGGATGAGGGGGTTTCGGGCAGGGCTGAGTCGGGCACACGGGCTGGTCGCGGCACCGTATGGAATGGAATGATGCTATAGCAATGGATGCAGCGGATCTGATTGCCGTCTGGCCTCTGCCAGTTCTGGGCAGATGCAGCTCCTTCAGCTTTAATGGACTTACTAAATGAAGTGAAATGAGTTTGGGGTAAAATAGATCTACGTTAAGCAACGAGAGACTTGTGATTTGGGTGATATCTTTGTTAATTTCTCTTCTTTTTTTCTTTTTTTTTGGTTTAACCGAGTGCTAGCATGTTGTGTGGAGAGATGTTTTTTTTTTTTTAAATTCTTATTAACAGTTGCCGTTCTGTTTGTTGTAAGCTGTGTGTGGGTTCCTGTGCAAGACAAAGGCATGGCACTGCTCTGGCTGGGGAGTTTTGTGCCAGCTCTTCCCTGAGGAACTTCACAGCAGTTTTGGACACATTTCTCTTCACTGGGAGTGGAGGGAAGAAAAGAGAGCATGTGTGCACAGCAAAGGCAAACTTTCCAAACCTGTTTAATCTCACCATCCCCTTGCTGTGCAAACCCCGGCTGCTGTAAATGGAAAGGAGCTGGGGGAAGCAAAAGCACAAGGAATTAGAAGAAAGGAAACAAAGGAGAGGATGGGAGAGAGGAGCACTGAGCAGCACCCAGGCTACCATCACAGAGTGGTATGGGGTGGGAAGGGACCTCTGGAGATCATCTGGTCCAACCCCCAAATGATAGCAGCGCTGTCCTTGGAAAAGAAGAAGCCAGAGGAAATATTTAATTGCAGATAAAAAGACCTAGGGATTTAGAGCTGTGCTGCCTTTCCTCTGTGTGAGAATTCGCTTCCCGGCAATCCCTTCCTAGCCATCAGCTTTTCCTGAGAAGGGGTGGTCGGAGTCAACAGGCGAATGTTCTTCTAAAAGAAGAGCTCCCAGCTTGGCTTAACATGTACATGCCATTTTCCCTCAGCTCCTGACCAGCACTCAGCTCTTCCCATAAATCGATATCGAGCCCCTGGCCACCTGCCCCCCATCGAGGAACACTGCGGGAGAAGGTGAACAGAGTAGGGAAGGTAGGAAGAGGCAGAGAAGGCCAGGGCTGAAGAAAACACCAAGAAGCTGATTCCGTGGCCCTCCTCCTCTTCCAGCCTGCTGCTTGGCTGTGGCCGGAGCACATCTGATGTGTAGGCAGCGCCCAGGAATTCGCATGCCCTTGACATTCGCGGGAATATGCCGTCTGCAGATTTTAGAGATGCTTTTGTCTTGTCAACATGGGAAAGGGCCAGGTTCAGTCCAGGCCTGGGGGGAGCTGCAGATCGGGGAAATTGTCTTTGGAGTTGTCTGTATGGGCCAATGTAAATTTGAAAAGGACAGTGTGCTATTGTTTTACTTTTTCTGGCCACAGCTAAATAAAGAAAATATGTTGCAAATATAAGAGGTCTTTGAGCTACTTTCAACTTTGCAGGCTTAAAAAGACTGGTGAACTGGATAATAATCAAAGTTTGGGATTTCATTGTCCTATATGCTGCTTTGATGAAACATGGAGAAAAAAAATGCCTTTTAGATGTTGTCCTCTGTGCAGAAAGACACTGCTGATTCTTTCAGCTGATCTGCTGCCTTCGCAATTGCTAGCTGGCTGTCAAGTAGAAGTCAACAGAAGGCTGCACCACAACAGCATGGTGGAGAGGCTGGAAAGGTAGCCCAGAGAATGACGGCATGTGGTACCCACGGGATGACAATGTGTGACACCCACCTACCTCCACAGCAACTCTCCATGCCACGGCAGTGGTACACAGCAAGAGGAACCCCACTATGGTAAGAGCAGGGCTTTGGTGGCACAGACAAGAAGTTTGAGGAGAGATATGAAATGAGCAGAGACAAGAGGTCAAGATGCACTGTTGAGTGTGATTCCTTCGCCGCTCTGAGTCTTCCTCTCTGCACTCTCAATCACTCACTTTGCACAACTCAATCAAAGTTCCAAGCCTCGGGCCAGCCAACGGGAACATCCCTGCATCATTTCTCTTTCATGTCTAGCTGTTGGACCACGCCACCTGTCAGAAAAGGCAGAAGAAGGGAATCTCCTTGGCAGTGCATGAAAAGGGGAAAATGATCGTTGAACCAGTGAACTTCCTGTGGGGGTTGAGGAACCGATGAGGTGAAATTGCAGCTCAAGGCACACCAAGTGAGCACCTTAGCCAGACTTGCAGTCCTGTGGGTTGCCACAGCAGCTGTGCGATGCCAAGGGCCAGGGCACACACGTCTGCAGAGCTGCAGAAGGGAAAATACAGCATTTGTTCTGCTCTTAACTACAGTCGATTTCAGTGGAGTCACAAACGACCCATGTGAAAGGAAAAGCTTTTTTTGTTTTGATTTTTGGATAATTTAATTCTGTTCCATAGTTCTATCACCAATAACCTGCCTTTGAGCGTAGCAACAACCTGCATTACACTCACCCCAGAACAATCCTTAATAAAATAATTTTTTTCTAATATGTCAGATGCTGCTAGCAAGCTACTCCTCGGTGAGGACTGGCAGTGTGGAAGGTTTCAGCCCTTGGAGTTCAGCTGTTTTTAATTACCCACACAGATAAGTGTAGCCATTTATTTTCTTTGAACTGGGAAAGGTTGCTTTTCTATTTTTAACCCCTGAAGACAGCTGAGTAATTCAAACGAAAGTACCGAGTCCAGAAATAACCTTTTTTTCTTTTCACCCTGTGAGGAGCAAACCCAGGTTCTCACGAGCCGAGCTCTAACCCGTACCTTCTCAGTTCAGCTCGGTGCTCTTTTCCGAGCTCAGCCATCCCCGTAGTGTCTGAGACTCATCCAGCGGGGCGTTGAGCAACACGACGTGCATTTGTCTTTTAGGAGAGAGTCCTTCTGCTCACACAGAGAGGCACTACTTAGTGGGATTTTTCACTGAGCAAGACGCTACTCAACATGTATAAGGGTGGCAAGATCTGGTCCAAAACAAACACGTATGACCGATTTTCCGAAAGGGCTCAGCGTGTTGCCATTAATGTCACAATGGGGAGAGACTGCGTGCTAAGCACTTACAAAAATCTGGCCCTTGTTTGGACGTGAATGGGGGCTTGGGCTCTTCAGAAAATCTGGCTGCAATTGTGGGTGCTGAGTACTTAGGAAGCGGTGGTGGTCTTGAACCAGGGCTGCCATTACTCCCTGATTTACACCCTTGTCAGCCATTGATTTTTCAGCAGAGTTACACCCTTCTGGAACCGGAGCAGCCCAGTCAGGCTCCCGTCATTTATAAATCAGAGCACATATAGATATTTTATTATTTTATTTTGGTTTGGTTTAGTTTACTTTACTTTATTTAAAAAAAAAAATTTAAGAAAATGTTTTTGAAATATTACCCTGTTGCCTGAATCCGGGCTGCTCCTGACTGCCTGCCAGCTCCTAGATTAAATGTAAGTCATTACGGAATGTTTTCCTCACATGGGAAAGACTGGAGTGGCTCGGTGTTAGTTTTGCCCTCCAACATTAATTCTAATTACCTCAAAATGCAAACATGTTTGAGTTTCCAGCAGATGACATTATTTTCTCTTTGACATCAGACATCAAAGAAAGAAAAATAAACATGGGACAGTGACAGCATTAGGCCTCTAGTCATTTTTCAGAAGGTTTTTCATGTTCTGTTCCAGACTGGTTCTTCTTTAAGGCTTGTCTCGGATATTAGGGAGGGGAAAGGTTTACAGACTCAGAGACTGATGGAGTCTTTTCCCTTCCACTTCTCTTTAAATAAGAAGGGGGTGGGGGGAAAGAGAGAAACAGTCTGGTTTAGATCAAGGTTGGATGGAGTCTTGGGTTTGAGAGACGCACACACACCCCAATACTCGGGTTATTTTCTTAAATTTATTTTTAGCCTTTCTTCTGAGTGTTCATGGATGATACTGTTGCATTTAAAAGTTGCAATAATTCAAAGAGAAGGGGAATTTGACAGATGTGGAGTATTTTGCCTGTGCCTAGCAAACACAAGAGCAGAACCTCAGAATTTTTGCAGTCCTTCCGAGACATCATTGGCCAGTCAGCTGTCACTGCGGCATGAAAGCTGATGTTGCCAGATATTCCCTCTACAAGGAGCACTCACCCTTCAGACATTTCCAGTCCATAGGGTATGAATGAAGATGGACCAGCCAACGGAGCTGCCTCTCCCTCTGCTTTTCAGGGCATGGGGTGGGCTAGTTTACACCCCCATGGCTGTCATGGAGCTGTGGCGCTGGTGGCTCCGGGGCAACCTTCATGTACCCCGACACAGCACCAGGGTCTTCTGGCCTGCACCCCTGCCTGCACCCAGAACCCACGTCTTTCCCAGTTTTCTCCAGGCTCCTGGGATGACCCAGGAGCTCATTCTGGAGCCTCTCTCGGCGTCTGACAAATGGACACAATGCTGCTGCTCGACCGGGCAGACACCATGGAGAGATGTAAAGGCCCGGTGATGAGAGACCCTGACCGTGCTTTGGGGAGGCGGGCTATAAAAAAAGTCTATACCAGAGATCAAATCATGGGAAAATTGCAAAAGTCTCTTCCTGGGATAACTGGTTATTGCCGGACATGGCTAAGATGCAGTGGTGTGGTGGCAAAGCTGTGCAGGGAAGGTGGGATGACACATCTGGGGTACTTTCTCCTCGCTTTCTTGAGCCCTGAAGCTGACACGTGAGTTGTAGAAAAGGTCAGCTTGTGATGGCCACGGCCCGGAGGAGCGGGTGCCGTTGCTGTGCGGCGCGGTGCCCCTGTCTCAGCACGCTGCCTTCTTCCCTGCTGGAAAAACAGCTCCTTCCACTCCACAGGGCAAAGAGGAGGGTTGTGGGTTTTTTTGTGTTGGTGTTTTTTTTTTTTTTTATAACGCACACACCCACACACACCATTTAAAAAGTGTAGAAACAGATTCATTTTCAGTTAATAAATAACAATAAATAAATAAATAAGCGCCGCGCTCTGCAGTTGTTGCCTGCGGTGTGAGCTCCAGCATTTTGAAGTGTTCTCATTGGGACGCCACAAGTGTTTGCAATAAAGCTGACTGGCAAAATCTTGGGCCGGAGCCTCTGGGCTGCTCAGCCAGCTTCACACCCATCCTCCCCAACCATCTTCCCCTGCTGCATGCCCAGGGCGGCCAAGCAGATCCCCATGGGCCCTGCAAGGGCTGAGGGCTGGGGTGGTGGACATCAGCCAGCCCACCTCGGGCTCCCTGGAGCACATTCATCCTCCTGCCGAGGCAGCTGAGGACGGTGGAAAGATAACAGGGTGGAAAGACACGCTAAAATAACTTTTGCATCTCTCCTCTGTTCTTGCAGTGGGCACAGCTGCAGCCTAGACTCTGATGCCATCAGACTGACATTTTTCCAAGAGATTTTATTTAACGACTCTGTGAGACACCTGGAAACTTCACTGTGACGCTCGTTCTGTCATGGAAGCACTGTGAGAAGAACCACAGATCCCTTCATAAAAGGTAGAGAGAAAATACTTGATTGAGGAACATACTTTACGGTGACTCTAGCAGAGGTCTAGCAGGAGACATCCTCAAGAGCTCTTCTGAAAAAGAGAGTAGGGAAAACTAGAAGTCAGCATTTCCATTCGGGCACTCAGAAATTAAGGTTCTTAAAAACTGAGCTTTCAACAGAAAGTTGAACCAGCCTGGATGCTAATACTGGCAAAGCTCCGTGCGCTGGTGGAGCGTACCCATCCCCTTCGGGCAGAGTGTATCGTCTGGGGTTATGTTTTCAAAATTAGATAACCAAAACGTTCTTACAAATGGCTTTGATTACTTTCTGTCTGTACAAGACCAGGTTTTTGTAACGGAATGGACAACTGCCTGAGGAGAAATGGTGGTGGAGTACGTGAGTATCCTTTTTCGCACACATCAGTGCATATTTGGTATATGAGGTGGTGCTTACACAGTTTTCCTTTCGCTGTTCAGGCAGCCAGTTTTTAAAATGTGGCCTGTGGTGTTTCTGTTTCTTTGATGTTTTCAAATGAGATCTAGTTATTTTAGCATGTCCATTATATCTAATTCTCTTCTGAGGCCATCTAAAGGCTTCAGAGAAAATCTGGATCGGGTTTTATTTTGCCCATTTATTTTGCCCATCTCGAATTTAAAGGAAAAGGGAGCTGTATCCTCTGGTAAAATGACATCCGCCACCTCGTGTTAATGATGTGAGAGATCCTCTTGCTTCAGAAATGCACAGTCCTTCCTTTCCAGCTAGCAGAGGGCCCGTTAGCTGCTAGAAGTGTCAGGTCAATGAAGAGTGGGTGAGTTGTCCTCACCTCCCATGGATGCTGAGGGATGGGTAACAGGGTTATATGTACACATTTAGAGTCAGCCCAGTGCCTCACCCAAAGTCATAAAGTACCAATGGTACTGGAAGAGGATTACATCTTCAGTGCAGCCTGAACCAGACGTTTCTGGGACTCCACCGTGGGAAAAAGCCTTACCCAAATCAGTTTGTGCTCAGGTTGTTGCTATAAATCAACCGCGTGCTCTTCAGGATGTAGGATGGCTTGCTCACGAGAGGTGCTGGGCACCCCTAAGCCGTTTGCTGGGATCGTCACACGTACAGAGGTTGCCCAGTCATTCCTCAAGCCAAGCCCTCACTTTCACACAAAGCCGTACGAAATGATGTACATGTGTGATGGCTCCATTAACATGGCGTGACTGGGTGGAAGAGAGATTTTTTCTAGTGGAACTTCAGAAGTACTTAGGACAACAAGATACTCTGTGTGGGAGCCGTCTACTTTCCACGTGGAAAATGCATGATGGAGCTTTGGGTAGGATTGGGTATATTTTGCTGCTTTGAATTACTGTCTGGATGAGTCAAGCTGTTTTTTGTCATGTCTGATCTCTGCGGTGCTGGGGAATTATTATTTCTGTGTGGACGGTGCATTGAAGTTCCTGTTAATGGTCAGGTTCTCTTCAGCTGCAGATATTCATTTTTTAAGAGAAAATAAGTATTTTAAAATAACTCCTCTGTTATCAATACCTGTTTGGCAGTTTCACTCTTTGTGAAGCATATGTCTGGATAGGAGTCAGAGCTGGTTTGGGAAGAGATGGCCTATTGCCATACCCCCTTGCTGTTTCTTTAAAATCTGGCTGTAGTGCATCTTTAAGCTTTGTGGAGGTCTTTTTGTTGGGTTTTTTTTTCCTCCCTCTCTCTCTCTGTTCCATGCCTAGCAGTGGTGCTTTATACGTTCACTACAAATGCCTAGAAATAAGGTAAGGAATTTGGGCAACTGTAATGTCCTTATCTCTGTTGCTGGTGTAGGTAGAACTATTACCTGGGAGAAAAATACTGTTTTGTATGAGGTAACAGCTGCTGTTGCGGGAGGTACTGAGTGAGGCTGTGCTGCAGTCATTAATCTTGTGGTCCTCCCGTAGCCTTTCACTAATGAGAAATAAAAGCAAGAACATCACTGTTTGGGGATTAGAAATGGAGACTATGCTGGGATTCAGGAGGGAAGACCCAAATCCCCCACAGATAATAACTGAGCATCTTCTCAGATGAAGCTCGGTATTCTGAGTTAACAGCGCCTAACTAGTAGTAGTATCTCTTGCAGAAAAATAGTGTCCAGGTGCTTTCAGTAGTTGCTGTGCTTTGGACAGGAGGTGACCTTCACGTACACGTCCATATTAACTGGGGGGAGGGGTGTTTGTACAAGATAACCATCCCCCCTTGCTGAACCTATCTGCAGCCAGAGCCTTATCACAACCGTATGAATGCCAGTAGAGAGCTCCCATCACAAGCTGGTCTGCTATCCTGTCCGTTATCACTGCGCAACCGGTACACCAGGGAATGGTTGCAATGAAAGAAAAAAAAATTGTTCTGGTTTAGATATTTACAAACATGATGTTTTATACTTCCTTGAAATGTTAAGATCTACTGGAAAGAAAAACATACCTTCCAAACCCAAAAATGTTTGAGAAACATGAAAAATGTGCTCTGTGCTGCCCCGTACTACCAACGTTTGGACACTTGCTCCTATCTGCCAGAAATTAAGCTGGCAATATACCTACAGAAGTTCTTCATAGCATGTCCAGTTCCAGATGAGCTCCTTGGGAAACGCCACACAAGAAAGACAACAGGAATTCAGGGTATTCTAGTGATTTACCATGCGCTCTGTAGGAGGGAAGCGAGTGCCCTGGATGCCTGGCAAGGCTATTGTGTGCGCAGTGGTGATGCGCCGTGCAAACTGGGCAGCTGTTTCACCCCAAGGTCCTCAGGAGAAACTCGTTAAGGTAGGTTCTGATTCCTAGCCACTGGACCATGTCACATGTCACGTAACCTGCGTAGTGCTCCAGTTGTTCTATGTGGCCTCTAGTCAGCCCCACTTCATAAGATACCTTTCACTACGTGCCTGTCTCAGCACATCTGTGACCTCCCAAATGTGCTGTGGGAAACACAGACCAACCCAGTGGCCTTCTATGATGGAGTGACTGCATCAGTGGACAAGGAAAGCGCTATGGATATCACCTAACTGGACTTCTGTAAGGCCTTTAATGTGGTCCTGCACAACATACTTCTCTCTAAATTGGAGACATATGGATTTGATGGATGGACTATTTGGTGGATAAAGAATTGGCTGACGGTTGCATCCAGAGAGTAGTGGTCAATGATTCAATGTCTGGATGGAGACTAGTGGTATGCCCTCAGGGATCTGTGTTGGGACCAATACTATTTAATATCTGCATCAGTGACACAGACAGAGGGATCAAGTGCACCGTTAGCAAGTTTACAAATGACACCAAGCTGAGGGGCACGTCTCACACACCTGAAGGATGGGATGCCATTCAGAGATGGCTCTGGGGAGACCTTATTATGGCCTTTCAATAAGCTCCAAAGGGGGCTTATTAGAAAGATGAGGAACTTTTTAGTAAGGCCTGTTGCAATCGGACAGGGGGCAATGGTTTTAAACTAGAAGAGAGATTAGATTCAGACTAGATACAAGGAAGAATTTTTTTTGTGGTGAAACACTGGAACAGGTTGCCCAGAAAGGCTGTAGATGCCCCATCCCTGGAAACATTCAAACATCTTGTTGTGGGAAGAAGATCTGTGACCACCCATGTCCAACCTATCAAATCCTCCTGGCTAAGATACTGAGGATGTACTGGAAAGGCTGCACTTCTTCCTGGCTGAAAAGAAGTCCCTGTAGGATGTGCAGCTGCTTGGTGAGCCAAACATGGTGGCTTGTCCTCCAGCTTCCTGTATGATGGCCAAGGGGAAAGCAGCATGGTTAGCACTCATGGCAACTGCTTAACTTATTTTACACCTTTAAATAGCTATTTGGAGTGTAAAGAAGGTGAGGCCAAGGTTTGCTAAATTGGATAAAATAAGGATTCTCCAGCCATGCAGTTAGGGTGGTATAATTCCTTTTAATTTCACAAATGCTTGTGAAAATGAGAGCCTACTGCCATTTTGTGGCACCGAAGCAGCCTGGTGTTCAAATGCGATGAGCACTAAACAGCCCAGTCGAAACTGGGGCCTCTCCATCAGGCTGTTTATGTAGGATATCAACAAAGAGCTTCCCTGGTACTCGTAAAGTTCCCGTTTGTCCATAATCCCAGTCTTTCCCATAGCCTTTTCGTGACACGTACATATTCCGTGTGCATCCCGGGACAAAGCATGTGCATGGGCTAAGGTTCCTAGTGGAGGCCAGCACCCACAGATTGGGCCAGTGCTCACCCTTTTAACTTGTCGTTTAGTAAGAAAGCAAAAGAGAGATATATTGTGCTCTCAATATTACTGGGTTCAGCTGCGAACCGTGGGAAGAAACACTTCCACGTGTAAACGTAGGGATTGGGGCTGAGCCCGAGCAGAGAGGATGGAAGGAAAACAAGGACCTATCTCTATTTCTGGGATGATAAAATGGTACCAGTAGGCAGCAGGGTGTATTGACTAACCTGCTTGTTGGGAGAGGGGCAACGTTTCGCGGCGGAGACGTGTTGTAATAAGAAGTTCAGGGAATCCGCTGAGATTCAACAGCTGGTTCAATCAAACCAGTTGAAACTGCCTCCAATACCATCCTGGACCAGATTTTTCAGAAGAATTCAGCAGCTTGGTAGCTAAGCCCTTTTTGCAAAACATCTTGCCGCTTACTGTCACAATAGAAGCTGCTGGATGCTGACCACTTCAGAGAAGCTGGACCAAATGCGAGATGCCAAGCACTTGAAACTCTGGCACTGAGCTCTGCGGAGAATTTGATCCATTATGTGCTGCTCCACTTCAAAGTGGGTAGCAGCTTGTGACAACCATACAGCATCACAGCAAATGTCACTTTTTGTGCAAACATTTAACCAACAGAAAGCGGCTTTTTTAGCGTGGTAGTAAATTTCACCCAAATTTCAATTTGCTTTGATTTTTTTTAGAATTTTCACTGAATGGAAAAGAAATACTGGGTTTGGGCCTTTCTGATGAAAATATTTACAAAATTTTTCAGCGTAGCTTGGGGTGCAGAAATGACAGAGGCAAGTAGTATTTCCTGACCAAGTCTTGTTTACTGTTTTCTGATACAACAAAAAGAAGATTATTGGGACAGGTTTAAAAGCAGAAAGAGACATGAAACCTGTACCTCTGTTGTTTTCTGCACAGATTCATGTTTTAACTTTGGGAGAAGAGAAAGGACAAACATCTTCTCAAAGGAAAGAGGAATACAGTTCAGCACAGACTAAGAGCTGGAGTTCAACTCTGCAGTTTGGGTTCAGACCCATCTCCAGCTTTCAGTATAATCATTCTTTGGATATTCCTTTTTTTTTTTTTTAATCAAAACCAGGAATTATACAGCTGTTGAGATAAGAATAATTAAGAACAATGCATTTCCTTTTAAAGCTCCTCAAAGGATAACCTCTAATAAGATGAATTGAGCGTCTCATTCAGGCCACACACAAATGATGGCTCATATTTAGTAACAACATTTTTTGGGGCAAAGATAAGCTAATTTTGTTCAAGAACAGAGGGTGGTCTTTAAGCCTTGCATTTGTCAAAGGAACAAGCACTTTTTTTATCTACTGCGTATAATCATCCACAGCTCAAGAGGAATAATGTCGGGGGAGGGAAATTCGGGCAATGTATTTATGTTGGAGCACAGGCCTGAGCATTTGAAAAGTTAAAGAGACAAGGGGCCAGGCTGTGGAAACCTAGACTTACGTGTGCTGATGCCGTTGCTTCTGTAGGCACTCAGACTCGCAAATAAGTGCTGGATGATCTGGGATCTGGTGCCACGGAGCTCGTCTGGGTTTATAAGGAAAGTGAAAATCGGTTTCTCATAGCTGACATCTCTGCTGCTTTTCTTAATGCCCTTTATTTTCCCCCCTACCGACCTACACGGAGCTTCAGCGACGTCATCGCAGTGGAAAGGAGCCTGTGGAATGCTGAGGGATCCCTGTGGTCCTCTGCTCCCTCCCCAGACCTGCTGGGACCTGTGCCCTGTGGGTCCTTAACACCTGATGGTCCTGATCTTGCAGGATCCAGAAAAGCACAGTCAGACAAGGATTTAGGACCTATGTCTGGTACATGGTCCCTCTTTCTACCCCTCTGCTATGCTCTGGTGAGACCCTACCTGGAGTACTGTGTCCAGCTTTGGAGTCCTCAGCACAGGAGGGACTTGGACCTGTTGGAACGGGTCCAGCAGAGGGCCACGAAAATGATGAGAAGGATGGAGCACCTCTGCTGTGAGGACAGGCTGAGAGAGTTGGGGTTGTTCAGCCTGGAGAAAAGGAGGCTCCAGGGAGACCTTATAACCCCTTCCAGTACCTGAAGGGGGCTATAGGAGAGATGGGGAGGAACCGTTTATCAGGGAGTGGAGCCATAGGACAAGGGGTAATGGTTTAAACTGGGAGAGGGGAGATTTAGATTAGATACTAGAAGTAAGTTCTTTGCTGTGAGGGTGGTGAGACACTGGAACAGGTTGCCCAGAGAAGCTGTGGCTGCCCCATCCCTGGAGGGGTT
>JAOQGH010000012.1:51932267-51944515 GCA_025769975.1 Gallinago jamesoni
TGGTCTGGTGGGAGGTGTCCCTGCCCAGGGCAGGGGGGTTGGAACTGGATGGTCTTTAAGGTCCCTTCCAACTCTGACCATTCTATGGTTCTTATTCCAAGAGAATGTGGCTCACAATTTCCTCACTGGTGTGAATCCAGAGAAGCACAGTGAGGATGCTCCTCAGCAGAGAGCAAAGCACAATCTAGTGCTGGTTCTCCATGCTTGTGCAACGGTCCTCATTTGGAAGAGTTCACAGGGGAAAGCCTTAATATGGAGAAAAGGCAAGACATAGTGCAAAACATGCCCCTGACAGGTTCTCCTCCTCCCCTCGAGACATTTCACCTGAAAAAAGAGAAGTACCAGCTGGAGTTATAAATTATTCCAGCTCCTAATTGCCAAATGCTTCCCCTCTCCCCTTTGTATCTGTTACAGATGCATCATCCACATATGAATGTTTCCTGGAATTTGGTTCCAGAGATTTGAGCCTGTGAAGTTTTGGGGCCAGACTTACCCAAATGGAACTCCCAGGGAGCAGAAATTGCTTCTCTGTTTAAATCAAGAGGCTTATCAGGGAATGTTAAATGATTTTTTTACAGCCAAAAGTCAAAAGATCTGACCAATCTTTTTCTTGCTATTTGCTGCATAGCTTTCAAATTAAAAAAAAAATTAAAAAAATATCACCAAACCAACAAAAAAACCCTTTCCAGTCCCCCTGGTCCTCCAGACAGCCAAGTCTGTTCCTGTCACCACCCTTCTAATTACTGGAAGGACCCCACTTGGCTGGAGAGATCAATGCAGGATTGTTTTACACCAGCCCAGATATTTTGCCTGCTTAAGCAGAATCTAAAAGAGTAATAGAGTGATCCATTAGCCACTCAAAGAGCACTCAATCAAGCAGTGCTCTGCATTTATCCGTCATTTTTCACCACCAGCGATTGAGCATTCATTGATTACAAGCATTAATTAGGCCTAATCACATGCCTGCAAATGAGGCGTTATGAAAACATGAAAATGAGTGCTGTCTTTTAAAATGGGGTTTGGTGGTGAAGAAGGAGATGGGATTCTCGGGAGCCCCTCGTGCACAGGATTCCTAAAGGATCAGGCAGGAGTAACTCAGAGCCGTGGTAGAGTTTGCCAGACTCTGCAGGATTACCTGATGTGGGGTTTTTTTTTAATGTATTTGGTTTTTTGTTATCATTTTTAATCCAAGGTTTGTTTATGTATTTATTTATTTATATTTTTAAGGCTATTCAATTTACACAGATGCCTACACGTATTTAATAGATTTTAGCTAAAGATGAGGCCACCTGGTTTGTTCCTTAGGCTACAAAATCTCTGTTAGCAGCTCTGTGCCTGTCTGTGCTTTCCGTACCCACCGTGATGCATACCTAGCACAGCTGCAATACAATGTCTAAATACATAAAAGGGCTTTTTCTTTTTTCTTCTTTTTTTCTCTCTCAAGCCTGGTCCTGCTTTTCACAACCTCAACCTTCTTGTTTTTCACACTCCTCCATCCCACTCTAATTTCCATTGTTTTATCTCACCCGGCTCTTTCTGTCCCTCCCCTCAGCAGGACACAAAAAGAAAACCCCAAAACAAAAAAAACCAACAGGCAAAGCCTTCGTTTTGCAATGTTGCAAAATTGGGCGGATACGTAGGAAAAATATAAAAAAAAAAAAAAAATAAAGGGAAACCCAATCCTTTCTCCCAGCACCCATGGCTGGATTCCAGGGCCGAGAGAAGGAAAGACTGCAATGCTGCCTTCGCAAAGGCTGGCATGGGCACCTGGCTGCAGGGCTGCCAAAGGACCCCCACGTTAGTCAAGGACGAGAAGGTGGGGAGCCCCGGGGTGGTTGGGTGGGTGAGATCAGCGGGCATGTAAATCCAGGTGGCGTTCCCCATCCCGGTCCAGCCTTCTCCGCCCTTCCACCATGGATGGAGTGGGGTGGGGTGGACAGTAGATGCTGGCACTGACACTGGCTCAAAGGCTGTTCTTGGTGCTCCAGGTGGCTTGCACCCGGCATGGTCTACGCTGCTCCTGCACCATGCTGCAGTCCTCCCGAAGGCCCACAGCCCTCCTGTCGCTGGTCCCTCCACCTTCCCGAAGAACGTTGCTTTGTCCTTGACTTTCCTCTTGCCAGTGCAAACGAGGGGGGAGGTCGGGGAGGGGGGGTTGTGGGGGTCCAGCAGCAGCACCCCTGTAAACCAGACCATACAGCCCGGTATGCGGTGGAAACGCAATCCCTCAACGGGGGCGATAATGGTGATGATGGGGGATAATTGCAATGAGGGCACCGGAAAGGGAGCCTTTCAGCAGGGAGGGTGCTGCCTTAGCTCCAGCGTTGCAGTGGTTGTGCTATCTGACAGTAATTTGAGGGAAGGGAAATCTGGGCACCAAATGGTACGGCAAAGGACCCTTTAAAGCCTGTGAGCTCTGATGATGTGCAAATGGCAGAACAGCGCAGATGCTGACATCCTTGTCATCCTCCCTGCAGGGAGGCCCAAACCGGAATGGGTCCAGATATAAGCTGCTGACCTTTTGCTCCTGGAGGTGGTCCCCCCCACCCCACCCCAGGACTCGTGGGTAAGGCGATGGGCGAAGCGGATCACAGATGACCTTGCCAGTGCTGCTGCTGTTGCTCAACAGATGAAGCGTTTGGGAAATGCACGCGGTTTCTTGGCACGGTACGTTGGGTGGCAGCATCTGAGCCTCCGCTTTCTTCTGTCAGCGTTTAATGACCCCACAGGTCTCAGTGGAGTTGCCTCCATGTAAAACTGGCACATCAGCAAGCCAGATCTGGCCTCAACATCTGTAAAGCTGGATAGGTTCACAAGGGTTTAATTCCCTCTTAAGCATGTACAAATCACATGGGATGACACTGCCTAATTCCCCGCATTTCTACATAGCACGGTACTGTCACTATTCACTGGGAAAGAATTTCATATTTGCATTTTCCCAAATGCAGTAATACTGACATTGCTCATCTTCTCCTAACACTCAATAGCAATAACTTTTCTCTCTGTCTCAGGAGAAAAAGGCCCAGATTTTCCATATTGCATCGTACTGTCTACAAGGGTCCTCATCCTGGTTCTATCACCTCTGCAGGGAAGTGGAGACTAAGTGCACCTAACCTAAAAAATCAGAAATAAAAGCAAATGCAGGTTTTTGCCTATGCCACTCATAAAGCTGCAGGCCAACCTGAAGTTCTGCTTGCAGATGTCTATCGGTAAGTGCCACCAAGCAAAACAGGCATTGGAGGGCAGTTTGACATCATTTACTACTCAGTTACTGATTCCACCAGCTCCAAAGCTAGGAGTACTACAGAGCCTTTGGGGACCAGGACTTCTTATCTCAGGTGCAGTACTAATTATAGACTCATAGATAGCACAGACTCATAACCCGGCTTTTCTTTCAAGAATCACATGAGTGTCTCCATATGGATCCACACTGAAGAGATGGACCAGCTCAGTTGTCTGCACCATGTGCCACTAAGGGTGGTAGGTCTTGTTCTGAGGGTGAAAGTAGGGTTTTCCCCTTGAAGAGATGTAAGTTTTTAGGTTTTTACTTAGAAAGGTTTGTGTCCAGGCAGTCTCAGGAAAGAAGGGGATGTGCTCTTTAGAGAAGGACTCACATTTTGAATGGCCCAAGAGCATCCTCCTATGCTCCATGCCCAGTAGAGGGCATGTCCCAGCCCCAAGCTGATGTCTGAGGTCCTGCCAGGTAACTCAGAAGTGCCACAGGCCCATGCTAAGGCAGCCAGACCTACTGACATGGGTTTCCCACTGCGAAGGCATTGCCTAGGCGTTGAAGAAACAAGTGGGTTACAGGGGGTACCATCACATCCTTTCAGGGCAGGCACATCTGGGATTGACTGACAGACCGGGCTCTGCTCTGGTGCTTTCTCTGACAGTGCAAGGCACAATCTTGAAGGCCAGCATCTGATATCTGTCAATGAAGGTGTGACACTGCTCCCCAGAAGAGACCTTCTGACAGGGCTATCCCACTAGAGGGTGACCAGGAGGCCGCACAGGTGTTGCCCATCCACCCACACTCAAGCTTGCCCCGTCGCCCAGCCAGGAGAACTTAAAAGTTCCTTTTCAGCAAGGAGACCCCAATCAGTCAGTGCAGGGGGTGACAGGCTCATCTCCTCCCACTCGGAAACCTGGTTGAGGGGCCGTAGTGCCCTATGGAGGAGGCAGAGGTGGGTCACCAGGGGATGGTGCTGCCAACCCAGCTTATCTAAAGGCTGTGTCGCACCTGGGGCACGAAATTCGGCACAAAGCCACGCGCTGGGGCCACGGCTTGTTCCACCCAGCAGTAAAAGGGCCGTGGTGCTCTGCTCCAGGGTCGTTCCCAACCATCCAGAGGAGGGGAAGCTGGCTGCGGTTTTTGCTCCGGGTCCAGCTCCCAGGGGCTGCTGATCCTGTACCATTAAGCGAAAGCTAAGCTCATGAGCTCCACTTGTGTTGCTATTGTCTTTGCTGCTGTTTTTGTTGTTAATACCTTGGCCGCGGCCATTACGTCTGGTGTTTTTAGCGCGGGAGCCAAGACAACAGCATTAACCGAGCAGCCTCAGGACGGCGGGGGCTGCCAGGATGAGAAACCCTCTGATGCTGGGAAACAAAGCGAGCGTTTCCCCCCACCACTTCAAGGCTGTGACCCGTGGTGGCTTTCGACCGTGGAAGCCCACGCAGCCCCGCAGCCGGGCGAGGAGTGTGGTAAGTACAGGGGGGTTGGAACTCGGTGATCTTTAAAGTCCCTTCCAACCCAAATGATGATTCTATGATTCTATGATAAGTGCTGATGGGGGGTGCTTGGGTTCCATTCTATTGTTTTGCAAACGCCACCTGCTGCAGGTGAGGCTGTAGGTGTCGGAGAAGGTGCTTGAAAAATACACGGGCACCAGAACAGGGGGGGGGGAAAAAAAAAACAAACAGTTGGAGGACGTTTTTAATTGCTCCAAATTATTCGCAATATCAGTGGTTTCCTGTGACATCAAGCTTCTGAACATTGCCTGATTGCCATAAACTGCGGTCCATCCAATTTTCCATTCCCGGCTACGCCCAAGCCACAGCTCATCTGAAAAAGCTGCTCCTGCAGAAGACGTGAACCGGCTGGCAGCCGGGAGCTGACCGGCAGGAGGGGGTGACACGGAGGCACCTGGTATAGGGGGGCACTCAGCACCGGCATGGATGGCTCCGTGGGATTTCTTCCATTGAATTTCAAGAGAACCGGTGGTAAAAGAGCTAATGAGTCAAAGGGAGGAAGTGAGAGCAGAGGCGAAGGGAGACTGTGTGAAAGAGAGAGCTCTGCGGACTGCTCTGCCCGTGCCAAGAGCCGGGGAGAGTTTCTGTCAGCTGGTTGGGAAAGTCGAGCAGCTGGAGAGTACAACTGCCGTCTTGCCTGCGCGCCTGCATGTCCGCAAGCACCACTGCCCTCTTTTGGGGGGAACTAGACCTGTGCGTCTGCCTGGTCCACCAGCACACCCTCCCCTGCAGCCTGGGGGCAAGGAAAAGGGCACCTCTCCTGTGGCGATGCTGGCAGTGACCATCCCACGGGATGCCCACGCAGGCTCTGCTCAGCAAGGTTGACAGCCCCGTGGCCATGGTGTTACAGATGTGGCACATCAGCCTGCCAGCATGCTCTGAGCCAGCTGTGGCCGGCTCCTCTGATAGGCTCCAGCTCCTTGGGTGAGCAGTGCCACCAAAAAAAAGCCACAGTTCCTTCAGGCATGGCTTTTCCCCATCTCCAGCACCGCTGCGTCCCATCACCTGCCACGCAAGAGGAACAGAAGAATGGCTGAGCAGTTTTTGGCTCCAGCCTGGCCGCAGGCGGCGTAATTATTTCAGGTGTCTCACGCCAGTGCCAAGTTCTGCTGGAAACAGTACGTCTGAGACCTTCAGCATGGAGGTGCCGAAACTCGTTACATCGGGGCAAGGCGCACCTTGAGCGGCGCTCTCCTTCATCCAAGGGCTTTGCTGGAGGGCCCCTCTGCAGCTGCAAGGGCTGTCCGTAGCAGAGGCATAGATTCGGGATACGGGCCGACCTCCTGGTTCAACATATTTGGTGGCCTGTGTCCAGCGACAGTCAGATCTTTGAGGGAACATGTAGTGGTGCTGCTCGTCTCAAACGAGGGAACGCGTCCCTTTGAGAGCCACCTCATGCCCCCAGAAGTATCTGATTGCACTTAATTCAGCTTCCACAGCTACAAAATTTTATTGTGCCCGGTCACAAGCTGACAAAGTCCTTACAGTGACCTAGCCATAAAATTTGAGTTGATGAGTGACACTTTTTATAAGACCGACTATTTCATTATGAAACTTTTTGAGGTTGGAAAAAAGAAATCCCAAACAAACAAGAACATGCCACTATTAATAAGGTCGTCGTGCATTTTTTACATATCCTCCTTGTAGCAATTGTGGCTGCATGTAAAAGGCAAGCATGCCATGCCTTGTGATCGTGAGAGAGTGGCTAAAAAACATGAGTCACACAGTCGAACCTTGTGACTTGGTAGAACTAAGGAGGTCTCCTTAAAGGCAATTTGTGGAAGAATTGGAGAGAAATGCAATTTTTCAAGGTCAGCCAAAGGCTAATGAGCACTCTTTCATACTGCGATTGTATTGCCTGAATTTCTGTATTTCAAAGCCAGTCTAACTACTTTATTGCTGAAGCACTGTAACCGAAGAGGCTGTAATAATATTGACAAGTAATCCTGCCAGAATCTAAGATAGCATTCAGCATAATATGAAACATTTTCTCCTTTCCTGGACGAGTACGGAACAAAGAGTTAAACAAACGTGTGGTTCCCCTGAGTACCACTTATCTTTCTTCCCAAAGGGCATGTGTACAGATGCTTTGTAAGTTGGGTTGTCAACAGCTGAGGCTTGTGGCCAGATTCACATGTTCTCCACCTTTTTGCTTGTGAGCTGCAGGAGGCTCATCTCCAGAGGGACAGTTTTTCATAACTTAATTAGGTTGGCGCCATTCGTGCAGCTAGGGTTTCAGGTTGGCTCAGCTTTACTTCTGCTCCAGCTCTTCAGTTCAGGGGATTACAGTAGCACCGAAATTGGTTCTGAACGAAATAGTTGGCAACTACCCTCGGGTCAAGGAGGCAATTCACGTTACTGCTGTTGCTAAATTAGAAATAAATAAATAATCGATGTGCAGTCCTTAATGGGAGACTAAGAGTGAGAGACAAAATGGTTTTGCTGCTCCCCACTTGGTGTGTCTGTAGGAATACGATGTGGGGGTTTTTTTTCCCCATGAATGAACAACTCTATCCTAGTAAACCATTTTAGTTGAAGGAGAGCTCCGATTGCATCCTCTTAGCGCAGATTTGCACCGTGCTTAGTTCAGTGCAGCTTTAATCGGCCAGGAATCCGGGTGGGCTAACCAAAAATCAGCCAAAGGAGGAGCGTTCCCACTGGGGTTTCCAGTGGTTTAACCGAGCCGGTTTAGAAATGGATCGGAGTAAAATCACGGAGATTTTTCAGCCCGCAAAGAAAGCCCTTAGCCTTGCCTAGCCGTGTGCTGCTGAACTGCAACAACTGAAGGAGAAGGAGGTTTACAAGAAGCAGGGAGTGCAGACTGGAGGAAAAGAAAGAGCGGGGCCACCTCTCCGAGAACGACACTCTTTCTGCTTGGACTGGGCAGAATCTGTAGAGACTGGCCGAGTGACTCGGCTGACCACAGTTGGTGGTGTGAAATCTCTCCTCGCTGAAGCCAATGAAAACATCACGCAACAGAGCCATCCACGACCTCTCTGTGTAATTTATTATAACACTTGGTGCCAGCTCCCTCATTTGATCTGGTCTGAGTTCTCCTCCTTGAACTGTTGTGATGGCTTTTTCTGCTAGATGGAGAAAGATTTAGTAGGGACTGTGTCCGTCCTTCACACAGAAATTGAGGCGCCTCTGAATCTTCTTTGTGATGACAGGAATAAACTCCTCTCCGAAAGACTCTCACCCAGATGCAGTTTTGCCATTTATTGTGTGGCTTTTTGGCAGGTTTTTAACACTTCTTTGGCAGTCATGGCTTGGAGCCACAGCCAGCATTCCAGGGTCAGAGAGTGAGGCTGCAGTGCCCTGCTTCTCCTCTGCCCTCCCTTCTCCTCCATCCCACCTCCTGCTCCCAGCCCAGGGCACAGAGCTATCGCCCTGGCAGTTTTCCACTTACCTACAGCCCAACTGGGTATGACAGGCTGGCATTTCTGAAGCAGAGCTCTTTGCAGGATGCCCCATGAGCCTCCTTTGGCACAGCTCTCGGGCAGAAGAAAACACTGCTGAATTTAAGAAGTTATCCGTTTCCTAATGGACTGGAAGATAATTTGCCTTCTCATAAAATAAATCCCTTGCCGCTCCTTTCCAAGACAGAACTCATAGGTAACTACTTCAGCTTTCAGCTTTATCTACATCAACATTACCCGTTTTGCAATTTCTGTCTATCATTGCTTTGGCTTTGGTGGACAACAAGATGACCATGAACCAACAACGTGCCCTTGTGGCCAAGAAGGCCAATGGCATCAGGAAGAGTGTGAGCAGCAGGTCGAGGGAGGTCATCCTGCCCCTCTGCTCTGCCCTGGAGAGACCCCATCTGGAGAACTGAGCCCAGTTCTGGTCTCCCCAGTTCAAGAAGGACAGGGAACTGCTGGAGAGCGTACAGCGGAGGGCTACCAAGATGATGAGGGGCCTGGACCATTTCTCTTATGAGGAAAGAATGAGGGACTTGGGTCTTTTTCGTCTAGAGAAGAGAAGGCTGAGGGGGGATCTGATCAATGCATACAAATATTTAAAGCGTGGGTGTCAGGAGGATGGGGCTGGTCTTTTCTCAGTGGTGCCCAGGGACAGGACAAGAGGAGATGGTCACAAACTTGAATATAAGAAGTTCCACCTAAACATGAGGAGGAACTTCTTTCGTTTAGGGTGGCAGAGCCCTCTAAGAGGCTGCCCAGAGAGGTGGACATTCAAAACATGGACAAGTTCATGTGCAACCTGCTCTGGCAGGGGTGTTGGACTAGATGATCTACAGATGTCCCTTCCAACCCCATGTGATTCTGTGATTGCTAGGATTACTTTTTGTTCTTAATGCATTTTTTAACTCCCTTTTTTTCCTAAATAAGAGGAACCTAAATACGTTCCCCATTGAAAGACTGTTTCCATCAAGGGCCATATCTTCCATCACTGTGTTTCTTCATTTCACAATGTCATCAATACTCTTTATATTTTCCTCCTTCTTTGTTACCTATTGAGTTAGTCATTTCCAGTTGCTGCCAAATTTGGATAAGATTTTAGCTCAAGCACCAAGCTTGATTGTGGAGGGAGAGGGACTGACTAACCATTTCTCTTTTGTTTTTATTATGCCTGCACAACTTTCATTCAAATTTATTCTATTTAGATTTTTGTATCCTAACTAACTAATTTTGCTCATACTTTTCAAAAACATCTTTGATAGCACAGCCAGGTATATTAATCACTATTTGCAAATCTCCTCTCTTCACCCATAGAGAATGGAACCATGTCATAATTAACAGTCCCTACACAAGCAGCCACTTCCAGCTCAGGAATCAGTCAGCTATTACCTGCCTTAATGAGGTCCATAGTAAACTCATCTCCTTCTGCAATTGTAATTACTATGTGTATGTATTATCTACTAGCTTTAGAAATGCTAGGCTGTTTCACCACTGTATCAGTGGGACCTCAAAAATACTTTTCTCAAACTCAAGTCATCTATAACAACCGAGACGCTTTTTAAATTTCCTTTGTAAAAGACAACTGCTGAAGGAATGTCAGCCTTTTTCTTCCTTGGCAAGTGATCCTCAGATCTCCCTGTATGTCCTCTTGGGTTTTCTCTGTGAGAGCAATCACCCAAATTCAAGATTCTTTGCTCTCAGTGAGTCCCCAGAAGGTGACAGCACCCAGAACATGTTTGTCTTATTGCTTCTTCCATTCTTGATGAGATGATAGATTACAACATCCTGGTGTTGGAGGTTTTTCAGCCAGGCTAATGCCATTTTTTATCTCATTTCCTCTCACCAGTTACCCCAGCTCCCAGAATTAATACATAAGCATCTGAAAACTTATATGTACACATCTGAAAATTATTCTCCATTCTTTGAGTTTGTTATCAGATCAGCTTGATTCATTTTTGTTATGCCAAATTTGAGATTCCTCTCTATATGCCTTGAGCTGCTAATTTAAAATCATCCAGAAAATATGACCTGGAAGATCCCAGCTCCTTGGTCTGAGCTGTGAGGCACCTCATCTGGTCATCCTGATGCAACACAATCACCACCAGCTTTCAAACAGCTTTGGTGTTAGCTGGCAACAGCTAAAAGTGGTTTATTGAAGAGTATTTCTGAATGAGTAGCTTCTAAGCTGTTATGAAAGTCCCAGTGAACACCACCCTTTAACATTTTAACAAAAAAAAAAAAGATCCATCCCTACAGACGTGGGGTTTCAGACTGGGCTTCTTCCTAGCATTGTGATGCACATGCTGCTGCAATACATACAATTAAACTAATCCAGCTGTAGAATAAGATTTTGCCTTGCATTTGTCTTTTAACAAATATTTCTAGCTAAGTAAGACTGGAACTTAATTACATGAGCTTGTAAGTGAAAGAAAAAACATATACACGTGTGTTTAAAAATAGCATAGCCAAGTATTTTACTGATTTTTAGATTTACATAGGCATTTCTATATTTTTTTTTGTTACAATCAAAATTGAAATTGTTGCTGTTTTTTTTCTTTTACTGGTTAACATTTCCCTGCAGTTTTTTCCATGCAAATGATGCTTGGTGTGAATAGGAAAACCCAGCTTTAAAACTGTCTAGAAAGGGAAACAAGAAGCTGTATGTTTCTTGTGGAGTCTGATGCTGTGAAAATTTCACCAGCCATCTCTCAAAAATGTATGTTTCTAGTCTGAGCTGCATTTTTTTTTTGTGAGTAATGGAGTTTTGTGTCTTCATTTCGTGGACTCAGGTTTTGCGTTATAAAGAACCCAATTTTCTGAAGGCATTAACCATCTAACTTCTTGCACTTGGGTTGCTTTGAAGTGTTTCAAGTTGAGTCCCATAAAGCTGAAGCAATCAATAATTATTAGTTGTTCCATTGTGGGTTTGGTTTTTTGTTTTGTTTTTAATCAGGCCCCCATTAGAAGCTTGTGAGCATTTTTGTTTCCCATTCCTCTTTGAAATGAAGCCAGATATCAAAATCTGGAAGTCCTTTGCAAGATAGGGCTTCCACTCTTTGTGCAGCTCTCTGGTGACTTCACTGCCAGTGCCCGAGATGAAGCTATGAAAAGAAGACAAAAGCGCAAACGCTAGAAAACGGATTGTGCTTTTCACCGTTCCGATGGGGTTTTTTAACCATTGGCAAGTTTTGCCTATAGATAAGAGGGTTTATAGGGATGTACCTTTAGCCTGGCTTTGGCCCCCTTTACCATAGTACCTGGCGACTGCCTGAGCACCTGGGCTCGGGAATGAATCATCCGCACTGGCCTGGGAAGTAAACCTTCCCGGTGAAATAGCAGCAATATCCGGACCGGCCATCGGCTTCTATTCCGCTCGGCCTCAGCTGATATATTTCATATGTTTTTGTAGCTGAAGCCGGGCCAGGACTTCCCTAGCTTTGACAGCAGGGCTAAATGAGAGCGGGGAATTTTATGCGCCTCTTCCCACAGCATTCCAGTGGCCGTGCAGGAAGTCATTGATCAGTGGGATTTCGGGGACGTGCACAAGAAAGGTAGGGGTGTGTGTGTGGCCCGGTGGCCGTTGCAGCATGAGCTATGATGACAGCACCCTCTGATTCAATAAACGGAGGGATAAGAGACGGGGTGGTAAGCCACACACACCACGTTTGTGATGCAATGCTGTAGCCCAGCAAATGCAGTGTGGTCTGTTTTTAAAGCCCGTTCTATAAGGTGACATGTTTCTTACTAACACCATGGTTTAGATGTGGTCATAGCAGAGCGATTTTGGTTTTCCTGGAAAAATTGCTTAACGTGCTCTCACAGAAGGGTGAATTCCCTGACCCAGTGGGTTATCCTACCCTGGGAAGAAGAATGGGAGCTGACCTTTGGCAGATCACTTCAGGTTTGCTTCATTGTCCTGATAGGCCTCCCCAGTTCAAGAGAGACAGGGAACTACTGGAGAGAGTCCAGCGTAGGGCAACAGAGATGGTTAAGGGGTTGGAGCATCTCCCTGCTGAGGAAAAGCTGAGAGAGCTGGGACTCTTTAGCCTGGAGAAGAGAAGGCTGAGGGGAGACCTT
>JAOQGH010000012.1:51957229-51980822 GCA_025769975.1 Gallinago jamesoni
TGGAGCAACCTGGTCTGGTGGGAGGTGTCCCTGCCCAGGGCAGGGGGCTTGGAACTGGATGGTCTTTAAGGTCCCTTTGAACCCAAACCATTCTATGATTCTATGATTCCTTCTCCCCTGCCCAAACCTGCTTTTTTTTTTTTTTTTTTTTTCCTGTGAAATGCAGGGGGCCGGTCTGAAGCCAGCGAGGGGAGACGGGTGGAGATGGTGGGCACACAAAGCGGTTCTCTGCTTCTCAGGGTGGAAAGGGGCCCAGGTTATTAAATAGCAGGCAATTTTAGCATGAGTTGTTAATATTAGTTGTTTGTACTGGGAAGTGGTGCCTAGGGGCTCCCATTGCACTAATCATGTAACACAGCCGTGTTCCTAACACAAATAATAGCTTGTGTTTCAGCCTGCAGAGAACAAGTCGTCTCCTTCCCATTACCCCCCTCTTTGGGGGAAAAAAAAAAAAACAAACAAAAAAAACCAAAACAGTACGAAGATTGCACAGTTGAGCCCACAAAAATTGGGAAAGGAAAAAAAATAATTAAAAAATGGCACAGGGGCTGTCGTACGGTGCCATTGCTGACACCCAGCCAGCCCGGTCACTCCCTCAGCACCTTGGTCCCCCACCGCCTGCTCTTCCCCCACGGCTCCTGGGCTTCATCCCTGACCCCGGCGGGCCTGGTGTCCGCATTATTGGTGATTTTTTTTTGTGTGTGTCTGGGTGCAGTAATGTCACATCACCTGTTCAGGGTGGGGGGGTGTTTGTTTTTTTTCCTGCCTCGCTTATCAGAACCCCATTTAATGAATTCCACTAATTCATTTACAGCCTTGGCACTGAAGCGCAGACTAAAGGTCAACGGCATCTGCTAATTTTGGACGGTACAAACCACGACTGCCCTGCTACTTTTTTGTTCTCCTGAGGACTTGGCAGCGTTTTGAGTTTTACCACATGGAAACGCAACTCCTCCTTCCCCCCAGGCCGTAGGTTCACGCCTGCAGCTCTTCATCGGCCCCATCTCCAGTCGGGTTGGAGGACCAGAACTGTGCCCTGCAGCTCCCAGCCTTCCCCTACCACTGCTCGCCATGGCCCTGGTGCCCCATCTCACACCACCTGGCAGCACCCTCATCTGCACCTTCGACGCAGCGACCAAGCACGGTGATGAACAGGACAGGGGTCCACCACGGCATCTCTTGCCTTCTTCACCTTCATCCCAAGGTAGGTCCAGCTGGTGGAGGAGATGCAAGTGAAAAAATGAGCATGCATGGGGATGGTTAAAGGTTGTGGTGTGACAGCATGATGCAAGGGGCACAGAATGCATGTCTTTACTGCCTTAGTGGGTGGGAATCCCCCCTCTTCGCCCACTGCCCACGGGCGGCTGATGAGGCTCAGAAATGCTGTGTTCACCTCTAAGCCCCTGGTGGACATGGTCCTCTGGTCAGCACAGATCCTGCTACTGATATCCCCATCCCCACAGGTCTGCTTGTTTCTCCCACTGCTCCAGCGTGACTTCCCCCATCCCTGCTGCCTGCCTCCTGTTGGTGGAGGAAGCTGGGGGGGAGCTACTGTCACCACCCCCCATCTCTCCCCCTGAAAGTGAGCAGATGCTGGAGCACTGCCAGAACTCTGGGAGGATCTGGGGTTGCAGCACACGAGAGAAGGCACCATGGCCACCACCAAGCCCCTGGTTCTGCAGCGGGGTCTCCTTCACCCCCACCAGACCATCCCAGGTCACTCCTCCTGCCTCACTGGCTTCTCAGCTGGGCATTCTACACCTCTCCCTTCCACCCTTCGTCCTTCTCAAACCTTCACCTAAATGAGAAAAGCTTAATAACAGCTGAAGAGTGAACAAAAAAACCACGACCCCCAAAACAAACCAGACAAATGAAAAAGAAGATGAGCAAATAATGCAAGATTACCTCCTGGGTCTCAGAAATGTCTCCCCTACTTTGGCTGAGGAAGGACTAGGGCTGAAGCTGACCTCAACTGGCCAACATACCAGCAATGGAACCAAAAGGTCTGGAAATAAGAACAGCTCAGCCACCTTAAAACTACCCAGCGCTATGACTTCTTCTATGCTGTTTCCCACAATGGACTCAATCAATCTACTGAAGAGGAACGCTAAGTACTACTTGTGGCCAGCTGTGGAGAAGACCACATCTAGTTCTTCTGCAGATCATGCAATAACCCACCACGGTGGACACCAAGAAGAGTAACCCAGCCAGAAGAGCTTCTCCTCCTCCTTCCTTCCCAAGCCTGAGTCTGGCACAGCTCGGCTCTGGCCCCTCAACGACCGCTCTCGCAGCAGAGTCACCCAGGAACCTCTCTCTCCACCTTTCCCACGTGTCATCTCCGCCACGCTGCCATTTTCGCTTCTTTCTCCACCTGGTGCCCCTCAGCCAGTTTTCTGCAGAGAGGAGGTGAACGCCCTGTTTTGCTTCCCTGTGGGTTTTTAGGCTGTGAATGAAGTGAAGCAACAGGCTGGGAAGCAGGACCAGAAACGCCAGCCACCAGAAGTGGAAGCGATAGCTGTGCTGATTGCAACCAGGCTCTCCCACCCAATAAAAAAAAATAACCCAATAACCCAAACAACCCCATAACTCCCACCCCCAAGGAGATGTTTTAAAAGCCGAAAGCTAAGAACTTAAGTACAAAGGCTTTTGTGTTTTTATTGACATTGTAAGAAACATTTCTCTTTTTTTTTTTTTTCTTTCTTTGTTACAAAAGAGCTAAGTGGTTCTGAAAGCAGAAGTACAGTTTGTATGTACACAGTGCTACAGACCCTTCAGATCAACCTAAGGCTCGAGAAACATCAGATCATAACTGCAGGTTTATCAAATGAAGACCACTAAGGCCCGTTACAGCCGAACACTATTCCTACTGTACGTAAATGTATTTACACATTTTCTTTTTTTTTTTTTTAAAAAAAAAAGGATTACAAGCTTTATAAAAAAAAACACTTTTAAGAAAATAAAAAAAAAAAGAACACTTTTTTTTTTTTTTTTTGTCTTGTACATCTGCAGGACTGACAACAGTAACTGTTCCATAGGAGACATTCCACCAATCCAAGGACAATAACACGTGAATACCAGAGGTTTACGAGACGTCTCGGACACTATTAACAGTGGTATGTGCTATTAGCTGAACGGCGAGTACAGCCTCATCGGGAAAATTTGGCAACACATCTTGGTCCCTCTCTTTTACAGGATCAACACAAAATAAGGCACATACATTGCGAGAACATGATAAACAGGGCTGTTTGGAAGGACAAGCCGTCGCGCAACGGGCCCAGGTGAGCCAACCAGCCCTTTCACCAAGGGGTGGGCAAGGGGACAACAACTGGAAGCCAGCGAGCCAGCCAGCATCTTCATGCACGTACCATTTGGGGCTGTCCTCCAAGGGAAGGAGGGCATCGTCTGCCATGTGGATGCACGGGGCTGTCGTCCTCGCCAGCAAAGCCCCCTCTGGAAGCCCACTGACTTCTCTGCAAAACCCCTCTTTTTCTCCACCTGGGGGAGGACACCTGATGGACGAACTCTTGGGGGAGACCACCCCCCCGCCACCTTCCCAGCTTCACCTGGAGACACATGGGCATGCTTCAGGTAGGCTAAATGAGGCAGATGTGCCCAAGGCCAACAGTAATGAATCTGGAAGCCCCCCCCCCCCGAGCCATCAGAAGAAAAGGTGATTTAGACTCAGGCTGCAATGGTTTTTTAAAATAGGAAATTCACCATATTTTCTGCATTTTTTTAGTAGTCTAGGTGGAGCGGTGGGTTTCCAACAGCTATGGCAATGCCAAGTGATGTGCCAGAGAGACAAAAGCAAGCTTAGGCTGTGTAACTGGAAGAGCAGGAGTAGAGGGGTGCCAGCAAACTGGTAAGCAATGCTGGGGGGGCTTTTCCCAGACTGCCACACATGGAGGAGGACACGGTGAAGTCTCCGGTTCTTTAACTTTGCCAAATCAAACCGGGATGCCTGTCTGGAGCATGTGGGTTTGGCTAAGAGACACCGTTGGCCCAAGACAGGGGTAAGTGAGTGACGAAGGTTTGTCAAATCCAGGAAGGCAAATTAGCTACTCAAACAGTCCCTTTTAGCCTTGAGCAATATGAATGGCTCCTTCTGAGCTCTGATGGATCACATCTGTTAATAGCTTCCCAGCTTCAATTCGACCAGCAAATACAATTATAAACTGGAAAATTGAGTTTAAAAAAATAGGTTTGGGGTTTGGTTTTTGTTGGCGTTTTTTTTTTTTAATGTATTGGCTCTATAACAATAAAAGGCTTCTCTCCCAAGCTACCTACTCCCAAGCTGGTCATAAGTCTCCCTGTTGAAATTGTTTATAAACATGTAATTGATGGCTTAATAAACAGCCAGCGATTGGGTACCGAGAACCATGTGAAACCCATACAGCACAGCCCTTCCTCACACTCCTCCTCGCTGCTGTTTCTCTGCAGAGGTGTGAGCTGTATCCTGGTGCTGCCATCTTCAGCGTGGCCACCAAAGCATCCCTCCTTCCCCGCTGACCTGGCGGCATCCCTCCTCCTCCTGGCAGCAGGGCTCAAGAGGTAAGACCAGCAAACCAACCATCTGCCATGCCAGGCTGCTCCCGAGTCCCCGCGCAGCCCAGGGACCGCTGCAGGAGGGACCCCGGGCAGGGGCAAGGACATGCGGAGGGGAACCAGCAAAAAGGCACGAGACAGAGGAAGGAAGAGATGCTTGCTAAAGACACGGAGAAAGACAGGAGGTGGGTGATGATAGAAAGCTGTGGGATATTTACATTTGTCTTTATTTCTGACATAGCAGCTCACGGTGCAAATCACTTGGTACATGCTGTGATAAGCCCACATACGGCCCCAGCACTGGATTCCTGTGATGGTTTCCTACTGATTTACAGCTTCTTCCTCTAACAGCTGTTAATAGATCAATGCTGTCCTACAGCTTCACTGAGGTTGTATTCCTACACATTCCTCAAATGTCATGCTCTGAATCAGCTGGTATTTCATTTTTCTTTTTTTTTTTTACAGTCAAAAAAAATGAGCATTATTTGCCTTCCAGCCTATAGAAATCACTTTCTGGTGCTGCTCCTAATTTTGACTGGGCTAAAGTTTGTGTTTTTCAAAATGGACCACTCTCCCCCTTCTCATTGTATGTCTACTCTAACACCAGCTCCTTACAGCCATCAAACCCATGACTGCAAGCGCCTGCACCCCTTACGTCTCCCATAGCACCATTTGACTACCAGGATTTAACTGAGAAGTCTGCAAGGGCTGGACTTGCACCTTCGAGGAGTGGGTCTTGTAACTCTTCTCCATCCCAACCTGTTTACCCAGGAGCACGGTGTGGTCAGGGGTGCAGAGATGGAGCACAGTACAGCCAAAACCAAAAACCATGCCAGAAGAGCTAGAGCTTACGGAGGAAATGCCATTCACCTCTACCCGTGAGTAGCTCCATGACCACAGAGCCTTAGTGCCAATTCTTGCTGGTGTAACTGAGCCTGGGCACTGACCCACTGGTCTGCTTTGAAATGAAACACACAGTGGTGTCACCGAGAGAGAGGATGGGTTGGTCTTTTTGAATTTAGATTAGTTACCACATGTATTTGCTCTTCCCCTTGTTTCTTTGCTGTTTTGAATGGCGGTTTAAATTTCTTAATTTTGTAAAGCCTGGATACAGTGGAAAACATTTAAGATTAGCAGGTTCTTAGCATTTGTTTCCTGCTTGATTTACATGCCATGACCACAGAATCATAGAATTGTCTAGGTTGGAAGGGACCTTTAAGATCATCTAGTCCAACCATCAACCTCACTCTGATAAAAACCATCACTAACCCATGTCTCTCAGCACTATGGCAACCCCTCTTTTAAATCCCTCCAGGGATGGGGCCTCAACCCCTTCCCTGGGCAGCCCATTCCAAGGCTTGAGAACCCTGCCTGTGGAAACATTTTTCCTATTCTCCACTCTGAACCTCCCCTGATGCAACTTGAGGCTGTTTCCTCTTGTCCCATGGCCTGGGACTTGAGAGAAGCAACCAATCCCTGCTTCTCTACCACCTCCTACCATGGTGCTTTTTAAGCCTTACCTGTATGTGTTTACTTATTTTAAAACATATGAGCCATCCATGAAGCTGTAGGTACTAAAAGGGATGTGCAAGACAGTTCACCTGGAAAAGGAATCGTTACTGCGAATAAGATCCAGTGGCTCAGCAAGTTACATCTCAATATTTTGCATTTTAAAAAAAAAAAAATCCCCAGTATGCAATACTGCAATTTTGTTATTTCATTGTATGAAATGCTCCATAAGACCCTGATGGTCTCTCCACAAATGTGGTATGCATTGAAGGGATTACAGACTACCCAAATTGCCAAGCATGCCCATAATTTTACCATCCAGTCATTAAAAATAAAAATGGCTGAAAACCAGAATACCGAATGCTGCGAAAGATGAGAGCTGGACTAAGAAGAGCTTCCTGGTCCTCTCCTTCCTCTGAAATGGATTAAGCCTGACACAGTCTCACTATCATGATGTGAGGCAGTGACAGCTATCTGTGTGTATGTGTTTACAAAACCCTTAAACAGTTGCTAGGGATCAAAGGGCTGACAGGTTTACCTTTATTTTTTTTGCTTGAACCTCCTAATTCCTTATGCTCCACAACTCTGGAACTACCATGGCAGTGCATTTCTAAACTGGTTGTCCACCTCAGTGCGATGTATCCCAAGCATCCAGAGGGGATTTCATCCCTGTATGCTCACTTCACATTGTGCCTGGTTATTTTGTGCCTATACATTTAGGGGGAAAAGCTGCAACAGTTTTACAAGGACTATAGTTTCTTTTGAATGACAGAAAATTGCAAAGTCTTTTCATCAGACCTTTCTTTAAAAAGAAAAAAAACAAACCACCCCAAAACAAAACAAAAACATGCACTTCACACGTTTACATGGGTTTACAATTGAAAAAAAAAAAAAAAAAGAAAAAGGAAGCATACAGACATTCAAAAAGGGGAGAGAGAGAGAAAAAAGAGAGAGGAGGGGGAATGGGTGTAGCAATACTGATTCAAAACTGAAATGGAAGACAGTTTCTCCCTAGAACACTTTAGGGTTTTCAAAGTCCTTATTCCATAAAAGGAATATACTTGAAACACATCCCATTTAGGTGAGATGAGATTGCTAAAATACATACACAACTAAAAAATATGAGTCTTTTTTTTTTTTCCCATCTGTTATCTCCTAAGGGTTTTCTGTTTGTTTGTTTGTTTTTTATGTCTATTGCATAACAGCAAGAAACTTGCTTTCTTCTGCAAGTGAGGTCAACAAAGAGCTCATGTCCCCAATAGCCATGTTGGTTGTGCTTACGGGCATAGCTGGGAATGTGAGAGACGCTCGGGGGGTGGTGAGGCGTGAGGAATTGCGGGAGAGATTCTGAATGATGCTTGGGCTCAGGGCTCCCGAAATCAAGCTGACATGGTCCCCATCATCTACGATAGCATCGAAATCGAGCTGCACGCCCTCTAGGCTGTTGCTGTCAATGCTGTCGACCGTGCTCGACACTTGGTTGGCCCCCGGGGAAAGAAGGTCGGATGAGTTTGCAGTCGCAGTCCCCTGCAGCAGGCAGTTAGCTTCCGAACTGAAGAAAGAACCTGTTTTCATAGCTTGGTGGCTAAAGCCCGTGGTTTGGTCATATAACTGACCAGAGTAATTCTGCGCATTAGAGCAGAACTGCTGTGATTGACCTTGCATCTCCATCTTAATGGTGTTTACCCTGTACGTCTGGTTGCCATCACTTATGTGTCCTTGCTGCTGCGCCAGGTTGTTCCTCAACACGTTTTGCCATCTGTTGCTGCTGTAATTAGAGCACGGCTGGTAACTTTTGGCCACCAACAAACCTGAAGGCTGGCTACCGATGGTGTGAGACGCTGGTGGACAACTCTGCGGCCCTTGATACAGGCTGCTTTGTGAGGTAGGACTAACTTGCCCTAGCATCATTTGACCGGCTTGATTGACTCCCTGGTAATGAACGCCGTCTCCGACTGGTTGGTTTTGCAAATATTCCTGTTCCATCATATTCCTGTTCTGCATCCCGTTTGCCATACTGGTGGCTTGATCGTTGGATGCCATGGGATGGCCAAAATTTTGCTGGTTCCCACTCACTGGCACGTTGCTGCTTCTCAGCTTCTGCCCTTGAACCGCCACACCACAGGAGTTGTCCATTGCCCCGGCCATCATTCCTTGCCTGCCGATGCTTTCGCCGTAAGGCTTACTGGGCTGCACGCTGAAAGAACTACCGGCTCCGCTGCCAAGAGACGGGTTTTGCTGTAAACCGTAGGAACTGCTGGTCTCCGCCAGGTTCTGATAGCCGTTCTGCTGGGCCAGGTTGCTTCTCTCCAGGTTCTGCTGCTGAACCATCATATTGTTATACAGTCCGAAGGCCCGAGCCTGCTGCACCGCTGAGCGCTGACCGCATTTCAGTTTTGAAGGAGATAAGTCAGAGCTTCCTGAGCTTACTTCATTCCACTGAATGGGCAAGTCGCTCTTGTTTGCCTCGGAACCTGCCTGCTGACTGCTCGGTGGAGGGGCTTGCTCAAAGCTGCTGGGGTTGTTGTTTCCTAACACTGGGCCGTGATGCATCTTGTTGCCGTCTAGGACGCTGTTCAACAAGTGGTCGTACATGCCCTGGTTCTGGGAGTTCAGATACTGAACCACGTCATCCGGCAGGAGATCCTCGTCGTTCAGACTGCCACCCGCTTCCATCGTAGCAGCCTCCAGGGCGACGTTCTCGCTGATGCTGGGAGGACAGGGGGAGCTGAAGCCGCGGAAGACGCCACCCTCAGAACGGGTGTAGTTCTGAAGAACAAGGTTGCGCTTTTCCGTGGATGGAGGCAAAGCAGGAGGGTTAAAGCTATTAAGACTGTTGAAACGCTGGACTCTAGGGACGGAGAGGTTGTCAGAGGCTATTCTTACTGGATCGCTGGCTCTCCTCGTCCCGTTTCCTAGAGCATCGTGAGACAGAAAATGCCTCCGGCTGTAACCATTTGCCCCACCGTCACTACATCTTCGAGGGGCATTCACTGGAGGCAGTGGAGATACTCCGGACTCCCTGCAGTCACCCAAGAGTGCCATCCTTGTTTTGAGGCTCATCCTCTCCATGTTGGGCAGTGGAGTTGGTGGGGGTCCACCAGTAGCTGCTGCGTATTTAGCTTTCAGCCTGTACTGCTGGGCTGGGGTGAGGCTGAGAAGACTCGGCAGGTCATCACACTGGCTCGCTTCACTGGAGCGCCGGGAGGCATCCGTCGAGATGGGGTCATAGGAGTCGGCAACACTCACGTTCTGCGGTCTTCCCTCCGCCTGGGAGGCGTCGCTGGACCTCCGGCTGGAGAAGCAAGGTGAGATCCCAGAGGACCTGCGGCTGCTCAGGTAGGCTGAACTGATTGTGCTAGTATTGCTGTCCCTCCTGTTCAGCATGTTCAACACAGTGATGTCCGTACTTGAAAGTTCGTTCCTGTTGGGCAGAATAGTCATGGATCCTCCTACACTGCAGCTGCTGTTCGACTGGGTACCTGGAGGGAAAGTTCACAGTTAAAGAAACGGGCATCACCCAGAAACCCGTACAGAAAACACCCAGTGAAGAAGTCAGGGAGTATAGAGGAAGAGCCTGCAATGCCCCAGCAAATCACAGCAGTGCTCTTTCTTGAAAGAAGAAGGGATAAAAACTGTGTCCCTTAGGTTAAAAGCTAATTCAGAGACTCGAGGGTAACGTTTCAGTGTGAATCCCAGCATAAAATTTATAGGCCATAGCCACAAACTGTCATCAGCTGGTGTAGTGCTCCAGCCTGCAGTGCAGCTACGCTGACTGATGTGCCAGAAGGACACATTCGTAAAGGGAGCTTTTTATAGGCAAAATATAATTGAACAGCCATTTGCATGGAATGGCAAAATATACAAATTGGAGGCTATTCAAGGTCATTTCTAAGACTTCTTGAAATATTCTTGAAATAACTCCGAACAACTGCAAAACATCTTTGCTGGTTTCCTTGTTTTGTTTTGTTCTTAAGTAAACAGAATAACTTTCTTAATTTTACATAGTTTCTTTTAATTGAATGGGTTTCAGAGAACCTGGGCCGTCACTGCTGGCTGGAGTGCAGAATCCTACAGGCACGCTGTCGCCAATGTAGAGGCAGCAGGGAAGTACATATTTTGGCAACAAGCAGCTCCTTGTGTGAAAACAACTATGGATCTTCAGAATTCAATTATCTCACCTTGCTCCCATTTGTAGATATCTGCTCTTCGTGGCAGCAATATCTGTACAACTTACGTACGTGGAAGCAGTTTATTTAAAGGGTAGGCCAACACATCTATGCAAAGAGTGGCCTCATCTGAAAGACTTCCATACAATAAACTGGCAGATATTTATTTCATCTATTTCATTTATTTCCTTGCCTCAAAACAAGGGAAGATTACAGTGATCTGGGTCCAAACCTTTATCTATAGGGAATATTGAAAACGTGATGCATGGCTCCCCTGCTGGCTCCTGTTCCGTAAAACATGGAACGATCTAGACTTCTCTCAGGATGGGCAGTAGGACTGGTAATGAGGGGATAAACAGATAGTGATGAATTTATGATGCATTCTCACAGCTGCTGAGTTTCACAGGCTGCACTACTCGACTGCAAGGGTTGCAAGACTGAGCTAGCAAGCAAAGAATTTAAGGAGAAAAGGTGTTCCCATCCCGTTATGTGTATCTCACCATTTCCTATGAGAGGCGGCAAGGTCGGGGCTTTGGAAGGTGGAATGGGGTTCAGTCTTGGAAGCATTCCATTAACTTGTTTCAACCTTTCTAATTTCACTTGCTCCATCCATTTGGTCCCTGTCATATTCCTCCTGGCCTGTAAGCCAAGTGCTGTGGTGGCTGTGGAAATGGTAGAGTCCATGATTGGGGTTTCATCGATGACACTGAGGTCTCCTACGCTACCGCCACCGGTCAGAGTAAGCTCGATCCCATTGTTGGAATAGTTGCTGATGGGGGACTGTTCGCTGCTGCATGTAGACTGACCACCAGGGCTTGGCTGAGATGTCTGTTGGAGGGAAGAAAGAAACAAAAGAACGAGAGGACTAAGCAAACAACGTTAACAAAGGGTCTGCAGAGCATGGGGGTCTAAACGGAGTCAAAGAAAACCAAATGTAAAGAAAAGCTTAGCATTAAATGATGGTGATCGTTCATTAAGAGGCTTTCTACAAGATTGATTTTACCTGCAATGACTGCCACTGCAAGACTCACAATTAAAATCCACTTTAATATCTTGTTCATAGTTTACACTGTATCTACAAGAGACACGTATTTCACTTATTCCAGTAATTGCTTTTAACACTTCATGCCATTTGTGGAGCCTCTACTTCGGGTGTGTGCTGGTCCCAATTCAAACTGCAGGGCAACAAACCGAATCAGAACTCAGCTCCGATTTACACTGCCAGGCCCGCAAAGAGCAAACAAATAAACAAGACTCCAACAACACTGGAATTTGGGTTGTTGTTTCTTTTTTAATTAGGCTTGTGGCTAAAGAATGTAAGTATTTTCCAAGCTGAAGGCTCATTGTTACGAGCAGCGGTTGGCCTGAAATGTTGGCATGTAATAAAACGGGGACAAAGCATCCGTGCAAAAATACTGTATCATATTATCAGCATCCTGTGACCCTAGCAGCACGCTCTAACTTATACCATCTCTGCCTTTAATCAAGAAGGCGACAACCTACTGAATCAAAGCCTCCGTTTCCTTAGAATTTAAGAATTTAAATTTAAAAATTTAAGTACACACTACAGCCTGGGAATCTACGGGGATATAAACCACCGCAATAGCTTCTTCTTTCTTAACAGACAGCGTTCCCTGCTGCTCTAGCAGAATTCTTGCTGTAGGGAAACATGGGCTTGATTTGCTTTTTATACTCATAAAGTTCTCCTAAAAGAATGGGAAAATTTCTCTGACAAACTGGAACATTCTGACAGACAGACTGACAGCCAAAACAGACAGCAAGACAGACAGAAGTCTCTGGACATAGGATCATACTACCGGTTGTATCCGTGGGATCACAAATCCGTGAGGCATGCACTACCATTTTGCTCCCAAGAACAGTTTCCTGTAAGTATTTCACTTTGGTTTTTTTTTTTTCTTGGGGTGTTTAGATTATTTTTTTCCCGTCAGCCTGTGATATTTTTTTTTTTGCACATTTTACTGACGAAGGGTGGCTACAATTTCCAAGGTAGCAGGGAATGAAGACACAGATTCATGGCAACACTGTAGCTTCATCTGCCCCCGAGGAGTCCATTAAGATGCAATAACTATTTTATTATTTCTAACTTGAACGATGATACTTAGAATTTATGAGGCCACACTGAGCATGTTCATTTCCAAATCCTGGCCGCGGCCAATTTGGTGACAAGAATAGAAACAACTGTTATTATACAGAAGAGAGTTTGTGCTTCTGGACAAGAGCTCCACACCATATGGTAATGGTCAAAAGCCTGTTCTTGTAGCCATGTGTCAAGATCACAGTGAGAATAAGTTACAAAGGTAAGAACTGTATTATGGGGAATATACATTTCTAGATATGCAACACAGAAAACAACCAAAAAAGGATGTCTGATCTAGAGGAGAAGGTACAAAGACATTTCTGAAGACATTTCACCAATATAAGCCAGATTTTTCACATATTAAAGTGTTGCAAAATGCTCACAAGCACATTACATTTGGGAATGAGTTTGATGGATTGCACATTACTAAATGAAGGAATGACTGGACAACAGGCAGAATGCTAAAATAAAGACATAAATAATGTTGCAATAAGAAAAACAGCAGAAAAGTTAAAATGCCCTCACCTTATTACCCACTGTCCTTAGGAAGTTAGAACAAGACATTTAAGAGCATTAGACAGAAAAGACATTGGATTAGTCAGAAAAAAAGAAAATATATCTTATGTCATACAAACAGTGAAAAGCAGGAAATAAAGAATTGGTTTAGAGGATATGTTTCAGTGAGAAATATTTAATACTAAGCAATCAACATTCATACCCTTCTCCTGCATAGTATATTAATGTGAAAACCATCTATGCTCAAGACGCCTCAATAATGCTACAGATTCACCCAGCTAAGCAAGAGGGGAATGGGTTTTGTTCCTTTGTCATCTAAGGTAGTTAACACCAAAGATGGCAGAGGATCTCCTTTAGACTTCAGTGGCAGTTACCTCTGTGCCCTTGGAAGTTTCTGAACCCAGGATTAACGCTGCACAGCTTGGGCACGAGCCTTTGGCACAATACAGCAGTAACTCCTATTTCAATGAGTAATCACTTTTGAATTGCAGCATAATTAACACTATGAGCAGAATTTGGAGGGCTCATATTTGTAGTCCCCCAAGGGTTGGGTCCAGATGAATCCTTGATCCAGATGTGGAAGAGGATGGAGCAACTGCCTTTGCTAAGTCTTAACCCTTGAGGAGAGGACAGATGGCACATGAAGTGCAGGCAAATGAAAGAAGAACATCTTTATTTAAGATAGCGTGTCAAAAAATGGAATGGGGTCCTTTCAGTGTTCAAGGCTATACTGGCTTAACGCAATACATTAAGATAAACCAGTGAAGAAAAGACCTATAGAGACTCTTAATTAAGCTCAATTTAGTTAAATTGGAATTAGGTTAACTTGGTCAAGTTAAATTAAGTATCAGATTAACATAGGAGGCCACATCACAATAGAGATCAAATGTTAACAGAAGATCCCCTCCTGCTGTTTAAGAAAGTCAGTTTATCCTGCTTTGGTTTGATCCATGACCCAACATCCTTGATCCCCAACAATCTAATTGTTTCCCCAGATTCTCCAAAAATTATCATTATTTTAGTCTTTTGGATTTGGTTGTTTTTGCATTCTGGTTTTGAGCCTGCAAGATTCACATTCTCTAATTCTCTTCTGTAAACAGGAGAGTGGGGAAAAAAAAAATGCCTTTGTAAAAATGAGAACCGTGATTTTCGCATAATATGCTGATTCCAAAAGATGGAGCTTTAAGAGAAACAATTCTTGTGAGAGTTGCCAACACTGCACTTACTGCATATTGCACAGACTAGATGTAATCTTTCTATTTGCTATTTCTCGGGCTTTAAAAACATTTTACAATGTAAACGAAAAAGAAAACCTCACAAAACCTAACCTTGTGAGTTAAGAGTTTACGCGCTTGAGCATTTCACAAAGGGATTACTGAGCGAGTGGCTGTGAGAAGAAAAAAAGGACAAAAGGAGCACCTCGGTGTATTGCATACCATTGGTTTTTCCGACTTGACGGCTTTCACCTGGAGGCATTCTTCACGCTTTGAGGTAGTGTTGCTGAGGTCCTTCTGCTCACCAATTGCACCCTGAGTCTGATGGCCTGGTGACCGGGTCTGAGAGTGGCTGCCTGGGTCTCTCGGTGGTGGAGGCCTCGGGTGGATATCTCCCCGTTGCTTCTTGGTGACGTGCGCCTCGGGGCCATGCACGGTCTTCACGTGTTTCCGGAGAGAACTGGGGTCCGTGTAGCGCTTCGTGCAGCCCGGTATCTTGCAAACGTACGGTTTCTGCCAAGACAGGAAAAACACTTTAATTAGATTTAATTCCACATGAGACTCCTGAAGAGCTCCTTGGAGCACAGCTGGCATTACAGTTATATGCTTTCACAGTGAATTTGTTATCTAATTTATGGTCTCTACAGTGACTGGACCTAGTCAAACCTATTAGTTCTCTTTGGTTTTTACAGTACCCATTAATTATGCATAATTTACAGAGGGCAGAGCCTCTCATGATACCAACTGGCACAGTTTTGACTTATCATAGCAGAAGAGTCAACAGAGCTATGGCAATTTATGAAGGCTGGCCTGATTTTCTATCCTGTCCCTTGCCCGCAGCAGTCTCAGATCCCATTTCTAGTGTGCCCTGTACCTGCTTCTTGACATTCAAAGGCAAACAACCCCTTTCGAAACGCGTCGGGACGTTTGTTCAGGCAGGAATATCTGAGGAAGCATTTTTTCCTGGCTCCTTCAGATCACCAGTATAATGTCAAAGCACAGAATACAGTACCATAAGCATTTGCACGTGCAACTAGTGCATGCAGCAACACGTGCACTAGTACTATTAGTGCAATGAGCACAACTATTCACTCCTTTTTTTAAAAACCCACCTCCTTTGCAAATTTCTCTAGTTCACCAAGCAATGTAGAATAAAGTAAACTTACTGTTTTATAATTTAGCCAAGACTTTTTTCTTGTGTTATGAGAGGGTTACAAAGTAGAGTTGAGCTCTTCCTCAGGGAACAAAGTACCATTCCATCACTTTTATTACTGACTTGTTCCCAAGAAACTACTATTTTAAAGCCATATTTATACTATCCTTCAAGAATAAATAATAAAAAAAAAAGAAACCTCATGCAGTGTTCCTCAAAGGTCTGTATCAGGAACAGTGTGGTGAGTAGGACCCGGGAGGTGATCGTCCTCCTGTACTGGGCACTGGTGAGGCCCCACCTCAAGTGCTGTGTCCAGTTTTGGGCCCCCTACCACAAGAAGGACATTGAGGTGCTGGAGCAGGTCCAGAGAAGGGCAATGAAGCTGGTGAGGGATCTGGAGCACAAGTCTTATGAGAAAAGGCTGAGGGAGCTGGGGTTGTTCAGTCTGGTGAAAAGGAGGCTGAGGGGAGACCTCGCTCTCTACAACTCCCTGCTTATACATGGCACCGGGGAGCCTTTGATAAATGTAACATCTTCATGGCCGCCTAAGGCCTGGGCCTGCTTCCACTGATGTCAGTGGAAAAACACTCCCAACTGACTCGAATAGGATCAAAAACGTTGATCATGAGCAAGTTAAAGCTGACGCTGAGCTACTGAGGCAGGTTTGCTCAAGACACTATGGAAGTACAAGCCAGTTAGCTCTCTTCTACAAGCGTAAGGCATATCTGCATCAAGGTACGTCAGCTGGCTGTGAGTTACCTACCTACAACCAAAATGGCACTGTGAAGAAGTGCTGAATTGGGTCTGTGCTTTCCACAGTATTCATGGCACTCCTTAAGTACACCTTGCCTGAGAATATCCGTCTGTTTCGTTGTGAAATAACGGTGAAGGACATTTTTCATTTGCCCTTGCTGCTCCACCTACCAGAGACGATGTGCAGCAAAAAGTTCTTCTTGGTGACTTACTGTTAGACATGAGAACCTGATCTTAAAAGACAGGCAGTACGGGCCACGTCTTTACGTTTGTGAGGATCTTACTCACCAACTGGGCAATAAATAGACTGGTTCAGACAGAGAATGAAAAAAAAACAACCCTCCATCAGCTATTGGTGAGACTCGGTGGCCTTCCTTCTACCTTGATGACAATTCGTAAAATTGCTGCTGGGCTTCTGCGCAGTTGTTAGTTAGGCTGCTGAGAGCCCACAGCAGGGATGGGGTGAACTCAGAGATGTGCAATGCTCTCTGCTTCCCTCCTGACTCAAGAGATTCTGCAGGGACCAGGGGACTGGAAGAAGATGGGTACTCCCAGGAGATTTTGCCAGCCCTAGGGAACGCCTGCTAGAGAAGGATACAAGCCCTGTAAAAATGCTGTGGTTTCCAAAACACACTGTAAGCGTACTGGTATGCCCTGCCCTTCCAGTGCTTCCAGGGTTAGGCCAGAAGTGAAGGAGTACAGGGAGAGGTCAAGGAGGAGAGCCTGAGCCCTGAGATGTGAGACCGAGTTGATACGACTCCCTGTGTAACCTGAAATGGGGTAATAAAACAGGAACAAGGCATGAAGGTGCTGTGATTCCTGAAAGAGGGGGGAAGCAGTAACAGGAAACACACAGTAATAAAGAGGTGTTACACTGAGAGTTTGGGGGATGGCTGTGACTGCCACAGCTGGTTTGCTTGAGAGAGAGCACATTCCTTTCACTGCATCCCTACTCCACAAGGTCTGGTCAGGATGGAAAGAAAGAGAGAAATAGGCACAACTCAGAACTTACAGGGCAACCCAAATTTCCCAAACCCTGGAGACTCCTCTCTAGCTGTCCTTGGCAGGTGAGAAGGATGCTGTGGGATGCGGTGGGCGCTGTGGATGTGCAGCCACCAGGTGTCCCCACCAGCCCAGGCAAGGGGACGTGCTCCAGGGGCTGCGTCAGCCTCTCTGGCTCTGGGGGAGAAAGGCCCCAGCACTTCAGCCTGGATTAAAAGGCCAGGTTCCATTAGACTCCTCCTCCTTCAAACCTGACTTACACTTAATAAAATGACCCACAGCCTCTTTAGGTCCATATGACAACGGAATGACTGTGCTCATAAGACCCTTATCCTTTTTGGGCTCTTGAGGTTTTCTGTCCTTGTCCTCTGTAATAAATTGATACGATCACATTGTAAATCTGACTCCAGATTTTGTTATATTTTTGAAGCTATGCTCACTTACCTCATTGGAATGAGTCCTGTTTTGGTGCTTGGCCCTGTCAGATGCGTTGGAGAAAGCTTTGTTGCAGCCTTCGTGTTCACAAACGTATGGTTTCTCTCCAGTGTGAGATCTCAAGTGTGTTTTCAAGTTTTCTAGTCTGGAGTAGGCCTTTGTACAACCTTCAAACTGCAGACAAGAAGTAAGTCTGGATTAATTTTAACCTTTGGACTTGCAGGAAACAGTAAAAGCTGACCTGTAAGAGTTTAGCAACTTTCCACACCTTTGTAACCTTGCCCAATGTGATTTTGGTTTGATTTGTTGGCTTTTAATTTTACCCAGGCAAACCCGTGGGTTTCACAGCTCAAGTTAAAATGCTTCCAGCATTATGTAAATCTTCTCTTACAGGAGAGCACAGTATTAGTGTACGCCGTCTAAGACAAAAATCCTTTGCAAAGTCATTAGGAGGCTGGTGGCCAGCAATAATACCCAGATGTAGGTCTGTAAGAGAAAGTACTTTTAAATAATTAAGCAAACTGAGCCCTGTTTAATAATAATAATGCCTTTTGGGGCTTCTTTGCACTTTAAACTTGAGGAAGCGGGCCAAATTATCCAGTGAATCCCCCTTCCTGCAGCTCCTATCACCTGGGCGAGGTGGATAACGAAGCAGGCTCTTCTCCCAACAAATATCCAACAGGCAAGAGATGCTGGAGCATCTGTCCCCTGCCCAGCCCCGGGCTGGCCCGTCTGAGTCTGGGGCTCAGCCCCTTTTTTACTTACAGTGCATTTGTGTGGCTTTTCCCCTGTATGTCTCCTCATGTGGACCACCAGCATATACTGGGCTTTGAATGGTTTCTGCTCCCGGGAACAGTCCAGCCATCGGCACACGAACTCCTTCTTCTCACCGTGTATATGGTCGTTGTTTATATGCTGTTTGGGTAGAAGAGAGATTATAGCTTAACAGAAATGAAACACGGCTGTCAGCCTTACTGTCACTTTGCACTGGAATGGCACCACGGTCTCAGGTGTGAACCAGGATCCTCTGGCACTACAAGGGTAAGAAGATTGTCTGCACTCCGAAGCAATCACGGGGTTCAAGTCATAGATCGCACTGGAAGTCCACTAAGGCCCATGGATTTGTTTCTGCTGATGTCACCAGGCTTTGGATCGGGCCTCAGGGATACGGGCTGTTAAATGGATCCCGGAGAAGCTCATGCACGGCCCCCTCCTGTGATTCACATTGAGTAATGCTCTCCCGGAGTCAAGCCTTACTCCAGTGCCACTCAACACAAACAAGGTTTACAATAGCAGGCCTTTAAAAACATGTCCTCCATCCAGCCTGGTATGGTATATAACAATTCACTGTCGTTTAGACAATTATTCTATCACCCGATGACCCCTCCCCACCCGGAAAAGGGAATCGGGGAACAGAAAGAAACACAAGGGTTGAAATATAAATAGATTTAATAGACTAAGACTAAATAATTAACAATAACACTAAAGAACCAGTATTAATCCCGATACCGATATAAGATATATATCAGTATAAGATACAAGAATTCTACTCAGCCCATTGTCTCAGCAGGAAGCTGTGCACTCCCGGCAGGGACAGCAAATGGTGGACACAGCCAGCACAACGGCTTCAGGAGGAAGGGAAGTTCTCTCAACCCACCACCATCAAGGCAGAGAGAGCTACGCAGCAAACTTTTCTAATTTATATTGAATGTGACGTTCATGGTATGAAATAATCCTGTTGGCCAGCCTGGGTCAAATGCCCAGGCCTTGCTCCTCCTTGTCCCTGCACCTGGCAAGGCTCAAAAACACTAAGACCTCGAATCCCACAGAGCCTGGCTGGCTATAGAGTAGATATTTTCACAAATTCAGAGTCTTTTAGAAGTGCAATTTTCCCCAGTATTAGAAGAAAAGTTAGTCCTGTGTCTCTCAACCCAGGACACAGCCTTAAAAAAAAAAAAAAAACCCACACAGAATTGCTCAACCACATTTCCACCAAAATTTTAGCTCACCGTATTTTCTTTCAGTAAATGTACATGTTGTGGCAACAGAAAGCAAAGCCCTACCCATCGCAGTAACAAAAAAACTCTGAGCACAGAAGCATCCAACAAACACTATGGTTGGATGAGATGATCTTAAAGGTCCCTTCCAACCTAGACAATGCTATGATTCTATGATTCTATCCATCAAGCCAGCTTTTGCCACTGCCAAGTATGGATCTGCTTGAAAGTCTCTGGGAGCGACACCTGCCCCAGGCCTGTTGACACGCATGAACGTGTCCTGCTGTGGTCACTGTCTCCTGGCCGAGTGTCTCCAGAGATGAGCTGGGGCTGCCTACCTTTTACTCTTCCAGAAAAGTAGCTTGTTATGTACCCTTCACTAAGATCCTGTTCAGCAGAGCATTTAAATATGGATTTAATTCTTGCTGGTTTTGTTTCTGAGCAGAAATGGGCAGTCGAGTCAGGGCCAGCCTCAAGACTGGTTTGGTTTTTTGGAGGTTTGTTTGAATTTTTTTTCCGCACAGCTTAGAAAACAACAAAAGCATTATACAGGTGGACCTTCAAACTTTTAGGAAGGCTGGAATTTCAGCAGGAGCTACTCTACTCATCTTCCCCGACTCTTGGAGAAAAGGAACCCTGTCTCTGAGACTTTCCTGTTGCTCTATCTCCTACCACAGCTCGCGAGCTGTGCCACTAGATGGCCACATTTCTCAGCAAATGAAGATTATTGCCATTAACGTACTGGACAAAATCCTTCCAGATTTTATATCCGATCACAGCACAGGGGTGAAATCTATATCTGGCTCTGTAAGTAGCCCATAGGAAAAGCCAGCCGTACAGAAACTCAGTAGTTGATACTGGAACACAAAAATAATGCCAGTCTTCTCTAAAGTCCTGAAAACAATCAGAAACCCAAATAAAATCACTTATGTTCACAATTATGTGGCATTGCCATGGCAAACAGATGTGCGTTGCCTATAAAAGATGACTGCTCTTTTCCTCTTTCTGAAACTTTATTGCCATTTCTTAAAAGCTGCGATGGGGCGCAGAGCGCATGAACAGAGCAGATGTGCTGGACAGCGGACAACATGTAATCAGCAGGAATTTTTGTTTCAAATACAGATCTCTAGTCCATTCATTCTATCCACGCCTGTGCCAAAAATGTACAGATGCCCTGGGCTGTGAAATGGCATGGGAGCAGTACAACAAGGTTAACGTGCGCTCTTCTTTCCTGAGTAAGAAAAAAGTTGTGGGGCAAAACTCAACGCATTATAGAAATTCTTAGCCAAGTCTTTCTGTAAACATTACAACTGAGCTATTTGGTTAAACCAACACGGCCAAGAGGGAAATGAAAATTGAGGGTGTGACACAGGCTTTCCATTTGATACAAAAACTTCAAGGCTGGTTCAATCAGTTCACAACAGCATCTCTCTTCACCTCCCGCTGTGTGGTCACTCTGGCACCATGGACGCTTTCAGAGAAATTCTCCATAGGACACTTTTTCTCTTTGTCCCTGCAAATGCGCTTGCTCCTTGCCCTCCGGACCTCTAGCCTCTATCAGCATGAGCATCCTCTAAAACCGCCCTTTCTCTTGGGTGTGGAACTCCCTTCCTCACTCCCTCTCCCAGCCCAGGCTCACTGCAGCGACTGACAAAGCTTGCCCAGGGTGGTGACTCGATCATTCACCTCTTCCCATCACTCCACTGGCTCACCACTCAACTATCCTCTGATCATCTGCAGGTCACTGCACAACCGTGTCCCTCCATGCCCATCTGGCCTGCTCTCTTATCCTGTCACTCCTTTCCTACTCCTTCTGCTCTTCCCACAATCAAACCCCTCACTGCTCTGATGCTCCAAGTGGCCTCCGAGAGCTCACCTGCAAAACTACCTCATTCTCATTCAATCCCTCTGAGGATCCTCACCTTCAGGTAAAGCCTAGAAGAAACAAGTCCATGACATCATCTGCTAATCGGGGTGATTGCTTTAGCTCTCAGATGAGCTGTTCAGTTGCTTTTTGCAGAGGGGTGATATTGGAGCAGCCCTATAAATGCCCCAAGTACTGGAAGGCTGGTCTGGAAGAAGACACTTGCTAGACATGAAATCAGGACAAGTACGAGGCCAACAGCAGAAACCAGGGGTGCTCTCAGTAAGTCACAGCACTTGTAGTCCTGACCACGTAGGGCCAGATTCAGACACCCTCACTTGCTCAAGTTATGACTTGAAAACTGGTCAGTCATCTGCTCTGGACACACGGGCAGAACTAAATAAATACAAAATAGGAACTAACTCTACACTGGGATTTTTTATCCTTATCATCTGGCAGAACCAATGCGCAGTATTTACAACGTGTTTAAAGGGAAGAGGGAGGTCTCACTGAGCAAACAACGGCAATTAGAAAAGTTCAGAAGTTTGTGAACTCTGGCATTCAGGTTCTTTGGCCGAGATAATTACCTTTGGATTTTGCATGGTGTTTTTGGCTCCCCGGTCTCTATTATGAGAGGGAATGAATAGTTTTGAGCTTGTAAAACAAAGAACAGTCAGGAATAAGAGTATTATGCAAAGCAGAAGCTTTGGTACAGAACAATAAGGATTTATAGGGTTTCAATTTATAATCTGTTTGTAACCTTATTACACCCATGAAATGTCACATTCCAGGGACTAGATCAGAAGGATTTTTTTTTTTTTTCTGGTGAAATTGAATTCTGATGCAGTTTCAGGGTGTGAAAAGGCTTTTCTTTTAATTTAGTAGGCCCAAACCTGCAAGTTTTACTTAGGTTGGTAATCCTTATTACAGTAAATAGGCGCATGAAAGCCAACGATATTACTCCCTAGTGTCAGGTTTGCTAACAGAAGGCTCTGAAGCACCAGCTCTGTATTATTATTAAGAATTTCTGACCTGAAAAAAAAAAAAAGCCCCCATTAAAAGCTGCAATTCTACTAGCTATCTCCCACTGCACACAGCTCCAAAAAGCTGCTAAACAGGGGTCATTTGCAGAATACCAGTCACTTTCATGCCACTTCAATGCTCATTACCAAACCTCAGTTTCTCCTGGCTCATTTTCTTTTGGCAAGAAGGCAAATGGCAAAAAGGTTGCCATTATCATCCGGCTCCAAAATACCCTAAAACGAACAGAGGGAGGTGACCTAAATACTGATTTTGGTCTCAAAACACCCCAGCTTTGAAGGAGGGAGCTCTGAGATGGCTTTCAATTCCGAAGCAAAAAGAGCCACCAAATTCACTGAAATCAAGGCTGAAGTTGGCCTTGATTTCTACTGGCTTCACCTCTACTGGGGAAGCTCAAAAACTGGAAGTAACAGTGAGTTACCTGCAGTGTCCTGGAAGCATAAACACCTGCATGGTAAGAAATACTGTTTTAAAAAGGAATACCTTAAAACATACATGTTCTCACATAATCAATGCACGCCATACGTGCTGCTCCATAGTGCAGCAGATGATGTGAGGTGACACTGGAGGCAGGATCTGCAATAATCTTAGTGTTCCATTTCCCTCCTCCACGTGTTTTTTAGAAGCAAGGAGTATCTCAGTGTATCCTTGCTGACTGCTTGGTACCCACTAGCCATTCAATACATAAACAAAGGCCAAATGTGCTCTCACAGTAGCCAAACAGCAGGAGGAAAGCCCCTTCATACCAGTAGAATGAGTCAGGAACAACAGAAAAAGAATGACTGTCACCTGCAACTGAGATTGCATCTGAAAGCAAAGTGTTATTTGGTGGATAAAGCAGAAAACATCAGGAAAAATCTCCTGATTCTGCTTTCTAGCCTAGACACACTACACTAGTGTATGCTGGGAGAAAACTGGGAAGAATTCGTGCTGTATTGGTATAATGTGGTAAGTTAGTGGCACAGTGGAAGGCGTATCACTGTTGCCAAAAATTGGTTTAATTTCAATTATGCAATGGCAATTTTAGAGTTTTATCTTCTATTATTTTCCTGTACTTTATAAATTAAAAAAGGGGGTGCTAAATAACTCCTTACTAAACCTCAGCACTGCCATCAAGCAGAAGCAGCATTTAAGCTATCTTCTAGCACAAGGAAGTGTGGGTTAGATGAATGGACAGTTAAGTGGATTGAAAACTGGCTAAAAGATAGGACGCAGAGGGCTGTGATTAGGGGCACAGAATCCAGCTGGAAGTCTGTAACAAGTGGTGTTCCCCAGGGGTCAGTACTGGGTCCATTCC
>JAOQGH010000012.1:52005197-52063258 GCA_025769975.1 Gallinago jamesoni
TGTGCCCGTTCCCTCTTGTCCTGTCCCTGGGCACCACTGAAAAAAGCCTGGCCCCATCCTCCTGACACCCACCCTTTGAGTATTTATAAATACTTTAAAAAGTATTTTAAGTATATAGGATATAAATGTATATAAATTCAATAATAATATATAAATATACAAACAAGAATATTATTATATAATATACGTGAATATAAATATATAAATAATATTAATTTATACATTTATATAAAATATAAATATATATATATAAAGGAGGCTCTCCATCAGCTTCCTTCCTCTCTGCCCCCCTTCTGCAACCCAGCAGCCCCTCACAGCCCCTGGTTAACCCTTGCCACCCTGAGCTGAGGTTGCCCACGTGTGCATGAGATGAAGGGCTGCAGGAGGGCAGGAAGCCTCAAAACACATTCAAGGTGCATTTACCCTCTGGCGAAGAGACGAAAGGCTTCTGCCTGCAAGCTGACCCCCCCTTATACCTTCTCCCCCCATACCTGCACGCTCCCTGCTCCCGGGCTGGGAAGATCCTCATCGGGCTTTATCTTGGAGCGTTTGTTGTGCATGGGATCTCCAGTGCTGCTCACCGCGGATTCGCTCGTGGGTTTATTCTGCTGCAGACAGGGTGGGGGTTTTTCCCCCCAAAAGAAGACAAAATTAGACTGTGGTAAATACGTAGCTCCCAACAAAAATACGCAGCACCTGCTCAGGAACTTTATTTGGAGAAGCCGTGCTGTTAATGACATCGGATGTGCAATTGCTTTGTGCTTCAGTTACACAGACTTAACTCGGGGAAGAGCTGCATCGCTCAACCTCGTAACGGGGCAGGGAGGGGACAGGATTTGAAGAAATTCCTTGCTACAAACCAGTGCTGGGCTTGTCAGGCCAGGGGTCCGTAGGGAGAACTTTGTTTTCTGCATAACGACGAATTCAGAAAGGCAAGTTCAAAAAGCAAAATCACTGTGCGCTCACTCAAATTGGCACAAGAGAAATATTTCTTCTTGTCACACTCGGAGGAAAGGTTTTGCACTTAACATCTGCACACAAGACTTCAGCTCTTTTACTGCATTTCCCATTACAATGGCAGAGAGGAAGAAAAACCGAAAACCAGCATGAGACTCGGCCAAAAAATCCTAGGTGGAAGTCCTGGATCCTCCCAAGTAGATAGCAAAACTACTGCTGACACGAACAGGCCAGAATGGTGTTTTTCTCTTGCTGTGCTAGATTGAACACCATTATCTACACCCGCAAATGGATCTTGTAGGAATCCAGAGATCCTTTAGAGATACCTGAACTTGCATGGACCCCACAAAAAAATCAATATGCTTCCTACAGCAGCATGTTCTGCTACCACATTTGTAAAAGCTAGCCAGGAGATAAACAGCTCCCAGACTGATAAATAACCTGTCCCGGGTCATCTGGGAACAAACAGCACTAGTTGAGAACAGGGAAACCACAAACAGTGATAAACCCCCACATCTGGGGCTGACTCACTGCTGCACACCTCCAGCTTTCGAGAATACACTTCGGTTTATTGAAACGATTCAGTCCAACTCAGCCAAGTCCCGCTTTGCACAAATTAGAGAAAAAAAAAACCAAAAGCAAACCTTCAACCCTCTCTTTGAGCTCCTGCGGGGCTCACAGACTGAGTTACTCACTTTGGGTTACCCCAGCTGCCCCAGGAGAGCAGAACAGGACCCTCTGTCCCTACCTTACCATCAGCCTCATCTGGGGGTGAAGCTGCTCATCTTGAAAATGTTCCTGTTTTGATGGGTTTGGTTTTCCCCCCATTTTCTTACTCCTCGCCTCTATTAAGTTCCTGTGTTAAGATCCAGGAGAGACAGCTTGGAACGGGAGGCTGCTGCGGCACACTGAAATATTTATGAGGGCTAAAAAGCACGCTACCAATCAGGAACCCTGCATACACCCCTGTGATTTATAATAATGGGACTGCAAATGCTATAGCTGCAAGAAAACTATTATCAAAGGGTCTCGGTGACAGCGGTGATTAATTGCCATCGAGACAATGTCATTTGCTTCATTTATTTAACTGTTAAATTAATGGGGTGCAAAGGTTTTCTTTTGTTGTCTCTCACCTGCGTGGACTCAGAAGGTCCAGAGCTGACCTGGACAGGGTTCAGGACGCTGGGGATGCCGGGGATAGGTCTCTGGGTAGGAAAAGTTGGAGCAGGATGGATGAGCGGAGGGCTGTGTCCGAAGGCAGAACCCAGGGTTTGCTGACGACTTATAATTTGCTGATGCATTTGCTGGAGGGACACCGGTGTAGGAGGGTATGTGAAACTCAGAGCAGGGCTGAATTTGGGAGAAAACAGGAGGGAAGAGATGAGGGTCATTACAGTATGGAAAGGTACAGATTAAACCTTTAAAATCTATCCGATACATTTACATTAATTGAAGTCAGGTCCCTCCCTCCCTCCCTCCCTCCCCCTTGTACCTTCCTTCGTGCCCAAAGGATGATGAATCCTGGTTTTAAATCCAGAGTTGGCCTGGATTTACTAGTGAGTGCAAAAACGATACCATAACAAAACACAACATTTTTTCCTTAACATTTACCAGGAAACCACAGAAAGCCAACCGAAATAAAATTCAGAAAAACTGAAATAAAAGGCAAGCAGTTCAATAACAGCTATTTATTGCAATAACAAACTTTATATAAAGAAAAAGAATGGGTGCCCACATGCTTTATGGTACTTTTATTGATAATGCAGTTCCCCTATGTTCACGTGTTCGAAGCAGTTCCTTTAATCTTGGCTCATGCTACACTCTTTCATATGTCTCTAGATCTTATTACAAGAGGAGAGAAAATCAATTGGTTAAATGTGTTCTGAACACCGTGCTTGTCATATCACTCATTTGTTTGCAAAGATGGAAAGCTCAGTTCATCCAGAATGTCACCTAAAGAATTTCCATCAGTGCTGTTTGGTTACAGAAACTGATGGATTAACCTTTCCCCTCTGCAATTGGTGATCAATGAGTTTCAATGTAGAAATATTCCGATGGGAAAGCACTTCTCCTTCTTCCAGTTAAACAACATTAAATGTCTATTAAAGCCCATTATGCATGTTAATACCTGTCATCACTTCATTACTTCACCGTATTTCCCAGACTACAGTGACTTTGGAGGAAATTACACTGCCATCTAAGGACCTATTTTGTGGGTAGTGCCAAAGCATTCTTTGTGTCACACTCGAGAAATAAATGGTGTGGAACTAAATCTTCACACACAGGAATACGAGATTCTCCTGCAAACAGTTGCCAATAACTTACAATCATACGGGGAGGGGGAGAGCGGAAGAAAAAGTATATTCATTGATTTCTTTTTCTTTCTTAAAAAAGAAACACCAACCAACCGTAGTTCAAAATTTAATACAAATTTAAATACATTAGGTCTTAAAAGTGAGGGGTGTAAGCATAATACCTTTTAAGAATTAAGGCTTCTTCTAATGCCAAAAGGGTAGATTTAATCCAAATTTACAGTCTGGAGTCTTAATTGCTGTTGCTGTTAAGTGCATTAACTGAAAATACCATGATACAAAAAGAGCTAAAATAATTTCAACCATTTTAAGTAATAATTCTACAGAAATTCTGTGTTCATTAATCTGACTATACATTTTGTCTGTTTGACTACAATCCACGAAGAGACAGCTTCAATGTGATTACATTACTATTATTCGTGGTGAGAACTCTGCATTACAATAGTTTGCCCATTTAGGACAGAATATCATTAAGGATACCCTGGGAGAATTTTACTGGTCTTTGAGGAACTCTCTTTTCATTTTGCATTGTATTCTTTTTAATAAAGGGAAGCAGAAACGTAGTGAAAACAGTAATTGTTCACAGCAAGAGTTAGGGAGAAATCAGTAATAATATTCAGTTATTGCAGCTCTATAGTCCCTGCTAGTGCTCCTGTAAGCAACCATGAATGATTACAGCACGACTTAGCTAAGGTAGCCACTATGGATGATTGATAGGACATTAATCAAAAGATGCATATCAGGCTCAGAATTTGTTCACAAGCTTTCTTCTAATAGCTGATTTCATGTTCACTGAGCTCTGTGCCAGTTTGTTCAATTTATTCTTCAGTGTACAAGCCATTCATCAAAGAACACAATGATTTAACACCCCTTTTCCTTTTTAGTGAACAAACATTACTAAGTGTAACTACTCTGGTCTGTTCATTAAAAAACATGCAATTACAATGTCATACATGAGCCTGAAACAATGCCTCCTTACTTTACCCTGGCATTATTTGCTTCCATATATACCCTGCGAGTTCATCTCATATACTTCAAACGCTAGACAAGACCATCCTGAAGATGCTATCAAATTCACCAAGATCAACAAACACAACACAGAAACGATTCGGATGACGTTATTTTATTTCCCTGTGAGTGGTTAACGCCTGGGGCATCTTCACCAGTCAGCTGAATCAGTTTAAAAGCAAAAAAATAAGATTTCATTGGGAGCTCCAAGCACATAACACCCTTGAAAATACAGGTTGTTGGTTTTTTTCCTTTCTAGGTGTTGAAGCATGCACAACAATACCCAGCTTTGCAAGGCCACATTCAAAACTTTGCTAACATTCTTCAGATCCTACATGGCAAAAAGACAAACTTAGGATTCAGCTACAAGACTTAAGCATACCCTTAAGCTTAGGGTTGTAGATCTTGCTCAGCACTGCTCTGTGACTACAGTCACATCAGCACCTGCATCTAATGTTAATTTTTTAACCTACTCCAAACAAGAGCACAGGAGATCCCTCCCAAACAGTTCAGAAAAGAACTGCTGTGATTTGGATATAGCTTTATCTCAGTAGGAGGTTGTTACGGTGCTGCTGACTAGAGACCAAGGAACTCGCCCACCGAAGAGGAACCTTTGGTCCCAAGTGGGAAACAGACTGTAGGAGCCCCAAGATGTATACATACAACTTGCACTTAATGCAGCTCACTTAGATTTACTGGAATTTGGCAATATTCTCCACCCAGTCCCTCCAAAGACGGGAGAACACTGCTGTGTCAATAGGGTGGCTGTGGTCAAACATCCCTCCTTCGGGTTCCCTACCCCACCTGGAGCAACACACAAAGCCATGATGCCTCCTCAATGGCAAAATACCTTTCTAACTAAAGGACAAAAGCAGCTCTGCTTTAAAAAATACAAAAGCTAATTCCACCAGCCTGCAGTGACACACCTTATACCAATATAGTGCAAGTGCTTAAACGTTATATTAGTGTATTTGCTACGTCCCTCCCTATATATGTATAAAAAAGACAGATTTTACCTCAGAGAAATGTCCTCTTTATCTACATCTGCTTTAACACCATATGAGCCTCCAGAAGGAGGATGCTAAGCCAGGCATTGCCAACTTTTGTTCAACCTGCAAGCAAGCAAACTTGTAGAGGTTCAGTAGAGGAGGCAGACCATCTTAGCTAGCTTTTCCTACTGGAAAACAATGACACCAGCAGCAGATGCATTAAGGACACAGCTGGACAGATGTGCTACGGAAAGAAGGAATCCTTATTTCATTAATATCTTTCTTTTGCCCTGTGCTCAGCACCAAGGGTTGATTCTGAGGTACTAGGATTTTCCTATAGAGCCTGGCAACCCGCACTTTGTTCCTTCTACCTCCAAACTTCAAACATCTCCATGAAGAGGAGTCGGTGAGGGAGCAGAGGAAGAGCCAGCAGAGCTAAGGGGAGTACTCAGAAATGGCCACAATGGTTCAGCCACCAGGGTCATTTCTTAAATAGCTCGGATAGCTGCCTTCAAACAATTCTCTCCAGCTGTTTCTGGAGAGCTCTTCACAAGGCAAGATGACCTGGCTGGGCTTAATGTCACTCGCATGCAAGATGCTGTCACAGCGTAGCCTGGATGATTGTTCTGATCTGAAAAGATCAGAAGGAGCTGAAGAGAACAGAAGGTGGCAGGTCTTTCTCTGCCTTTCAGAAACCATTCAGGCTGCTCAACAATGAAGTTGATGTTGCGGGCCAAAAAGAAGAAAAAGAAATCAAAGCTCGCAATGTTGCTGGCATGGAGCGCTCTGTTGGGAAGGGGAGACCCGGATTCCTGCCCTCTTTCCCAAAATTTTCAATGCACTTTGTTAAATAGCTGTTGAATACAGGATGTGTGAAGAATCCCTGTAGCCCAGAGCTCCCTCGGGCCAGATGGGACCCCTCTGCCTTGACCAGCAGCTGGATGCTCTCTTGCTGGCCCCACCAAGCTCACGTTGCTTTCTAGCCAGGAGGGGAAGGGACCATCAGCATCAGCATCTGGCCATCAGCAGGAAGGGACCTTGCCCAGCCCATCCAGCGATACCTGCTTAGAAACGTGCTCCAAGATGGAGCTCAGCAACTGTCTAAAATTCATGCCCAGAGGAAATAAACAATACCTGAAAGTAATCCTTTTTAGAGTCCAGAACTACTAAAACCAACAACCTGGAGAGCGATGAGTGGTTTCAGGAGCCTTATTTTAAGATATCTTAAAGGGGCTGTATTTCAGACAAGGGGTGCTCAACACTTTCACAATCCAGATGCCAGAAGAATGCAAGATGCCTGCCCCAATCGTTCACATTTTCCAAAACACCAGTCACTTCCAAAAAACCTTGGATTCACAGAAGTGCAAGTGAATTATGAACTCTCTACCTTCTGAGAAATGAAAATCTACTCCACTGCAGGGAGTCTGATTTGTATTTCTGTTACAGACCTTTTCTTTCCTTTTTAAACAAAATAGAAAAGGAAAAAAAAAAAAGATGAATGCATGTAAGATCACTAATAAACTACACGCAGGTTATCTTTTTAGCTGTTGAGTTTTATGGCGGATAAGGGTTAGGAAAAAAGTGTAATACTTCTGCTTAAGCATTCAATAAGTCATATACACTGACAGAAAAGCCCATCAGTGATATCATTTATTTTTCCATACTGTGGGCTTCTGTGTCTGTCTGTCAGTCTGTCTCTCTCGCTCTCTTTCTCTTCTCCTCCTCCTCTGCGAAGCCTCAAACTCCCTTCACCGGAGGTAAAGCAGGGCAGTGAACTACATTGCAATTACATGAGCACATCAACTTTTAAGGAACAGACTTCAAGAAGAAGAAAAACAGACGTTATAATCAAAACCAAACTTTGTGGCTACTTTGTGGCTGTCCTACTAACAAGGTCATCCAGTTTCTGGTCACAGCTGCGGAATTTACCGCAAAACAGCTGTGAATTCAAGTCAGGAAAAATTCCTTCTTTCCTATACATTGCATAGGTGTGCTAAGGAGACAGGCTGACACAGAGATGCTAAGGAGATCCCAATTTTGTGAGGACTGCTTTGTTATATCATGATGGTGGGTTTTTTTCTTCATAAAAACTGCAAAGATATCTCCTCATATCACAAAACAAATGCAGCTCTGCAAGATCTGATGTAAAAGTCTTGCAAAAGAAACCCAGTGCTTTCCCCCTTCTGGCTTTGCTTTGCAAGGTTTTAGGAAAAGAGCTTTTCAAGCGTGTAAACTAGAGGGCATTCAAGGAAAGCCACAGGCAAACAACTTGAAAGATATTTAAAAAAGCATTGGTGAACTTCTGGAAGAGCTGCCTCAGGAGGCAGACACAGCCATCAGGTTCCTATGGAACTAGACAAGCCCAAAGACAACAAGTCAATAAATACCCAAAGGAAACAGCAAAAGCATACGTTTTGGGATGGCTAATCTCATGGTTATCCAGGTTGGGAGAGCACTGAGAGAACAGAAGTCAGAAAGCAGGTGGGTTCATGTGCTTCTTAAACAGCATCTGCTATTTGCACCATCAGAGACAGACTGTGACTGGATGGTATCTAATGCCTCTAGTTTGACCCAGTGGGGCATTTCTGATGCTTTAAAATCTCTCCTACCCTTTTTTACATTTCAAAAGGATAGATTTGTTTCTTTCAGATATCTTTTATTTGTTCATAGAACCACGTTACGTTCACCCCATTGCAGTTTTCCTTCCTATCCTCTATCCTCTTTCCTGCAGCAACTCAAGCCCACACGCTGTTGTTCTCCCCAGCACTCATCACACACCTTGCCCTTCCCAGTCTCTTCCTTTCCCTTCTCTTTTGCATACTTGAAATAATTACCCTCCTCCTGGTCAGTCTTCTCATCTTTCATCTGGTCAAACAGGTCAGGTCTATTTTAACTTCTTGGTATAATTTTTCACACCTCTGATCACTTTCCCTGTTCTTCCTTGTAGTCCCCCCCACTGTCTAACACCTTCCTTGAAATAAAACATACAGATTTGGTGGCAGTGCAGGAATGTGTGTCATGGTGAGACACACTGGAGCCATCTACACCCCCGTGTAGATGGAGCCCTTTGGCATGAAGGGTCTTTGATGTCCAGGTGGTGCACTCACAGCCCAAGCACTCACTCCATGAGGGATGGTGCACCTTGCACTGCAAGGGGGGACATGGGCCCTTCCCAACTTGTAGAAAATCCTCAGCACTCCCAGATCCCTCTGCAGCCTCCATCGTTTGTTCTTACAACATCTCCAACTGATGTTTGGCAAACCAAATGATCCAAGTCCCTCCCAAAAGAACCCAGTTCACAAAGGGAGAGGTAACTGATAGGTGGACTGGCTTCACGTTCAATAAAGCTGATCATCAGGTATTAGGATAACACCACGGCTTCTTCTAGCTCAAGTAGGTACAGATGTCACTACTTCGCTTTACTCTCCCTTAAAAGCTACAGGAAGCCTGTGGGCAAGTGAAACTGAGAAACCAGGGTGCACAAACCCACTAATAAACTTTGGATAGATACCTGGACTCACTGAATTCAATGGAGTTTTTATCATTTCCTTACACCGGGCCAGGATTTCATCTTTAGTTTTTGATTTGGATTTTCAAAGTCCTTATTTATTGTTTAGAAATGTTAAAGGGGCAAACAAGGACCTTTCCTGTTTCACAGGTGTACCCAGTTGCTCTTCAGGAAAGCATCCCTGGTAACTCTTACATACTTCCAAAGGGGGACTGACTTCAGCAAGTCCTTAAGTGCTGTCCTAAAACCTGGGCCCTGCAGACACTGCAATCTTAACTGAATTAATTCATAATACAAGGCGTGATGAAGTTAACAGTGATCAAATACTGCTGCTCACGTGCTCAGAGGCTCTTTTTTTTTTTTAATAAGTACTGTAAGAAACAGCTTCATCCATCCCTTGGTAAACTGACATGTAGGAGCCCCTGTCCAGAACGTGGGATGTGAGAGTTGAGCCACGGGTTGCTGAGGGCGTCTGTATAAGCCGACTTCAGAAGTTTATGTCCATATTTTGATGAAACTATCCATGTATAGGTGTAATATGCAGCCAGGAAAACTGCAGAGTCAGATGTGGAAAGCTGTGGGCACAGTCAGCAGGACAGGCTCGTAGTCTGACCCCAGCAAAGATGTAGAGGAGAGAAAGGCAATGAGTTCTCCTTGGACAGGACCTGGAAGAGAAGCAGCAGCCAGGAAGATCACCTAAGAAAGCTGTCTCCTCTTCTTTGGGTGGGCAGAACGGGAATTCGTGTTCACTCCTTTAAACAAACAGAAGTGAATAAAAAGAAGTTTCCGGCTCTTGTCATCTCCTCCTGATGGCAACAACCCCCAAGAGTGACTGTTGGCAAATTCCTCAGCTCACACCGAGTGACAACGTGCTCGGCAACTTCACAGCCCTCAACAGATTAGTGAAATTTTTATTGCTTCAAGTGTCTTAGATGCAAACTGAAAGTCAAACGGCATCACAGGAAGGGAGACTTCAAAAATGCACTTCTGTTTGGAGCATTTTATCTACAATATATGTAATATTTTTAGTAATACGAAAGAAGAGTTTTGCTTTAAATCCTGTTTTTTTCTCCTCTACTTTCTAGCTGACAACACAGACAAGTCATCAGTTGCATTTACAGCTTGTGCCTTAAGTACAGGGGAAAACTATATCATACTGCGACTCTGAAACCAGACATGTGGCATGATCTTAAAGGCAGGTATGAGACTTGAAATCCTTTGAAATGATTTTTCAAAACTGACTAGGTTTCACGAGTATCCCTCTGCATTTGTAACGTTGACACGTTTCATTAAAAATCACTAACTTAGAGACAAGTCATCTAACTGAATTTGTAAAGAGATGTATCCGTATCTAATAAAGTATAGTGTATATTATACTGTTTATTTTTTTCAATTTTCATCAGATAACAGTCACGATTTTACAATTGTATTTAACTCACATGCATCGTTGCCTCTTTTTTCACTTTTCCATTACCACTTTAAAATTAACGGGGTCTGTGGTTTGCACTTTCTCTTCAGCTTTCCGTATTATCTATTCTGTTTTATCTGCTAGGCTAGGTGAAATTTTTCCTCATGAATACATTGCCGTGTGCCGGAGTAAAATGGAATATTTTCCCTGAGAGCAGCAGAGCCACTGATTACCCTTCTGACAGCTTTGTCCTCCTCTCTGGGGTGCTCCCGCTCAGGCATCCTGAGCACCAGTACTATCCTAATGGGATTAGTTCATCCAGGTTCCCTCCGTGCAAGCTGGTGGCACTTTTGGCAAACATAAATTTGAATTGAACTCATGGCTAAGCATTTTTAGGTTTCTAAATCTGGAATCATTAATTACATGGCAAGTGCTAATTCATACTTGCTTTTAGGGTCTGAAAACGAAGTGCTAAACTCCAGCACACTTCTCTTAGCTCCAGAACTTTCCTGGAATTAATAATGACTTTAAGCTCTTTGAGGAACACTGTACCCGTCCGGAGCAAGGTGCTTCCAACTGACTTTTAATTCCAAGATCCGTGACACGCACATTTAGAGGCACACATACCTAATCCCTCTGGTATGTATGCATACGTGTACATGTAACCGTGCATGCGACGCGCCTGCAGAGTCTACACCCTTTGTCGCTTGACTTTTTTAATTACACACTTTCTCAGGGCGGAAATCTTGCCACTCACGGGCATTTCTGGTGGAAAACATCCACCCCTTTCTAATGCAAGATGCAGGCGACCTCCAAAACAATCTCTGAATGTCACCAGCCTATAATCCATAGGAGCTTTCTATAGGAGGCTAGCTGCAGAATGACATTTCAGCAGAGCCTGAATTATGCAACTTTCTGTAATACTGACGAATTTCATTTTCATTCACTTCGTAGCACTTCTCTGCCATTCAGGCTTCTTGAAAGAGGATATAAAATGAAGCTATTATGGCATGATAGAGCATTATATTCCCTTCTTTAGATTAACCATACACAGAACAAGACCACAGAGAATGAAGCCCTGTGCTGCACATATGTGATGTGTCTATTTATAATAGGAGCTGTCTCAGTGAGGTTACACCTGGTCTGGCTGTGCCCCAGTCTGAACTGCAACTAAGCCTTCGTTTACAACATATTACACAATTAACTAGAGACCTTTTAATGCAACAAAAGCTTCCTTTCAAAGTCAGCTTTGCATCTCAGGCAGATCCCAATCAGAGTGGTAACAAAATAGCAAAACACCTGTAATGCTCACATAATTAATACACTTTTTATCCTGTCCATCCTATCATAAGGAGCTTGTTGCAAAACATGGCTGAATATATTACCTGTTCTACTTTAAACATGACCTTTTCAAGACTTATTTCATTAAACAGCATTTGATTGTGTCCTTTTACACAGACTTAATTACTTAAATATACAAGCTTAAAACTTACAGTCTAAAACAGAAATCAAAGGAAAGAATTAAGCTGTTGGGTTTAATAAAAGTTAAGATTCAAATTCTCAGATGGGGCCTTGTGGTTTTTAGTGCAATTGTCAGCAAACTGGGCATGGAGTCGAACACTGTAAAAATGATATCTGCATAGATGACAAAATTATTTTGAGCAGCATGATGAAGAGGTAAGAGGTTATCTCCAGATGAAGGAGCGATGCTGATAGCAAGACGCATACGGATACCGAAGAGGAATCCCAACCACTCATACACACGGGTTCTAAATTGGCTGAGCCAACTCACAAGAAGGACTTGCTTGTCTCAATACAGAATTCAACGGAGGAATGAAAATTTGATCAAGGTGAAGCTACGGCAAAAAACACGTTAAGACAAACGGGAGGGGAAACAGAACACAGAAAATCACGGTGCGTTTAAATTGCTGGTCCTCTCCTGGAGTAATATTGTATGTAGGAGAGGGAGCCTATTTCAGACACCATCAGCTGAAATAACAATGCAAGAAGTCTCCTAAAGAGCAGACTGAAAACAACCATTCGCCTCAGAAAGAAGACAGATAAGAGGAGACATAATAAGAATATATAAAATATTGAATAAAGAAAGAAGACTGGGAACATGAGGGCTCCTTGTCTTATAACTATGAGACTTTCTGTTAAATTCAAAAACTGGGTAATTTAAACCTGATAAAAGGATACTCTTTGCTTTTTTTTATACGGCGCATAATTAGACTGTTGGGCTCTCTGCTGGAGATACTTTCACTTTTCTGTGTGATAACCTTACACTTGCATTTGTATATCTTAGCTTTATTTTTCTCTTCTCGCCATGTTTGCCAAGGGAAACTGGAGAAATTAATACACAGTCACTTGTCTCGATATAAAGCAGTTCAGAGAGGACGGCGCTGACTAATTATACAGCAAACACTCTATATAAGGAGCTTATATGCAATGAGGAAATAATTGAGAATCCAATACCTACTTGCAGAAACACCAGACTCTTGCCTTCTTCGTTGATATTAATCTGCTGCCGCCTAAGCTCATCCTACAAACCTGGCTATCTTTTTCTAGCAGTCTTCGTGAAAGTATCCTCACCACCATTCCCTGATGCTCAGCTTCACATCAGCCCAGAGCAAAGTGATGCAGGCCAGAACAACCAGGATCTGACTGTAATTAACCACACTACGTTAATTGCTCCTTCCTGTTCTGATGACATCAGGGAAGCCGAGGCAGAGCCTGGGGGAAAAAAAGTGCTGCTGTGCTTTCTCAGTTTCTTTCAAACCTTGGAGGAGATCCCAAAGGGCTCCCATGCTCAAATGAAACTGAATTTTAACATGTTCTGAGATGGTTGAGGTGTATTCGCAGTTACATCTGCCTAAACCCAAAGAAAGCCTCTTGCAGCAGGTGGAACTACTCCTGATTTAAACATCTTGTAGCTGATAGGGAATTCAGCTCGTTTTCTGAAAAATCGCTTTGTAAATTTGGTATTATAGGGCTGGTAAGGGACAAGAAAAATTCAGAGGTTCTGAATTTCTGATCATATAGAACAGGAAGTCCCAACCCCCTGTGTTTATTAAAGACCAGCTAATCTTTTGTAAAGGTTTTGAATCGGTACTCTTAATATCATGGGAAGTGATTACCCCCTTCTACACTCACCCTAGGCCGTGTTGCCTCTCAAAAAGAAGTGCTAGTGAAGTGCAAGGTCTAATAATTGTCACAGGTAGCAGATATAACATTAAGTACATCCTGACAAAAGATTAATAGCGGGGGTGCTGCACTGCAGGACTGAGGCAGGTAACCAAATGAGTAAATGTCAAATGAAGGATTATCCTCATTTGATGCTATTTCAGACGCCTCCTTTCTGCATAATCTTTCCCAGCTGAGACCTAAACCAGGTGTTTTCAAATGCACAAAGTAGAAGCTCTACCTGGTGCGCTAAAGATCCACTATTAGCTGTCAGCAGGAGCGACATCTTCTTTTCAAGCACTCAGCCTGTCCTCAGGAGACAGCATTACGCTCCCAGCTGACAATGACAAAGCGCCCGCCAACTCAAGCTCTATCCAGACTGCGCTAAACTATTATTATTATTTATTATTCAAACTGCAGAAGCACCCATGTCAGGGACCAGAGCCCTTCTGCGCTCAGCTCTGTAACAACACAGCCCAAAACCTGGCTCCTCTGCATTTGATTTCATCCTCGACATCCTACGGCGCTCGCACAGAGAGGCCCGTGCTGAACAGCTCTGTGAAGCACGGGGTGTTAGCTTTTAACCAGAGGATGTACTTTTTTTAGCCAATGAAAAGACCTGGAGGTCCTGGAGACAAGTCCTTAACAGAAGGACCTCTGCAAAAATACCTCAAGCCAGCATCGAGCCTGCAAAATCAAACATGCTAGAACTAAGCCTCCCATGCCCTCCTGTGCTCACTCATCAGCTGTTAATTATCTGACCACTCACCCCTTCTTCCCCTGCAGGATTCAGACCTCGTTCAGTGCACAAGATGCACAGTCAGTCTTCAGCGAGAGACTCTCTGGTATTTTTCCTCTCCTTGCCCAGGGTATTGCCCATGGGCCTTCCTTCCATTGTGTTTAAACCTTTGGTGAATACCCAATGACAGGTACCCTCCTGAGCTCCTCTGTCAGCTTCTAGAGAGAAGCACTCACCACTGTACATCTGCAGTGCTTCACAAACCACCGACACTTTCAACCTCCCCCTGAGGCTCCACCACCTCAGGGCTGAAGGGGAAGGACTCCTGTTTTGCACAGGCACGTGAATCAAAGAATGATGATGCTAACAAGTGCCACTCGCTGTGGTTGCCCAACTTCAGCCACAGAGACCTGATCTCCTCTCTCAGCTAACATGACAGGACATGAAATGTTCAAAACAGCTGTGGGTAGCTTCAAGCCATGGCTGTGAGCAATTTGGCTCCTCTGTGGAATTGAGGGTGTTAGCCTGGGCTTCCAGACAACAAATTGTAGGAGCCTGGTGGTCACCTCTGACTAGTTCTGTTTGCCCAGCACCAGGCTGGGACTGTGTTGCAAGAGTAGAGTGTGCCCTCCAGGCAGCAAAGAACCAGGCAAGAGGCTCCTTCTCCTTCTACAGCAGCCTGGGAGAAGTGAGGAAGGGTCCTGTGGCTCTGGCTGATCCAGAGGATGTTCAGCCTGGGCACAGAGGCAGGTAGGGACCTGTGAAAATACACTCTGTAACCCTGAAATTAAAGATGGTATCAAAGCACAAGCACAAGGGGGCAGTACCTTCATTCTCCTTAATGACCGCTTTCTGCATCCTTTATTTTGCAGATTCTTCTCTCTTCTCCAAAAATCCTACAGAATCACACTATGAGTTAGGTTGGAAAAGACCTTTAAGATCATCGAGTCCAACCATCAACCTAACACTGCCAAGTCCCTAAGCACAACATCTACAGGTCTTTTAAATCCCTCCAGGGATGGTGCCTCAACCACTTCCCTGGGCAGCCCATTCCAAGGCTTGGTGAAGAAATTTCTCCTAATATCCAATGGCACAACTTAAACCTCCCCTAGGCTTCCTCTCATCCAGTTGCTTGTTACCTGGGAGAAGAGACCGACCCCCGCTGGCTACCCCCTCCTTTCAGGGAGTTGGAGAGAGCCAGAAGGTCTCCCCTCAGCCTCCTTTTCTCCAGGCTCAACACCCCCAGCTCCCTCAACTTGGTTCCTGGTCTGACTCCTGTCTCCTCTGCAGATTGCTTGCTTTTTCACGTTCAGGGAAGGCTGTTATGGCTGGGCAGACAGTTTCACCTCCACAAGCTTCCTAAGAAGGTACCAGATCAACGAGAGCTACAGCTGCCGAGAAAGGTCCTCCTTCCTCTCTGCGGGCCCTGGGCTGGAACACCCTGCATTGCTCACTCTATTTAACACATGCTAATAGAAACCTCTTAAGGGTTTATTGCTTGGCTGAATGGGACAGTTTCTCAAGAACAGGAAAAATCCTATCTGTAGCATCGAGGCAACACCCCTGGCAAGTTTTAGCTTCTCAGTGGAAAGGCAGCAAGAGGTCTTCTACTTTTACAGGAAAGTCTCTTCTTCCCTAACTTCACTCTAATAAATTAATAACTTTGCTGAAGCCTTTAGGAAACACACAGCATTGGATAGGTATCTGCTATGAAAGACGCTGCCAAGTGTAAAAGTGACAGGAAACAAAGATCAAAAAGTAGAAGGACTGTGTGATATTAAGTATAGTTAATGCTACTGATGTTGTCTAAAATACAAACCCTTCCTGTCTCACAATTCCATCTAGTGGCCTGATGAACTCTACCATTTTTCCTGCAGCAACTCCTGTGAGATTTTCCTGCAAGTTTCCAAAATCTGGGATTTTACAGTAGGAAAAGTTTTTTCTACACTTGGATCACTGTTGCAGTCAAGATATCAAGTGGGATGAGCCTACAGTTTGTTTCAGTACAGCAGTTTTGGGGCTGGAAGCATTACTTACAAGACAGTGAGCTGCAATAAGTTAAGCTTTTACAGGTAATCTTGCTGCTCGTTAGTCTTGGAATTTATTAAAGCGACGCAGTGTGGCTTGGGTTTAATACCTTACATCATTGTTTATTTTGGTGTAACTCTTTTATAGACGCGTGCACACGGGAAAAGTTAAAAGGCATCAACAGAGGTGAGTTGAAAAGCTGGAAAAAGAGCCAGCTCTCTTCCTTCCCCTCCTTTCCGCCGGGAAGAACGGAGGTTTACATTTCCACAACTGTCTTCAACAAAACTATTCATTTAACTCTGGCTCTACAGGCTTGGCCCTAAGGTTTGTATTCTATGTGTCAAAAACCATATACCAACCACTTCCAGCTGTGGAGGAAGAATAAAAGGAGGGAAGACTTACCCTGCTGCCAACGTTCATGCACTATTTGCTTTACCAAAGCAACAAGCAATGGAAAAGGTTAGTAATTGAAGGGCCACCCTATCGTAACAACAGCAGGGACAGTACACCTCCACATTTAACAGATTTTTAATGTATTTAACAGATGTGTTCCAAAAATGCAGCCAGCTATTGACATAAATCATATTCCACATTATGGAACTTCACAATTTGGGCCGTGGTTATACAGATTGCAGAGTTATATTGCAGAGCTATGATATCGTACCCGTGAAATACTATACAGCTCCTCCAGTACAGCAGAGCTATGAAACACGACTATTTGAAAGAAGTGCTTAAAAAAAAAACAACAGCACTTATACTAATATCAAATATTTACAGTGCTGTCACTTTCAAAGTTTGGCAGGCTCGTGGTTTCTAACACACCAGTTGCATGCCCCATTTTCTCCAAAAGTGCAAATCCCCACCGCCAGTTTGTGAAGTTGTAAGTGTGACATTTCTGCTGGAGAGGCATGTTTGAGCCTTGCCAAAAATGGGTCTTTCAGCTCTCAAGAAATTGCTGTGGGGACTTGCTCCTTTGCCTCATTGCAAATTGAAGGTGGAGGCTGCTTTCAAGCCAGGGACCAGCAGCACTCCTTGTCTGAATGCCATAAATCCAAACCCAGTATTTTCTGAGATACCAAAGGAGATTTTCTCAGGTAACATATAGCAATGCCACAAATACAAGAATGTTTTGCAGTTGCATCTCCATTTTTTCTGCTGCTTCTCTTCATTTTCTTTCGCTGTCTTTTTTCTGACATTCTTGCTTTTGTTCCCTCCCCCTGTGCCCTGTTTGCTTCCCTTTCCTGTACAACTTCTCCCCACCTCTTCCTTTGCTACCCTGCTCTTCTGCCTCCAGAACAACCATTTTTTGGCTGTTTCCTTGTGCACGGAAGTGAAGCAGCCAAGTGAAAATCCCAGCATTTCTGATGATACTGGGTGATAACAGGCCTTCCTTGGTACAAAAAATAAAAAAGATAATTTAGCAAAAGAAAGTAGAATCTTTCAATATATGAACTAAAATGTGAAAATGAATACCAAGAAATTCCAGTCAAACATTGCTTTACTCTCTGATTATAATGCAGCAACATTTCATAGTCCTTCACATCTATGGCTAGAAGAACCCAAGTGACTCAAGTCCTTAAGACCTACCCTACAGCTGCTTCTCTGAAGACAGATTCCTGAGCACACATACACACACCAACACTGCTGGATGGATAATTACCTGCACTGGACAGTAATATGCCAACAGTCCCTTGTGGTTAGCTTTTTGAGTAAGAAAAGTAAGTGTTTTGTACTTTCAATTAAGCTCCGGTGTGCATACATTATAGAAACTGCAAAATACACATATTCACAAAACAAACCAGTCACTTAAAGATGAGAGTATACATTCACATTGGCACATACGTGTGTATGACACATAAATGAGAATACACAATATGGGTAGAAAATGCTGTTCTTACCTTATTGCACTTGCAGATAAGTGGCCATAAGAACCACTGGCTGAGGAACTGCTACGAGAATTATTGAGAATTGTGACCAAGGAGTTTGGAGATGTCCGTATCATGGTCTGAAGGTCAAAGCTGTGATCAGATAGGGGGGATATGGACAACGTACGCTTTCGGCTTGGTCTAGCTGACAATCTTGGACTCGGAAACCTGGCGCCTGTTATGTAAACACAAATAATTATCCACCGGGGTACTTAATCGCATTTATTTATTATCAGTGATGGGTAAAGGGAGTTGCAAGACACCAACATGCTGTGACAAGCCCACTCTCTCCACTTGTGATCTACTGGCTGCGATTGAGGAAAATTAGGAAGAAAAATCTATCTTTCTGTGGCTTACCTCAGGGGAGCTCTGTTTATTAATGTGCAAGCGAAATGATAAATTGCTAAACAAAAGGAAAAGACTTTTATGAGTTATCCCTCTCATTTCTGGTGATTTATGAATCTGATGGCTTCTTAGACATTCACATCATTAATTCAACCATGAGCAATGAGATGGGGGTTCAGATCCGGGCTGCCAGCAAACCCAAACCCAAACCACTTTAATACATACAGCCAAAGCTAAATTTGTGAAATACAGTGTAGAAATGAAGAGGCAGCTTTTCCTTTGTTAACTGTAATTCTGCCTGGTTGATATTTGATGCATAACTAAAAATAAGGACTCAAAAGACCCACTATAAAGGGCAGCTCTATCAGTACTAGTCAAATTGACATTCACAGTATTACACTGAGAAACAGTCGTCTCTATGTGCATTTGTCCAGGTTCCCATGATATTCTTATGCTGGAGGGTACAGGGGCCTACAATTGCCAAATTTCTTTAACACTAGAGATTAAGCTTTCCATAGCAGCAGAGAGAAGGCAACTATACAGATACCTTTTAAATAAATGCATATTACATTTCTAAATTTTCTGTGCTGCTCTGAAAATCTCTAACTCTTCTGGTCTGTTTTCCTGTGTCATCCCAACTCTCTGCAGTCCTGACGGAAGATATATCACCTTAAATTTCTTCCCTTTATTTGAATATTTTCCATCTTGGTTGAGATCAAGGAGAGAATTAGCTTCCCCACCGCATACTGAACTATTTCCTTTAACAGCGCTGCCACTTCTCCCTCTTTAATCCCCTTAACCTGTAGTAAAGGACTGAGTCCTAACAATCCTGACAGCCAGGGTCATGCAGGTCTTGGGTTTGATGCCTACTTTACAGCTCCTTCTCCCAGAGACCCTGACATTCTCTGCAACTTGCTAATAACTCACAGTTGGCCACAAGGCTCCATTATAGGTCTGCCTTTCCTAATTCTTCCTCCTGCCTTGGTGCCCAGGACCATTTTTCAGCAGGGTATTTAAGCTTGCACGCATAACAATAACGGGGAGAACTCAGCTGACTCCAATTAGACTCACCCCAAGAACACAGCTGGATTTGACTCTGCCATTACATTTTCCTTACACCCCTGAGTGGGTTTGCCCTTCTTGCTGTGCGCTACACAAGATTTTCATCTGCTGTTAAAAGCTGCCATTTTATTGCTACTCTGACCGTGGGATGGGATCTCCATCCACAGTCCTCCTGGACTCCATCTGTGGTTAGATTTACCTTAACTAGCCAAGATGGGTGTAAATTCTCTCTGGCGTTTGGCTAATACAGAGCTCCGTGCTCTCTCTCCACAACAGGCCTTAGACCACACTGCTTCAGTCTTTCAATATTCATGCTCTTGATTCATCATTTAAAAACTTAGATATAACCATTTATTCCTAAAAGCTACTACATGTTATCTTATGTAATCTGTTTTATCTCCTTTTTATGAGCTTGCTATTGTACTATGTCTGCTTGATATTTTATTAGCGCTGCGCTTCGTGTCTTTCAAAGGAAGAGATCTTTTATTTGTGCTAAAATAAAAACCCACAGTGATCAGCAGCTCTAAGAAGCTGCAACATATTTAATAAGGAAATACAAAATACATGTAATGGTAAAACAAAAATAGTAATACTTTGCAGTTACATCCATACGCAACTATCCTCTGCTGACTTTTCAGCCAGCATGAATGAGAACACCACCTCTGAAGTCAGCAGTGATAACATAATTTGCATCAGCTAAGGACAGAACTCAAGTACTCTATAGCAAATAAACTCTGTTATCATGGTTGTGTACAAGGGATAGCTAAGTCCAGGAGTTCCTGGTTAAACAGCAAGTGAAGGGGACAAGGAAGACCTTCTAGACGTTGGCTGACCAGCAAAATGAGATGTCACTCATGTGGTGCTGTCACAGCATCCTATGTTCCTACCAGCCACCACAGCATCACACGTTCCACAGCATCCTCTGTTCCTACCAGCACACCTAATGGGCTGCTATAAATGACAACAGTTTGCAATCATGTGAACTTATTTATGAACCCTCTGTTTTCTGCAAACCGATGGGCACAGACCTCATCGTGCCAGCAAGATGGCAGCAGAGATGCTCAGAGGGGACAAGCACAGCTCCCTCTCTCTTGATAAGCCTCATTAAACTGCTTTATTTCCAACTAAGAGTCACTGTGTGCTACTGATGGCCATATCTGAACAGTTTCAAACATGATTTCCAGGAGAAACACTTTCAAAAAATTATTTCTTACAGATCTGAAGTCCAGTTTTGAATCCATACAACTACAAAGGGATTGCCACTTATTTAAGAAATTAATTACGAGCCTGCAAAATATGGACTGATGGCTACTGATGCTAAGTATAGAGGGAGTGCATAGGTTTGATCAAAAAAGAGGAGCAGCTGTTAACAATAACAGCATCTGAGCATCTCTCCTTTGAAGCTAGACTGGGCAATAAAAGCAGTTGACAACAGTTGTGTTTTGCTGCTTCTGCCATCAGACACCATTTATTCTCCATCCACAACTGCCCAAGGGGACCCGCTGGTACTCCAGCCCACATCTCAGAGAGGACCGAACAAGCATTACCAACATCTGTTCAAAGCTCCTATGATCTTGGAGAGAAGCACCGTCACCCTCGACAGATCACACAGGAGGGAAATTTAAACCCCCCGTGGTGCCCTGCAGATTCTCAAAAACTTCAATGACTTCCTTCCTCCTCCTCGTCGCCCTTTCTGGACTGAGCCTGCCTCCTTTACCCCCTGCCTAAGTCATGCTATGGCTCTTGTAAGTGGTCCCACTCTGCCCACCAGTCATTAAACCCCCCCCTTGCCTGCCAGGGCACCCCCATCCCCACTCTGTGGGGGACGCACCAGATCTGTGGCCAGTGATGGGGAAAGATGCTCCTTCCAGCTGCGAGTGGAAGAGCCTGGGCTCCAGCCACACCACGCAGCAGTCCCAAGGCTCTCTCTTCTCCTCCAGGCAATGCCTGTTTCAGGTCCCCTCTAGATCTGGGAATTCAGCAGACCCCTCCATCTACATGGGATGGAAGCGACCTCTGAAGGGCCAACAGTCTCCTGAGAAAAGGGAATATTTTTGCTTCACAGCGGGAGCCAACAGCTGAAGCCAGGCAAGAGTCTGACCAGAGGGGAGGGGGATTCGCTTCAAGGGAGGCCACGACTTTCAAAATTGAAAATACAATTAAATGAAATTACTGTTTTTTCAGATCTTGGTGGTTTAATTAGGTTTCACATGCCTAAAAAGTCTTAAGCATGAGCTGACCACTCATTACGCTGCAGGACATTTGCTAAACCATTCATTTAGCACAACATCAGTCTTAGTTAGTCCGTTACTATAAAAAGGAATAGGTCACAATTTGTCAGTGCCTCTGAATACTAAACCAAACTTCTCAGCCTTGCCCAGGCATTTATTTTAAAAACAAACACTTCAATATTTACCTAGCAATTTGAGATGTTCATCTGCTCACAGTATTCTCCCACCGAAGCATTACATTCCCTACTCAATAATACTTTAAAACAAAAAAAACGTAGGAGCACTGACTCACCAAAAATCCATTTACCTCTGTGCAAGTGCTGAAAAAAACCCATCAGCTTTGGCAAAGCACGCAAATGGAAGGTGACAGTGAAGACTTGTTTAGGAATGTCATTTTTTTTGGAGTAGACCTTACAGTAATAAATAGTCAGTAGCTGATAGTAAGGACTTGAGCACGCCGACAAAGAACCCAGCAGATGTCAGAAGAAAAGATCTTGTTCCTGGGTTGGAGATCAATTCTAAAATAACAGATATCTATCTCCATCATAAATTTCAAAAATGGAATATGCCAACCAGCAAATTTGCCCATGAATTTGATTTCTGAGTTGAAGTTTTTAGCATTGCTTAATCATTTATAAGGCAATCTTCAGACATGTATCATTTATTCCATCCCTTTAAATCAAACTTCATCAAACCCTTTTTATTTCATCCCTTTAAATCAAACTTCTTTGGATCTGTCTCAGGCACTAGTTTTTGTTGAAGGCTGTGAACATGGGAAGTTCAATTATATATATTTTTTTAACATTAAAGCTTTTTTTCTTCCTTTCCTTTCCTTCTGCTTTCTGCTCGCAGATGCGTAAACTTTGTTTTCACTTCATGTAAGTTTGTAATAAATTTTGTCTTAGTTTTCAAAATGGCAAATCTGCCATCAATGTGAAAGGAAAAGGAATGACTTTTCTACTCCACCCTCATTCTCCAAATGTGCCTAAAAATCAGAAACCAAACCCATTCCAAAGCTTCTCACATTGGCTTAACTCTTCAGGCTGGCCGAATTCTTTACGTAAGTTGGGTTGCTTTCAGTGTCTCTAATGCCAAAAGGGGTAGGTCATCACAGAATACCTTTGAAAAAGAAAAACTTCCCACTCTGACTGAACATAAGCAAAAGTTCATTAGAGTGAGGATATTAAAACTTTCAGGGTGAATTTAGAAATCTCAGGGAACACACTTGCCTTCTACTAAACGCCATTTAAAAGCAGCTTTAAACATCTTCCCCAAGTGAAAAATCCAGGTATCAAATCCAAAAGGCTGTGATTTTTTGAATTATTTAAGTGCTTCGAAAACAGTTTTGGCATACTTTACAGCCACAACAAGGAATTTCAGTTCTCGTTACTGTCAATACCTTCCCCGACTGCTCCCTTCCTAGTTATTTTGACGTTATCCTTAAAGGTAGCAGATCTGACCCTTTGAGATGAAGCAAGAAGAGAGCAAGGTTTGGTCAGGGATTCTGCCCCCCACCCCCCACCCCCCCCCCAACCTGTAGAAAAGCTTTAAAGCAGCAAAGAAAATTCTGGTCCACTTTTCATGCCACACAGGACTGTATGAGAAAAAATGACAGTACCCAATCTTGGCCTAATTCTTTCAGGCTATATTGACAGTTCATGAACAGTGAAGCTCAGAGATTCAAGAAGTCTCCTGCTCTTTAGGCAAGATTTGATTTTCTGATTAACGCTTCTCCCACTCATATCATCCCCATTTTGAAATCAGTTTTCCAGGATCACAGAGTACAACAGAAGGCCCCAAACAGCACAAATTGTATGTAATATGCTTTTGTGCCCAGTGCATGCTGATGTTGGAATTATTATTTGTACTACAGCAGCGGGTAGAGATGCCAAATTAACTGTGCTAGATGCTCTATAAACAGACAATTAGGAGGCAAACTTGCTTCACAACAGAAGAACAATGTCTCGCTTGTATCTATTTGGTTGTTGTGGGGAATAAAGGAGCAGCAGCCTTTGAGTGAGTTGAGTCAACTTGCTCAGAATTTGAGGGCAGATAATGAGGGAAACTACCAATGTCTCTTCTGTTCCCTTTGAGGAGACTGGGCAAAGGCGAAAAATGACTTTTAAAATCACCGTACAAATCCCCACGAAGGAAGATCCAAACAAATGGCATCGCTTTGCATTGATCACTGCACTTTGTTATTAAATGCAAACATGGGCATTCTTATTGTGTTTGGTTTTTTTAACAAGTCCTAATATCGGCTTCTTGCTAATTGTTTTGTTCTTGTTTCTAATCTAAAATTCTGACAAAGAAGAAAGGGGTTTTCTTTAGCATGATGAATGATAGGACATTCAGATTCCTACTTAATGACAATTAATTTACTGTATACCCATGCAAGTTAAGATAGTTTTAATTAGTTTTTACAAAGTAAAAGGGTAACTTCATACTCTATTTAGATAAAAGCAGCTATTGCCTGACTAAACACATTTTCATCAAATACAGAAGGTGAGCTGAGTGACCTTACTGGGATTCACTCTTATTTTAATTCTCTATTTACTGTTTAAAAATAACCCATTTGCATAATAGTGCTACACATTTTTTGTCTTTAACTCTGAAATAATCCCTAATTGAAAAGTTGCTGCTATAATGAATCTCAAATGTGTGATCTTAATTTTTAAAAACAAACACAAACCAAATTAAAGAGTGCATTTCAAACATACCGTAGCTAAAGCTGGTGACAGCAAATACCCTTATTAGAGACAGCGTTTAGCTGCTTTTTATGAATGGGCTGAAGTTACGGGCAAAGGTCAAAACATTTTCGCTTAAGAAGTGATAACATTCTTTGGATGCAAAAGCTGTAATTCCATGTAGATTACAGTATGCACAATCTCTGCTAACACATGGAAGTCCTTTGTGCAAATGCCATTATTTGTAGGAGTACTGCAATGCCTTCTGGTTTTCTTTTCTGGAATACATCTGGATATCTATCTTCCTACAGACTGAATAGATCCATTCAATCAAGTCTGCATCCAAACTATGTGGTTTCTTACTGCTACCTACGTGCATTCCAAAACTCTCTCCCAATAGAAACCGAAAACATTGGAAGTATAAAATACCCCTGGTCGCTGCAGGGGGTTGAGCTGAATGACTTCAGAGGTCCCTTAAAATCCAACCTGTTCTATGATTCTATGATGCCTGTACTTCAATGAAGTCACGTCCATTCACACAAGCTGGGGATTTGTCCTTGCAGCTGGAACACAGCAGGAGATTCACATTACCTAAACCACGCATAACAGAGTTTCCATTCTGCAAAATATTATTAATATGCATCGAATGCATTAGCATTGTACTTCATCTCTCTCTAGTCCTCTCAAAATCCAAATCAGGAGTATCACATTCTTAAGCTCTCAAGCACCGCAGCCTACACATTGATTTCTGGTTTAAGCCCAGCCTACTTGTGTAGGTTTATTTTGTTTCCGAAGCGGGTTCCAGGTGTGTTACACCCCTGTGAAATCACCAAGTACACTCCCAGGGCAGTGAGACTGGTAACAGGAACTGAATTTAAAAAACTTTCCCTATCAAGATAACAGACTGAAAACAGTTTCCCTGCCCAGTCCCACAACTGTCTTGCCCTATTCTTGTAAAAACTGTTGGTCACTCAACTACCTCACACTGCCAGGCACGTGCTCTGCAGGGGCAGCTATCTGTATTCCCACACGTTCCAGAACGGAGCCTCCGGCTCCCACACTCCTGGAGATCAGCAGCTGTGGCACGCAGCCAGCAGCCAGGAAGAAGAAACCGCACGCTAACAAAGATTTTTAAAAGCTGGGGGACAACAAGGTGGTCTAATGCTATTGTACTGCTCCTCTACTACAAAGCAAGAGTCAACAGTCACCACCTTTCCTCGTCACCGCCTTTTATTTCCCTTGTTGGAAGGAACCAAGGCCATCCCCAAAAGCATGGAAGCACCTTATGAGTAGGGGGGGGGTACTCTGCATAGTCCCTTCTGGCTGATCAAAAGCAGCAGCAGTGAGCAGTCTGGGATGGGCTGCTCTCTGCTCTTCCTTCACCAGAGAAAGGGAGATGGATTAGAGGCACAAAAGATGCTGAAGTAGGTAAAGGCGGCTCTTAATAATAAGGAAAACTAAATCAGGATCCTTGAGAATTCAGCAAGCTGCTTCACTTTAGAAGTGGTCTCAAAGTGTATCAAGCTGATACAGAACTTCTAAGCACGGCTACCGCTCTCTGAAAAAGAGGGGAGCATGCTCTCCTAACGGAAAAACAGCCATAAACCTTTTCTTAACAAAGAGCTCTTCAGGGAAATACTCACCCTAACGATGAAAGGGAATTGTGATTTCAAAAGCACTCAAGTCCTGCTGGAAATAAATTTTATAACCTGTTTTTCAGGAACAGTCCTGTTCCTCTCCCTACTCGATTTCAAAGTTTACTTTCAGACTTGACAGACCCTTGTACATCTGGCTATCGGTGCTTTGGTCCTCCAGCCTCACTAGGAGGCTTATGCTGACTTCCACTTCCCTCTCTGCACGGATGGCTTTTTGGGTCAGACCAGGAAAAACCCGTGTGGTTCCTTTTATAGGACTATCTTTCTAGAAAATGTCACTTACTGTCCATGGCGTGAAGATACTCCATATGAAGAGCACCAGCTCCTGCAGTGGCAGCTGAAGGGATGATGTCTGCGTAGGGGCTGCGCTGACCGGCCAAGAGAGCCATCTGATGATAATATTCAGCTGGACTGACGCCAGCATGGGGAGCTAAAAAAAAAACACATAACATAAACAGCGCCGTCAATGACGTAAGATGAAGGAGAGGGAAAGTTTTATCGCATCGCCAGTTCCTCCGGCTATTAAAAAAGCTTGTTTATTTTTTAACGTAATGCAACCTCTGCAGTATGCCACCATCAGTCAATATATTTCAACCAATGATACTGCAAAGACAACATTCAAAAAACAGCAAGGCATAAAATATTAATGAGCTCAGTGATCTCATACTTTTATATTTATTATGAAGTGACTCAAAAAATGACAGGCTGACAGCAATGGAAACTAGTATGATTTATTTAGTGACATAAAAAAGCAGGAAAGCCTTGCTAGAGCTTTATTCCCATTTACCTCATTCTTGGCCCAAAGGACTCTGTCTCTAGGTAACAACGAGGCTGAACTCCCATAAGTATTCAAGTTTCTGGAGTCTCTGCTTAGAGAACCAGGAGATTTTCACTCAGAGTGGCAGTTTGTATATAAATTTAGGAGTAAACAAGGACAAAGCATGTTTTCAGGACAAATACTAGTTGTCCACGAACAACACAGGGGCAGTTTTTTGGGAAGGCAGACTGGAGTCAATGGATGTGGCCATCCCATCCTCCAAGGTTCATATGTAAGTGTACTTGACATATAAGACTGTTTCAGAGCCAAAACCACACATGGGATAGGCTCTACAACCTACAGTGGGATTATGAGCAATGCAGTCCTCTGATAATGACTTATTTAGCCTTTTTCTCCTGTAAAAATACCACAGGAGCTTTCTGTTCCCCTGCAGTTTTCAAGCATGCCATCAGCTAATGGGCGCCTCTGAACAAACACAAAAATCCACCTAATTTTAATATCATCTCATCTTAGCAGTCTTCAGGTGCTACAATAAATTAAGGGTCATTTCATATTCATAAATTAAGCTGGGCTCGGTCTCCTTGATCCTGATTCTGACTTGCTGTATGACCTGAGCAGCTTTCCTCTCTGCTCCCTGCTTGTCCCACTTGCAAAAGAGAATTTCCTTATGCTCTGCTCACCGTAAGACAGAGCATAAGTTTGCTTAAAACACTTCAAACTCCTTTGGATACACCCCAACGACTTCCTTTATATTCTTTCATATTATTTAATGAGTTTTTTCTTTGATGACACCAATCTTGAATGGAAATAAAATTTTAAGCTGAAATTCTTTGAATTACAAACTTATTCTGAACATCGTTATTTACACAGTATTACTAAAAGGATAATTTATGTTTACATTAGAGAATCAGATCCTAAATGCAAACCTTAGAAGCAAAGAATCAACATTTACACTACAAGGAGGTAAACACGGCATTGGAGTTTGGAGAAAAGTTTATTCAGCAACAGATTTCTAAAGTGTATTTTTTCTAAAGTTTGTTTTTACCAAGTAAAATGGAAGAATGTGCTTTTGATGTTATAATGTTAAGTACGACCAATTTCAAGTAAGTTTCAGAAAAATAAAAGTACATCAAACAGGAACAGGAATGGCATAAAAATTGCACTGAGATAAACTAAAGATTGTTGGTATTTTTTCCAAATTACAAATTGATTCCTCAATTAAATATAATTTACTTCAGCCACCACCACTTTCTGTGAAATGGTAAGAAAACTATTCAGGCCGAATTTTAAGAGGAGTAACTCACACTGAATCACTGATTTTAAAAGTTTTACAGTAGTAGGCAACCATCGTATCTTTCCAGACACACTTAAAATACTTCCTGAGCTTTCTGACATAAGTGTCTGGGTTAACTAACAACAACATTGGCTGCAAACTTTAAAATGAACTGCTGCAGAAAACACAGCGAGCACATAATTGCATTACTAAATGTTCCATACGCCGAGAAATGCTCTGCTGCTCTTTAAAGATCATTCCTTACTAACCTTCTTCAAACATAAAAAATTAGCCTACTAAATGATGTATTGCATGGAGGGTAAATGAAGGGTACAGGGAAGGTCTGCAGCCCTGATTTTTCTCCTGTTTATTCCTGGGTAGTGTTAGCCTTGCCCCTGCTTTTTCGCAAGGGGGGGCATTTACTTGTGCATCGTGGGCACCGCTGAGCTCCCTCTGAGCACTCTGATCTGCACACACCGACCGCTCAGCCCTTTACTCCTGCCCCGAACACTCTGTGTCCCTCAGAGGGGTCCTCGGCCACCGATTCTGCTGGGTCAGCTGAAGTGAAAAGACAGAAGACGCTCTGCCATTACTGCTGCTGTGGCAGTCACTAATTACAGCCAGCAAGACTGGGAGTGAACAGGAAACAGCTCTTCGTTACAGAATCATAGAATGGTCAGAGTTGGAAGGGACCTTAAAGACCATCCAGTTCCAAGCCCCCTGCCCTGGGCAGGGACACCTCCCACCAGACCAGGTTGCTCCAAGCCCCATCCAGCCTGGCCTTGAACCCCTCCAGGGATGGGGCAGCCACAGCTTCTCTGAGCAACCTGGGCCAGGCTCTCACCACCCTCACAGCAAAGAATTTCTTCCTGGTGTCTCATCTAAATCTCTCTTTCAGTTTAAAACCATTGCCCCTTGTCCTGTTGCTGCACTTCTGACAAAGAGTCCCTCCCCATCTCTTCTGAAGCTCCCTTCAGATATTGGAAGGTTGCTATTAGGTCTCCCCGGAGCCTTCTCTTCTCCAGGCTGAACAACCCCAGCTCTCTCAGCCTGACTTCACAGGAGAGGTGCTCCAGACCTCTGAGCATCCCCGTGGCCCTCTGCTGGACCCGTTCCAACAGGTCCATGACCTTCCTGTGTTGAGGACTCACGTTCCAGACTTATGTTCCAGATTGTTTTGGCTCCTGGCCATCCCTAGATCTGTGACCCCACAGACTGAGCCCTAATTATTTAACTGGCCTAGAGCAATTAAGGTAGCAAGAGAAATCTCACTATGACTTTTAGACAGTAACATCTTCCGAGTTTTCATAGTTCAAATGCTATACGACTCAAACCATGGTGCCCATTATGTTATTAGTACATTACGTGCATGTACCCCTTTGCATCATAGGGGTTTTTTCACTTGCATTCTACTAGTGCTCAAGTCATGACTTGGACTATCTGACCCCAGGACCCTAAACCTGAAAAATGCATTTCATTGTATATCACACAATGAACTATGGATTCCAGAGAAAAAAAAATTTAACGGCTTTTCAATAAGCATGTTGTTTTACAGAAATATCTCCAGCGCCTCAGTCAAGTCACTGTATTTTCATGAGGGGCTGCACAGCACCTGGGCTGTGGTAACTGATCAAAGATGAGCTGTGAGCCTGGAGGACACATGAAGTAACATGTATTTGTTTAAAACCAAAAGAAAGAAGCTTAACCCAGTAAGTTTAGCTCGTCCTTTTGAAAGGCTGAGGCTGTGTACACAGCCAGTGATCAAAGCTCAGGGGCTGAGAAGCGAGACAGAGCGTACTCAGCTGTGTCCACACCTGAGTGTCTCATGCCATCCGAAAGCCCATGGGTGTTCAAGGCACCTACATGAGGCTGGAAGGTATGAGACAGGTCCTAGGGGAGAAAACTCGTCTGGAGTTGAGGCCAGGTATTTCTCAGATCTGAACCGGCACCAAACAGCTACGTTGCAGGCAGATGAATCTTAGCCCCTCTGTAGGTGGGACAGAGCTGCAGACTCAGCTGGTAACACGCATGGGGTCTGTGTCTGGGTGACCCGACTAAGGCTCCACTGCCCGCGCTACCTAAAACGGGCTGGACTGTAACGAGAGAAGAGCACACCGAGATCAGAGCCAGAAATTTCGGTGCCAGAATCTGGAACCAACCTCTATCCTCAGACGTCCTAGAGGTTCAGAGAGATTACCACTGGCCTGGTGAATATGGCAAAGCACTTCTAGGAGACCTCTGCCATTCTGGAGTGTGGGTTGAGTGCCAGGTCAGACACCCCAGCGTATCTCAGACAGCACGATGTGCCTACATCTATGCATGTAAATTCTTGAGACCAAGAACTTACACAGGTTAATGTAATAGGGGTGTGTGATAAGTGGGTTTGTTCTCTCCTTTCTTTGTATGTGCAGCTGGAACATACCTCAAGCATGAATTAAATTCTGCTGGAACACAATCTGAAGATTATTGAAAGACAGTAAAATGTTCTGCATATTAGCTTTTGTTAAAAGCCCAAATACACATTGCAAGAGTTTTCCCAATTTGTGCCATTACATTAAAGCCCTATCATGTTTATCTTGTAGGAAAAGCTCCAAAGCTCCTTGAGTCAAAACATTTATTTCTTAGCAATCAAATTGTTCCTTTAAAATATTTTTTGCTATACCTTGGCTAAAATAAAAAAGGGCAGAATTAGCAAGGATTCATACAACATCCAAAGTGCTGCTCAGAAAGCCCTATGTGCATGCCATATACCTTGACTGACAATAGGTCATTAAAATTTATTCTCATAAGAATATGTGCCCATAACTAATGGATTAACTGTAAAGGTATATGTTCTTATAAACGAGGATTAATTAGTTATCCGTTTGGATAGGGTGCACAGCTCATTTTTCAAATTCAGCTAAAGGCAGTTTAACTCTGGTAAGTTTCTGCATCCACCGAAGAAGACCTTTCCCATAGTTAAAATAATAGTTTAAATATCTTCACCATGTATTTGCTTCAGAGTATGTTATATTTTAGCTCTCTTCAGCATATACTACAATTCTGAAATATTAAACTACTTACTCTGCTATTGAAAAACCTACTGCTAGCAAGATTGAGCCCTTTTGTAACTATTCACTTTGGCAAAATTCCCATTGAAAGGAATAGGAAACGTGCCAGAGTAATGACAAGAGAGACCACGGGAGCCCACTTCAACCCAAATAACCTGGAAAGTAATAGCCATGGTCACGCCCAGACCTAAATCATCGATGCTGCAGGTATTCTGCCCACCGTCTAAACTGAAGGGGCCAGTCCTGATCATCACTTCTACGTCAACGTGGTTTCATCTGGCCAAACCATTGGCTAGGCTAAACTGAAATAATTCTACATAACTTTAACAGAACTATTGACTAAATATGACAAGTCAGTGCATGCTTTACATGATTGAAAACTATGATTTTAATTAACAAGCCTGTTAGGTCTGAAGAACTCCACGGTTACACACGGATCTACACTCACAAAGAATCTGGCTCGATTCAGTGCAAATACAACATATTTCTTGGGAGATCAGAATCACACTCTGGGTCAGTTCCACAAACAAAAGATGTCACGAGACACACACCACCCTTCCAACTTAAATTTTGAATGAGGCAGGGCTTTTTTTTTTTTTTTTTTTCCTTCTCCCTGAAGTTTCAACGTTTGTGAGATGTACAAATGAGCCATGATCGGCTGATGAAGTATTGAAACATTTATGACATAATGAATATGTCTGACAAACCTGCTGAAGCTGCTTTGAACAAGGGGGGAAAAAATGTTGACAAGATTAATCTAAGTTAAGTTGCCGCAATGACGGAAAACAGGAAACCTGTCTTAACCCACCGTCTGTCGGGCTGAGGCCACGGGCTGCCGAGATCATGGAGAGGGACGGGCTGCTGTGCAGGGACCTGATGTAGTCCATGTAGGGGTTGATGTATGGGTGAGGGGTGCTGAAGGGAGACTCTGAGGTCGCAGCAGGATTTCGGTGCGGGGAAATTCTAAGGAACGGCAGCTCTGAGTATGTCGGGCTACTAGATAAGGCAGAAGGCCTGAAAGAAAATAAAAAATAAAAAACAGTCAGGTTATCTATATGATAAAAATACTGTAAAGGTAACACGTTCATTTCTTGTATAACAACAACTGGGCTGCCCATGTAATAACTTCCACTGAAGTCAACTGCCTGGAAAGAAAAAGGATAGGAAATGAATTCTCCACTGTACCCATTATTAGCAACATTTCTCTGACCAATTTTAACCTGAGTTTATATTTGGTTTAATCTTTATAACCCTCAATACCCTTTCCCCCAGGGGTTCAGCAGAAAATCACTTTAATTAGTGTGAAATATGCACCCTGTATCCCACGTATTAATTCCTGCTGCGATATGGAAGACACACTGAGATGCTGAATCATTTAGATCTTCAAAGCCACACGGCTATTGGAAAAAGAGTTTTGAGAGCTATGCTGCAACCGCTTCATTTGCTAGCTTACTCTTCCCAAAAACCTAAGATTGCACGTTTTCACAGAATTCATTTCAGAAGAACCAATCTTTGCAAGCCGTTAAGAAGCTGGATCCTTTGGAGCTTGTTTTTGTTGATGTCCCTTCCCATGAAAGATGCAGAAAAACTGGTGGCAAAGGAAGAAGATTGCTGCACGTGTTTGTTTTTAGCAGGGCACCAGAGACCGATGCCTCTAACAAGACCATCTTAATTAACTACCTCATTCTTGCTGCGGTGCCTTCCCATGCTATGTGCGTGAAGCTGCGATGAACCATGGCTGAAAGCTGAGTTCACAGCTGACAGAAGACAAATAACCTGCCTTAACCCTCCCCATCATCCCACCCTGTCAATAGGACAGCGTCCAGGCTCTGCATGGACACTCTCCTCTCACAGCACCCCACCTCCAAAGGCACTGGAAAAAGTCCAAATTTCATCAGAAGGGGTTGCAGTGCCTGCCCTTGCCAACCTGCTCTTTGGCAAAAGACAATGATTAAGCCTGTCATGCATTTGCTGTAGTCCAACTGCTTGACCTGAACTAAATGCCTTTTTGTCCCTGTTTTTCCAATTAATTTAGCATATATACAGCACAGACACAGGCAGCAGCTGTGAGAGCAGTGAGGGCAGCCTGTTCCTTTGATGCTGTTGGCTTACAAAGAATATTAAAACAAGAAATGTATTTTTTCCCTTTAACATACACATACCGTGATCAATGCAGATAGTTGTCATCACCTAAAAGGCCAACAGAATGTAATCTTACATAGGAGCCAATTTTGCTCTGCCATCAGCTTGGAAACGCTTGCGCCTGAGTGGGACCAAGATCAAAGTTACACATTCCTAACACGACGCCGGCTTCCCTGCCACTAAATCCACCAGGGCTCATAAAATCGGGGGAATAAAAATTTTTTTCCTGTTGTGCTTTTCTCTCTCTTTCCCCTTCCCTTCCCTGTTTGGCTTTTGTGTGTTTCTTGCCCTCCTATGGCTTTCCGCAAGTTAAAGCCACTTTAACCTTCTTCTATGAAATTACCTCCTAGCTCCAAAGTCTGTTGGAGAGCTGCATCCGTTGTGTGCTCACGGCGGGTACCGGCAGCACAATCCCTCCTCTGGCACTTGAAGAAGTGACCCATACAAAGCCCAGTCACTCCACCTTCACCGTATTCAAAATGCACCAAGGACCTGAAACCAGAAGCCCTTTTCCACCACTGTGCACAACAGGCATCTCCCTTCCTCACTTCTGCTCCACGTGGTTTTGAAGCACCTTTGCTTTGTGGTGGAAATGCAGCTTTGCCCGTGTTGGTACCGTGAAACCCAACCAGCCACAAAGCACTCGCTGTCTCGCTGCTCCCTGTCACGCAGGAGCCTTAAAATTCATGGGGATGTAGGAAGCAGAAATACCACAGCTGGATATTGTATTAAAGAGTGAATTTCCCATCCCAGCAGTGAGGAAAACACAGTAGTACAGAAAATTTAATACAAAAGTAACAAAGAAACTAAGTTTGGATGTCATTCTACAAGTAATTTTTTTCTAATGTGATCTCAACTCAGAAAGTGTTAGAAACCCAAAGAGCATGCAGGCAAGCAGCAGCCCTGGCCTTATCTGGTGCATATCGAGCAGAAAAGCGTTTAAAAGCTGTTGTAAGAAGGCTGAGAGTCTGTATCAGGCTCAGTGATTCACTCTCCAACTGGCCAACAGCCAAAGGCGGCCGCAGGAGCAAGACGAAGAGCCAGGCTGTCAGCTTCCCCCTCCAGATCCAATGGGAGCCATTCAAGGACACTGGGACTCAACCACTTCTCCCCCTCCCCCTCAGCCCTGCCTCTTCCTCTCTCCGTTCCTCTCAGCTCCTCAGTTTTCCAAGGACGCAAGGGAAAGGATGCCGACCTGGGTAACATCAATCAACTGCAGGCACATAAGCTGTATTATTAGAGGCAGAAATGAGAATCATCAGATTCCACATAAAATTCCCAGCTCTGGACTCTAATGTTTAATAAACTCTCTCCAAGATCTGATTTTAACACACTAACTTCTCTGCTCGCTTCCAGACTCTACTTTTCTCACTCCTCTGTGTTTCCAGACCCTCCTTTCCCTGCAGTCCCATTCTCCCTCCTGCCTCCATCTAGTCTCAGCTCCCACTGTGTAAGCCCTCCTCATGTATTCCAATAAATCCCTTCCCTTCCCTCCATGATTAAACTTCACTATGAACATCTTTCAAAAGTATGATTTAACCCCCTCCTTCAAAGGAAGGTGTGACTTTTAGAAAGGGTGCAGCCAAACACACTCATCATTAGCTGTTGCTTTGCAACCTCTTTGCATATCAATAAAGAAGAGTCCACCCCCATCATTTTTATTTCATTTTATCTATGTACTTTGTCTGCAGCCTTGGAAAATGGTGTTCTGCCTTGGGCCTGATGCTACTTAGAATCATAGAATGGTTAGAGTTGGAAGGGACCTTAAAGACCATCCAGGTCCAAACCCCCTGCCCTGGGCAGGGACACCTCCCACCAGACCAGGTTGCTCCAAGTCCCATCCAGCAGGTCCAGAGAAGTGATTCTGCCACTTTGCTCTGCTCTGGTGAGACCTCACCAGGAGCACTGTGTGCAGGTCTGGAGCCCTCAATAGAAGGAGGACATGGACCTGATGGAGCAGGTCCAGAGGAGGGCCACAAAAATGCTCAGGGGGTTGGAGCCTCTCTGCTCCGAGGACAGGCTGAGGGATCTGGGGTTGTTCAGCCTGGAGAAGCATGCCAGAACATCCATACAAAGCTGTTGTCCCTGTTCTTGCAGCTCTTGCAACTGCAAAAAGCACAGTGGGCCCTGGGGCGTGCTGTGACCCCCAGCCATGTCAGAGAGAGCTCTTCAACAGCAATGTCTTCTGCCGCCCAGGACAGCCACAAGGGTCTGTGTCATAGGAAAACACAGACAAAAATTTTGAGGTTGGTTTGGTGTTAGAATTGTGATCTGTCATAAATGGCTTCTAAATAGCTTTAAGCTGTGCTCGGGCAAAAAACCTCTTCTAAGCACAACCTATCTTAAAAAAAAAAAACAAAAAAAACCATGGCAATTTAAGCATTTCCCGATTTTAAAGGAAACTGTAACTCCAGGACTGGAAATTTTAATGCCAAGTTTTGTCCTGATAAATTTTTAAATGGCTCTTTTATGAATCTGTTGAAAAATACATTTATATTGAAAACAGCAAGTGATCCTTAACTATAACATTGTAAATATGACACTGAGCTGAGGTTACAGATGGAACAATAATCTATCTCACAGAACAAAGCTTGTCAACGAAGTGTGATGAAATATTGTAACATAGCCTAATTTATTATTGCCTTTTCATCCATCTTGTTATATTATGAAAGTGTCAAAGTTCAAACCTCGATATTTAATCATTTAACAGTACGTTATTCAATGCTGGAGCAAGCACTGATGGCATAACTCTCATACCAATGATACCCACACCGTTCCTCTGATACCTGTTCAATTCAGCCCTGCCTGGGGGACTGAAAAATTAAACTTCTTACATCACCTATGATCTTTTTCTTTTTCCCTTTTCCTTTTTTTTTTCCCTTACAATAATCTTCTCACAGCTGCCCCCAAAACATTAACACTTCTATTTCTAGAAGAGGATAGACAAACAATAAGGATTTTCTTGTTATGTAGTGACTGCTACTTTGAAGCACAGGGCTCAATTCCTCTGGTAATATCTCCCACGTTAAATGAGCGTTGTTTGTTCAATGCCGTAGTCGCTTGTACAGATCGACCCGTCAGCACCAGCAGTCAACAACTGGCTAATAAAAGGTTTTAATATTAAGAAAGCTGAGCTCTAAGAAAGTAAGTCTTGATCCTGAAAATTCAAGTAAGAACAATTTTAACAGTTGCGATTAGACCAAATGATCAACTTGCTCCTCACTGTTACAAGCACATACGTGGTTGCAGATGCGCAGTAAGTCAGGCTTAGGCAGCTAACTATACACCTAAATAATACAGAGAAATTAAGAGTCAAATAATCATCCTGCTTCTCAAAATCTTTACTTGGTGTTGTAAGGTTGAATCGTACATAAACTACAACCCAACGGAAACTGTCCACTGACTTCACTGATAAAATCCTTAAGATTTTATCCTGAAGATAAATCCTGAAGATCGTGGACATGATCTTCACAAGCACAAAGTGCTGATGCAGTTCTGCTCTCCCCGAGAGCCAACCAGTAAAGCTTCCACTGACTCCAACGCAAGCAAAGCGAGCCCAGCACTAACTACTTTTCAAGTGCAATTCCACAGTCCCTTTTCTCTTTGCACTTCTAATTGAACTTGTAAACAAAGCCACAAATATATAGTATGGAAAATCAGTAATATCCTCTTTTAATACTTAATTTTTTTTTCAGCAATTATGTCTTAAAATAGGCACTCCATTCCCATAAAATCACTCGCTGCCTTGAAGCTGCTGTATAACATTCTTGGACTTTGGGAATCCAAGCAAATGAATTTGAATTTAAAGAATGAAAGTTAATTGAAAGCCTGGGAATGTCAGAGAACACTTCGTGAAAAAGAGCTGGACTGCTACAAAGAGGTAAGCACTGTTAAGTGTATTTTGTAAGCAATGCAAACGAAGAGGGAAAATAAGAACATGCTTAAGTCCTCATATGAGAAATAACTTTGATTTCCTATATCCCTTTCCATGTTCCAACACCTAGTCAGTATTTTGCTCATTTTTCCTGCAAAATTCACACCGGGACTACAGTCAGTATGGGGAAGAAAGACACAGAATTGGACTTGGTAGCAACCTTCCACTTGGTAGATATATGTAGAAATAAATCATGAATGAGTCAGTGCCTGTGTAGTTTACATGTAAGAGGAGCCAGATGAGGGTTTAAGGTACATGGGCTTCGGTTTGGTTCCCTTGGACAAGCTCGTTGACTTCCTCATCTGCAGTTTCCCCATCTTTACGATGGTGGTAAAGCACTCAGAAAGTGCATTTACCGTGGAAAGGTCAGGCCAAGAGACACTGCGTTATTTTCATTTTTTCACTGAGGCAAGGACAGTGCCTTAAAAAATGTGCACAGTTCTGGATTGTTAATTCTTAATATATACAAATAAACTCACTTTGGGTTATAGGGAAGTGCTTCTCCCTCAATGTTACACAGTATCATTGCAGGGATAAAAAAAAAAAAAGACCCAAGACACTGGACAAGAGATGTTCATGGTGCTAGAAATCATGCACCAATTAGCGAATTGATGAACAATTAGCAAATGACCTACAGCAAAAAGAATATTACTCTGGCTCCCCTTTCCTTCTTTGGGAAGTGTTAACGTTGTGTAGTTACAGTTAAAAATTGGCGACATTAATCAAGGCACTAAATCCTTAGTCAGTGACTGTACTCCTAATTTTTAACTGACGGGTTGCCTGAATGCTTTTTTACATACACCCTCTGCTACCTGTAATACTTCATAAATAACCCAGCCATCAGCTTGTGGATTCCCTCAAGAAGAGTTTCTGCTGCAAAAAGCAATGAGTATTCATTCCATTATTTAACATTTTGTTTACCTGAGGTCAGCTGGGACACTGGTGACTTTCAGCCCCCAGTAACACCTCTACGGGCTATAAGGGGAAGCTGCTGCTTCAGATGCCACCGAGTCAAGATCTACGCATTTCATTACATGACCTGGACTCTTGACATGCATTCCTTAAATGGGTATGAAGATACAGTTCTGACTGAATATTTTTTTCCCTTTTTTTTTTTTAAAAAATGCAAATAAAACCATGCACTGTCTCCCAGTATTTCCTCCAAGTCAAGCCCAGGCTTCCTGTTCTCCTCCTCACACGCTGGTCACCCCTCCCCAACAACATGCCTCTCCTTCCCCTTTCCTTCCACCCTGCCACCACCAACCGCTCTCGCTGCCTCCTGGCATTGCTCTGAAACACTGTCCTCTTGGCCCCCACGTACCGAGCGTCCCTCTCCGTCCTCCGAATCCTGCCCAGGGCTGCTGCAGAGAAATCAGAGACTAGGGGGGAGGATTGCACAGATTTACCTGGCAATTTCTTTGCTTGTACAAACAAAGGCTGCAAACATATGGAAACTTGACCGATTGCTCCCTCCAAACACCACTTGTCTTTTAGGTGGACGTCCTCTTGTAAATTTTGAGGCAGCTGTGGAAGCCTTTACTGTCCCCACAGCTGGTGCCCCCTCCCAGCAATTACTGGTGTTCCACCAGCACAGGCAGCACATCTCTGCCTCTCCCCACTTTCATTGGGCCAGAGCAAAGTTTCCAGACTGTAAATGGGGAGAAGGGACACCCTCTGACCCTCTGCTGAGGGACAAGGGATAACCTGGGGCTGGTAACCCCTGAGGCCGTCAGAACCAGCTCACCAGAGTTCACTGGCCAAAGCTTTTCCTTGGCCGAGCTCCTTGCCTTTGCACGACACCCGGTAGAGGTCTGATGCTGCAATGGGGGTGTTGGTTGTTGCAGCAATGTCAACACATGTCATGCTGACAACATACGCTGAGATTTCCATCGCTGGCTTCTGGTAGAGCCTTCCAAGGCACTGCCTTACTTGCTCTGTTCCCACTGAACCACATGTATGAACCAAATCTGTGAACCATAAATATGGTAAGACCCGATACCTGTGTGCCACAGCCCAATCTCAGCGCTGGTACATTTTTCAGTCTATTGACTAGTTGTGATTAATATATCAAGGTTAACTTATTAATGCTGCATTTGATGGAGAACTCATCATCACAAATATACAACAGAGGCAGGCAACAAGCCAACATTATTCGAATAAGCCTCTGAAAAGTGTTGCTACCCAGTAGAGACTGCCATGAACCTCCACGTATCGTTCCCTCTTCAAACTGGGCTGTAACACAAAGTGCAGTGGGAAAATCTAAAAGGTCTACAGCATGCTCATTATCTGTTGTTATTAATAACAGACTGGACAGTAAAATTACCAGCTGCATTCCTACAGCAAACTTCCCCGCTCTGCAATTCTCTTTTGATGCTCCAGAGGTGGTCTTATTTGCTATTCAAATTTTAGCCTCCTCTCGGCTGCGGGCAGGGCCTGCCATCTCCTGAAGAGTTTCCCCACGGCGGCACCATCACAGGAGCATGGGGGCATATATAAATCCACGCACCCCTTCCTTCCTTCCCCTTCCCCTTCCTCTCCTCCCGCAAAAAGAGCGGGTCAAAGGAGTGTCAGAAGCTTTCTCACACTTAATGCCGTTAAGCCAGCTAATTGAATAAACATTTGTTTAACATTTGCTCCTATTTCACTAATGCACTGGGAGAATGAGAGGAATTTTATTCCCCCGCTCCCCTGTCCTCCCCCTTCCCCAGGAGTGCCACTAGCTGTTATCGCAGTGACTAATGTGCTGTATGTGGCCATTATAGTCTTCAACTCTGAAATTACACCCAGGATGAACGATAGGCTCTGCCTGCATGCTGATTGGAGTTGGATGATGATTGATTAGAAGAAAGTCAGACTACGTAGCCATGCAAAAAGAACCGCACTAAGCCACCGGCTTAAACACTAAAGAACATTTCAGCAGTGCCTTCAGAGCTATTAGATGTTTCCATACGAGCAACACTGCTCACATCCGGGTGTGCGCGTTTTATCTTTATTCTTTCAAATCCTGAAATTGCTTGGATAAGAGGGTTTTATATATATATGTATTTATACACATTTCTAAGAGTAGCCTGAACTTCTAGGGGAAATTGAAGAGGCTTTGTGTCAAGTACAGCTAAATCCAGCCTTTCTATATCAAACTCCTGCTAGAAAATTACTGTGCAGATGATAAGGCTGAAAGATATAATAAAAAGTGACTCTACTCAATTTACACTGCAATATTGGTATGACTGAATATTTTTCATTCAGGTGACTGATAAAATCACTAAACTGTATTGCAGATAAATAAAGGAGGCTTCTGTCAAGAATAAACACCATTAATCATGAAGTCTCACCCTCTGAGTGGCTGTGCTATGCAACTGCACAAATGCACCATCACAAGTGGCATGTGACCCAGCGCCTCCCTTCTTCCCCCCCCAGGGGCTCCCTGGTCACATCGTCTTCTTAGGAAACTTTTATTTCTTTTTAACGCCTTTACAACATTTGGAAAGCCTTAAATATCTCTTCCCTTTGAGTTTACGGGCGATTGCAACCGTATACGTTCAGCTAAAAAACTGATCCCGAGAGACAAAGGAAGCAGGGCCGGCTGGTGTGAACCCCGCGTCACCGCGGGAAGGTCTGTGTTTCAAACTGGTGGAGATGAGATCTGAGTCCTTCTAGAGCTGAAACACGTAGGAAAACTTTATCAGCTCCCTCCAAGCCCTCTTCCCCCTTTTCTCCCCAAACCGCGTTTTCTGACCGGTTTCTTTACTTAGACTGGCTATTTCCAAAGAGGCACCGAGTCCCTTTCTGAACATACGATGCATCCCAAATCTACCCCAGCAGAATCCACGGGGTCCCTTTCGAAAAGCAACTTAGATGCTGAAACTGGACATGCGCTGAGAGAAACTGGTACCCAGCAAAGGCACCGTCGTACAAAAAGAAAACTCTCGACAACTCAGGTAACCTTTTTGTAACCTGTTTTGGCACAAGTGATGATTCAATAGTGGCCGTGTTATTAAGCCGGAATGAAGCAGTGCCCTACGCGCTAATGAGGTTAAAAAATGTAGTCAGGTCTTCGTGTTAAAGGCACTTAGCAAGCAGTTCGCTTGGCAAAGCCCAACTGCGTGCTGGAGCAGAGCACTAATCACACAGGCAGCAATCAAATCGACTGGAAGAATTAGGAGACTTGTGGCCCCGAGGAATGTAATTCATGCAGAAAAGCAGTTGTCAGAGCCAGGCCGGGGAACTGTGTGGGAAGAAAGCAAAATAAACAGCTCAACAAAGAAAACAAAGACGCTCAAATAGTGGCTTTTCTAATGCTTGAGTCCACTGAAACTTCAGTGGGGCATATGACAAAAACCTCATCAAAGACGACCTCTATACAAGCAATACACCGCTGAAGGGTGCACTGCTTCAAAAACCACTCAGAAAATGCCTGAAGGTCTTCAAAAAATAACCCTGGAGTTGTTCTGTGCAACAGAGAACGTGCACATGCCTACACGGGAGAAGGAGAAAAACACCTAAATGATATAAACGAAGAGAGCTGAAATGTTTTCTGTTCTTACTCCTGATTTCTCTATCGTGCACCGATCAGAAGCGGATGCAGCCGACATGCAAAGAGCACCCCCCTCCATGTGGAGCAACACTCTCGATGGAAAACCAGCACTGCCAACTGAGCTCCACTCCACCGTGTGGGGAGCAGACCATGCATCCACCAGGGGGATTAACCTGGCCAGAAAGAAGAGCTGGAGGCTGCTCCTAAATCTCGACAAAATTCACGTGGTATTCGCAGGAAGTTTTCCTTGCGATGGATATGACCCACAACAGCCAAATCAAACTTTGAAACCAACCGACACATCAATTTCGCAAATGCTCAGTTCTCTGAAAAAAACAGTATTTTCAACCAATGGGTTATTACTCCCATAATTAAATGTTTCGAAATGTTTAGAGGATGAAGCTTTTATAGAACTAAGTACCTCTCTCCTCATTTCACTCTGTCACTGATGATTTTTCTAAGCCCTCCCTACCCTGCAGGGCAGAACTCCATGCTCACTTCTGTTTCAGCAAATTTCAGCTTCTCTCCTTCCCTTAACTCTTTCCTCCCTCGAAGGCAGCAGTAAGGCAGGCATTCCTTCTCCCGAAAAGCCTCTCACGTTACCTCCAACGAACACTCTCCTCAATGTCTGTTCTGTGATGCCAAGAAACATTCTTTTTCCAAATTCAAAACCGAAGCAAAACAAACCCCTCAGCTTTCTGTAAGTCACATCCACAATATTACAAAACTGAGATCTGGGAGAAGCGAGAAAGCTTTTTCTTCAATTCTAATTTTATGTGCTAACATAAGACTTTAAATGTTTAAAACAAAAGCGAGTTGGGAATAACAAAATACAAATTCAATGACTGAGTGTCCCTCCTACTGCACTTGCTACCTAAATTTCATTGTGAAGGGAACATTTGACTAAAATTCTAACTTTAAAGGACTACAATCCCAACAGAAACATTGATATGAAGGTTCAGCATTAATCATTTCTGTTGAGGTATGGCTGGATTTGCTTCACATCTCTGTACTAACATTAGCAGACAGCCCAAAATTGATATTCACAAGGATTAGTGACTACTAATCAGAGCAGAGAGACTATCAGCTAGAATTTCTCGCCTAACGCTACTACTTGCAGCAGAAAAAATAATTATACAGAAATTACTGTATAACATTTTCTGTACATACATTTCTGTATAAAATATAGAGATTATTTTCTGAAATGCCTCCTCCTCCCCACCCCAAGAGAAACCCGTGGTTTGGGGAAGAAAAGTCATTTTGAGAGTGCACCTCAGGTGAAAAGTGTATGTGATGCTGCACCCAGGGCCGTGGAGTCAAGGAGTGACCCTATGAAAACCCAGCTGCTTCTGAGCTATTCCCATCCTCCAAGCACCTCCGCAAAGAGCAGGTGAGCCTCGGATCTGCACCAGCATCCAGGAGGGCAGTAGGATCCACGGGAGTATGGAAAACAACTAACATCCAAGGGGAATGGTCCTAAGTTAGGAGGGGGGGAAGAGAGCTATGCTGCCATCAGTCTTTGGCTGCAAAGCCACAAAGCCATTGTGGTGCTACGTAACCCGCACCGCCAGCCCCTTCTCACAAATGGTGACTTTATAATGGCTGGAACACCGCAGCCATCAGAAGAAACACGAGATAAAGGCTTCTCACTGCTGTTCTTGGTCTATTTGGGTGCAAAACAGGAGTTGAAAAAGCATTTCTTGGGCAAAGCCATAACTTCGAATAACCTCAAGAACCAGAAACAGGTGGGGACATCGCTTCTACTGCGGCTGCAGGGGGAAATACATGGAAAACAAGCACCACGTGTAAAGCAAATGAATGTTCTGGCTGCACGTTTTTTAGAGGAATAGGAAATTCAATCTAAATACTGGAAGAACAAGAACTAAACTAAAACTAGAACTGAAAAGAACAGGTAGCTAGGTGTACAGAGGAGAACCACAAGAGGGAACAAACTGGCCAACTTGGGACACGCCTGCACCAGCAGGACGACCTAGTGCTAACTCAGCACCTTTGCAGTTCAATGTAATCACAGGAGCAGAAACACAGTTGCCACAAAACACGTCAGGATGGAAGCCCAACGTCCGAGGAACAAATGCTGCAAACTAAGACAGAGGCAGCTCCGCAAGTTTTCTTGGTGCTGTCTTGATGATGTACGCTGATAGTGATCTCCCAGGGTGAAGCAGGGAACACCTGATTGCCCCTGGTCATTCGGCTCCTGCCCTCCCCACCAAATCTGTCTACAATGGTGTTAAATGGGGCTATTTGCCTTGGTGGCCTCTATAAAGTGGACTAGACTATCAATCTTTTCTTCCACGGGCCAGTGGAAAAGGCATGATAAATCTAGGCTGAATTTCAACAGGAGATAGAGGACTGAAAGACGTGGATCTTTAAAGAGATAGCCACTTAAATCTGATATGTTTAGAAATTCTCCCTCATGCGAAATACTCCCTAATTTCCCGTTGATCCTTAACACCAATGGTCACAGCACCTCATAAATAACGCTTTGGAGAAGACGACGGGTCCTTTGGAAGCTTTGTGTTCCTGGCTCACTGTCTTCGGGATGCTCTGCCTCTGTGCCTAACCTCCACGAGGTCTCTAGAAAGTGACCAACACTCCTGTACATTTACCTATAACTCAGACACGCTGTGTTACAGGATCAGACCTATGCATTCAGTGCTAGAAGGGACTAAGCAATACATTCTTCCCTGGTCTCTAATAGCAATTCAGAGAGCCCAACCTCAGCATAAAGCCTCTTCTAAAATAAAGAGCAGAGTCATCCTTTGGTCACATACAGCATCCTAAGAGCAAAAATCAAACAGCATAACATTTTTCTTTAAATTGGTTCCTCTACTAATCAATATTATCAGTCACGAATGCTGGCCCAGCCTGCCCTAAGGCACACAGAACACCCATTGAGCACATTCCTTCGGGTGGCATTAGGGTCTTTTTGTTTTTTTCCTAGCATCTTATAATCAAGAATAAGCAAGGGGCAGCTAGTTAGTCTCTGCATCTCAGAAGCACAGCCAACACCAGCTCAAGAGCCTGCTTTCTGTTACAAATATGCAGACAAACACAGATGTATACATACACAGATTTAGTGCGTTGAGTAAGGGGCAGCAAAATGGGAAACAAGGTGTTATTTAACTTCTGTTTTTTCTTCCTTTTGGGGAAAAAAATAAAAGGAAAGTCTGAACTAAATTCAGTCCATACTCCAAGATTATATGACACGATGCTTTTGTTGGGGGAGGAAAGAGTCTAAGTCAGGGGAAGATTGTGTGAGAGTAGGATGAAGATGCTACGTGCTCCTACACCGGAGACGTACTCATTGCTCACATTTCATCCAGTTTATACCTACTCTCACTTTAGGGACTTCCAATTCACAACACAGAAATCTCACCAGTATGCTTTAAAAAAAGAAAGGAAAAAAAAAAAAGAGAAAGAAAGAACAAACGAAAGAAAGAAGGAACGAAAGAAAGAACGCTAAGACTGTAACATTTCAGTTCTCTTTGAAGCAAGATTTAACATGAGTGGAAGAATTGTACTGAAAAAAAAGGAGTCTGTCACAGTCCAGTACCTCACAGGCCACTGCAACAAGTTTGACAGCAGCCTCTATAGAGTTGGCTTGCTTCTGGTTCACTGCACGTGAATACCACAGTCAATATCTGCTCACTCGACTAATACTGCTGACTACAGCACAAAGAACACAGGAATTCTGTCCAAGAAACCACAGGCTCGGAGCCTCTGAATGTGCACTATATTTAGAGCTTGCATTCTTTGCAGCTGATAACAGAATGAGATAATAGAAATTTCAAGCAGCAGAACTCTAGCACTGCAGCTATTTTGTGTTCTTTTTGGATAAATGTTAAATTAAGGTAACGAGCCACACGTTCTCAATGTTATTGCCCATGAATATTTTTCCTATTTGTTTTGTGTACGTTTTCCCTCTAATTTTCCATCTTTCTCAGACTCTGTGTAGCTCCTGCCATTAGTTTTAACTGTGAAAATCTAGAATTATTCAGTCAATGATAAATGCAAGCAACGATACTCACCCTATTACATGAAGAGAACGCGCACACACATACACACACAAATAGGCACTCTTGTATAAATATCCCATGCAGGGAGAGCCCCAAAAGCTCAAAGTCATGCCTAGTTATTCCTCAGCCTACAGAAAAACCTTAGATGCAACCCGGTGTCCCGAGGCATGACTCTGCTGGCCATTCATTGTGCTTCCATCGGCTCTTAATTCCTGCTGGTTTGAACACCCGCCTTAGGGAACCACTTCTTGCTGGTGGCTGAGAATTTGTCTGAGCACCATTAACTGCCCAGACGGGGTAAATCAGCCAAGGGAAGTGCTGTCCAGTGCCCAGACCTTACTGCTGATAAACCCAGGAACCGTTTCTCTGCAACAACATAAGCCAAACCCTGAGAAGCCCTTGAAGGGGTCTGGCCCCACCAGATGGACCTGCGCCACCCTGCCTCTCTGGTGGGGCTCAGGCAACCCATTCCCTGTGGACCAGCAGAGGAGTGTTCCTGAGGACCACTGGGGGCTTTCCCCTCTTTTTTCCTCCCTCTGCATCACCCCAGGAAGTGAGAAGTGAGCTGTTGCTGCTACCGAGTGACCGTAGCAGGAGAAGCGGTCAGCCAGCATCCCGCTGGAGAAAGCAAGCCTTCTTCATTAAGGCTGGGGGCTGCTGCCTTTCCACCTCTTTTCTCCACATTAAAAAAAAAAAATGAACAGAAGTTTTGAAGGAAGTTTCTACCAACTGATTTTTAATGAAACAAACCACTGCCTTTTCCAAGCTTTTCCTTCTACATTAAAAACCTCACCAAAAATTTTCCTCTTGTTTCAATCGCCGTAACTCCTCCAACCACCCCAAAATCAAGCTGGCTGCACGAGAAGAACAAAGAGCCTCTGTTAACGCAGTATTTATCTGCTCCTATTGTTTCTCCTTTATAAATCTGTAGTTCCTTGGCATTACAATTAGCTACTCCAGAGAAAATGATTATGTCACAAAGTATTATCCGCCACGGAAACAGATGAATGATGTGAACCCAACGTAATCTGGTGCGCTTAGAGGCAAGTTGGTTGACTTTCATGTAAATGCACTTGCTAAAAACAGGGATGATTTTTAGCGGTGAATCCTTATTTGATCTAGAATTGATTTGCCAGTAGGAATGAACTTTTAAATTAGATACACTGCCTAGTAGGGAGAGAACTGTGAGAAATACAGTTGAATTGAGAGTGAAGAAACTTTTGGATACAGCTTACCTCAACAAACCCATGTAACTAAACTTACATAAAACAGCTACATTCAAAAATATTTACCTATTTTTGACCTACATTTTTACGTACTCTTTTTCCTTTCGAGTGTCTCAGAATCAAAAATTTAAGAGAATTGCATACCCTTTTTTTTCTGCAATTTGATATATGCCACCAATAATTTGCTTCCCAAACCCTTCCCAGCTTCAGACAGTTTTTAAGGACGCGGTCGTCGCTGAAGCTACCCTGCAAGTGTGCTCGCAAAGGAGAATTTATGATCTGCGAGTCTTAAGGTAAACATCACAAAACAAGCACCAATAGCTAAACTAAACACTGACTATTTTAAATGACGCAAGGCTATACCCCGAGTGGGAGACGGGAGCGTGGTCTAGACTCAGGCTTCCTCTCTGCCCACTTTGTAAAGGCTTGGGGCACTGCGGGGACGCTCCGGGGCCGTGTAGGTGCGGGCAGCTGGTCCCTGTATTCCCTCTGTGGGCATCCCCACCGCTGCGACGCTCTGTCACCGAGGAGAGGCACACGTGTTCCTCGCAGAGCCTACCCTCCAACAAAACTCTGAATAACCCCAAGGAGTCACCGGACCACGCGGCTTCCTTCTCCCAGACTTGCTGTAAAAATCCTCCCGGCTGTTAGCAGCTGCTTATTCCCTCTCTGCACTGCCCTTCCAGGGACAGGTTTCTTGGGGTGTTTCCCATTTACTACAAGATGTCTCCCCGCTTACAGAAAATACTTTCATGGGTGATTTTGGAAAGCTGTAATGACAGTCATCTTTTCATGTCCCAGTCTTTCTTCTGCCGTGGCTCCTGGCTAAACCATAAAGCCAGCTCCAAGCCTTAAAGTAATTAAAGCTAATTCAACGAGTGATGTTTTTCACGCTGGGTGGGGCTCTCCTTCCCACTGTCAAAGGATCAACGAATGCTCTGACAAGCCGATGGATTCCTTGCCAAGTCTCCAGCTTAGAGGTACACCGAGGTAAAGCAGTAGGTAAAAGATTTAGGAGGTTTAAACACTGAGATTTTTAGAAGAAATAAGAGCTCAAGAATGAAAGTGCAAAGGAAAAATCAAAATGCCAGTGATGGGAAAACCTAGGCGTCCTATCAAACGTATGGCAAGCAGCTTCTCTCCTATAATTAAGAATATTTTGCGGAGCCAGAGCTTTAATCTTCTTGCTCTTGGACATCCCTCATTGTACTGCGTGGTCCAAAATCAGAGCCTGATGAAAGCTGAGCATCTGGGCCTGACTTTCCCTTCCTTTTCACCCTCGTGTAACCGATGTCTGTATAAATTAGATATGAAATAACATATCCAAGAATTGGACTCTCTTTTTATCAACTTAAAGCTGACTGCAAGCAAAACACATGCTTCGCTTTAGTCCCGCCGCATTCGCACGGTTCAAAATATCTGTTCCAAGGCACCCGTGCTGGGCACAGGCACAATTATCTGCACCAGCATCATTTTGGGACGTTAAGATTGCCAAAACTCGGAGCCCGCTAGCCTCAATCAGCAGCTAGGAAAAAAAAGAAAAAAAAGTATCATCGATCCTAGGAAGCTACAAGAGAGCAGCTTTACATCACTGCTTTCCCCTCACAAGGGCAGGTTTCCCTGGCCATACGTTTATGGATAACATCAGTGCACCTTCCCTTAGATTTACTTACTCACACGGAATGGGATGGCAACAGAGACAGATACTAAATGGATGAACGTTGTGGAACACGCATGGTGTATCTTGTAGTACGTTCTGCCCTGAAATTTTAACTTTCTACCAGCCTCCTACGACATGTCCGTTATCTGCTCTGAGGTGTAGACATTGCCACCACCCTGGAAACTTCCTGATGTTGCTCCCTGGTGGTTGTCCTCTGCCCCACCTCTGCAGGAGCGAGCTTCCTTCACAGCCATGATAACAGCACCTGGAAATACCACGTGAAGTCTCCTTCAAAGGCTGTCCAACCCAACTTTGAGATGAAGCAGATTGGGAGCAACCCATTAAGGCAACTTGGTAAAGGTGTGGGAACAAATGAATGACCAAGAACAGCAGCTGCCTAAATCACAGAATCATAGAATTGTCTAGGTTGGAAGGGACCTTAAAGATCATCTAGTCCAACCATCAACCTAACCCTGACAAAAATCACTAAACCATAGTCTTAAGGACTACGTTGACCTCCAGGGATGGTGCCTCAACCCCTTCCCTGGGCAGCCCATTCCAACGCCCGATAACCCTCTCCGTGAAGAAACGTTTCCCAATATCCAACCTGAACCTCTCCTGGTGCAACTTCAGGCCATTTCCCCTTGTCCTGTCTCCTGTGACTTGGGAGACGAGACCGACCCCCACTCTACATCCCCCCTCAGGTAGTTATAAAGCATAAGGTCTCAAGATCTCTGTGATTTAATCATCAGTAAAAGTTTCCCTCTGCCTTAGGAGTTTCGGGGTTTTTTTAATTAATAAATAAAAACTCTCATGCTAGCTAAGTCAGATTTTAAAATCTGTGGGACTAGAAAGTTGTTTACACTTGTAGTGTCATAAAAATGGTCAAGACACCCATATTCTTCCTCTGCTCAATGCTAACAACTCTCATTCCAACAAAGCCGATGTCAACAAATACTGGAAGGCTTAGCAATAATAAAGATTTATGATTTGGTTCTTGAGGAGTCAAAAAAGAACATCATGCTCTAAGTATTAATTTATGTTCAAATAAATACCCTGAGCAGCAGCACGGTTTGGAATGACTGCACACCCCCCAGAGAAGGCATCACACTCTATCAGGCAGCTTTGCAAGCGTCAAGGACCAAAACAGAGTTTGGCTTCAGTTTCTCCTTTAGTACCTTACTTCAGAAATCAATTTTGAAAATTAAGAAAGGGCTAGACAAACACAACGACGACGAAAAGCAAAGCAAGAAGTGGAATTACTGAAGCTTCTTTTGGTATGTTTCAATCACATGGTGTTTAACAAGTAATTTAACTTGCTAGTTCAATGGAAAGTAGCAAAACTGAATTACAGTTTACTGGAGCACTTTTTAAAACTCAGATTTATGCCTTGAATTTGAAAAAAAGGAAAGAAAAACACAAGCTCCGTCTCCAATTACACTGCTCACACGTTGCCCCTAAAGAAAGGCTTACGTATCGTACGTCTTCCCTGAAGTACAAACAGAAGATGTGCTGGAGAAATTCCAGATAACTACATAGTCCTAACAAACAGGTTTTGGTAACACAGAGTGACACATTTCAGTACATATTCATAAGGGTTGGGGGTTATTATTGGGCTGTAATTGCAGTTGTTCTAACACCTAATAAGCCATGGCTGGAAAAACAAAGGCAGGTTAATTTGTGATTTCCTCTACTCATTCAGAGGCAAATTAAGTGTCAAACAGCTAATACAGAACATATTTCATTTTATGAGATTTTAATTTAATTCTGCGCCATATCGTTGATGCCTTAATGTAGGGTGGTTTATCTAAGAAGAAGAGCAATTTATAAACCTCTTTCAATTGAAATCTTTAATGATAGGATACGATAGCATAATTACAGCAATGCCTGCTAGTCCTACTATACATAAGCATCTGTCAGCAATTCCATCATAAACATAAACCCTTATTTTAGAGGTTTATAACTCAGTTATAAAAATTGGCTCCAGGCTGAAATTTGGGATACAACAGTTCTGCCCATCAACAATTAAACTGCACGTATAAATACACATACATCTGCAGAGCTGCAAGTACCTAAGAGTCCTGTAACACTTTAAAAAATTGTGCTTTCCCTTTTCTTTTTCACTTGGCCATTGTTCAACGCTACGGGCACACATCCTGGGTATCACGTGGACAAGGCCTTCTCCAAATTTTCTCTGCACTTCTATTTAGACCTAAACTAATTCCACTATGGCTTGACAGGTCCTGGAACACATTTCAAGGAGCTTGGATAACTGGAACAACGCCAATTTTTTGCCTTTTTTTTTTTAAATTATACTACACACACACTTTTGAGAGTATTACGAAGCTGAGGAGAAAATCACTGATACAATGAAGTCAGTGATGAAACTGTGGGTAAACATCTCTCTCCTGACCAGTATTCTTGCCATTTTCTCTCAGAATTCTCAAATAACTTCTCAGACCCAGTTCTTTTTTCTTCTTTTAATTTTTTTAAAGGATATTGTGCACTTATGCTTTTATGTACTGATTATGCACTACAAGCAGTGGCTCCAAACCATCTCAAACCTAACACCCCTGAGCGATACTCACATCAGGCTCTGTAAAACCTGCAAGAAAACCACTGGGTGTCTACCTCATACATACATTAAAAAAGTATTCCTGAAAACTGCAAAAGCATGACAAACCTTAACATCTACATAGAAGCTGTTGGACTCCAACAGATGACTGTTTTTTAAGTTGCTTAATTGCGTATTTACATTTAATTACACTGACCACCACGGCTCCAAGGGTCCACTCCAGCTCATCATTCCGATGAGAGGAAGACTCAATAGAAGTCAATGGAAAAACAAACAGCCGGAATCAAGGAAATTTGGAGTTTAAAGCTTGGGCTGAGATCAGAGTGTATTACTAAAGCAGCTGCCTGCAGTGGGATGGCATCACGCTAAGATCTCTAACAAGCCTCTGCAGAGCCCTGTCTGAATCACGGCTGCGCCGCGGGGTGCAGGGGGGAGCAGGGGAGGCCCTCCGTAGAAGGGGCACTGATTTCAGAGTGAGAAGGGACTACGGCTGAAACGAGGCATGAAGAAGCCATCTTCAACATCTTTCGAGGGTCCTGCAGAAATCCTGGCACTTTTAGCGGTGTAGGCTGCCAGTCCCCATGTCCCACCGTCACCCCAAGTGGGAAATGGGGCTTTCTCCACCCAAAAGCTCTGCCCGCGGGCACAGGGTGTGACAGGACGGGCTGCAAAATCACTGCACCGCAAAAGCCAGGATGACCACGGAATGACTCCGTCTCAGCCTGCCACCTTCAGCTTAAAACAGCTTTTAGCAGCAAATTTAAGCATGTATTCGAGTATGTTTTATGATGCGGTTGCCTGTGGTGTAAATAGTGATGCATCAGAGGAAGTCTGAGGAATAAGTCACAAGTTTCCGTCCTCTCTCTTTCTATAAATACCCACTTTTCCTCTAATGCCCAAGAAGACTGCAACACAGATTTATTACTTACCTCCAGGCAAATATGCTCTGAAATTACAATTCAGTAATAGAAGACTGACCCAAAAAAACTGCTAGTAAAATATTGCGTGTGTACTTGGGCATGTAGTTAGGATTGTTAATATCAATTAATTCTGCTCACAGAGGAGGACTTGTTTTAAAACAACTTCATTTTTCTTCTGCATATATGTAATTACACAGCTGTAACTAATAGCCATAGCAAAGCAATCTGCCATCTAAACAACTAGCATTATTCTTCAGAGTATTGCTTGTGCTTTTCTTCTTGTATTTTCTCAGTATGAGAGGGGATTAGTAGATATGATGCAATGTATATATCGAGCCTTTTAGTGAAGTACCAAGCCCTGCTTTTTGGCTCCATTTTTAGTGGCATACAGCAGTTTGCTGGACACAACAACTGTTTTATTCTGCAGTGCTGATTTCTCTCTCCCCATATAGAATAAGATAATATTTATTTCTACAGGATTTCACCACTGCCACCCTTTTCTAATCCATGTTATCACCGGTATTCATTTCTTTTATCTTTGTGTAAACTGTGTGCTCTATCACATTTGCCATTTTGTTTGGGTGACATTCCCATCAATCAACCGATTGCCTCTGCGTGCACACAACAGGAACTATGAAAATTTACCAAAAATTTCATTACGCTTCATAGCAGTCACTGGAGAGAAAAAAAAAATAATAACAAAAGCTTTGGGATGATAGGAAATTTTAGCTATGAAAAATCCCAAGCCTAATACAGACAAAATACACGTTTTGTCTGGCTGTATTTCACGGGGTTCAGCGCTTTTTAATTTAGCGTTCACAGAACGACAGCACAACACAGAGGTGACACTTGCCAGCCCCCTATTCCTGAATTCCTCGGGGATTCGCAGGAATAGGTGGCTATTAGCCCCAGGAATTCCTCAGGCACCAGCCTGGTTTCTGCATCAGGAACAGATAAACCTCGGGGCTCCCCGAAAGCGGTGCGACTGGCAAAGGGGGGATTCTTGCCCGTTCTTCGGGGCGGCTGACGCGAGGGGGAATCATTCCGGAATACTCACACGTGCAGAGGAGGGATGGGAGATGGTTCGTAATGGTAGCGTCCCTCATGATGTCGCGCATCAATTGGTACAGGAGGGTGGAATGCTGGAAAGAGGTGAGGCGGATCTGAAAAAACAAGCGAGGTTCCCGGATCTGAGTATCTCCAACGGCTCTTTAAAAAACAACATTCATAAATAAAGATGGAACAGATATTGAAAAGCACGTGTCACGAGCATGACAACTTAGGGGTGACGTTCTCCTTCCCCGCTGCAGGTCTGTCTGAGAGGGGACTTTGGCCCAGAGTGTTCGCATGAATATGTATTTACTAATTTTAATATTCTCTTTTTATGGCTTAAATGGAAAGGGACGTAAAGAAGTCTTTAATAAATAATTATGCGCCCATATGTGAAGTGTCAGATCAAAAGGACCATCGAGGCTTTCATAAGCATTCCCAATTTATTTATTTTTTATTAAAAAAAAAACAAAACAGTCATTGCAGGACAAAAAGGCTAAGCAGAGAGTACAATACAATTACAAAAGTATATCCTCAGAGATGTACACACAATCCCACACGGGAAACGAAGGAGCGTGCTGAGAAAAGGCGATCTGGAGTAAATCAGGCAGCGGAGTGAAAAGGGAAAGGCAGCTGGGAACAGCAGTGCTGGAGATGCTTAACTGCATCGCACCCACGGCCGCAGGCAGAGGAAGGGCCTGAGGACAGGGGGCTCCTTTTCTTCAAAAGGCAGGGTGCTTGCTTTGTCCCCGCGGCTGCAGAGCCGGGGAATGCAGGGCTGCAGCCCCCTGCCCCTTCTCCCCCCGGGCTGCCCCAGGACAGAGGTTCAGCAGCTGCCAGGGCTCCCCTTCCCCGCTGTCTCCGCAGAGCCTGGGCGACCAGGCGGACAAAAGGGGGAATGTGCCCCCGCCGCCCCCGCACCGAGGGGCCAAGCGCCAGCCCCGTCCGGCGGCGGGATGGCCTCCCCCAGCTCGGGAGGACACACTGCGGCCACAGAGCACAATCTCCTGGGCCAGCACATCCCCCCGTGTGCCCCAGAGGAGGTTACTGCCCACCCCGCTGCTCCCCGAAGCCCTAAGCCCTCTGGCGAGGTGCCGAGCATCTCTCCAGCCCCACGGAACAACCCTGTCCTGCCCGTCTATTAGGCCATTGCCACCTGGGATGAAGTCATGTGTTTATCCCACACCTAAAAGCTGAGAAGTACAGACATTAGGTCACGTCATGGAGTTACTAAAAGGCTTTGGAGTAAGAAAGAAAACTTTAATTATGCACCGGCAATAAAACAGGGTCTGTTGTGGTTGTGCCTCCTGACTCCTGAACGCACCTTCTCTTTGTATCTCCTGCCTTTCCTACTCCGCAGAACGCAACCCCCCTCTTAGATTATGTTAGCTGTGAAAGCAGTTCCTCACGCCAACTACAGATGGTTAAAAACAAAAGGATTTTTCCCCTTGGTGTCTGTCAAAAGTTGTGTTGGTTTATTACTATGTTTTGAAGCAGGAGAAAGAACTAGAGGAACAAACCTCATGGCCCTGAGGGAGTAAACAGAGGGGACAAAGGGGAAATCGCGTAAAGTCTGAGGAAATATTCCTAGTATTTCAGGAAAATCTGGGAACATCTCACATGGCCTCTCCAGTTTCACAGCTTGTTTTTGTGAAACATCACCAGCATGTGACCAGCCACAGCACATTTCTCCCATTTACTGACTCAGGGCTTAGGCACCCTAAATGAAAAATAATTGTGGCGTGCTACTGGGAAATGGGAGTTCAAACTCACGGCAGCTTTATTCTGGAACCGCTGCCCCCAGCTGAACCTTGGCATGTGATCTCTTCCAAGCTCCAGTCCCCATGCTGGGCGCTCCTGGGCTTCATCAGCACTCAAGGTGCATCACAGATGGCCAGGTACCCCCGTGAGCACATGGTCATCGTGCCAGTGGAGGATGCTCGCTGCCACCTCCTGAAACACATTCCTTACCAGCCACCAAGGTGGAGAAGGGGAAAAAGGGGCATAAGAAGTGGGGTTTAGCGCATGTCCCTGCCTGCCCTGTTCCCCGCTTCGCTGGTGTTTGACTACAGCCCTCTAAGCCAAAGGGAGGAGGTTTCAAAGCAGATGTCTGGCATTTTCCCATAAAAACTCTGCCACCAGTTTTTCAGAGGAGGAGGAAGTCACTCATGCCCTTGTAGATGCACAAGCAAGTCCTTCTCTGCCCTATGCGTCTCTGAAGAGTGGGTCTGGAGAGCATCAGTGAGACCACAAAGATTTTGTCACACTTACTCACGTCCGCCGGGACGGGCTCCACCTGGCCGAGGCAAGCAGTCCCACTCAGGACACAGAGCCTCCTCACTGTCCCACCTCACCCAGCCCAAGCCTGAGCACCTACCCTTCAGAAGCAGTCCCAATATTTATGCAGCCAAACACCATTTAACCCCCCCTAAACGCGATCATCTATCTTCCCCTCTCTGGGAAATGGAAAATGAGTATAAAACAATACAAGAAGGGTACTCCCCTTTGTCAGGGCCGATGCGGTGCAGAGCACCACCAACCTGTATTTAACACATGGGATATAAATCTCCGAGAACACCTTTTTGAGTCCTCTCACATTAAGCTCCTGAGTATCCTGGTTGCATCTTGTTTGCAGTTTCCATCTGGGAAACAGCCGTACTCCATCACGGCACAGGGAGCTGTCTCCGTCAGCCCTGCGCCGACCGGAGCAGAGCTGCATATCAAACCCCAACATAATTATCCATCTCTCAGTTTATTATTTACACATGAGCAATGCAGCTGGTGAACATCGTAACTCAAGTGGATGTGTAATAAGTTACTCCACTGTAGCCATCTCCTCTTGCAAGCCTTAAGAAAAACCACATGATGACTTTTCCAAAGTCAGCCTAAAACTGCTGAAGCAGAATAAAGTGCCACTAAACCTGGCTACCTACTATTTATCATATAATTTCCTGACTGATGGTTCCACAAACCAGCTGCTAAGTGCTGTGTACTCTACTGTCAGCAGACTAACATGCTAAATGGGAGACAGGGAGAATAATGTGCAGAACTAGTGGAGTCAATTTTACGGAGGGAATTCAAATTCTGCCTTGTTTGGGTCAGCCCTCGGCGTAGAGGGAGGCAGTAAATCCTACATGCTTGGGGGTCTAAAACCACTGTTTTGAAGAGCATTGAATATTTATATGGAAAGATTCTTAGATCAAACAGAGACCTGCCAAAGCACCCATCGTCCACGGCTTCACTCGAAATTCACTCGAAACACCACAAAAACGTTATGGCTTGACTTGTATTTAGATGGAAACACACAGTAAGAAGTTTGCAAAGCAAACCGGCTCTATCCAGTTTCACATTGCTTTTTCATATCCCACCCCGTAACTGTTTCATTAAAGGCACCCTCAGAATATTACAGGCACATTCTGCCACTATTATTTATGCTGCAGCTGAGTAAAGAGTGAGTGAGACTACCCACAGGCTAGGACTGAATCTGGACCTATCTGACTCCTGGCTACCTCTGAGAGATCTTCCACCTGTCCAGAAAACCAGGGGGCAACTTAGGGTAAAGGCCAGGATACCTGCTCTGACTATAAGGACAGTTTCACATTTCCCATTTAAAGTGTGAGGAACAAGACTTTTACCCTCAGCAGAGGAGAAGGTTCCTTAGAGGAACTCCTCTCAGCAAAATAAATTGACAAAATCTAATCTCCTGTTCTGCTAGGATAATTATTTATTATCATTTACTACTTCTTAAAAATTCTGGCTGAGATGCAAACTGCTACAGGATGTGCCAGGCAGTTTTCTTACAGACATCCAAAAGCAACTGTGAATTCCTGGACCAATCCTTCAGCCACATCCTTGCGGAGACTCCTTGACAGAGGTGTACAGTCCAGGTGCCAAGAGGGACAGATGTCCCCCATGTATTTGGAGCCCTCGGCTCCAATTCACCAGAGGTATCTGATACTGTGCTGAAATGTCACTATTTTCAAGAACTTGTAAGGACACGCCAGGGCACTGGAAATACACACATCCCTCATGCACTGCTGGATTGGGTAGCTGATGCCACCTTCTCAGTTCACTGCTGCCTACTGTAAGGTTCCTTTGGATGCTCTCCCGTCTCCTGCATAGCTAACGGGGTCTCCTCAAAACAAAATGGGAGATACAACTGCCTGAAATGCCACAAACTCATCAATGTTAGCACTGCCAGATTTTCTGGGAAATATGTCAATTTATGCTGACTTTTTGTTGTGTAAAACGCGCCCTTTTTATTTCTTCTTCAGGAATCTTTCTTGCCTCCTGGAAGAAAGTGAATAGGATCATCTCTCTCAAATGACAATCACCCCCATACAGAAAAAAAGGAGAGACCTACACTCAGTCTCTCAAAGCTGGCGACCTAGGGCTCTGCTGCAGCATCAAGGCAAAGAAACTGGGAAAAACGGGTGGGTATGGTCCTTGCTGCTGAACACCAAACCCGAACTGAAGTCCGATGAGATGGAGCGGGCAGCAGTGATGGTGGGAAGGTGGGTGGGCGATGCTAGGCTGGGCTCCGAGGTGCTGTGCGACACCCTGAGGCAACAGCAAAGAGCTCAGGCTGCTCCGAAGCTCACCTGAAGTTAAGGACAACTTTTCTGTAGACTGTAATCTCTCAAATAAGCCTCCCTCGGGAGGAGGTCCCCTAGGTTTGGGAGGTCCAGTTGCGGTGGTAAGGCCAGTAGAACACCCTGCCCTCGGCGAACCCACTTGCTCGAGCACTTCGTGATTCCTGCCAAACCACAGTTGGGTGGGAGTGTCAACCTGCTGGAGGGCAGAGAGGCTTTGCAGAGGGATCTGGACAGGCTGGATGGATGGGCT
>JAOQGH010000012.1:52063358-52115695 GCA_025769975.1 Gallinago jamesoni
GCTGAACATGAGCCAGCAGTGTGCCCAGGTGGCCAAGAAGGCCAACAGCATCCTGGCCTGGATCAGGAACAGTGTGGGGAATAGGACCTGAGAGGTGATCGTCCCCCTGTACTCAGCACTGATGAGACCTCACCTCGAGTGCTGTGTCCAGTTTTGGGCCCCCTATCACAAGAAAGACATTGAGGTGCTGGAGCGGGTCCAGAGAAGGGCAATGAACCTGATGAGTTGTCCAGAGAACAAGTCTTAGGAGAAGCTGAGGGAGCTGGGGTTGTTTAGTCTGAGGAAGAGGAGGCTGAGGGGAGACCTATCTCCTGTGATGTGGGAGACGAGATCGACCCCCACCTCTCTACACCCCCCTTCAGGGTTATCAAGCATTGGAATGGGCTGCCCAGGGAAGGGGTTGAGGCACCATCCCTGGAGGTGTTCAAAAGACGCATCCTAAGGACGTAGTATTTAGGAATATGGTTTAGTGATTTTTGTCAGGGTTAGGCTGATGGTTGGACTAGATGATCTTTAAGGTCCCTTCCAACCTAGACAATTCTATGATTCTATGAACGCGCCCCGATGCCGGAGCAGGGAGATGAAGGCCCAAGCAAGCCCAGGACTCAAGCCCAACCCAGGAAACAACTCATTCTGTTTTAGCAGGTTTGTCACAGGATGGTCAGCTAACCAAGTTCAACGGCCGAATGGAGCCATCTGCAAAACTCTGTCCCAGCCCTAACCTCGTGTGAGGTGAAGTCTCCTTCCCGCTGAAATTCATTAGGGTCTTGACGCCGAAGTCGGTGGCACCGAGCTCTCACCCCAGATGGAACAGGAACAATATCAGGCAAAAGGGAGCCTCCTCGCTAATGCCTTTTCAATACGCACAACAGTTTTGAAGAGCTTGCCAGCAAATTTCTACACTTCCTTTGGTTCATAAGCTGATCACCAGATGGGAATTTTCTAATATTCAGGTTTGCCGAGTCCCTGAGGGCACCACTGCTTCTTCGGGTACGTTCGCTTCAACTGATCTGAACTTAATGGCATTGCCAGGTTTTATGGCAGGAATTAGGCTCTTTTTTTCGCCAAGCAAAAATCTTATTTTGGATTTCTGTTTAATTACAGCTTGTGTCAGGGCTTAATAAGGGCACATGTTGTCTTTCGGGGGGGGGGGGGGGGGGATGGGGGGTGTCTTTCAAAAAGGGGTGAGTTATGTTCTCTATGTATGCTCATACAGAGGCTTTCATCAGGAAGAAAAATGACTGAGCCACAAGCCACACGTTCACGCAGGCACTTAACTCCCCGCACTTTGAAGAGTCTCCCTACGGTGCCTGGGGTTCCTGCTTCAGCGTGGCTGGTTGCCATCTGAAGCCCCGCTGACCTGCTGGCTGATCCACAGATGGGCCACAGCCACTTATCTCAGGAGGCTTTCCCGTGTGTCTCCATCCCTAGGTGCCTGCACGCGGGCACGGACACGACTGCTCCCTATCCGACCTCACTCCACAGAGAACGAGTTCTTAAGTAGGAAAAAGAAAAAGCTGTGACAAAATTGGAAAAAAAAAAAAAAAGGCAAAAAAAGCAGCAAATAAATGAATAAAGCCAAGAAATGGACAGAAAGAGAGTGGGAAAAAGAATTCTTAATTGGCAAGTCCTCCCCGTTTCAGTAACACGAAATGTTAATTGCGCTAACATACAGTAGATACAACACTTTCAGAGGAAAACACAATTTTCAATCAGATCACATCCCTTCCATGTGTCTGTGTGTATTAACGACGATCAGCCTTCCCCTCCCCACCCTCAGCTTGTGCTCGCACAGCCTAAACACTCATCTTAAACATAAACCACAGCCCCAGCTCTGTGCCTCTTGTTGTGGCTGAAAAATAATTTTTACCTTTGCAAAACCCAAAATTAAGACTTCAGGGTATCTTAGATGCCTGCCATCCCTTTTACCACTTTCTAGTTTGTAAACTTAAATAGCTTGTGGGAACATGTTTTATTGTTTTTAGTAGTTCTACACCAACCATTATGCCAAACACATGAAGGAGGAGCAGTTATTGGTGTGCTGGAAGAAAAGTAGCTGGAAATGATTTCATCAGCTGGCACTGAGAGGTCTTTAATATGCCAAATTTGCTGCAGGTATTGGCTAAATAACTGCTGGATTGATTTCAGTTTGAACACTTTATTATTCCTCCCTGTCACTGCAACTCTGCTGTCTGAGGAGCAGGACTGCCTTCTGGAATATTAACTAAACTTCCTCAAGTCCATTCAACTGACTCCAGTGCTCCCTGCCATTTGCCCAGCCAAAAAAAAGGAAAATAAGAAGAAAAAAAAAAACCAATAGTAAGAGACAGACTTGCAGAGTAATACATACATTGCATGTACAAAACACCTTGGACTAAAGAGTCTCAAATTCTTTAAGAACATAATTCATGATTCATCACAGCCCAGTAACTTAAAAATGACTCTTTCCACTGGGATGGACTCCCTGGTAAGAGAAGGAAGGAATCCTTGTGCTGGCCTGATCCTGCTTTTGTGAACTGGCCTGGTGCACGGGGTGGACACAGCCCTCCCAGGACACACACACACTGTCAGAGGAAAGCCCAGGCACTCCCATCAGCACAGGCTGCCCAAGGACAAACGGCAAGTTGGTGGGAATTCACCAGGAACATCCCACCTCGGGAGCTTCTTCCACCCCAAACCCCCTGTCTGCTTCACACTATGAGGAACCTTCGAAAACCCTCATGGACATGGGCAGCAGTTACATACAGCCAGCATCTGTGTGTTGTCCCGTGCTTTAAAGAAAAGAAGATGATGGTGAGCCATCTTAGCCTCATCACCATGTTACTTGGGGGGAAAAATTATTTCATCCAACGCAGCTGGCTCTTGGTACAGCACAGCTCATCTTTTTCATAACCTCTGGATCCCACGCAGCATTTCTTAACAAACTTAATAATGTGGTCTCTGCAAGAAAATGACAAATTGCCCTCTGCCAGGAAGCTGACAAAAGAAATCCCTCCCTCCGCTACCTCTGACGGACCCCGCAACAAAAATAATAATTCAGCTTCTGACTTGCAACACGCTGTTGTTCCCCTAACTTCTTGTGCTACCACGCATCGCTGCGTCCTCCACCGCCTAAAAATTCCACACACTCCAAGGAATTATGGAAAACAAAATAAGAATCCATGTTTTAACTCTCGACAACCCCAGACAAGCGGCTTTACCCAGCTGCTCTGGAATGCTTCCCACCTTTGATTACACATGGGATGAAGGATCACATCCTCAGTGTTTCCTCTTCTGCAAGCAGCAAGTAACTGGATGCATAACCACAATATATCCACAAATAATTTGTACCTGTGTACGTGTGCGTACCCACTTCTGTAACACACAGCAAATTCCAGTGGTTAGAGGTGAGCTACGAAGTGGGAACTAAGGAAATGAAAAGATTCTAAAAGAAATAAATCCCGTTCCACGCAGAAGAAATCTCACAGCCAGACTCTCAACTCCAAACGACTCCTAAGCAGAGGTTTAATGTGGATTTCCTGACCAGCGGGAACAAGGAGCTGCCCCACAACAGCTTGGTTATTCCCTATAACTCAACAGGGCTCAAGGCAAACATCTCAGTGCCCTGCCATCGGCGGCACACACGACCTCAGCAATAACAAACACCCGTACCATGTAAAGGTCAATGTGGCTAGGGAGAAGTTAACAGGAAGCTAGAAACTACGAAAAAAAAACTATAAATCTAGAAACATCCTTGTGTTGCTGCTGATTTGATGTGGGAACAAATAAAGACAAGTTGGGTAATTCAGCAAGCTTTGCTGACATTCTTAGAAGTTTATAAAGCAGCAGCATGAGTCCGTCTGCAAACGTTATTTGTTTAAATTACGCTTTGAAGACTCGTGTGTTCTTCTGCGTACCAGAATCAAGTTTAAAAGCTTTTTGAAAGGCCAAACCTTGAACAGTTGGGTATCAGTACAGCACGATGAAAATCACTGCAGCTAAACAGATTTCCAGCAGCTGAAGGCCTGGACCACGGGGTGAAAGTCTTGGAAACAGGTTATACTTAGCAGCTTTGATGAGTAATTTATGGCATGATAGGAATTAGAGAGAGAAAAGTATAATTAGATCAATTATGTCTATTTTTAGATATTAAAACAGTTCAGATTCTATGGGATGCACAATCAGATGAACACTTGGAGAGATTTCTTTTTCCCTGCTGTTCAACCTGATTTTTTAAAATTTCATCCAAATATTCATAATTATTTTGCTTCTCTCTGTACCATCCTTAGCAATTACTCTCCTTCTGTGGTGTTTACACTCTTCAAGCTCTTGCCAGATGAGCAGATAGTTATCATGTGTGCTGTCAGGCCACTCGATAATATACATTTATTGCATCCTTTAATCTCTGTGTCCATATTCTAAATTAATCACAGTCACTTGTTTTTACTCCCTGGCTTTCTTCCAGCTTGGGAGAGATATATAGTTCTCACCCCTGCACTCCTGGGCATCAGGTTTTCACGTAGGCTGACATGACACTGCTTAGGAGGAGGCAGCCTTAGAAATTTATAATACAAATAACCTATTTCTGCAAATTTCTCTTTCCAGCAGGGATATGTGCATCTTCTGCACAGTCTCAAACACCATTACCTTTAATTCTCCCGCTGTGAGACAGTGCCTTCATCGTGTAGCAGTGACCTACCCTAGCATTACTGGGGGACCACTGGTGAAATGGGCACTGCCCAAGTCAGGTAAAGGCAACACAAACATGACTTCAAGCTGTTTTCTTTCTACTTCAGGTTCTCGGAGAGCTTCTCCCCTGTATTTCATTTTTATCTTGGGTACTTTTTGTTTCAGATCATTACTGAAGATGGAAAGCACGGCGAGTTCCCTTAATTTGCCATATTGACATTTATCCCAAGTGCTCATTCAGCCTATTTTTGAGAATGTCATATTGTCGATATTGCAGTCAATCTGAGTTAGTTTTTTCAAGCCAAGCTTTGAGGCAAATATTTCTAACGAAAAGGGCCACAGTAAAATTACATCACTTCCCTCTGCCTCGGTTTGGTGACTGTTAACATGAAGATATCCTTTCTGAGACATTCTCATGTTCTTCAGTATAAACTCCCAACAAAGAGGCAGAGTAGCAGTATTTTATCCACTATCCATTATTTCTTTAATTCCTTAGAAAGAGCAGTTCAATTGCCTAAAACTACTTGTTCTTTATGAATCTCTCTTGAGTTTTGCTCGTGATGTTTGATAACTTTGTCTTTCTTTACAGACAACTTCTTCATTACTCAAAGGGGGAAAGTATCCACTTTAAACATAACCACACTTCTTGCTGGGTCTTTAGGATTATTGTTAGGATTCCCCCATTTCCTCTTCCCCACCAAAGGGCTTTTCTCTCTACAGCCTATGGGAAGCTCCTCAAACAGTCCTACCAACCCCTCCCCTTCACGCTCTCTTGTTCTCTGCAGACAGTGACCTGTGCTTCTCTTGCTTTGGGAACGAATTGCTGCTCACCACGAGCATCCAAGCCTTTCCATCACCCACTTAGAGCTCACACCACCGCTGAGAAACGGGACGAAGGGCATGTATGTCTGAGCGGACTTGTCTAAAAACACAAATCAAAACCCCCAGAGTCTACAGCCCCAGCTCCATTAATGCTCACGGTCCTCATGCCCCATGAGGAACAGCCCCAAGTTCACAGTCAAAACCAGATGCTGCACCTGGTCGCATCAGAGCTGCGGAGCAGGGGCACAGGACCACAGAGGGCACCCGGCTGCAGAACCAGCTCCAGCATCTCCTGACTGCTTGAACCAGCAGCCTGAGCCAGCAGTGTGCCCAGGTGGCCAAGAAGGCCAACAGATCCTGGCCTGTATCAGGAACAGCATGGTGAACAGGACTCGGAGGGTGACACCACAGACAGTGTCCAAGCTGTGGGACCTCAGCCCACACAGCTCTGCAGCATGAGGGTGAGGACTTCCTGAGCCTGTAAAAGCCCATCCTTCAGCTGCACGTTTGCACAGGAGAGGGCTTTGGTTCCACAGCTAACGTCAACCATGTGGTGGTAATAAAAATCACTTAAGATGTCTGCCCCCTGCCCACAGAGAGGCAACCCTCCCTTCTGCATTTCTGCCCTGGAAAACAGGGGACTTTGCAGGGAATTCCATTCACCCTCTGGCAGAAGAAGAGGGGACAGTTCTCCTCGGTCCTCTCCTCTGACAACCCTGGAGCTTTTCCAAGGCATTAAGCACCATTTTCCTGACACCCTCCTAACCGCACTGGCGTGGGGAGAGGTGCAGTGACCCTCCATATGGAGAAGCCATTTGACACAAAGGTTGGAGGTCAGAAGTTGAAATGTTCGTGACAGAGGCGACAGCAGCCCCTTTTCTGGTCAATAACATCAAAGGGTTTGCCAGCTCTTAATGCTACTATTGTGGCTTGTTGGGATCCTATTGAAATTCTAGCATATTTATTGCGCTCTGGGAGCATAAGGACTTTTTGTTTGTTTTAATCTCTATGCTGAGCCGAAGGAGCCTGAAGTGTTGGGACTCTCTTTGCTCCCGAGGAGAATGGGTGGGGGAAACAATGCCAGAGGATGCGGCATTGTAGTCCCAACCAACTTGGCGCTTTCCTCCCCGCCGAAAAATATAAATGATGGATGGAAACATATGGTCTCTATTGGACAGGGCTGGAAATCTCTGCTCCCGAACTCCCCACATGAGCGGTTTTAATTGTTCCGTGCGATGGCAGGGGGTGAAAAGCCCTCCCCACCATCAAGGTCTCCGTTTTGCCAGTCATTGTTGAGAGAGGCTGCGCCGCGGCCGACTGAGACTCCCATCGGGCACAACTGTGGCGGAGCCGGCAGAGCAGCGCGGTTCTGCGGGACGAACCCTAATGCCATAACCACAGAGGGGTCTCAGCTCCTCCCGGCCCCCCTTTGCTCTCTGCACCCCCGCTTGCGGTCGGCCAGGGAACCGATTCCCGGAGCTGTGCAGCGCGTGCTCCAAGCACTGTATCCGCCATCGATACCCCGTGCCTCGCCAGGAGCGGGATCCAAGTTCATTTGTTACTACCTTCCTGGGATTCCTGTTCCCCCTCCGCACCGAGGATTAGCAGTTTCAGTCGTGTTGCTGACCTCCATCTGGCTAGGCAGAAACAGATGTCTGCGCGCTCGGGCACGATCTTATTTCAAAGTGGGGACTCTGGGTTACTAATGACGTTATAAAGGCAATAGCATATGTTGGCTCTCAACAGCCCATTGTCTAATTGGGATGGTTTTAATCAAATGCGAACGTACCCGAGTTTTCGCAGCTAATGAATAAATCCCTTTTTTTAAATAACGACGGTAATTTCGAGCTCTCCGCCGAGGCAGCATCCCGAGGAATGCCTGCAAGAGCAGCAGCCGTCGCCGAAGGCCCCTCCACCGCTGCCCGGTTCGTTAATTAAGGGCTCCTAACTGCCCTTCCCAGAGGTGAGCTGCAGCCAAATCGTTTCCCTTCGACTCCCCACACCAGATACGCACGGCTTATTTGAACAACCCAAAAAGTTTACTTTAGTCTCTGTTTAAATACCTTCTACCACGTTACTTCAAACAAACAGTTCAGTTCATTAGAAAGGCAAACAGCAGAATACAAGCACTCGAGGAGAAGCACGGCCGGGCAGAGAAACCCTCTGTCCCTGTGCAAACACCGCCTGCCCTGCTCTCCGGGCAGCATCCGCCCCCGACACCACTTCAAAAGCCTTTTCACAAATACTTTGGAAGTAAACGATAACCCTGAAGAGATTATCAGGGATGGAGAGCCCCCCTCCATCGCCGCAGAAGCGAAGGAAGAAAATCCCCAAAGGTTGGCTGCCAGCCCTGGGCGAGTTCCGAAACTGGAATGAACTCGGTGGCGACCCAGTGGCATCAGCTAAACCTGTCAAACTGGAAAAGCAGCGCGGCTTTGGTAGCCTTTTGGCTCCACAGAAGGGAAGGGAGTCTCACTCGGGATGGGGAGGTCACGGCACCTCCATCCTCACTGCGGGCAGCGATACACCGGCACTGGGAGGGCTGTGCAGGAGACAGAGAGCTTGCAAAGCCAACAAATCACCAGATAAAGCACTCAGCCATTTCTTTCCGGATAAAATACACATGGGGATGTGAGTGGCTCAGGAGCGCATGACGTGCTCTGAAATCCCAGCAACAAGCAGGAGAGGAGGAGGAGGAGGAGGAAAGAAAAGACGGCTGGACAGGGAGGGGAGAGGCGGTGGGAGGCAGCCCATCCCCAGCCCCCCTCTCCACCGTGCCCACGCCGCTCCCGAGCAGGGAATGCACCCCCAAGGAGAGCAAAGCAGCTCAGGAACAGAGTTTGCTGTCACACATTTAATCAAAATACTGCATTTACATGTTTAAGGCAGCTCATTACAACCAAGGGCGCTCTCACCGTGCCCATCACTACTGTCCTCCTCTCTGCAAGCATCTCCTGGCACCAGTCATCAAGCACAGACCCAAGGGTATACCCAGAACTTAAGCACAGCCTCACAAAAGAAATTATCAAGCATCCATACACTCTTAAATCCGTTCTCAGGCAAAAAGAAACAACCAAACATTTAAAAGAGCTTCAGAAAGTTTGTTCCCGGCTGTCGGGTAAAGGTTCACAAGCTGCAAGAATGCTGAAGTTATTCCAACTGGAGAGGAACAGATAACATTTTTATTAGGAGGAATCAAGTATTGTCAAGTATGGACACAAAGGTTAGGACACCTCAGCAACCATAACGTTAACCCTGCAGTTAAGACATCATTTCTGTTATTTTCATTCTCGGGGCGAGACTAAGTCCCACTAAGTCAATGACTGTTTTATCACTAATTTCAATGGAGTCAGTGTAGCCAGCTCTTCTGATTTTATCACGAGTCTTATTTTTCTTTTCAGTTTGGTTTTGTTGTGTTTTTTTAAAAGCTCCGGTCTTTTCAGTCATGTCACCAAGCAAGAATCTCAGCTTTCATTAAATAAAAAACCAAAAAGCCAAAAACCAACCCTCCCACACGTATGTTTCCAGCTGTTACGGTTGCAGAGAAAAGCTGGGAAATGAGAATCTGCCCAGCTTTCAGAACCTGTGAGCAAATAAAAAGATCCAACAAAACCACCCGTGAGCAGGGATGCAGCTACAGGCTCTTTCAAGAGGTACGTAAACGTTCTGCACGCTCACAGACACCAAGTTATGGTTCTGAACACCCTGCTACTGGGGGATGGCAAAGCAGTATTCCTGTGGCACAGACAGTAGCTGTGGGCATTAACATCTGGGAGCTTTAACTGCAAGTTTCTTTCAAGGTTTTTGCACAGGTTTTGGTCCGTACCGCAATGGCACACCATGTATCAATGATTTTTAATTTGACTGTTTATTTGATGCTTCCTCTACAAAGGGCATCTTTTGTCCTCTCTACTAAGAGCTGAGGATTCTTCTACATTCTGTTTTAAGACTATAACCTGGGTTTACGAGGATTGTTTAGTAAAAGATATGAGGCAGAAGGATCCTTTCTGAGCATTTTAGTGGAATGGCTGAATTTAGGTTTGAAGTGGATCTAAAACCCCCTAACTTTCAGCACAAGCTAGAGAAAATAACAGTGTTATCCAGCTCTTTGAAAGGCTATGATAGTACAAGCAATAAATTTACTATTATTATTACAACTGATAACACAAGCTGAGCTAATGGAACTAAAATATCTTCTAAAACAGTTCTTGGAGAGCTGATAATATTAACCTTTAGATGCCAGGAGTTGGGGATTTCCCGGTGTACCAAGCTGGTTGACTTACAGACACTAAAAATAGGACTCTAAACCCTGCTGCTCTTGTGGGTTATGTACAAACAATATGATTTTTTTCAAGTGACTCTGATCCATTCAGAAGGATAAAAAAAAAATATTCCATTTCTTTCAAGATGTTTATGGCCTGAGGCTCTTCTAATACAAAAAGGGGGAAAACTATTTTTTATTATGCCATTCCCAATCTCCAACTTGAAACAGACCACTTCTGCAGAAGTTTTTTACAACATTCCAGCAAGTCCTCTTGCAGTTTTTTGTTCCCTAGCACGTTCAGCTACTAGCTGAAATTTGCCTGGTCTTTCTCCTTAAAGCATCTTTGGAAGGAATAACTCTAAGTAGTACAAGACTTAACAACGCTGTCTGTTCCTTTATGGCACATATTTATTTCATATATTATTAATAGCGAAATAAGAATACTTTGCACATACGAGTCCCAGTTCTATCTTCTGTCTGATCACCCAAATGAAGGAGGAGATGCACCAGTCTGTCCTGTTACTTAAAAGATACCTCCTAAATTTCATTTCTTGGAATAATCTTGCTCAGTTTCTACAAGAAGTTATGCCTACCCAAACAGCACACGGGTTTGTTGGGTTGGTGGTTCAAGGTGCCAGAGTTAATCCAAGCTCCATCTCAGGCACCAGCCAACAGACTCCAGCCTTCCTTCCAACTCCAGTACACCCTCCTGCCACAGACACACGAGCTCTGTGGATGAGTCAGTTCAGAGACAAGGGACTCACCCGTCCTCTCACCTGCAAACTCACAGAGAGGAGTCCTAGGAACACAGGAAAAGCATCATTCTGTCTTTCTCCGCAAGTGTTATTTCTGCTCCTTTCTTTACTTGAGCAGTCTGCAATTAGTTCCATTTCACCTACCCATTCTGCAGCAATAAAGACCTCAAACCAAGAGAACGACTCATGTAAGCATCTTATGAATGTACTTCAAAGAGTGAAATACGTAACAAGCATTCACTGAAGAAATCCAGGTCCCTGGTTTAGCTCCACAAGAGATCACCATGGCTTGTCTTTTCCAAGTGTTTAACTTGGGGTGACATCCCTTTGGAAAAAATGACCTCTCACTTGATGCCCAAGCCCAGGGTCATCCTCGAGAGACTCTCAATCACGCTTGAGTTCAGCAGCCTTCTCGATAGTGGAATGTGAACAAGCGGCATCAACAATAGCCTGTGCCCCTAGATTCCTCTTGGTGACATATTCTCATTAGTCAAAAACGAGATGGCAACACTTCACTGATGTTTACAATAACAGTGGCCCAAGCTGCCTTTCAGTGCAGATGAAGAGCAAATAAGAGGGGTTTGTCTCTTTCTTGTGTGCAAACATGATTGTGTTTATAAAAAAAGCTATAAAGCAGTAACAAGTTTATTTAGCATTTTCTTCAGTTCACCAAAGTGGACCTCCAGAACGGTTAAAGCAGGTAGGAGCTGGAAAGCTATTTTTCAAAGGCCTACCCATTATATCATGGGTAGAACTTGGGGGGAACCAACAACAGAGACAATCACCAACAACAAACCTTAGACCAGGACACAGCGAATGATCCTATGATGAGGTACGGTAGAAGCTGCGACCAACAAATGTTCCCAAAGGACTAGCAAGCACCACCTTCCCCTTCACACACAAGGCTGGTATGTTCTGGGGATAGAGAGAAAACAAGAGCCTCATGCTCCCTCCTCTCCCCACTCCCGAGCTGCATATACATAACGGGGTGGGGGCCAGAGGGGCAGCAAGCCCTCTGCAGGTCGTCCTCAGCTACCTTCATTCTCAACTGACGCACGTGGCTCACGAGCAGATGGCATCTCTCCTGCTCACGTTTCCACCAGGGAGTTGTAGAGAGCAGCCGAATGAGGTCTTGCCTGCATGCGAGAGACATGACCAGCCGGTGCAGACAGCAGAGGACAACCAAAGCTCTCCTGAAGACTGGGAGGGAGCTGCTGCATCTCCCATGCAGAAGCCACACCGCTCTCTGGTGTCCTCCCCCAGCCCAGACACGGCAGGGACAGCTAAGCTCTCCCAGGGACTACCCCGTACAGCCACGGCCTCTCTCCTCTGCCCTGGCAACCCTCCTCTCCCCTTCCCTCCCCGCCGTCCCCTGCCATTGCTCTTACAGCAGGGACGGTGGAGAGAAGCCTGGAGCTGCATCCCCCCAGCCTCTCCTCAAGGTCCCCGCGGAGGCGGAGCCGTGGTACGGGACATAAATCCTGGCGTGAGAACTGTGCTCCTGCGAGCCCAGAGAGGGGGTAGCCTCCACAGCGCCCACCACGCTCAGCATCACCACTGAGCTGGTGGGACACCGGTGGGACACTGGGGAGCACCAGCCACCCCTTTGACTGCGGTGGACTCGCGGGGTCCGTGCTAGCCCCCTGGCCTAAGGGCAATGGGGAACAAGCCCGGGTGCAGCCCGCGGGATGCTCAAAGTGATGCTGCCGTTACGCTCCCGAGCAGAGCCAGCCCCTGGAGCGAGGCACTGAGACGTACACGGACACATCCACCCTCCTACACCTCTCCAGCCCTCAGCAGAACGAAGGCTAAAGCAGGACGGGGAGTTTCCAGCCCATCAAATAAAATATAGAGGTGTCTGCTGGGAAGAGCTTTTTCCAGCCAACGTTCTCTATTTAATAACCTGGTGCCTCTTCATATGGTGTTAACCCCACCATGGAAAACAGGGGGAAAAAATAAAATTAAAAATAAAAAAAATTTAAAAAATATCAGACTTTGGACATGATCCAAAAGCCACATTCCCAAAGCAGCTGAGAATCACTATGGGGATAATTCAGTACCCATTGTTTTTTCATCTGAGAGCTCCCGAGGCGAAGCCCCAGGCGCTGGCACGCTGAGCCCCCCGCACACGGCTCAGCCCCGCACCCTGAGCGGCTGAGCAGCCCCTGCCGCCACAACAGGCACCACCTCTGCTCCCAAACCAGCCGGGGAGATCTGGCTACGGATGTCTGCAAGGGCTTCTGAACTTTCCCCACCACCCCTTCTCCTCCTCCTCCTCCTCGCTTGCTGGCAGCAGCCCGTGCCAGGGCAGACGCTTGGAAACGACAGACGAGAAGCCGGAGAAAGGCTGAAGGAGAATTGGGAAATAAAGTAAGGGCTTAAACAGAAAAACAAATCCCCAACAAACCAGAGTCCGACCTGAACGCGGGTTGTAGGAAGGAGGGGGAAGAGGATCTGAGGGGATAAGGAGCACGAGTAGGAGACCTCTGCGAAGGCCCCACAGAGCTCGTTTGTTGCTGAAATAGGTACAAATCTGGCAGGCAGCAGCCGCAAAGAGGAGTAAGAGAGGAGAAGGGGAAAACAGACCGGAGCTTGGCTCAGGGACAGAGAGAGAGAGGGAAGCTGGCCTTCCGCCAGGGTTTTTGTGAATGGGTGGGGGTGTGGTATCCATTTCCTCCCGGTTCCAGGGGGGAAAAAACAACAAGAGGGTAGGGAAATGCTTCAAGTGATATGTTATTTGGTCATGCTTCAAAAATGTGCAACTACTGTCACATAATTTGATATTTTCCTAGTATTATGGGTATTTTCTAGCAGCCTGATGACTTCTTTCTTAACAAAGGTTATTTTTCATCGTGGGCTGAATGTATTCCACTTTTACACACTAAGTGTCTATTCATAAAAAATGCAAGCCCTTTAAGTGAGAAATTCTGAATTTATGAGTATAAAAGACCTTAATGTACCTTAACTGTCTTAAATGCCCGTGGTGATTGCTGCTGAGCTAACGTTTTTTCCTCCAGCAGAAAGGGACAGCAAGGGGTGTTGCAAAATGTCTAGGAGGCAATTTCACAGGTGGCACAAAGATTCTCCAAAATAGGTCTGAAGCATAAATATTGTACTGCATTGCTGGCAAAATAAGATGTAACGAAGAACATACGACAAACAGAAACAATGAACTAAACACATAAAAAAAAAATAGAGCTCTGATATGGTGAGGTTTGGGCTGTTGCTGTTTTTTCCCCAGCTGTATGATCAAGTCTTGTCCTTCTCTTTCATCGTTTGGATCTACTTTTTCATTACCAAAGGTTCCTAATTATAAACCATGTGAATTGCGTGCTGGAGATATTCTAAGCCGAAATAAACACGTAACACTGAACAGATTACAGCAATTTGAAAGTTAGCTGCAAAACAAAGCGAGCAAAACTGGTCAGAATACATCTCAGAACTCAAAGGAGGGATCGAATCTAAGAGAAAGGAGTATACAGTAATTACAGCCAAGACTGGAAGAGAAGGGCCTAAAATTAGAGTTCTCCGCAGAGATTAAAGTATACAAGTTATAGATTTCTTAAAGTTTTAGTTTCCTAAAGTCAATACGCTCTAGAGGGGAGGGTGGTGGGGGTGTCTGACTTGAAGATGGATGAATTCCCACCTCCGATTTTCAAATATAGTTATTCCTCAGAAACTAGTCAAACCCAAACTTCATAGATATTGATAGTTAATTTTCCCAAACTTCCTAATACAAGTTTTTAGAACGCGTGGTGTGCTCAGTAAGAACTGTAAAGTTCCCAATAAGAGATTAAAATAAGAGAATGGCTTTTTTTTTTTTCCAGAGCAAACACCAAAAATGAAATATAACTTAGCCCTGGCCCCCGAAATGCAGGAGTTTTAGGTTTCCCCTGACCAGCAGGAAGGTTGCAGGGTTGCTCTGCAGGGACTCCAGGAGTTGTTTAGTTTGTGTGCCAACAGCTCCATAAAAGAGCTCCTAAATGAAGGGTCCTCAGTAATCAGAGATAAAAGGGGACTTCTGCTCACCAGCCGCAAACCCCAGAGCAAGCCAACCTATTTGAGACCATTTTTGTGTGAGCAGGGAAAAGCCCAGGGAAAGCAGAAATTCCATTTGTAACTCCTCCCCAGCTCAGCTCCGCTGCAGGATTTAAGTAAGACCTCGAGGTCTGCCTAGAGAAAAAAAAAAAAGAAAAAAAAAAAGCAGCCTCCAGCCTTGCAAACTAGTGCCTGCTTGAAAAGTGTTTTGAAGATGGAAAGAAGAGGCTGTCACTTAATAGAGCGTAAGTATTAAATAACGATAACCATTTAGCATTCCTGCAGAGCCTTTTGAGTCAACAACTTGTCACCTTGGCCTTGGCTGACAGAAGTGTAGAAGAGCCACGCAGAGCAAACAAAGTCCTCCTTGCATCTCTGCAACCTCTCCCTCGGGGTTTGAACTTCTTACAATTTATTTTTCTTCCAATATCTTACCTTCAGGACAGCTTATGTATTTTGGTGCTGCCTGCCACCTTGTACAAATCCAATTTTTATTCACGTACGGACGTTGAAAGGAAAAGAGAAGAAATTCCTCTCGGCAAGATTATTTTAAGAAATAGATATATTCATTCCCTGATGGCTACTAATGTTTCTGGCACAGCCTATTTTGTTTTGGGGTTATTTTGGTTGCATTGGCTTTTTGTTGTTTGTTTGTTTGTTTTCATTATCATTATTGCAGTTGGATCTGGTAAGCTGTGTACACTTAACTAGTGCCCATCATTAACCTATAAAGACTCTTATTTTCGCTTCAGCACAAGTTCATTTAACCAGCAGGATGTGATCTTCCACGCTGCACAGATGCAGCACGGTACCTTCTGAAAGGTGACACCAGTGAGGCTGAGAAGACTCCGTGCTTCTAAAGTTAAATGGATGTTTTATTGGGAAAAACATCTGTAAGGTAGCTAGGACTGCAGATATATCCATCACTTTAGACATGTCCCTATAGACTGAGATCTCAGTGTGTCCATCAAGCTGTTCCTTACCAAACCAAAACCTCTGCTCCCATCTTCAAGTTTGGTGATGGTTTAACAGGGCAGGGTTGGCTTGGTTTTTCCATTGGTTGTTTTGTTTTGTTTTTAAATATAAATCAATTCCTTATTCCCATATTTTTTCCACAAACTGTGTTGACCTATTGGGACTGGCATGCAATACGCCTTTCACCATATTCCTATCACATCCTTAGTCCTTCCACCTCCTTGTCTGTTTCAATACCTTTTAGTTGATGTTATCACACTGTGGCCAGCTTCCCTACTTTGGGAGAATTCACATTATCACAGAATCACAGAATTGTCAGAGTTGGAGGGGACCTTCTAGAGATCATCCAGTCCAGCTCCCCTGCCAAAGCAGGGCTGCCCAGAGCACATCACTCAGGAGCATCCAGGTGGGGCTTGAAGATCTCCAGAAAAGGGGACTCCATGACCTCCCTGGGCAGCCTCTGCCAGGGCTCTGCCACCCTCACCCCAAAGAATTGGGGTGGAACTTCCTATACACGTGTGTTGCTGGTGTATCTAATTTCTTGAAATCTTTCTACAACAGGAGGGCCAATTGCTGAGCATTCTGTGTAGACCTCTTTTTCCTTTGCATCAAGATGTGGCCCAGCCTTCTACAAAGCTAATTTCCTCTTTGCTTGTTAATTATTATGAATCTACAGCTTGTGTCTTGCTACTGTCTACATCAGTCTAGTCACTTTCTTATTGTCTTTTGTTGCTTATTTTTCTGCTAGAAAATCAAGAAGCTAGAGGTCTGCTAGAAACCTCTAGAATAATCAAGAAGTCCTTGGGATCCTCAGTGCAGAGGACTAGTTTTAACCCTGTTTTTTCACACCTGCTTCTTTGTTCTGTCCATTATTTCTGCCAACACTGTAGCACTGCAATCCTTGCTGGAATCAAGGGTCAGATCCTCCAAACTAACCCATGGAATCAGTGATCCTCTAGAGCTTAGTGGGCAGGCATCGCTTCTGCCTATTCTACCTTTCCACCAAACACCCTTCATGAACAATTCCTGTTGTTCCAAAGGCACACAAATTTTACCTGAATTCCGAATCATGACAATGGCTCATTTCCTAAGCACTGACTAGTGGGTGTCCTACAGGCACCAAGACATCTTTAGGACTGAAATTCCCTATTGCTGGTCAGAAGAATTAATTGGGTTTTTCTCATAGTTGACAGCATGAAGAAGTACACAACTGTACTACATAAATACTATTGAAAGTTAAACTTCTGAGAGATACCACTTGTTAGAAAAGGTTCCCAAGGGGAAAAGCTTTAAATTAATTTCTCAACTCTTTTTGAGACAAATGAGTTAAACATGCAGGTTTGGAGGGCCTGTGGAATGTTTAATTTGAGATTAGATTACAGCAGGGAGCAGAAGCTCCAAAAACACCCTATGATTAATACTTAGAAAAAAACAGTGAGAATTTGCTGTTCTGTCTGCAGACTTGACCTGGCCAGATCTGAATTCAAGTTCTAGAGGGAAAACAAAACAATCACAAAGTTCCAAGCGTAACAAGCCTCAGATCTGTTGGGGCGAGCAGAAGCAATCCTCCAAGGAGGAGCCTGCGAAATGCCAACAGCATGACCCTGCAAGAGGCAGCAGGAATCGTGGCTGCGTGGACGGTGGAAGCAAACACAGCCATAGGAAGCGTCCAGCCTGTGGACAGAAGTAATGAGGTTTTTAAAACACGTTGATAAAAGCTACAGAAAAAGGACTAAAAAAACGTATGTGTCCAAAATAACGCAGAAGAATTGCTTTGTAAGAAGAGTTTAAAGGATGAAGCGAAGTAAAGCCCTGAACACAGATGGATCCCTTTTTACTTAGCGGTAAACTGGAAACAAACAATTCCACAAGAAAACTTTGTCACGTAAAGTGTGAACCACAGAGTAGAAGAGCATATGCATATATAGTGGGCATCTGAGTGTTTGGTGACAAGATTGCCATCTGGAGTGCTGACACATTTCATCCCTAGGATGGCTATTCTGTTTCTTAAATGCCGTTTATATCTACTTTTACACACGTCTTTGACTAGGCATTTGAGTAAGTGAGAAGACTGACAGCCAAGCTGCCCTGTCCTGAAGTTTAGTGCTCAGTCTAAGGTGGATTTTGGTTTTTTTCTATGCTGCCAGAGAAGTCAAAGACCCAAATGCCTGCAGGGCCAATTCACTCCTTAATGAAGGTGTCTACGTGCCACAGGTTGCTCTGAACATTTCCAACTCCCACCACTGACTAATGGCAAACCCAAACCTTACACCAGCCACCAACCTTTATCTCCCCTCATTATGTTCATGTTAATTCTTAGCCTTCATCATTCGACCATTCCTTTCTCAGTAAGAACAAACCAAAGAGAAAAAAAGAAAGGACCAGAACACAGGCTATGTAACAAAAGCTCTGCAATACAAGACACGTACATGCATGTACAGAGCAACAGACACACTGACAGCAGAGTTATTCCCACACCAGGAAGCTGGTTCTGTTACTAACCCCAGACAGAGCCATGGAAAACACATGGGGCATCTTCAGTTTCTTTCACAAAAAGAGGAGTGAGATACCTATAGATTCTGGAGAGTAAAGAGAGGACGAAGTGACACATCAAATAAAGCCTGTGGAGCACTACAGAGGCCAAAGGCGAAAGCATCTGACAACAAATTCACATGTATCACCAGGGACCTCTGGACATCATCTCATCCAACCCCCCTGCCAAAGCAGGTCCACCTAAAGCAAGTCCACCCTGAACGTATCCAGGCAGGTTTGGAATGTCTCCAGAGATGGAGACTCCACCACCTCTCTGGGCAGCCTCTGCCAGGGCTCTGCCACCCTCAAGGTGAAGAAGTTCCTCCTCATGTTTAGGTGGAACTACTTATGTTCAAGTTTGTGCCCGTCCCTGGAAAGACTGACCCCATCCTCCTGACACCCACCCTTTCAGTATTTATAGGTGTGCTATTTTATAGCTGCTTATCCAGTTTTCCCCTACACGGTGGGGTCTGAATACGAGAGATTGTTTTTTTGAACTTAATCACCAGAAAGAGTTACGTGAGCTCTTTGCCCCGAAGTTCACTGGCTTATCCCCCGTTAAACGAAAGCCTCACTGAAGCCAGGTGCTCTGAGTCAGGGCTCCCATTAATCACCATCGAAGCACATTGCAGAGACGCCGTAGGAAAAGAGAAGGAAAAAGGTCTGACAGAAATAAAGTACAAAGTGAGCAGAAGCCAAGAAAAAAACAAATAAGAAGAGGAGCAATCCAAGTGGGGAATAGTTGTAAACTGGTATGGGCATTCCTCGCTTCTGGTATCAAAAAGACACTTTCAGTCCTGCCGAGAGGCTTTGTAGCCTCTTCTCCTGCTTCTGGCTGGTCTGCAACACAACTCAACCAGGCTGCTTAGGTACCTGACCCTGCTTCCAAAAACAGGGATCTAGAGACCTCATCAGAACAGCCCCAGAAGACACAGTGAGATTAATCCATACACATACACTGCAAGGCAGTCACAAACCAGTTGATAGCCTGCAGCCCAACGCTGACTTCTGGGAAAGACTTCAGTGGATCATCAGCCCAGATGTTGAATCTGGCCATAAAGGGAAAAACATTTATGTTACAACAGATTTTCTTTCCCTTGCACCTAGATTTTTTTTTCAGTTTACCAATACTTAATGCTTTCTTCAACTTCAGCAAAAACAACAGAACTCATGAAGGATCTACGTTTACATGTGTTAAGAGATATAAAAGTAAATATATACATTTCCTAGATATACATATATATCTACGAAAAAAAACCCCAAAGACATGAGTAAGGATATAGCAAAGACTTCCTGGTTATTTTTAGCTGACACAATAGGTTTTATTGCTCTGAATTAACCTATCAACTAATGAACAGCTACAAAACTCATTTGCTTAGTGAAGGTGAAATATCCGTGCTGAACACATCCCAGTGACTTTTTTCTATGCAGACAGGACTGCTACAATGCTTTCTTTTTTAATCTTGAAGTTGAATGACATTAGATTTATTAGATTTAACTATGAGAACCTAAGAAACTGGCTTGAAAATATGCGAGTCCAGAGCTTTTTAATCTCTCTTGGTTATTAGTGGCGCCTAGACAATTAAGCAAAGTAGTTAGGCCCAGGATAACATTATAAATTAAGGCACCCAAGGTGCAGCGATGCCGCCTGTCCCTTCTCCAGCCTGCCCCACCAGACCATGGAAACACTGCTTGACTCTCCCCCGGACACACACAGGCTTTTCCTACAGCTTCTCTCCCCTCCTCATCGCTGTAGGTTAAGATGGCCAAAACCAGGTTACGCTGGTTTCCCCCGAAAGAGGGGAAAAACCGGCATGTCTAGTTTCACCCTCCCCGTTCCACCCCAAAACAGAGCAACTGTCACCTCGTTCCCTGTTGACACCACACGGCTGTAGCCAAGTCGTCCACCAGCTTGGCCTCAGTGGTGCTTCCCAGATAAACAGTGTGTATTTTTCCATGAGGTCACCAGAATGGTTCATTCAAACAAAAACCTTGATTATTTATGAGCTTGCCTTGGCACCTGGTTTCCACGTCAGCATTGCAGCTGTATCAATAGGGGTGCAAAATCCTACAGGGGAATCCTCCAGGCAACAGGCAAACCGAACACCAGCAGCGCTGGTGAACATGGAGCAGCTAATGTACGGCTGTGAGAAGAAAGCTTCCTCCCTGACAGCCAGTCACTCCTGCTAATTGAAGTCCCACACGCGGGTACGGTAAATGACAAACATCTCGGGATCTTACGTGAGAAAGCTTTCCCTTTGATACATCTGCAGGCTTGTTGTGCTTTTTTGACTTTATCGTAAAATGAAGACATGGGACTAGAAGCTTTTGAGACTCCAAAAACATGAAGAAAAATAATGGAACTCATTACTGAGCACAGTTTTGACTTGTTTGAGTTCTGCTTTTGCTAGTGAACGGAACAAATGATGTTACAGGGCGAAAGCTGCCAAGTTTCATTAGAGTACTTCTGTGAAAGTGTATGATCTCAGAGGCTATACATGTTAATTTACAGTAGAGTTTAGATTAAAGTGATGAATGTGTATCTAGTGTACATTTAAACGCAATTTTAAAAGAAAACCAAGCTGGGGCCTTCCTGTTCAACATGCCACTGCAGATTCTCCAGTGCAAAAGCAGAGTACCTCAAGCAGTTGTTAGAGTCTCTGCTGGCAGAACGACACCGTATTTAATTAAACGGCCACTAGAACTGCAAAGTTCATTTCCTAACCCTGGGTTCAGCTCGCAGAATACGAGTAGTTTGAACAGTGTTTCATATCTGCTTCATGGGTAAAAGCTGTCAGAAGGTCCTGTCAAACATGAAACAGAGTAAAAGATAAGGTGAATTTCCCAGTAAATTCAGCTGCGTCTTTTCTCTCTTGAGCTCAAGATGCTGTTTCCATTTTGCTGTTTCCCTTCACAGCAAACAGCTCTAGCACTCAGTCCTCCTGAAGCTATTTTAGTATTTTTTCAACTCTTTCTACACACGAGGTCGTGCACTGACCCGGGCCCATGAAGTAAAGAAGATGAGCACGGGTGCTACACGCTCCCATGGAAGTGGGGCAAGTCCCTTCCTCAGTGAGGGTGTTTTATACACTTCTCTTTAGCTCCCCATTTACAACACACGCTCAACCCACAGCTAAACTTACACAGCTCAAAACTAATTCTGTCACTAATTTAATGGAGCACAGGAACTGCTTATGTTTCCTTTATCTCCTTTGAAAGGGACAGGTGGTGTCAGGCCTTCATGAGGAACTAGGTGTTACCTACAGAGGGTAAAACACTGTAGAGAACCTCCGAGTCAAAACCACCTCCTTTGACTGATGCCTTGCCATCAGTGCAGAGCAGTGGGCAGGTGATGTTTGGGGGGAGAACACCAAGAGGTGGTCAGGTTCAGCCCGAGCTTTGCAGGAGCAGCTCCCCAGGCTGCACTGACTCCTTCGGTCCCAGAGCTGGACCAGGCAACGGCCAGCTGTGTACCCCTCCAGCTGTGGCTGTTTAGAAAGCAGCACAAAAGCACAGCAAGCAATTGCGTGCATTCTAAGGAAAGTTCACTTTTTAAAAATAGAAAAATTAAAAGTCTGCTTAAACTGAGACCAAACATTGTGCTTGTAGAAACAGGACCTACCAGCACCTGCCAACAGCTGGGCTGACAGAAGCACAGCTCCTCTTCAGTGCGTGACACAGGGAAACTGGGGAAGGGATTCTGCTTTCTGGTACGGGACTGCAGGTCCTACTGACCTCATCTCCTCTATCTGGATGTAGCAGATGGAGAACCAGAGCCAGAGACGCAAGCAGAGACCAGGCTAAGGAGCAGGAGCCTTGCTTTGAGGAAAGGATGGTCTGAAAGTCTCTATCGTTCTCCACGAACCGCAGTAATATCTTTGGACATTTAGGTGTGAGCAGGACTCCGAACTCCCTCAGGAGCTGAAGAATGAGGTAATCGGCAGCAAGTTAATGTGTAGAAAATAGGTACGGATTTTGAAGTGTCGGGGGAGATTTCTGGGGAGAAGAGCATGGTTGGTGGATAAGCAGTGAGGCATCAGAACGGTACTCGAGTGGTATTTTCTTTTACGCTGAAGCCCTCAAGTTAAAAAACAAAGGTCAGTAAAATAAGAAGTTGTGTTTACTGGGTCCCTAGACTTGCCATCTAACACAGCTATTCATCAAAATACTGCATGCTTTTTGCATGACACGTGTGTCTTGTTCAATCAATGGAAAGCTGCTAAAAATCTCCTAAATATCCTATTCTAAACAACGCTTAGCAGCTACAACCAGAGCCTGATTTTGATTTATTGAATAATTTGACCGTAGAACACCTTAAGTCACAACAACATTAAGTGCAATAACTTTTCATTCCTTTGCTGAACACCATATGAAATTAAACAAAATAAAAATTGACAGCACCAAGTTATCCTGAATCTATTCCAGATGGATTAAGTTCATTGTATGTATTAAATGGGGATTTTTAGCTGGAGTTTGACATTGCATTTCACTGACTCCCCAAAACAAATCAAAAATAGCCCGGGATGTGTTACCAATTCCATTTTAAATCTAAATATTTCTGATACTAATTACGGAGCAAAGGGAAAACGTTGAAGACATTTCAACTTTAACAGCCCTGCCATTCTGATTAAAAAATATCAGCTTTACATCTGCAAGAAATTTATAAAGTGCACTCTTTACAAATTGTTATGGAGCAATTTGTGCACAGTTAGTTCTTTGTTTAATCGAGAAATCTGCCCAAACCCTGATTGTGTGCTTATTTCCCTAAGGCTGGGAGTGAAGGTTATTTCATTATGCCTTTTGGGAGCAGCAATCTATCTAATACGTTTCTGAATTATTCCAGACTGAGCCGAAGCTGAACATGAGAACAAAGCCCTGCTTCCACAGCAGAAAGACCAGCCTAACTCCCAGCTGGGAAGATTTAGGCAGAGATTTATAAGTACAAACACTGAAGAAATTTGCAAGTAATTGCATGTATTTGCTCTCTGTTGTGGTATGCAGTAAACTAATATTTATTAAAACATATCAGCACAGTGCTGCTCATTATACCCTTCCCAGTCTCTTCTTGCAAGGTTGTAATGAAGGTTTGTTTTCAGTTTTTTCCTTTATTCTTTCAGAGCAAGAGTGCTAATGAAAGAAGGCAAGAAAATCAGGATCATTGATTGATGCCTGCTGTTTATGGAGGTTATAACGTACACAAACGCTTTCTCTGTAATTAAATATAATATTGTAATTGCTGCCAATGAGCAGACAGGAAATACAGTACTCCCACCTGCTCTATTTATCAAAAGCAAAACCCTCCTGGAGAGCATGCATCTTTGCTAACCATCACCTTTGGAAAGTAACTGCGAGATACTCAACCCTACCATTACCCACCTTTTGTGCTTCTTTCTACGTACAGAAATACCCAGATATTTCATTAGTGCCTGCACCCTCGGCAGGCACACGTTCTGCAACAACATCCCATTTAATCCCTGCTGTGGTTTGCAGTGTTGGTGTAGCCAGCACTGGGAAAGCCCTAGTGGGCTGGAGCATTAGCTGTTTGGAGGGCAGGGAAACGCGCCCAAGATCAACGCGTGGAATGGTCACGGTGAGACCCCCATTTAACTGCAAGACAGGTGGGTTTCTTGGAAGAGCGGGATGTAATTCTCTAAAAGTTTTGTCAAAGCTCAAGTTTGAGCTAAACTTAAGTTACCTTGGAAGCCATTTGCTTTTCAACGGTTTCCTACAAAGGGGACACAAGGAAAAGTCATAGCAACATCTGATTTTGGAGAATACCAGTGATACCCAGATTTATCCCATGCAATGATGGTCCAAAACTGCCTATTCCAAATACAGTTTGTTTCAAAAGTCTGTTTAACATTGCTAGGTGACAGAAGCCTACCTAACACATCACTTCCGAAACCCTAGCAATTTCAAAGCAAAGAAAGGAGTGGCTGGGGACATTAATTTGTCTCTGTCCTCACATCCTCATCAGGTAAGAGCGTACAATCCCCACACACCTGAACCTACAGCATCGCAGCCTAAGTGGAGAAGATTTTACAATTTGATCACAGAACATTAGCAAACTGCTGTGTTTTAAGAGGGTATATTCTCTAAGTTTATTTGAAAGCAAATATTCCTGTTTAGCACATATGATTGTCCAAAAAAGATTTTCCTGTGCAATCCTGTACAGAGTTCAAAAGGAAGTGTTTATAACACAGACTTTTGGTAAAAATTTAATGTATGGTTAGTGACTCGTACTTGGAGTTTGAAGGAATACATCATTAATAAACACTTTAATGAACAGCACACTGGTTTTATACCTTTCCTGCAAGATATTTGTGTAGTCCTCAGCATTTTGACATTACAGCTACAGGAGCAGCACTTGGGGTTTTCAAGCCAGTAGTCAGAATGTAGTCTGCCTCCTTCTAACCAAAAGGAAAATTTCTACTAGTAATTACTTGGGCTTGAGTTAATGTAGTTTGAAGTCGATAAGAATAATGTGCTTATTTACTATGTGGGTAGCGTAAGATTTATGACAGCCTTAACTATTAATTTTCACATTTATAAGTGCGGGGATTATATAAACTATGAGACAGGTTGACTCCGCTGCTGTCACTTAGCAACTGTAACTGGCTGTTAAAATGAGCATTTTCTTTTGGGGGTTTCCCCAGGAGGTCCCTGCACTACCTCCTCCAGCCAAGTTCTTTTTTTACTTCTGGGGGGGTACCCAAAGTTTCAGCCTCATTGCACGAAAGCACTTTACTAAGGACAATTAAGCAGATGCTCAACTTTAAGAGGTTTTTTATGACAATCTACAGTTTGTGGAATACGCTGAAATGAGTAAATATTGCAGTATGACAGTAAGCTTTGAATATTTGCTTTTTTTTTTTATAAAAAAGATCTCTTTCAGTAAATGGGGAAAAAAAAAATGGGACCGTCATGTAAAACTCTAGGTGTGAGTAGAGCTGGCCAGGCTGATCATTGCTCCTCTGAGACTGTCACATTCAGGGCACACCTGACAACACCTGCACTTCCATCCTGAAGCAAAAATTACCCACATGCATTACAGCACAGCCCGTTTTCACCCTGGTTACTGGAAAAACACATACTGAGAACGCTGCCAAATTCAAACTAGAAATCAGGGCTGAGATTTCAGAATTCTGAACTGTGAGTTAAGCTTTAAGAGTGGGATCTTCAAAAATAGTCACCTTACTAGGATTCAGAGCTTAAATCCTATTCACCTGATTAAGTCAGAGAAAACACTCTTCATTTTCAAATTACCAAGCACTCAATGCTTCCAAACAAAAACGTTCTCAACGTTCAGCACTTCCAAAAATCCAGCCATTTATTTACATTGCTCCACGAAGCTGTAGTTTGACTCAGCATGGTTCCTGAAGCAGTATTTACCAGCTTAAACTGTAATTAACTATCAAATATCTGACCCAACCTCAGTTCTTAAGCAGCTTTGTATGAAAAAAATGGTGGCCAATTTTGAAAGAGCATCTATAAAGCAAAGGGTTAAAAAACCACAATTACCCAAATTGAAAACCAGGCCAGGAACAGAGATTTGAATCCACTTTGAAGAAAATCTTTCTAGTTAATTAGTAAGGCATGGCCTTAGCATATTAGACAAAGATTTTTATTTGTGGCTTTGCCACAAACTTCCTTGGAGATCTCCAACAAATCTCAATCTCTGTGCTTGTCGGTTGCTACAAACGGGAAATGGGTCTGTGCATATTGCTTCCAGAAAAAAAACAGCAGAGCATAGAGAATACATGGCACGGGGCCTCTCTCCATCAACCCCTGGAGGTTTGTTTCATTTTTTGAAAAAATAATGTTTTCATCGTTGATCCATATTCTCCACTACTAGCTGCTCTGAATTGACTTTATTTATGAGGAATCATGTTTAACAAGTCCTTTAGTATCTTAGAAAACTGCTATCTTGAGCAGATGGAAAAATTTACTTTCCTTTTTTCCCCTAAAAAATTACATCTTGTAAAAACCAGGGTACATACCAAGAAACAACAAAACAGACAACAGACCAAAACACCAAAAAGGAATCACTCCCAGCTATTTTTAGAAGTACTTCCTCTGCGTAAAAGCTAATCCTGAACATCCTTGCAAGCCTTCAGCTGTTTGGGATGGGATGGAGAGGTTATTTCATTCCTACCAAGTCCAAAAATCAGTCTGTGTGCTTTACAGGAGGAGACGCTGAGCTTTGCTGAGTGAGCTGCATGGAACTGCCTGCGGAGCCAAGAGCAGACCCTGCTGCTTCAGACCAGCCACCTTATGGCCAAGACCTGTGTGTTCTTCCACCGCTGCAGCCAGTGCTCGGGTAGAAAGCAGGGAAAGCAGCTGATACCTGCTGAATGCCCAGACCCTGCCTGAATGATGTTTTGATTCTTCTCTGCCACCCAAGAGGGAGAGCTCTGCAGCACACACAGGCTCTAACAGGACAGAACGCACAAAAACAGAATCATAGAATGGTTTGGGTTGGAAGGGACTTTTAGAGATCATCCAGTTCCAACCCCCCTGCCACGGGCAGGGAAACCTCCCAAAAGTTTTGAAGATTCTTCTCTTCTTGCAGCAGGAATGGAAGACAGGCAAGTAAATCCCGCATGGCTCTAGCCTTGGGAGCCAGGAGGAGAGTCGAGAGAGAGGTCAGGAAAATGGATGGTCCTGTGGATATTCAAGTGTGGATGAAACTAAGGCTGGAAGCTTAGGGAACAGGCACAAGAAATCACAGAAAATAAAAAGAGAAGTCTGGATGACCTTGATGGACAGAGAAGACCAAAGAAAGTTCTGCACAAAGAAACCCTAAAAGGCTCTGCAGGAAGAGAGTTTGGAAATCTTCTTTTCCCCCCTAATCAAACTCTTCGTTAATATTATTTCAATCTATACTGTAAATTTTCTAAATGCAAATAAAGACAATCTGGTGTAACCAACAGAACTACTTTGAACAACTCCCTAGTCTGTTCCACACTCGTTGGTCTGACATCAGGTTCAGTTACAATTTTTTTCCTTCCAAAAAAAAAAAAATTTAAGATTCCGCTGCTAATAATACAAAATACAGAATTTACTACCATTGACAAATTTTAGACTAACGAGAGGCATAAAGCCACAGAGCTGCAAAGAAGTTTCTAATATATGTAACACCAATATATAAACACACACCTATTATATATATTATATTATATATAAACACATACGGAGAGAGGTTTGATTAATACCTGCTGCACTAGATTTATATAAGGACTTACAAGACCCTACTTTTAGCCAATTATAACTTTCTGGAAACTTCTTTTTCAGGAGTTACATTTTCCATGCTTGTTCTCCTCTATCGAGCAAAATCAAGTGCTGTATTCTCGGTTTATGTCACACACACACACCCCCCCCAAAGAAAGCAGCCAGGTTTTCATTTTCATATATTGTTTTCCTCTCACAATGAAAGAATGGCTGAACTTTAGGGTTTGAAATCCCAGGATGGCTGACCCCCACTGATTACCAGGTACTTTTGTTATTTGGAAAAAGAGGGATATTAGTTACCATGGTTTATGTACAAACAGTGCAAAAGCTAGCCATTTTTAGGTCTCCGAAATACATTATTTCTTAGAGCCTGGGTGCAGACAAGCCGGTCACGCTCCCTACATCTTATGAAGTCAGAAATGTAATGCCAACCTTCAGAATGGTTCTACAGAAGTCTGAATGGCTGACAACTAGCTCTAATGGGAAATTAAAGAAAGGGATATAAATTTAACATCACGTTAGTCAAAGTATTTGTATCTCACAGACACCAAGTATAGATTATTCTATTTATATATACGTTTAATGTATGTATCAGGACTATGACTAGAGCACTCGATTGCATGTGTACACATAAATCAGACAGGTGTGTCTGTTTGTATAAAGTTAAGCTGCCAAGAATTTGTCTGTATTTCTTCAGAAGACAGGTCTTCTTGAAGGGATCTACAGCACCTCACGTCATGGCATATTTTATTACCTTTATTTTAGTCTTTTTTTTCCTTAGTTTCTGCTTCTCCCCTCCTCCCACCCTCTCAGAATTAGCTATTAAGGAAAAAATTCGCATGGGCAGGATTTAATGTTCTTCACAAATACAGTAAAAATTAAATATGTGCATTACTCAAATTATGTGCAGTTTGGAAGAGTAAGAACGTAGGAAGGTCACGGGCATATTTATGGTAATAACAGCACCATAGAGTTTTATATGGCCAGCATTAGCTACAGGGTTTCCTATAATATTTTTACATATAAAGAAAACTAATCTGCTAGACATACATTACGAGCACTTTTCAACTTACCACATAACTTCCAAACAGAACACTTGAGAAACAACCCAGAAGGCCTGTGAAGGTGCTCTTTTTGCTTGCTTTTTCTTTATAAGAAATAAAATCACTGCATAAAGAATGACCAGGTACTTGGAATGCAACAATGCACAACTCATTAATGTAACCCAAAAGAATTGAACTCATAGCTATTGCTGACTTTTCAAGGTAGAAATATGTTGGGTTTTTTTTTTTTAAATAAACACACTATCACCTTTCAGAATAATTTGAATTAGGGATATGAAGCTGCTTAATATGGGTTCAGAAGAGTTAAACTTAAGGACATCTACTGTGAGGCAGATATGAGTCCCGTAAGCTGTTTATTACTCTCAGGGCAATAAGTTTACTTTTACTTATCAGGGTCATTGATGCTGTTTTTTTCCACTTATCCAACGTGAACCTTCATCTTACTTTTACCTCAACACCACCTTAAAAGTTATAGCATCAACATGACTGTGTAACACTATGTTTGATTGGGGAAGTAACGAAAGACACTGAAGAGAAAAAAAAAAATAATCCAGTTCAGAGTACTGTTCCTTTCTTTGGAATCAAGGCTGCGTGCCTTTTTTTCACTCCCCATCTTCAAGAGGTAGATCTGTAATAGAGCAACCCAGAAACAGCACCAATAACAGAATATACCAAGGAGCTGGATTCTCCCTTGGAGCCACCAAGCCCAGGGTACGATTCCCAGGTGCTGGGGAATCACTGCTGTGCCCTGCTCACCCCTGGTTTCACTGAGAACAGGCTTTGCCCCTTGAAGAAAACAGTAAATGTTTTTCAGAAACCCTTATAGGTGCAGATGCATCTTTTTAATAAATTAACGCTGATAATTTACAGCATTTCCCATATCCTGAACCCCTCCTTCCTGGAGCAGAACGGCGTGAATGCAAATCCACTGGTGCAGGCACGGGAATAAACCAGAGATGGGATGATTTCTGATTCTGAAACATCATCACTCCCCTCCTTCAAAAAGGAGAAAAGGGGGGAAAAAGGGGTGGGCACAAGAGAAGAAAAGAAAAGGAGGACTGCCAAAAGCAGCAGGCTAAGTCGAATACCCGGAAGCGTACAATTTACTGCTAATGGCTCAGTGTCTGCAAAGGACTGCTCAAGCTGTGCTCAACAAAAACTCAGTAATAGCCAAAGAGGGGAGCAAAAAAAAAAAAAAAAAGCGAGATGTTTGGTTTTACTTTCTATCAAATACCATTAAATATGAGCCACTTAAAAAAACCAGACTGTAAGAGCGCAATAATGCTTTGTACAGGTGGTACCAAGGTCCCTGGCTGGGCCCTCAGACAAAACCATTCCCGTGTAAACCTTAAAGAGGATTAATCCTCGAGGACCACTGTAATGAGACCTTAAAAGGCTGAACAACAGCAGCCTATCGCAGAGGGAAGCAGTAGCCTGCTCCCAGAAGTCTTCTCTAGCAGAGTTACATCAAAGCAAACTGGGACCAGATAGCGGGATTCTGCAAGAATCCCTTATCTCGGCGCTAGCGGATGCTTCTCCTCTGATTGTCTGGAACTGCCACCTGTCCCAGGCATCTTTGAAGGCAACACTAAGCCTGTGATGGATCTGACCTCCTTGAGCTGAGATTCTTTTATGTCTTTCTTCATTTTCTGCTCTGTTACATTCCTTCCCTGCAAAGCGCACTACATGAAACAAAGGGAGTTCTCACTCCTTGACTTACTGTCCCCAGCTATTTGAAAGCAAAAAAACAATGTTAAGGATTACACTCCACCCGCGATATGGAGCTGTCCTCAGGAGACAAGCCTCTTATTTTTGAGAGTTATAACTAGATGGCTTTTTACACGAAGGGACTTTACAACGAGGTTCAACGTTGCTGGGAGCCAAGATACGAAAGCTGCATATTGGAGATAGCTTCCAAAAAACCAAACAAAACAAAAAGGTTCATAATACAGAAGTATATGGAAAAAAAAAATCACATTACAAAAATAAGCAGGAAAATAACCAGGAAGCAACCAGCATCCGAGAAAACACCAAAATTACTGCAGTGTATGCATGCATTCCATATTGCACATAAATATCCTATATTTATATCAGTGTCCAGCATGCTGTAACAGTGCTGAATTCACCCCAGGTTAAAACAAAGCGTTGGCCAGGGGGAATAAAATCGCAGCTCTGCTACCTGAGGCACGCTGACCTAACGTCTACACCCAGCTCACACACAGGGTCCCACGTCAGGGTTTCAGACTGCAAACAGCAAGACACTGGCATCCAGGGTTCCACCGCCTTGGCGATGTGTACTTCCAGCAGGCTATCAGCCAGAGTTCCAGAGAGCTCAAGATGGGTTTTATTCTGATAGCTACGGCCCCAATGTACAAGTCATTATGGTCCTAAAAAGGCTGAGCTGAGGAGCAATGCTGCTACAGCTCCCACCTCTGCTTTCCCACTCTTGCAACTCAATCAATTCTGGACCAGTTTTTAAGTCACAGAATCACAGAATGATATGGGGTTGGAAGGAACCTCTGGAGATCATCTCATCCAACCCCCCTGCCAGAGCAGATCCACCCAGAGCTGGTTGCACAGGAACGTGTCCAGATAGGTTTGGAATGTCTCTAGAGACAGAGACTCCACCACCTCTCTGAGCAGCCTCTTCCAGGGCTCTGCCACCCTCAAAGTGACGAAGTTCCTCCTCATGGTTAGATGGAACTTCTTATGTTCTGCTGTCCTTTTCTTCCAGGTGCATGGCACTGTCAGAAGAACAAGCAGCACACCATGGCCAGGCTGAAGAGGATGCTGTCTGCCAGCAGCCCCTCTCAAATCCCCTGCACTGACAAAATAAAAGGTTGTCATTAGCTGAAGTTAGGTGGGGCTGAAGAGAAAGCACCTTCTGCTTTTAAAGCTTCCTGGGAAATAAGAGCTGGGAGAATTCAACCAACCACGTAAATAGTGAGATTCTGCATCAAACATAAATAGTGAGATTCTACATCAAACTGCTGGACACTTGGTCTCTCATCATTACACACAGATGAGCAAAGGCTGCAGCAAACAGGGAGCAAATATACAAGGTACAAATGTTAATTAAAAAATGGCATTGCATGAAAAACACTGAGCAGACCACAGCAATTTCCGGAGCCAAGACTTATTAGCACATGTTGCCAAATTAACCTAGCCTAGAGGCATGCTCGGAAGGAATGTGAGGTTGAAGATGACTTCTTCCCATCCATGTGGCAACTCCCAGAACAGAGCATCACACTTCAGGACCACAGAACAACATCAGGCTAAAACCAGCCTCCCCGACGAAAATACAAGTCACTTCTCAACAACGAACAGAGCACACCATTTCATAGAATCATATGGGGTTGGAAGGGACCTCTGGAGATCATCTAGTCCAAACTCCCCCACTGGAGTGGGTCTACCTAGAGTCTGCTGCACAGGAACGTGTCCAGGTGGGTTTGGAATGTCTCCAGAGAAGGAGACTCCACCACCTCTCTGGGCAGCCTGTTCCAGGGCTCTACCACTCTTACAGTAAAGAAGTTCCTCCTCATGTTTAGGTGGAACTTCTTATACTAAAGTTTGTGCCCATTTCCTCTTGTCCTGTCCCTGGGCACCACTGAGAAAAGACCAGCCCCATCCTCCTGACATCCTCCCTTTAAGTGTTTGTAAGCACTGATCAGAAGAAATCAGTTTCAGATGACTCTCGTCCTTGGAGAGCTGTGGCGATGCTTTTGTAGCCTTAACAAGGAGTATCCATGTCTATATCATTTCTTTGAATGGCTAAGGCACATCATCCTTCAGCAGCCACTGGCCTGCACCTCTCTGGTCCAGCAGGACCCCACCTGCCCAAGGAAGCCCCACGTGGTAGCCCAACACGGGCAACGTTCCCACAGACTGCCTACCGAAAAGTCCCAGAGAGGGATGCTGGCCAGGACGTAGAGGCGCAGCGTGCTCTTACCTCCCTGTACCTACCTCCTTTTCAGAGTAATATACACAAAACTAACACCTATGGGAGGAACCACTACAGCAGCCCACGTCCTCAACCAGCTCCTAACACTGGAGGCATTACTAGATGTAGGACATGTGTTCGGTCTGTGGTACACACAGAAAGTAACTACCATCCTTGAAGAAATGTGCCATTTCCCCACAAGAACCTAGAAACACCTCACAGGCCAGCATTTTAGGTTTCAGTCAGGTTTTGTATCTTTTCCACAGGAGCAGATAAAGCCAGATCAGGATTTTTTGTCTTTATTAAGGGGTTTCTTTATGCTCCTATAACCTTGTTCTCTGTACTCAAGTTGACAAATCAAGTTGAAAGGCTGAGAGACAAGGGTCTGTTTAGCCTGGAGAAGACAAGACTGAGAGGGGATCTTATCAATGCCTAAAATATCTAAAGGGCAGCTGTCAAGGGGATGGGGTCAGGCTCTACTCAGTGGTGCCTGGTGACAGGACAAAGGGAACAGACACAAGCTGAAAGACAGGACATTTAATCTCAACATGAGGAAAAACTTCTTTCCTGTGAGGGTGGCAGAGCCCTGGCAGAGGCTGCCCAGGGAGGGTGTGGAGTCTCCTTCTCTGGAGATATTCAAAATCCACCTGGACACGTTCCTGCCCAGCCTGCTCTGGGTGACCCTACTTTGGCAGGAGGGTTGGACCCAGATGATCTCCAAAGGTCTCTTCCAACCCCTACAAGTCTGTGAAATCCAGAAAACCTGTAAGAGTGAAAAGAAGCACAGACCATGATCACCGCCAGTGCCAGGCAAAGTAGGACCATATACGAGCAGGCCATATATCAGACTTTCCAAATCAAACATCCCAAGTTCTGGGCAGCCCAATGATTAGGCAGTGATGTATGACTTGTGCTCCTCTTCTCCCTTCAGTTAAAAGATGAAAAAAATTCCACTCCTATCATAGCAGCAGCTAATGTTTTTGATGTCTGGCACCAATTTTATTGTCAAAAGCACTGTAGATCACTCGTGTTGATGCCAACTCAAATAACGTCCAGCATGAAACACGGCTTTGGTGCCAACAACTTCCTATCACCGTACCATGCGGGTCCATCCCGGTAAAGTGAGCAACCACTGTTTATACATAACACAGGCCTTGATCCAACAAACCTCATTCACCCAAGTAACCCAATCTCATTTCAACAACAACATCCAACAAAAGTCAAGGCCAAAGCTGGAGGCTTTCGACAGTTGTATCTGTAGGCAGGCTGGTGAAAAAACCCCATACGAATCAAATGCAGTATCTTTTCACACTAAGGAGCGTGACATGCTGGAATGAAATTTATTTCAACACATTCTACCTCATTAGTTATTTGCTTCAACACTTGGTATGGTGTTACACTCAGCTGTTACCATAATCAGCCATTTATTTCAAAGTATGTCATATGCCATTACTTTTGGCTCGTTACCACAAACTGCTTCAACAGGGGACTGTAGATAAAGGAATAACAACATTCAGCTCTTCATTTGCAAAATGGTAACACAGATCCTTGGGAATTATGATTTTAAATTACAACTAGCACGAGGAGCAGGTAAGATGAAAGGGTAGAATATCAGGCAACTGGGGATTATTACGAAGTTCATTGAAGCCAGCAGCTGTTGATTCATTGAATTCATTGGGCTCTGGATCAGCTTGGCTGTTTGGAAAAAAAGGATGGCTTGGGACAGCACTCAAATGTGAAAGGGAAACCAGAATGAACAATGGGGGACCCTCTCCGCTACCTTATTCAGTCTGAAGCAGGAAACAAGCATAATTTAGATTAGATTCCGTTATCTGGGGAGATACCTGCACTGAACTCCAAAAACTCAGCAAGACAAATCCTGAAAGACAATACAAATGGTTCTTTTGCTTTTTTTTTTTTTTAAATTGATTATTCTTTTAAAGAGTAGCAGGAAAACGGCATACAAATCTTCATACACAAACACTGCCATGCACGTACTGCCATTTCCACTGCTGTGCACACAACAGCATCACACATCCCAGCAAGCACAGGGCAATACAGCACCCGGACTCTTTAGTAAAAACACAATTATCAATACTGTGTACAGTACTGCTTCCTCACACTTGCAGTTGCTGCCTCAGTTCTAAGTTATACAGTCACAAATTAAAAAACGATAGCCAGTGTGACTGACTGAAAGGGGAAGCATTTCTGAAGTGATCTCCAAACTCAGATGTGACCCACCCAACAGGCTCAAGAGCCCCAGTTGTAAGTAATTGGAGCAGTGTTTTAATAAGAGGTTAGAGAGTACTGCCTAACCTACCCAAGAGCCAGGCTAAGAGGAGCTAATTGGGTTGCTGGGTGGGAATAAAAGGCAGCCGAGGCCGTGGCTAAGAGGCTCTCCTCCCAACTACTGAGCTCAATCAATAGGAATAAAGCCGTATCCACTAGTGAGCCTGAAAATGGTTCAGCAACCAAAGCATTTAAACTGTCTTAAAAGTGAAGGCCTGTTCAACCCGGGACTCCAACAGGAGGCCAAAGCTGGTGCTGAGAGACTTCCATGGGACTATATTGAAATTGCACCTTGTCCACTGGAACCAGGCCGCATTTCAAACCCCCCTAGATGAGCCCGTGCCACAGGGAGAGTGGGCTCCCGGTGCCCTCATCCCACCTTCCCCTGGCCAGCCTGAGCATCCTCTGGGACACAACACCCTCCTTCAGCACCCACACATTTGGGGTGCCCCCAGCTCTTAGGGCAGCAGTAAGGAAGGACAGCATACAAGGTCTGGATGGACCTTCGTGACAAGCAGCCAGGACACGACAAAATTAACACAAGGGAACCACGAAAGAGGAGCACCCTGAAGACATTAGCTCCTCTGCGGTCCCATTATTGCCACCAATCTCTTCACAAGAGCTGGACAATGGGAGTGGGCAAGGGGATAAAAAAAGAACCGAATTTAGAACAGAATCATAGAATCGTTTGAGTTGGAAGGGACCTTAAAGATCATCCAGTTCCAACCCCCCTGCCCTGGGCAGGGACACCTCCCACTAGAGCAGGTTGCTCAAAGTCCCATCCAGCCTGGCCTTGAGTTTATTTTTATATATTTTATATAAATGTTTATTTTTTAAATGTTTATTTTCAACATTTGGACACACTGATTTAAATGCCCTGTTACAACACTGGCAAGCCTTCAGCATCTGAGACATTCATACAGAGTCACCAGATAGGACACAGGACGTAATGAAGACCAGTCTTTCCAGGGTGGCAGACGTACATCAACTAGGATCCTCTCATGCACGAAAATGGCACCTGAAACCTCTGCTCAGGCAACTGAATTCCCTCTATTGCACCCATGAGGTAGAAGACCACCAACACAAGAGAACCATCTCCTTGGCAGTGTTAAGTACATGGCTTGTACCCACCAGGTCAGGAGAACCTGCTTCAGTTCTTGAGGACAATCACGATCACTGAACCAGCACCTGGTTCGTATGTTCCTCATGCTTTGCCCCATAGACTCAAGTTGTTGCAGCCACCAAGTTGCTTAATGGGTAACACATCTGAGACCAAAAGCTACATGAGGCTACCTTCTGGCTAACCTTTTTTAAAGCTCTAAGAAGCCAAGTCAAAGAAGTTGTTTGCAAACTGTGTCCCCTTGGCCAAGAAATGCTTGCAGGGAAAAACACTCATAAAAAGCTGGCTGACAGAGAGCAACCTCAGGCTTCAAAAGTTGCACCAAACGATGCTTATCTTCTTTCTTCAGCCACTAGTTCTATACATACCTGTCATACTTGGCTAACCTCTCACACTACGCAACCTCAAAAAGAGAACAGAGATCACTCTGATAACTAATACAAAGACAACAACTAACCATCTTGCCTGTTGAAATGGCAGCTATGCGTCAGGCTGTGGGGTTTTTTGGGGGGGGTTTGGTGGTTGGATGCTTTCAGAACACAGCAATGGGAAGTACCATATCTCCTGCACGAGACTGCTAGCAGACCTCTAGGAAGGAAGAGGAAACTTTATCAAAACTTTTCAACTCAAGACTTCTGTATCTTTTTTCCCCACCTTCCAGCTGCTGATGCTATAGAAGTTACCACACAGGGACACAAGATCAGTCCAAACCCACTACAGATCTTGTCACAAGGCTCTTAAAGACAGAAACGCCCACGTATCAAGGGACACAGTAACTTTGAAGAAGCTTTTTATTCTCTCCTGATTTAGAGACAGCTGATCTGCCCGGAGGCTAAAGAGATGGATTACATTATTTCTTGCCTTTTTTTTTTCCTAGAGTTCTTAACTATGATTCTATGGCTCTGAGCAATGTATTCTGTCTCCTTCCACGAAGGCAGTATACAACAAATATGTACTGTAAAGCATCTAAAAAACCTTTAGCTGACAAACCAAATCAAATCTGTGAAAGAGGCAAGTGGTTTTGCATTTATCCTCTGCCTTTATCTTCCCCATTCCTTAAAAAACAACAAAACAAAAAACTTCACCCCACATCTTACCTATACTTCAACAAGCAGTAAAAGAAGAGATTAACAGAACCTATCTGCTTCTCAGAAGGCTCTATACCCAGCAGGTAAATTCTTTTAGGTGCCAGGGGGATATTTTGTCTTTTTAAAATGTGATCCTTGGAACATTTTTAAAATTTTGGTCCAACAGAATTACAGGGCCATAAGATGTCATAAGTATCCTATTCTAGTGCTGAGAAAAAGCTTCGCTTTTTTCTGTATGACTGCCTATAGTTCCCAGCTGAAATGAATACTACTGATAACGCCAAGAAAAAAAGTCAGCATTTGAAGACTTAAAACAAAGAAAAAACTCCAAAAAAACTAGAAGATCTTTCATCTTCTCAACCACATTACATTTCAAGGCCTTTCAGGTACCAGCAGTTCTGTCTCATGCTGAGGAGAGAGAAAATGTGGTATAAGAAGGACATCCCTATGTGCCTCTTCTAGCTGTAAAATCTATGGGTGCAATTGTTACGTCCAAATGACTGGACCACACAGGGCAGCAACTCCAGGGCTCTCAAGAGACTCCACTTATTCCACAGAAGGACTCTAGAGAGACAGAAAGGGGTATCTGTGGTGTGCAGAACTTACAGACCTCCCTGGTTGTGTCTGGGGAGGCATCCTGGAGAAGATATTTCCATTTATAAGCTGCTGTTAAGCTTACGAGGTCTGCAGCACCTTCCAAAATTTCCAACTGAAGTTGCTCTGACCCTAAGTTTGATTTTGAGAGCAGTAACATTTTTATTGGAGGCTATTAAAAGATAGTATTACGTTTTGGATTTTCAGCCCAAAAAGTATTTTTGCAAACACGCTAATTTTCTCAAAGACCAATATTTCAGTTTCTCAGCTAACACCAGTAATCTGGCATTCAGGGTTATACTACAGGCTTTTTTTTCCCCTGTGAGTTTTACTAAAAGCTTTAGAATTTACTTTTTTTTTTTTTTTCAAATACCCCTCCTTGACAACATTTGGAAACCACCCCATAAATCACTGTCAGTGGAGAGTTTTGTTACTAGAGCACTTAAGCCCCTCCCCTGCAAAAAAGCAGCAGAAAGAGCTAAGGAAGTAGGACCCAGATTTTCAGAGGTATTTAAAAGGCTAAACTCACTTTGAAATGGAAAAGCCCCTAAATGTCTTTAAAGACCCCAGCCCTAAATCTCTACAAGGATCCCTCACTGACAGTCTCCTAACTGCTCTCCAACCAGGCTGAGAGAAACTCTACAACGCTGGGAAGGCTAGAGGTGAGCTCAAAATGCCTGCCTGGCGACTACCTAAAAGCATCTTGGTTGTCCCTTCAGAGTCCCAAAATGTGCCACAGAGAGGTCAAGAGACACCACCAGCTCCCCCCTCTACAAAGCAAATGGAGAACCCCTTCCACAAGGTCTGCTAACAGTGACCTGGACTGTTCACACTGTCCAGTTGGCCATCATGGTTTAAGCCATATTGCCTTAAAATCCAATAATTAGAAAACAACGGCTTTTCATGGCAGTGTTTCCAGCTACCAGTTTGCATTTGCAGAAACAGAATCTAATTTCCTTTTTTTTTTCCACCCCTTCTCTCCTCCTTTTTCCTTTTCCATGGGGAGATGAAGGAAGGGGAATTCTTGTCAATAGAAATTAAAACGCAGTAAATGAACAAGTGCACCCAGCAAACCAGCGCTGTATTTTCCTTTGCTGTGGCCTTTTGTTCCCATCACAAATTGATTCTGAGATGACACTAACAGTGGGTAATCCAAGCCGGACAGTGAGGAGGGGTCCGACCCTTACAAAGCACAAGTGCAGGCACAGTCAGTGGGAACAGAGGGCAATCGATACCCTTCGGAGGGTTAATCCTATGAAATGTGCAATAAGCACTTCCCACTTCCCTTGATACAGAAGCTTCAAAACCAGCAGAATAAATCCCCACTAAGGAAAAAGGGGGGGGTGGGGGGGGGGGGAAGGTGAGTTTCTGCTTTCAGCTACATTCAGGGCACCCTCTTTGAGATGAAGGGATGTACCAGGAGGAACCCTGCCAGGACCATCCCTGTATATACACATTTTTAGATCAGAGCCAAATGAACTATCACAGCTTTTTACTCAAGATAATTCTTCGGGCTTTACTAATTAGGAACTCACAATTCTTTCAGATGAGCTGTGAAACCCAGGGAAGAATACCAGCAGTATGTTTTAAATCAAAGTGTTTACATCAGGAATGATTCATTTTTTCCATGAGGAATGACTTGTGAAACAGGCAGTCTTAGCACTGCCATAAATCTGCGTGGGAATTAAAATTGGGGAAGAGAATAACAAAGGGAAGTTGCTATCCCCACCTCCCCTGCCTCAGCCCCACCCCTTGAGACAGAATTTACATTAACAGGGGGCTCCAAGTACAACCACGGTGTTTGAGAAACACAGGGGTTTAAATCTATTTAAGAAACACTGCAATTAAGCTCAGCCACCCTTCTCTCCTCAGTAAAGGTACAACACATGATGGGAAGTTCCAGCATTTTTTGTCATCTGCCCTAAAGCTTTTTTAAAAGATTTTTAAAAGTTTTAAAAAAATAAACAACACCAAAACAAACAAAAGCAAAACCCCCAGACTTCATGACCATTGTTTAAATGTTGCTTAAGAAGTCCGTAACAAAAATTTTCTGGTTTAGGCCTGTGTGTTTTCCCTTTTCTCTCTTGGAGGCCAGAGGGCCGTGGGCTGAGCACGAGGCCACGCTCTCACTCTTGGATGCTGAACGGTGGAGGGGCTCTCTGGCAGCTCAGAAGGGCCACCAGCTCCAGAGCATCTTTCTCCCCAGCTGTTGGAAAAGCTGGTCCACTTGAAACACAACCATTATCCCCACCCACACTCGGCAGGAGAGCAAACCTCCCCTCAATGAGGTATTTGTTTCATATATATGGTAACTATTATTCCCAATGGTAACTATTATTCCCAACGTATACGACGTCAGTCATTTTAATTAGGGAAAAAAAATAAATTACAACAACAGAAATCCTGCAACGCACATACACAGAGACACGCAGATTTACATGTTGAAATGCAAAGCATTTGAGTTGTTTCTAATAACTGCAGCTCCTGGAGGGGACATGCGTTCCACACACAAGTGACTTAAATGCTCTTTTGCTTTTCTTGCCATAAGGATACACAGATGTCCTCCTTCAAAAAAAAAAAATTATTTTTCCCTTTTCCTGTGTTACAGGAAGCCTGCCCACACTTTTAAATACAAAGTGGGTATAAATAGAAGCACAAATTAGGCATCTTGAAAAGTCTGTATTTTCCAACCGCAGGGAAACTAAGGAATTACTGTGAGTGTTTACATACCCGACTCCGTTGAATTAAAACAGTATTTTCTATCCACGTGCCCAGCAAAACTGGCAAGAAACTAAGGAAGGGAACGGAAGCCTTGCTGGTTCTTCACCTGTTGCTACAGTGGGACTGGGGTGTGTTTACATTATTCAGCCTTCTTCACGTGGCCCACTCTAAGTGTCAGCCTGAATACAGACACCACCGTGATGAAAGCACCTCTTACATATATAAATGATACAACTACTATGAAAATTTCAGTAAGCCTGTCGGCTTCCCTGTAAATCTAACTAGACATTTGTCTCTTTAGTTGTCCTTCTCTATGACATCTATTAAAGGTAAATAAAAGCACGATGGCTCTTTATATGACATTAATAGCTTGAGGGATTTTATGAATCAGTGGAGTACAAATGTACGACTCACTCCAGCAGCGGTGAAGCAGCTCTGCCCCTCTGATGGCTCCTGGCTTTGTCTTCTGCTTTACCATCATGTTGCTCATTTAAAATTAACTCATCTCCTGTTTCTCCGCTGTTAGCAGCTGGATAACTTTCTGCTGTTCTCTCGACTTCTGACATCAATGTTTGTCCAACAGCCCAAGCATCCTAACTAGCTGGTGTTACTGATCGCAATTCCGACACGGTAGCTTCTTTAAATCTTGAGGACTCTTGTCCAAAGGCAAATTCAAGACAATAAAATTAAATAAACTAAATGCAAGCCACTTGGGCTCATTCCAACCAGACGGCCCTTTTTCCTTCCCTCTGAAATCTTCACTAGTACCAGTAACACTTTGAACTAGATTGAAGGGGTGAGCTGGCAGCTGGTCTGCTGGTCGAAGCGGCAATCATCACCATTAAATTCAGCAAAAGCTTTGGTGCTTGTTTGGGGGGCTGTGTGTGTGTGTTTTTGTCACACCTTTAATCTCTCCCCAGCTGTACTGCCTATAAACAGAGAAGCTATTTTGCTTCCCCGGTAAGATTTTAAAAATAAATAAAATTCAGGGGAGATTTGGGGGGTTGCATTAAGGAACCATAAGCCACAGCCGGTGCCTCCCGGAGCTCTGCACGCTCCTGGCTCTCCGGCAGAGCTGCCGTGCTGCGGCACATCCTCCGCAGAGAAAGATGAGTAACTCCCCCAGAGGGCTGGAGCGGGGCCCTTGAGAGAGAGGAGGAGAGAGAGGAGGAGGAAGAGGAGGAGGAGGAGGGTGTACAGAAACTGACTGCCTCCACTGGAAGAGAACTCCAAAGCTTAGCTGCAAAACTTTTCCCCTAAACAGTGATCTGAACTATAAGTACAAGTGTTCGTTTTCTGTTAATAAGGATGGAGTTATTACCATTCAGGCTCTTTTTTTTTTAAAAAAAAAAAAAAGAGGTTGGTGAGACTTAAGGTTGTGCAAGACATACTTTGATCTGCACCCTGATGAGTGAACATTCCCCTTTGCTGCTAGCCCAACTAATGAAGGGATAAAATTAGCTTTTATCCCTGGCACTTTCCTTAGCAAAAAAACATGCACTAATCAGCTGTCCTCACTAATCAGTCGTCTGGCTAATGACCTTTTGCCTTAAAACACTAAAATTTCTGAATGATGTGGAAAAAAAAAAAACACACAACCATCAACCCAAATGCAGACTGGCCCCTCTTTGTGGGTCTTAAGCCCATCATCTGGAACTGGAGACTGGAAGGTTAAATGGCAAATCTGTATCCTGACGGGGTGATAAATCTATAATCAAAAGGCACAAGCCTTGACACCTCAAGATGTACTTCATTACCACATAACTAAATGATTTTTTTTTTCCCCTCTTTCTTTTTTTGTAAACTAGAAGCAGATGAAAAAAAAGTTGCTTAACTCCCTCATATTTTGCCTGTGGAGAAATCCATTCCACATCTGTGTTCAAGTGTCAGTTAATTTCTTACTTTTTTTATTAATGCCTGAGCAGGAATTCAGAAGTTGAAACCATTTGCCTTCCCCCCCTTCCATCCCCACCCCCCCCGTTCCAACTTCAGGGAACTGTAGCTGGGGAAGAAAATTGCCAAACCGCTCCATCAGTTCACATACTCACACACACACGTGAATCCCTACAAAAAAATTTCCAAAACAAACCCCCACTCCCCTCAACCCCCCTCTTCTCCAAATTCTCCTTGTACAAGGCATGGTCCTTCCTCCTCTTAATACCTTACTTGAACATTGTTTTAAAAGTTTTAAGGCCTGTTTCATTTTCCTTCTGTGCTTTCTTTAATGAAGCTTTTTTTTTTTTTTCCTTCTTCATGAATTGAGGAGGTGGAGCAAAAGCAACCCTGGATGGCTAAGGAGGATTAGCAACAGATGAGATGTCCTGGGGAAGTTGCTTTGCAGAAGCCTGTGATAATTTCGAGGCGCAATGGAACTGCACCCTGCATTTTAACTTCAAAACAAAATTGGTTTTACCTCACCCCCCCTCTCCCCCCACAACACACACTCTAGACAAAGCAGTTCTCCCTGGGGACCATGCAAGGTGACATCAAACAATGTTAAATTTGACAGCCTTCCGAGGAAGCGGCAATAGGTACTCACGGTAATGGGGGTCCATGTAACCGTTTCGGGGGTCCATGGTGAAGAGCGTCCCGCGGTAGGGTACAGAAGGTTCGGGAAGGTGCGATATAGATCCATGGATCTCCTTCTTGATTAATGAGGCCCTTTCCTCGCTCGACGTGGAAGGCTCTTCACTGATCTTGCCGAGGCCTTGCCCACCCTGTGGCTGCATTGTGATGGCGTTCCTTCTCTCTCTGTGATAGGTCTGCCCAGGACTTTCATCCTCTGCAAAAAAAAAAAAAAAACACGAGGGAGAAGAGAGAGAGAAGGGAAGGAGGGAAAAAAAAAAAAAAGAGAGAGAGAGAGACACACACTTTTAGCCCATTTATAACAAACGCAATAAGGAAAAAAGTTCTCCCCCTACCCTCGCCTTCCTCCTCCTCGCTAACCCCTTCTCACGGTGTAAGCTGGTGACAGCAGGTGCACATGTGGCTACGAGAGATGCTCTGTGGCTACGAGAGCGGGTGGCTGCTGAGCGGTAGATCACCGTCACCCACGCGCCGATGCTCCTACCATCAGGGCCATCAATCCTGCCAGAGGAGACACAGGGCTTGCTGTTTTCTTGCCTCTGGGACAAGGAGACTGGGACTTTGGGCTGCCTGACGGGGAGGCAACAAAAAAAAAAAAAAAGGCAAAAAACCACGCAAACCCACAACAATTTGTCACCGAGAGGAAAAGATGAACCTTGCTGGCTGGACCTAAATCGAAGCCAGCCACCCACCGCTGCTCCACAGCCCAGCTCCAGTCCCCAGAGGTTTGCTGGTGGGAGAGGCTGGAGCCTTGCAGGAAGGTGGTTAGCCATCAGAAGGAAGGTGGGCAGCAATAAACAGGCAAAATGGCCCAAGATGCAGCACCAGCAGCACCAGGCAGGCACAAGCAAGGCTCAAAGAGCATCACTGCACATGGACACGTGTGCAGGGTGGTGGAGCATGCTCCCCCCCCTCTCTTCCCCCCCCCCATATCCCCACAAATTCTTAATGAACAAAGGAGGGGGGGAGTAAAAATCAGGGAAGTCAAACCCAAACCCTACTCTGAAGTAAGCCTCCAGGCCTGTTGGTACCACTTGTGTGGAGAAAAGGGCCTCCTGCCAATGCCTCCACCACCAGCCTCCCTTTGCAGGCAGCCCCAGCACCAGGGAGTGAACCCAGCCCCTGGCTCCCACCTGGGTTTTAAACCCCAGGGACCACATGCACCCTTCAGCAGACCAAATGGTTATGTTCCTCAACAGCTAGATGCATGTCCCTGGGTACATTTCACACGTGCCACGTGGCAGAAGGGTTTTGTTAAGCTACACAAGTCTCTACTGAAAATGCCCTCCTGAAGTTGCATTATTGCTTTAAAATATAGAGATGCTTCTCTGAATAAGTGCAGTTGGAATCCTTGGCTGACACCAGTACTTCAGGTACAGCCTTGTTAAAAATCAACCCTGCTGCACACGTGGGTGTATACCCACACATCATGGAGGAATGATAAATACGCTGAACTTCCAGCGTTACATGAGGAACTCCAGATTATTAAAACACAGGGCACACACACACACAAAAAAAAAACCCCAAAGGTAACTAGAAAGGAAATTAAAACACTCCTAGGAAATAAAACTAAGGTACACTTACTCTACAGACCAGTGCCAAGGCTGCATTTCAGGTATCAGAGACATGAGGTCATGTCTACCCTGGCGTTACCCATCCGTACAGCAAAAGCGCCAGGAGACTACTCTCCCCAAGCCTGACACCAGCACAACTCCACCTATTTACCTTCCTGGGAATGATTAGAAACAGGCTTCATCTGTACAGATACCTGCAGCTCAATTTTGGCCGTTATAATCATGAACTACCTACACCTGGCTGGGCTTCTCCCTGCCCCCAAGGAGCAACAACAGCAAAACCCAGCAGCAGAGCCTATTGAGCACCTCATTATTTTTTCCTATCTTCAAGTATTACAGCAAGCAGGGGCTGCTGACTTATCAGCATCTTCCAGGGACTGGATTCTTTTTCCAGCCAGCAGTAATTTCTCCATGCAGAGCATTTCCAGGGTTGGGGCTGAAGAGAAAGAGTTAATGGAAAGGGACAACAACGCTGCAGAGTTGAAACCCTTTGCCCTTTTCTACTTTTTATTAATATGCACAGGCACCGGTCGCTGCTCTGAATTAGCAGGGTTTAAGGTTTCAACTTTTTACACCGAAGCTGGTTTTAGTTAGAGAACTGCAAAAGGCAGCCTAAAACTTTAAAACTTATATGAGGTTTTTAGAAAGCTGCTTGTATAACTCAAAAAAAAAAAAAAATCACCTCAAAGTCATATTTTCCATCGCATTTCTCTCTAGCTGGAGCCTTTTATGTTAAATTTCAACCTAGAGTGAACTTCCACTGATGAGATGTAAACTCTTGTAAAAATAGGAGATTACACCCCATTTGAAATCCTGACAGACCCTTAAGTGGAGCAAGCTAACCTGTGCTGCCCACGGCTGCAGTGATTTGTGGGGCTGTATAATCAATCTGAGGATCAGATAGGATTTCAGTTCTTTTACTCTTCCATATAAAGATAATATTTGTTAAAACTGCCATCCTGGGATACAACAAGAAGCTGACGTCTGTCTGCAGGCCCCGCTTTTATTCCTTCCTTCTCAAAACACGCATGTGTCATGAATCAAGGTAAAAGTGACTTTCTATGGAACAAGCTGATTTTCCAAATTGCTGAATGAAATTCAAAACCAACTTTCAGTAACTTTGAAACCGAAGTAAAAATGTGTTTTGTTTTAATAAGCTTTCCTCTTCTTTGGTTCCTTAAAAAAAAAAACAAACAAAAAACAGAAAAGAAAACAAAAAAACCCCAACCCAGTATTTTGCCTACTGCATCAACCATTTTTCTCCCCATTATAAAATTGCTGCCGTGTGTTGCTAGAAGTCAAACGTTTCTGTACGTCGCCTGCCATGGGAAAACTCCACCAGAAGAATATCTATTATTTTTTATTTTAAGCAAACACGATGGCATGTTTGCAATAAGGCATATTCAAGGGCTGAGCATCTCCCCGAGTGTTGCCTGTGTCTCCTTCACGCTGGGCGCCACCGAGCTGCTTGGGAGAGGAGAAACTTGACAGCCCCCACGAGTCCAGGAGGAGAGAGAGAAACCCAGATTGCGGGAGCATCCCGGGCACCGAGCGGGGAGACTCCTCTTGCAGCATCTCTCCTGATGGCAAGCGAGCCGCTCCAGGGCACCAAAAAGGCAAAAAAACCCAAACCCCAACTTATCTAATCTCCTTCTGTTGGAGCTGAATCTCCAAATTATTGACAGAAACGTGCTGCCCACCATGGCAACAAGTGGGACTCTATAGCAAAAATGTAAGCAAACAGCCCGCTTCTCTGGCAGCATCTGCCAAAAGGGCTTTACAGCCAAACAACCGTCACTGCTCTGCGCACGCTTTAGAAGCGGCCAGCTCTAGGGGCAGAAGAAACATCCCATTTACTAAGAAGTCTCGCAGAGAGATGAATGCCAAAGTTAAAAGGAACTGATCCTCCCTCGTCCTCCACCTGTTTCCCCACTGCTGGGATCCCACTGACTCCAGTATAGCTCATCCCACCTTTTGCGGGTGTAAGAGAGGGATTAAATAAGAAAAAAGAAAAAAAAAAAAAAAAGAGTAATCGGGCCCCAAGAGGAATCTGCATAAGCTTCTCTTTCTTTGCGGGTACCCTGCCCTGTCTTCAACAAGCCAGTAGCCAGAGACGTGTGTTACGAGTGCCCAGCCTGGAACGATCACATCAATCCAAGATTCTCCCATCCACTGGGAAATACCCGCTTTGGTCCTGCTACTCTGATCAGAATGACTTTTATTAGCAGTGCTGAGCACCAAGAAACACCTCATTTCATCCACAAGCTTTTTAAAAAAAGAAAACACTCACACTGGACAGCATGCCTGAATAAACATGCTTTTAATTGCTTGGCTAATTTACCCAGAAAATTTAAAAAAAAAAGGACAAACCAAAACGTAACGCAAAAATCCATTAAACTTTCTTTCCCTGTTAAACTTTTTTCTTTGGCTTTTTTCATTGTAGACCAAGACAAAATAGAAGCTTTTTTTAATTTTTTTATTTTAAATCTCTTAAAAGTCAGCAACTAAAAGAAAAGTTGAAATCTAATCGGTATGCCGTGCTAAAACAAAAAATAATTAAAAAAAAAATCCTTCTCTAGGCGTTTCACAGACCCCTGCTCGCACAAGATCAGCCCCAGCCCCGTGCAAGCCCTTTCTGTACGAAGTTCCATTGCCGCTTTTCAGTGGCCAACTTTTGGGGGGGGGGTGTTTAGTGTCCCACGAGCCACCCGCCGACGTGCTTGGGCTGGGTAAGAGAAGCAACAAGGTACTTACAACTCAGTCCAAGAGCCCCTGGCTGATGCTCCCTCCAAGCTCTTCTCTTGACCAAAATTCTGTGGCTACCGGGACGTGGGCATTCCTCCCTCTCCTTTCCTCCCTCTCTCTCCCATTCCTCTCTCCCCCCCGCTTCCCATCTCCCTCCCTCTCTCTCAGAGGCAGTGCTTCTCCCATTAGAGGAATTAAAAGTGGTTGGTGCCATGCTAAATTTAACAAGCTCATTAGTATTCTCCCTGTGTGCTTCCTAGTGAACTCTCCCTATTCAAGCGGCTCTCTCTAGCTGAGGGGTCAGGCGGCTAATCATTAAATCAAACTAATGTCACCCTATCACAATCGGCCCAAGAGAAGGAGGGTTTATTATTTCAGTTTATGCTAAATAAACGGTTTTACAAATGGTCTCCAAGCAAGGTCAACAGCAGCTTCAATTACAAGACAAACTTAACAAGAGTCGCTATAAACCAAGTGGCTCCGTATTGACCTAAGCGCAAGCTCGGCTCCGCACATTGCCACTAGCAGGATTGTACAGGAATGCAGAGTGTAAAATAAAGGAAAGGGTAATCTTTTCTTTGCCAGAATTTGTGACTGCACAGAGACTGCTCATTCACCTCTCCCCAACCAGCTTGCTGCTCAGCTCAATTCACCCCACACAAAGGCTGAAGACCAGACCTCAATGGACCGAGTGAAACATGTTCAAAACTAGGCTCTCTATTGTGACTGAATTTCTTAACATCTTTTCAAAAAGCGGAGAATGCCTTGAGGCTAAAGGAAGAAACAGGCTAATGGTGAATTGGGAATACTGAGCAAATTTCAGAGCCCTTTCCTCCTAGCTTTTGAGGTTGAAAGCAAGCTCTTTCCTTTCAAGTTTCAAAGTCCTTTTTCCTCCCGCAGTGTCACAGAAGGATTTGAAAAGAAGGTAATTGTGCTCACAGTCCCCCTGATCAGAGCTTACGTCCTATTTCTGGTATTTCGGAATACTTCTTGCAATAATGGTGCATATAGCTCAATCCCTTAACCGTCCTGCACTCTGCAATTGCTCATTAAATGAACAATTGCTGGTATAAAATGCCTTTTATGTTCAAGGTCTGGATATAAGATAAGCATTCTAGTACTCTAAATTTGGTTTACTAAGGAAACTCTCCATCATTAAATTACAAAACTGAAGTCAGAATATCAGTCTTTCCCAGAAAAGTAGCATTTTAGGTTGCTGTGAGCCAGAAGGAAGCAGGGAGGGAGGAGAGAATGTAAAGAAGATTGACTACTTAGGTATCTATTCTATTAAGAATCTAAGTAAGAAAGCAATTTCCCTCACTTTTAAGAGGGTCTAATTTTTTTTGAGACTCTCTATTTTTTCCCTTGAAATGATGCAACTTTCCAGGCTCATTAGGATGTGTGGATCTGCCCCCTGCACACACCCTGATCACTGCTCTCCGGCCACCTTAAGAGCAAAGCAGGGGGAAATACATCTGTGGGCTCTGCCTGTCTTTAAACAGTGCACGTTGTAACCAAAGTTTTGGGTTGAGTGGGTACAGTTTAAATTGGGCACCCTTGGCCCAAGTTTGTAGTTTTCCTGCATTTGGAGCGGCTGGACGTGAAGTACACGCACTGGAAATACGGACACAGAGAGGAAGCACAATGCTCATAATTGGTTTTAAAAATAGACTCCAACCATAAGAGAGGCTACAAAATCTGTTAGATAACAAGTACAGTACTCACTTTTTTCCCCGAGGCTTAAGCATACCTTATACAAGACTTCTGTGCTTATAAATAGCATACTTTATCTGAACTCACCACTGAAAACGTATAGATTTATATTCCCCATTCATAATGGATTTTCAGCTTAGTTATTTTCCCATTACCAAACCTATAGTATTTTCCAGGAAACTGATTTGTGGCCTTTGGAATATGAATACACAGCTCTTTTCTGTTTTTTTTTTTGTTTGTTTGTTTTGAGAAAGCTGTTATATTCTTTTGGTTTGCATCTTTAACTTTCACTGGAAGAAAGGAGTCAGAAAGCGCACCCAATCCAACAATACCTACAAAATACTCCACCCCCCATTATTTTCCACAAACGAGACATACGTTCGTTTTTGCCGTGCCTACAGCAAGACTCAATTCCGTCCTTTTTTTATTATTATTTTTTGAAAGTAGAGGAAGTCAGAACACAGAGCATCACCACAGTTCGTGTGACTTCCAGAACAGAGCCTGATCCTGCCTCCTCTGGGTGAGTGGCAGAGCTTCCCACCCCCCTGGAGAAGACAAGACGGGGGCCTGTGCAGACCCCGCGCTGCCCCAGCATTAAGTCAGCCCTGAATTGCTATCAGCAGAACATCAGCCTTTCCCCAGCTGTGCACAAACCTCCTCCCTAAGGCTGCTGGGGAAGCCGCTAACAGCACGAGCGGCTTAAAATCCGGGTAAACTTCTTCAGACACCTAGATCTGAGAGCACCTCATTAGTAGCCACGTCTTTACCTTAATTTCTTCATTATCCAGATGAATTTACACTGCTTGGTGCCTCCCTAACTGCTCCTGACCAAAACCAAGTGGCTCAAGTTAAACAGACACATATGAAATTAAATAAAAACACCTTTAAGTTTCATACAAGCAAACACTCACCAGATTTAACTGGGAGTCTGCACCTACAAATTCCAGCACCAGACCTATAGGGAGGTGCTAAAAAAAATCTCATTAAAGCTAAAAAACGTTCCTGCTTAGGGAACACAAGAGGTAGCTGTGGACACAGCTATGTCCAGTCAGAGGCAGAGGGTGCTGTGGAAACCTCCTCGTGGGTCCTGAGACTCTCACCTTCGGAAGGCAGACGAGGAGGGCAGGAGGTAGGTCCGGGCTACATCTCATACAGGACAGGGGGGATATAAAAAAAGAGAGGAAAAAAAAAAAAAAGGAGTACCATTTGAGTATATGCCTGAAGTTACTGACCTGACACTCGAGCCATCCCACTGCCTGCAATGACTCGGGATCAAGGGGTGGAAGTTGCCTGCTGCGAACCACGGGTTCCCGCGGTGTCTCCTGTCGGCCAAGGTTGCCCAGAGCTGCCCAGCTGAGGGGTCAGGCAGCCGGTCCGTGGAGCCTGAGCCCCCGCAACGCCCACCCCCAGCCCGCAGGGCTGCGAGCCCCGGGGAAGCCAACGCCGGCACTGATCCCCAGACTCCAGAGGAGCGGGAGCCTCGCTTCTCACCAAGCCCTCACCAAGCCCTCTCCCAGCCCCCTTTTCCACACAGGCTTTAAAATAACAAAAACAAACAATTTAAATCGAAACAGCTGAAAGCCATTTTCAGCCTTTCCCAAGTCCCAGGCTACGTGTTTGTGCCATGGCAGACAGTGGGTTATGGCAGCGATACCTAACACCGCCGGCCGGCGCGGGCTCTGCTTCAGGTGTTAGTGACGGCATCGGCTGAATAACACTACACCCTGCAACACGGGTACCAGCAGCCGGCGAGCTTCTTCATTTACCTTCACGGGGAGCCTACAAGGTCCAAAAATCATGTTTGCTTTACCGGCAGCGTAACCCCGGGGATGGAGTGAACCCCCTGGCGCGAGTAGAGCGATTCGCCGCCGGCACCAGCAACGCGCCAGCCCCTGGGCACAGCACGGTCTGTGCTTGGGAGATGTCTGGGAGAGGTTTGTTAGGGGGTGGAAATGCTGTATCCTTAGCTCCATGAGAAAGGGACTTCAGTAGTAAAAGCGTTTTGTAGTTCCAATGGACAAGGAACCAAAAAAAATAAAGGAAAGCCTTAATGCAGAACTAGAAGACATTTAAAGGTGGAATTAATTGGCAAAATTAACACATAGTGTGTGATTTCTCCTTTTAAACTAGAAGGCAGGCAAAATCATCTCCCTTCTTTGTATAATATAGCTACAGTCCTTAGGTATGGTATAATACAGTTTTGTGCTTTGATTTTGCTACTTGAGGATTGGGAAAATTCGCGCAAGAAAAAAAAAATCTCTTGCAAAAACGGTCTTAATTTTTCATTTCCCCCTTCTTAAAAGCATTCCACCTTACAAAATTCAGCCGAGACCACAAGTCACCGTGTGACAGCCCCAGCCAACTCCAACATTTGCACCAAGTCTGCTGATCAGAGCTAAAACCCAAGCTTTGGACTTCCAGGGTCTCTCCAGGATTATTGCTCTTCTCCGGCACCCAGCCTCTTCAAAGAGCCAGGAGACTCAAACATGACTTAGAGAAAGACAGCTACGGACACCGGGATCTGGCTACTGGCAACCATTTCTCAGAAGGGAGAAGCTCCTCAGCCTCTTGCAAAACACTCCAAAGAATCCTGATTTGAAAACATTATGAAGTTCCTTCCATTAGCCAGTTATTAGACTGTTAGTCACTGCTTACTTTGAGCGGGCTAATTAGTCACATCAAAGGCGCTACAATAAATTCCCAGGGGGTTTTTGGGGGGGGGGGAGGGGAAAAAAAATTATGTAGTTTCTCAACCATCTAATAGCGCATTTATGCCTATCTGAGGGTAACTGCCTGGTTTCACTCAGACACTGGGGGACATATTCTGTGGTGCTGTCACTTCATACCAAGCCAGCAGCAACACGGGGCCTTAAAGCTGTTTTACGAAGCTGTTTGTAGCCTGAGATAAATTTGCTTAGAAGCCACAAAAGAGGAGTCATAAACCCTTTGGTGCACCATCTCCCTTTGTAACACCTCAGCCCAGACACCTTGGCCTTGAAAGAATTAAAAATAAAATAAAGAGTTACTTTAATTACACACAGAGTTGGTATTTCTTCCCTTTTTCCCCTCAGTGGGTCCAAACTGCTAAACGCAATCATTAGCCAATCGTTAAGTGGTTTGCGACAACCCAGAGCCATGGCAACCCTTCAGTTCAGATGGCAGATACCACCTAGTTCATTGCCAAACTTGGTCCTTATTGCATCCTTTCGCACAGTTGCGGCAAAAGAGTCAGCGTTTCCCTGTACTTCTGGCCTCTGAAGGATACCAGTGGTTTAAAAATATGTTATGGGTTACTCTGCCCTGGTTTCCAGCAGCTAGAGTCTCAGCTGTGCACAATGATGTGGACAATGAACTACATGAAGTTCACTGGGAGCAAGTGCAAGGCTCTGCACCTGGGCTGGAACAGTCCTCACCATCAATGCAGACTGGGGGATGAGGGGTTAGAAAGCAGCCCTGAGGAAAGGGACTTGGGGGTGCTGATGGAGGAGAAGCTGGACAGGAGCAGGCAATGGGCACTTGCAGCCCAGAAGGCCAAGCCTATCCTGGGCTGCATCCAAAGAAGTGTTGCCAGCAGGTCCAGAGAAGGGATTCTGCCACTTTGCTCTGGTGAGACCTCAC
>JAOQGH010000012.1:52115795-52127967 GCA_025769975.1 Gallinago jamesoni
GAGGTGGTTGAGGCCCCTTCCCTGGAGACATTCAAGGTGAGGCTCGAGGAGGCCCTGGGCAACCTGGTCTAGTTGGGTGTCCCTGTGACTGCAGGGGAGTTGGACTAGATGGCCTTTGGAGGTCCCTTTCGGCCCAGATGATTCTACGATGTCGTCAAGGTCTCGGGGCAAAACTGAAATGCTATATAATTTTTTTTGTGTGTGTGTGTGTGTGTGCAGATGTATATATGTTTATACAGACATGTATTTTTTACACACACGTGTGGTCACATGCACTCAGAAATCCAGCTCCACCATATACTGCAGTAAAACCAATTGCATGATACATGGATGCCTGTGCCTAAGTGTCCACATGGGCATGCTGGATACCTGGACACAGAAATGAGACCCTTCACATTCCTCATCGGAAGTCTGAATAATTCAGGAGAAGAATGCTGCAAAACAAACGCAAGACTTGTAGCGAAGGATGTTTTTAAGCAAAGAATTTTTTTCTCCTCAGAAAACCTCCCCAGAAAACTCAAGCCCCTGTACACCAAGCATTTCATACTTTAAACGATCTTCTGGACATTAGTGCATTATTTAAAAACTGCAGAACTACTAATCCACAGATATCATCAAATATTCCTTTTATCAACTCTGCTTCTCCCCCAAGAGTTTGGTATTCTGAGAACCCCAAACTGGACCCCATCTGTTTACCTATCAAGTAGAAGCAGTAAGTGTTAAAGTTCAGAGGCTGTCTTCCCTGCCTGGAGACACCTCCTTATAAAAGAAAAAAAAAAAATCTCCTTAGGCCTTAAAGTGCTTGATCTTCCCCCAAACCAAAAGGGTTTTTCAACCCCCTCTGCTCAGTCTCTCCTGGGTTTTCTCTAAGGAAGATGCACAAGCCCAGGCAGAGATGCACACTGCCATACATACTACTCTTAAAAGCTTTGGAGAAGCCTTGTGACACACCACACACCGAGTTGGAGAATTAAAACTACAGCTCACTAGCCTCTGGGGTCCCCTTCCTAGGATGGTGGGTTCCTCCTTAACCTGGGCCTGTCTCCTCCCTCCTTCACTTCCACGGCACACTTCTTTCCAGCCTCTGGCCGGGTCCTCCAACCTTGCCTGCTGCATTTGAGAAGAGCCAAGAAAAGCCCGACACACACCAGCTTTTTCTGACTTCAACACAACGCCCGCAGCAGGAGGAACTGCATGCCCACCACATCGTTTTGGTGATTAAAAAAGTAAGGGTTTAGGTTTTCTGTGGAGTTCTAGGGATGAGCAAAACCAGTTGAGACTTCCCTTTGATGACTGCTGCATGTGTCTTTCTAACCTTAATGCTCCATCACAGGTTTTGAAAGACGCTGGAACGTTGCCGCAAGCTCTTAACAACCCAACCGTGTGCAGGTACTTAAGTGTCTGCAACTGTCTTAAGCAATATTATATATTTCCATCTATCATTACGCAATGGACACCTGAGATCAGAAAGATAGCCAAGACTGAAAAACACTCGTGTTCAGAAAGAAAGTGTCAGAACAGTTTCATTAAAACAGCATCCTCTCTTCCCACTACACTAGCCATGGCAGCTGAAAAAGAGCACTGTTAACTTGTTAATCCTGTTCTGGTGGCTCCATCCATGCACAATCTGGCAAAAGGGAGATTTCAGTGTTTCTTTATTATTTTTTCGTGATATTTTTTAGGCTACCCAAGTTTTCAGGGAACATTAACTTCAGAGAAAAATAAAGTAAGTTTCATCCCCCTAAAAAGGTAAATAAGCATGATTTGTATGGGAAGGAAAAAGGGAACCACCTGAAAAATTCACTTGGCTATATACAAACAAGCAAAATAAAAAATAAATCTCTGCACATTGCCCACTTCTGCGTGCTGAAAAAGAATGCAAAACTGTAGCCAGTAAAGAAGGATTCATTCCAACTCAAAATATTCCAACAACAAAAGAGAATTACCAAATTTTACTGAAAGGAGTGTATTTAAAAAAAAAAAAAAAAAAAAGGACAGTCTCTTAAATATGCCACTAAGAATTCTGACTATTTCTAAGCGTGCCACAGACTTTTTCCCATCGTGGCAGAATCAAAGCTAAAAACCATTTTCCTCCATTTCTGTTAATAGTTTGTGGGATAAAAAGGTATAGCACTGTTACACTGAACAAAAGTGAGCCAAAACAAACAAACCTAATGTCAGAAAGGGTGCTTCCTCTTGAAAAAGAAAAAAAATATATTCTGGCTCTTTTTCTAAGGGAAAACATAACCTCCACCAATATTTCACACGCAACTGTCATGAGGGACTGAACGTACAAGTTACTGCACAAGTGGAATTGTTATGGGAGAATCCAAAGTAGACTCTGGACTTGGAAGATCTTTCTGCTCCTCAGATCTCACCCTGGTCTTCCATAAGCCACTTCTCACAACTTTGTTCGCTCACCAAATGGGTAAAATACTTACAACTGATTTTACAAGATAAAAAGTATTTTCATACATCAAAAAAGCACAGTAATGATGGAAGGATTCAAGGTCCATTTGATTTATAGGGAGAAACATCCCGGTTAGATCTGAAGGCACAATATGTTGAACAGTCAGCCCAAAGCTGCCCTACAAATCACCCCATATATTAAATGTTCCAATTCTGCAAAAACAGCATGCCTCCCATTTCTATTACATAACAGGGCTGTCCACAACTTGTCCACAAATACACAACTATTGACTAATCGCTATTTACCATGTCCCTCTGCCGGGAAAGAAAAAAAAAACCTTTAAAAAAATTGGAAGAAAACAAACAAATCGACCTTCAAAGTGTTACCGCCCTGAATTCACGATGCCTACCCCATCCAACCCCCCTGCCTATCACATCATTAGCAGGGAAGTCTCATCTAAAACACACTGCTCCCCTCCTCTTCATATCTAAACTACCTTAAGTTCTGAATGATGGCTTTTAATAAGCTTCCTGAAAAAGCTGAATAGCAGCAATGGATTTGGTTTACCAGTGTCCTCTAGGGACTGCTAAATATCTGAAGAAGCTTTTTTTCCAAATAGTGACCACATTCTTTCTCCGCCAGTGCAGGACAGAAGGTCCATTTTGGCAACGCTAACAAGAACTCACAAATCTTTCCCATCAATACTTCCATGCAAATCTCATTTTTTGGACCAGCTTTACCACAACTCTTGTAAACATGAAAAATATCAGAAAACTTGCAGCCTGAACACCTTCAGGTACTTCTACAGTTATTGGTGACAATGTTTTCAACTATGCCACAGCCATTTGTTGTATTAACATATCCACCCATGCAAAGGATATGAGATTTAACACATTTGTCCTATAAAATTCAAGTAGCCTTTTCAGATGCACCAGAACTGTAACATCAAAACCAGCTAGCTGTAAAGAAGAAATTCCCATTAGAAAATGTTGGTTTTTCATGGCAAAAAGACTGACAGCCCACAGACTTCTCACAGCAGAATACATATTGGGCTTGCTTGTTGCAACTCCTTTCTAAAGGCTAGAGAAAAAATAATCTTTTCCAGAGCAGTAAGGTTACCACTGTCAGAAGCACTGAACTACAGACTTCCCTTTCTTTCGGGTCTTATCTTCAAAAATCACGGAAACAAAGATGTAAACTTGGACATTAAAGAGTGTTAACATCAAAGAACATGCACTACTTTTGATATTAACCAAAGCCTCGAACCAGCAATCTAACTGGCCCAAATCAGGGGTGCCTATGTAATTTCAGAAACAGCTGAACTGAGCTCTCTGCCATGGCCTGCATTTGCTCACCAATTTTTCAAAGCACAGGATCACGGCATGTTTTTACATCTAGCTGTCTATCAAGCAAGCAGGAGGAATCCAAATTCACCTCTTGGAATCTTCACAGCTCATCTGTCCACACACTCAAGCTAACGTGACTTCTGCAGAAAAGGCAGTGCAAAACATGCAGGCAGGTGGCTGGGCAACATTTTGATTTTTAACATTCATAGAATTATTCAGGTTGGAAAAGACCCTTGAGATCATCAAGTCCAACCATCAACCATACTCTACAAAGTTCTCCCCTACACCACATCCCCCAACACCACATCTAAATGACTCTTAAACACATCCAGGGATGGTGACTTAACCACCGCCCTGGGCAGCCTATTCCAGTGTCTGACCACTCTTGCTGTGAAGAACTTTTTCCTAATGTCCACACTAAACCTACCCTATTGCAGCTTGAAGCCATTCTCTCTTGTTCCAATTACCTGTGAGAAGAGACCGGCACCAACCTCTCTATAATGTCATTTCAAGTAGTTGGGGAGAGTGATAAGGTCTTCCTTCACTTTCCCTTCTGCTTTAACTTACCAGCTTAGTTAATAGTGAAGCCTACACAAGACTCTCCAAACATGTTACCTGGTAAAACATCATACGACTGTAGCTAGGACAACACATTAGGGCTTCAACTAATGTAGTTTATACACCTCAAGTTACAAGTATAAACTTCAGGGTAAATGGCAAGAAGAAGAAAAAAAAAAGAATCTCAAGTCTGCATTCCTAGCATTTTTGGTACACTATTAATGTTTTATATTAATAAGACAAAGCCCAGGGTGCATGCTGTGATGCAGTAGTAAAATGCTGAGCAACACACTGTAGTACATAACTATACTCAGAGGGACTGCTCTCCTCCCATCCTTCTTTTGCCTCTTCTACGAAAGGATCGAGGCTAAATAATAACTATCAAGGAACACAGAAAGGAGTTTGGTATCTACTCTCCACAGCTTTCAAACCCACTGATCAGATTAAACCATTTTTATCTGAGGCAGGAGTTTCTATACTAGATCTCCACAAAAAAAAAAAAAAAAAGGCAGCCAGTTGGAAGAGATGCTCTATTACCAGCCTCTCTAACACCAAGATTGCAGTGATTTTTCTTTATTATACAAAAAAGAATTTAAGAAGCAAGGTGCAATAAGCATCCCCAGCATCTTATTAGACACCAGAGAATCAAGACAGAAAGCAATGCCCTTGAGGAAATTCCCAGGAAGGTCAGTTCCCTGCTCCAAGTAGCTTTGCGTTCAGAACACAGTTGCTGATTAGGGATGCATCTCAAAGCAAGTTTCCAGGATAAGTCTCCCAAATTACAGCACCAGAATGCAACAGGTTCACTGCACTACAGCAGCATCTGGGTGATTAAGATATCAACAGTGTTTAAAAGTCATTGAGTACTCTTCTGAGGACCAGGTAGTTGTCTTCTACAGTCCCCCTCAACCACCAAGGAAGAGAATACCCAAGAATGCTTCCATATTCCCAACGGGCCTGTCAACGACTCACAAAACTACATGGAGACTGACAATAGAGTCTGTTTTACCAGGCTGACCGTAAAACCTGTCATATGCAATAATGCATCCAATCTTCAATTTACTTCTGCAACTGTTTGGTCTGATTTTATCTTTCAGAACATAAGCAGCTGAACTGAAGCTAACACATTTCATTCCCTACTGTCCTTACAGCAACCAAATACTGCAGGGGAATTTGAAGAGCAGAGAATAATGATCACTCTTAAACGATTCCCCTAATCTGGGAAAACTTAAATCCCAGTCATACCTAGAATCGCAGAATCACATGGGGTTGGAAGGGACCTTTGGAGATCATCTCGTCCAAGCCCCCTGCCAAAGCAAGTCCACCCAGAGCAGGTCCAACAGGAACATGCAGGTTTGGAATGTCTCCAGAGAAGGAGACTCCACCAGCTCTCTGGGCAGCCTCTTCCAGGGCTCTGCCACCCTCACAGGAAAGAAGTTCCTCCTCATGTTTAGGAACTTCTCATGTTCAAGTTTGTGCCCATTCCCTCTTGTCCTATCCCTGGGCAGGACTGAAAAAAGACTACATGCAGTTGTTTCTGATAGACCAGACCACCTTCTCACTGGCCAGATCAGGAAGCCAGGCCAAACAGCAGGAAAACTGAACAGCAACCAAATAGTATCGCTCCAAGTGAATAATATGTCTTCTTGTCTTGATTGCTTATTTTAACCAAATATATACTCTACCATTTTGTGATAAGTGGCTCTCAGCTACAATCACAAAGGTAAGATTGCTAAATCAATGCAGCCATATTTTTTGAAGGAGAACACCTAACACTTTCAGCTTTATAACCAGTAAGACTATTACAGGCATAAGATTAGTAAATGGCCCCATTCCCCAAGTGTCAGATATCTCACTTCAGAGCCACCTCACTGAGGTCATCTGGGTGCCTGAAATGCAAGAGTACCGGATGCTGACAAGACCATTTACATCAGTGAATCATTCAGAAGCTTTCAGTCTCCACAAGCTGGGCAGGCTGAAAGTCAAGGTCCAAACCAATACAGACTGTAGCATCATTAAGGGATTTACTTAGTGATCATCAGCATGATGTACTGATCTACACTGTCTTTGGCAACATGGGGTTTCAAAACCCCATGTCCTAATGAACAACAGGTATTAGTCTGTGCCTGCACAGAAGACTGGAGATGCGAGAGACCCAGAGCTCCTCGAGTGTTGTGCAGCCAGTTACTTCTCTGACCCTTTCTCCATCTGTCTGCCTCTTTCTGTTTGGACTGTTCCCACCACACACTCTCCACAGTAGAGTCTGTTGTGAGATGTACATCCACAACTGAGCCAAGTGAAGCCTTGCAGAATGGGTCCTTCAAGGGCACCCCAAAAACATTTTTCAGGCTGCATAGTTTGAGCCTCAGAGGTCTCCTGGAGAGCCTGTGTTTAAGCATCAGTTGTCCAATATGCCTACAGTTACCTTGGCAAAACATGGTGTGCTGCCATTAAGGTCTCCACCATGGTTGAGTCTCATAAATGAAGTGCAAGAAATTTTCCCTTTTTTGTCAAACGTAAGTGGCATCGCTAATATTTTAATAAAGTGAACTCTTGAATGCAACACCCAGAATATTCACCCTTCCCATCTGATTTTTCACTTGAACGTGCCTTCCCTCGCTGCTGCAGAGGCAGTTTGCCTGGACAGCAAAAAAGTGTAAACTTTCAAGTATTTCCTTCTGCCTCCATCACTGTTACTGCCAATAACGATGGCTCCAAAAACGACTGGGCAACATCGCTTGGGCTGGGGACTTTCCAGAACCGCCAGTCTCCTGATCACATGGAAAAGAAAAAGCACATGTACCCTATCTTGCTGAGAACACTTTTTTTTTTTTCTTTTTTAAATCCAGGATCCAGTGAAGATTGATGAACTGTACAGTACAATTAATTGTCACTGTTCCCAGATGAGTTATTAAAGCTGCGAAGTAATTAAATCACATCTTGTCTTTCTTCCTACAGAGCCAGGACAGTCTCCGTGTCAGAGAAACATGGGTAGAAATAAGCAGCAGAAAAAAAACCTCTAGATTTCTTTATTTGATTTTAAGACGGCTTTGAAACAGTCCATCGCTGGGAGACAACTGTCCTAAGTGTGGGTGTTTGTTAATAAGGCAAAGGGTAACTTTAGTAATTAACAAAAAATCCTCAAGCATTTGTGTGTAGCTGGTACGCATTTTGATCTCGCCTTTTGAATTTTAACTGGCATTGCCAAAACGCTTCATTTCAAACTTGGGGGAGGCTGTATTACCGTTGAGGGATAATAAGTTTTAAAACACTGTTACCATCTCTTAACAGCTAACAAATCTGGAGAGAAAATCAACCACAGAACAAAATTGGGACGAGGGAATTGTTAACAGAAAAAATACTTCTCCCCTCAGCTCTACAAAGAGATCACAGAACAGTTCTTTACTCAAACCAGATTGTAGATGCTTCCTTCCGTGCACAGTACATATGGCTTGCATCTACTACTTCTTTAAAACAGAGTTACATTTCTTCCTGTTAGTAAACATATCAAGACTTCTAGGAGAACTAAACAACAACAAAACTTTTCCTGTTTTTAATGTAGACTGAACATGGGCATTTTAAATAGGAAATAATTTCTCTGACCATATGCATGAACAGAATGGCTTCATAAAAGCTAACAGGTAAAAATACAGCCTTAAACTTGTGAAAATTCTTTCATTTTTTTCCACAGCCAGCACTTGGTGTCTAGCGGAAAAGTACCGTGACAAAGACTGAATTTCACTAGACAAGAACATGTGTTCCCTTTTCCCCTCTGAGCTTACTTGCCCACCTTTCTCCCTATCCCACTTTTTTCCTTTATGCGCCATCCCTTTCTTAACTTGCCTTTTTTCCTTATCAGAAAGTCACTGCTGAGCGAAATACAAATAATTCCTTCCCGCTGCCCTATCACCCCTGCCTCTGCCATCTCGAAGGCAACACGACTCACCCAGAAAGAAAAGTTTGTAGTGATTTTAAGCTAAGAAATGAAATATTGCGGAGTTTTTCATCCTTCACACTTCCAAAATAACACAGCACCCTCCACCCCCCTCCGACGGATTTCATTTCCTTCCCAACCTCCCCAGCTTAGTTTCAAATACAATGGCAAATTTGACCGTGCACGTAAGCGGTTGCCCCAAAGTCCAGATTACCAGTAATGCTATCTGTCCATTTCGCACACAGAGGGGGAAAAGAAGAAATCTACATAGAAAAAAAAAAGTGTAAGAACTGATTCAGCAGTTACATCTTGCTAATATTAAGGATAAATCCAGCCGGCAGAAAGCCCAGAGAGAATGAGAGCGTTAGAAGAGATAGAGAGAGATAAGGGGAGCTGGGGGCAGCTTATGCAAATATAGGTCAAAAAAAAAAAATACTCTCTACTGTATGAAAAGAGCAGTGTGAGCGGGGTGACACATGGCAGGGAGGAAATCCTGGGTAATCACAGGGGCTGCAAGGTCTGTACATGACACAAGGCTGCGGTGGGAGACGAGGAGGGTGCTGGGGAAGACAAGTCCATAAAGCAGCAGATGTTAAAATGCTGTACAAATAGACTCCAAAAGCTGAGCACACAAGAGAGAAACTCGCCACGGTGACAACATCCAGCACTATCTTGGTGACAACAGCACACAGGACAACAAGCCTGGACACAGCCAAAACACCCAGCCAGTAATTTTGAAGAAAAAGGCCTGGTGTACCCACCCAGCTCTGACAGACTAGTTATTTGGCACTAATTGGGCTCTGCTAACAGCATGGCAGGAAGAGGCTGTACTGTAGGGCAGCAGACAGCAGTCATTTATCTCATCTTAACGTAGACCTTCGTTATTGCGCCTTGGCATCGACATCGTACTGTCCTCTGAAAGCCTCCAACTCTGGTGCTTCCCCAGTTGCTGCTATACCCATCACAATGACTTCTTCTGAAGCATCCAATTTTCCCCGCAAAAGGCACGTACCAAATAACGACACGTACTGAATAACGAAGCTCTCTCATTAACCATCTTTTTCATCTGTCCATCCATCCAAAATAAGAGCATGTGGCACATTACTCCAACCTTTATCGTACCTCCTCTTCCCATGGCCAAGCTGCCCAGGCATGACTGCACACAAAGGCATCACAACAGCATCACTGTTTTCATGGGTACCACACATGTCCTGGCAGAACTAAAAACCAAATTATGGGTTTTTTTCCCCCCTTCTCTCAGAGTAGCTACAAATAAATAAGGTCACTGTCTTACCAGGGTTGCACACAACTGTATACCACAGGCATTATCACCACTGATATTTTACTTCCAGTCTTTAAGTCAGAGGTCTCTTCCGTACACTAACTATATTTCTTTCAAATTAAGTGACCACCAGCGTTATCTGTGACGGTAACAAAAGCAACTGAGCTGTGTCCACACACCAAACCTCCAGTGCTTTTCTTGAACTCCTTTCTGGAAATATCTGGCCAGCAACCCCCGAGATCTTTAGCAGAAGGCAGAGTGCAAGCGGACCAGTGACAACAGGCACTGGAACGTCTCCACTGCAAGAAAACTGGGCGAGAGAAGAACTGCCCAAACCAGACACAGAAGGATGGCCACGGCAGCCCATCGAAATAAAGGCACAAGCATCCAGTAACAGAAAACAGATCTGCGCAGTTCCGAGGCTGCTGGCCTTCATTAGCTCCCAGGATCCAAACCACATCATTGCTTATAAACTCTTCTTAGAAGTTGTAACTCAGAAGGCAAGAGAGGAGGGAGGCAGGGTTCAACAGAGGACTTCTTTAAAGCCCCCGAAAGCTATCCTTCATTAGCAGAGGTGAACATTGCTCGGAATCAAAAAGACAAAATTTGAGGCTAAAAGAAGAGCAAGTTTGGTGTCACAGTATCCATAAGGACATCACTTTGAAGTGTTGCTGCTTTGAAGTATGAGTAGTAACTGCAGAAATGTGAGATTCTTGTGTATGAAATTGAGCAAACAAGGAAAAGAGGTCAAAATACTCCCAGCATTCCTGAAGAATGCCAACAAGCAAGGAACCACAGCTAGGCTAGAGTAAGTACACTCCTACTCATGGTACTCAAGCACCCGGACCAACAACGAGAACGAGACTTAGAAGGGAAGAGTTTTAACTGGTGCTACCCCACAGACTCCCCCTCTTTGCTTCTCCTTTATGTCCTTTCACTTCCCAGCATGAAGAGAAGGAAAGAGAAATAACAAACTGGAGAATATGGTTTTAGACTAACAGTCGTCAGCTGCCAGGACCAGCTTTCCAAGACAATAAATCACCTGGTTATGGATACAAAAAGTTTGCATATTATTAAAGCTCACCTTTAATGGTGAGAAATAAAGATCCATCCTTTCTACAGCAAAGTCTCAGCATTGAGGATCCCTCAACCAACAGCACCACCCCCTGCAAGACTTTGAAGGTTTTCCCAGTAAGACAGTGACAGTCAGCTCCGGGAGTGCCTTTGAAGGCCACTGGCAGCATCAGCCAGTCCCAGAGCCCAGGGTTTGGAGCAGTGCATGAGACAGGGAGGCTGCTCTTACCAGGGGTAGAGCTGGAATCACACCCCGGCAGCTGCTGGCTGTCAGAACCCCTCAAAACCATCTTCAAACTACTAGAGCCCATGTGGGTGAAAGAGTCTTCCTCTCTTGTTGTACTAGTGAAAAACTGTTATTGAACTTAGTCCCACACCTTTTGACAGGCTGAAGTGCAGAAGAAACCCTGGTCCAAATGCAATGCCTTGAAAAAACAGTGTTTACTCTGGGTCACCTTGTGCGTTTCTGACACATACCAGCTTGATATACTGGGTCAATATTAGTTCAGAACAGTCTACATTTTATGCCAACTGCTCTTGCATCAATTTTTATCAAGTCAGATGGAGTTGTTGTATTCAAAATCCAAATGTTTTGTTTTATACCTTTCCTGTACAAATTCTTAAAGGCTTTTCACTGTTAAGCATCTGGCAAAAGTTGATTATGCACCGTTAAATCTCTTCTTGCACAGGAGCACAAGTGGGTTCAGGGCAGCTATTAACATATGCCAAGGTAAAACAGCATCATCCAGTGATATCTCCATTTGAAAGAACATCTTAAACATTGAAAAACAAAAGGAAAACACCTATCTTTATCTGTTCAATATTATACCTCTTCATTTAACATCTGTGCTGTTACTCTTCCACTTAGAAAACTTTCCCACCTTCTTGGGTGAAGACAAAACGTGCAGGAAAAAAGAGGAAGTTTTCAGCAAGTCTTGTGCTTGGCACACTGAGCATCATCTAGGTGACATCCAAAAAACGTGTATCTGATTTGTACAGGCCAAAGAGTTGCCTCAGATTATACAAAAACCACAAAAGAACTCACATCCTGAGAAATCATTCACATCAAAGGAAAATACAGCAGGGTGCCTCAAAATTCTTATCAGGTTGCTCAGAACTTAAGTCATTAGATTGGCTTAGAATCTAACATACTTAGTATTTATATAAAATACCATGACAGCAACTACCAAAATGACTTCTCCAGATAGAATAGCTACGTGCATCTTCTAGCTGTGTCTAATGCATTTCATCAGCTTCAGGCGAGCAAGGAGCCATCATCATGTGACCAGTCAGCAAAGCAAGGACACCACTGGTCAGCAAGGGCACACCAATTTTCCTGGAAATAATCCGGTATGGGCTAACAAAATGTTCATGGACCTGTCCATTTAAATCTAGATGACTAGTTGCACTCAAGTTGCCACATATACACAGGTACCACTTTCTCCACACTGCAGAGGAAGACAGTGAATAATCCCACATAGCATCATAGAGCGGTTAGAGTTGGAAGGGACCTTAAAGATCATCCAGTTCCAACCCCCCTGCCCTGGGCAGGGACACCTCCCACCAGA
>JAOQGH010000012.1:52131367-52170795 GCA_025769975.1 Gallinago jamesoni
CAGGTCCTTTTCTGCCAGGCAGCTCCAGCCACTCTGCCCCCAGCCTGTAGCGCTGCAGGGGGTTGGTGGGACCCAAGAGCAAGACCCAGTCCTTGGTCTTATTGAACCTCATCCCACAACTGCACGAGAAAGAGAACAGTGGGGAGGGCTGTGGTGAAGACAGGGAAAAAGGCAAAGTAGACACTGGGCTCAGAAGTGCAGGGCTGTCTTAAATGGGATAAACTGAAGGAATAGAAGGAGAAATGAGAGTACATGGAAAAGCTACAATGAGCATGAATGCAAAAAAAATAATAATTAAGAAAGCAAACAAGAGGTGGAAACAATAGGAACCTGGCGAAGATAAATACTTAGCTAGGAGATCAGAAGGTGATGGACAAAAGGGGAAGGGGAGAAAACTGAGCAAGGGAGGGCAGAACACTGAGCAGAGGTAAAGGCAGAAGAACTGGAAGAGGCCAGTCTTGCCACAGCATACACAAAGAGAAATGGCTGGTGAGAAGAACCACAAGTACCAAACCTGAAGTACCAAACCTGAAGCACAACATAAAAAAGAAATCTAAAGAACTCCGTGACAAATAGTGGGAAGAGCAGCACATAGTCTGCAGCACCAGGTCCACATTACGCTCCTCCAGCAAGTCAGGTTTCCAAATTCTGGCAAATTCAGTAACTCCTCATGCTGTTTTTCCTTTCTCTCCTGCTCAGGCAGCTTTATCTCCACTCCCTGCAGCAGGGCATCGTCCTGCTCTAGTAACAGCTCCTGCCATCCTCTGCTGGGCAACTCCACTGGGAACTCTGCCACCAAAAAGCCAACACCAGTTGATTTATGCTGTTTTTGTTAAATCCTGCTGTACTTCCATGTTTACCACTACACACTACACCACTCATCACTTGTAGACTCAGGATAATGAGAACCCTAGTGACTCTCAAAATACTTGCAAACTGAGGTTTCCTGTCGTGAGAGTCATCGGTTGGGGCCTGCCTGAAGATTGCCATAAAAAAAAAATAATTGTGGGAGAAGTTATTTTTCTTTTAGGTTTGTTTGGCTTCCTTAAGTTAAGAAAAAAAAAAAAAATTCTACAGGCCGCTTCTGATGCATAAGGTTGCTTCAGCAGAATGTCTGTGATTCAGCTCACACTTGTGATCTCACCATCTCCTCCAACTTAAAAAAATAATACAACACTCATACAGACTATTTTGGTAACTCTCACCAACTCCTAACCAAAACACGTGACATCACTTTTTCTATAGGTGCTCTTTTCCACACACAGTATTGAATTACTTCATTAAATCAGAGAGAAACTTCTCTGAGTATGAGAAGTAGCAAGACTAGGGCTAGGAACTGGGGTTCAGTGTGTTGAGCAAACAGTATGTTGGCTTGCCATTAAATTGTCTCCTTTTTTCTTCAGACACAGGTCTCTCTCCTGATTTTATCTACTTGGGGATTTTCTGTTTGGCTGTGGGTTTTTCTTCTTCTCTAACCTCAGTTCTGTTACTCTATTCTCTTTTCTGTTTTGCTTGTGATTCACCACAGATGTTTTTTCCCCCAAGAAAATGCTTGCATACTCATCTTTCTTCCCCTTGTAAGCTTATGTCTGTCTTCCTCCTATTTGCTCTCTCTCTTCTTTTTAACTTTCTTTTGGCTGTTTTACTTTCTACCCATCATCATTTTAAAAGATATTTCTCCCTCTCTTGTGGTTTTTTTTTGATCCAGATGTCATTTCCCTTATCCTCTAGGGAAGCCTCCTTGTTTCTTTACCTGCCATCTTCCACCACTCCCCATTTCATTTTCCAATGCCCCACAGCCCAGTCACAGAATCACACGGGGTTGGAAGGGACCTCTGGAGATCATCTAGTCCAAGCCCCCTGCCAAAGCAGGTCCACCCAGAGCAGGTTGCACAAGAACACATCCAGTCCTCCCATTCCAGGACTGAGCCATGCCTCCAGCAGGGACTGCAAAGCAAGGGCAGGGGAAGATGAACCAAAGCAGGTAGGAAATACAGCCCTGACCCAAATTCCCCAAGTCAGAACTGGGCTGGTGCCACCACCAGCTGGTGGGAATCCATTCCCTTTACAGAAACAGGGAAGCAGCTGCCTGGCTGCAAAGGTTTCAGAGACCAGGAGCCTTTGGTGTCTTAGGAGAGCAGAGGACCTGCCTCCTGCATCACTCTTCCCACATGGTAGGTCCCTCCTCGTTTCTCTTCCCTCACTCTGGAAGAAGGAATAATCTACAGCCTCAGCCCTGCTCCGAGCAAGGCCAGTTTGGTCTGTGCTGCTGATGTCTCCAGCTGTAACACCACAGAGACAGCACACCACGGGGGAAAAGGGCTGGGAGGGGAGAGCAGCAGGAGCTCACAGTGGTCTTTCATGGGGATGCAGCCCGGGTACCACCCTGTGCTTCCCGCTCCCCGGCAGGGGGGAGAGAGAACCTGAAGAGATCCTCCCTCCAGCAGGCTGCAAATTAGGTTTATTGTCCCAACTCTTTCTCCTTTTGCAAGGGTAGGTAAGGAAAGGAAAAATATTATTATTTTTTTTCTGGTGAATCAAAGCAGTGCAATAGCTGGCTTCAGAGTAAAAGTGAAGGACAACGGACCACATGCCCATCAAGGTATCATCTGAAATACGCATGTCGAACAGCCCTCTGTATGGCAAACTCTTCCCAAACAAAAGACAATTAAGTATTAGACAGACAATCCTCCCTTTACAGAGGAAAATAACATGCCCTGAAAGAATAAAGACCTAGGTTACCTCGCAAGTTGATCAGACTCAGATTGCAACCGGTTTGGTCCCCAGCTCTGGCTCCCCACAAAACAAGGCTGCCTCATTTAAACCATAAGAGACAGCTTAATATTTAACAGTGATTTATTTTTTTTAAGAAGATCTGGCTAGTGTAAGAGTTCCTTTTATTGCTCAGAAGCAATTAAGGAACAGCATTTACAGGCTCTGTAAAGCTGTGCTCAGTGACCGAGAGGCCGGGTGGAGCCGATTACAGCCAGAGCAAATCACAGCTGCTTTTAAAAAAATGTAAGGGTCCCACCTCGTGCTCAGATAGTCGTGGGGAAGGACTAAGAAAGCACTTCCAAAGGGCGCACCACGCAAAGCACTATGAGCTAAACATTCCAAACTTGTTCCCTCTCTCACTCAAAACCAGTGTAAACCAGGAGGAGCCACCCAGTGAAGGGACACCCAGACAGAACTCATCCAAGCCTCCTGAAGGAGCAGAGTCCTGGGAAGAGGAGTTCCCCCCCCCAGGCTGGCTTACGATCAATGAGCATGATTGTTCTTGTGCTGACTTGTGACTTCAGTGACTCTTATCTCATGAAGTTTCATGGACAAAAATTTACTCTCTGTACAAAGCAGCCTAAGGCACACTTGTCACTTATTTAGATGGCTACGCTGATCTTAGCCAGTCTGCCAATACCAGTAGAATCATAGAATAGTTAGAGTTGGAAGGGACCTTAAAGATCATTGAGTTCCAAGCCCCCTGCCCTGGGCAGGGACACCTCCCACCAGACCAGGTTGCTCAAAGTAGCTCCCCATTGGGATCCAAGCTGACCTTCCCTGGCCTCCAGCACCATGGCTCCTACCATTCCTGGGTTATAGCAGCACTGCCTGCCTGATTTCGACTCACAGGTTACTGATCACTGTTTTGTTTTCAGGTCTGGAGACCGAGGTGCCTTGTTATAAGACTAAGAAAATAGCATTAAAAAATGCTTTGTCACTGACAAATGGAGCTGTGGCTGCACTGGAATAAACCAGCTGAAAGAACTGCAGACCCTGCTTCACAGGAAAATTCCCAGTGAAATGCAGAAAGCAGCACTGTTGCCTCCTCCTCCTCACAGAGCTGTGGAGATTCTTCCAAAAAAATCTCAGGACTCATCAGGACAAAATTAAATCTGAAGCCTCCATAGCAATGGGCTGTTCAGCCTATTCATTCCATATGAAAGTGATTTTTCTAGGGGACAAACAAGCCCATGTATATAACAGCCAGGGACTTGTTTTTCCCTGGTGCTCTGGTGATTCCTGCAGAACTGGAAAAGACTGGCAAAAAAAAAAAAAAAAAATCTGAATTTTTTTATACTGGCTTCCTGATAAGTACAAAACTGAATCACACGGTATTATTTTGATTTTAACTTGCCAGTTTAATATAGTGACACCGTGAGATGGACTGAACATGGCTGGGATGGTTTTCCAAAATGGAATACTTAAATACAACCATCCACCCCCACAGGAGGTATCCTTGAGTATTCTGGGGTGTGTTACACTAAGTGTAGTGATGCGATTTTCCCTCTCATCTCAAACATCCTTCTTGGTTTGCATTTGTGGAGCACCATCCACCCCCAGCAAACAGTCTGGGGCAGCTGCAGAAAGCACTGTGTTCAGGAGAGAAGGGGTCTAAGCATTCAGTATCAAGTTCCTTCGGGTTTTGGTTGGGTTTTTCCCCCCCATGTTAAAAAAAAAAGGAGATAAACACGTGATGAGTATTTCCCAGTGCAGTGGCCATGGCCAAGTTTGGAGAGAGGGATGATCGGGCTGCATGCAGTGATGCAGCTCTGTTCGTGCTGCGGAAAACTCTCCCTGATTTCTCTGGAAACAAGAGTTTAGACGATGCAAAGTATAATCCCACACTAAATGCCTGCCAGTGCATGAAGGCTGGACAATCCCCCTTGCTTCTCTCGTCCTCACTGTCCAAATGTGTGCTCTGGACTTCACCGAACACAGACCCTACGCCCTTAATCCCACATCGCCATTCCGGGACAGACTGACTCCTGACCTCTTTCATTACCATGTTCCTTTGAAAAAAAAATGAAAATGATACACAAGAGACACAGCTGAAGTCAAGCCTTACGTCAAGGAAAAAAAAAAAAAAATCATTGCTGTCTTGTGAAGTCTAAGGTTTGGGGAAATCTCAGTTTAACTCAGTCTAGCATTACGGCTTTTATCAAACCACACAAAATCAAAGTAAAAAACAAATCCAGAAAGATAAATCAATATGAAAAAGCCTGACAAAAATTAACAATCATACTTTAAATGACTTACGAATTCTGAGAAACAAGAATTCATTTCGGAGCAAACCCTGACCCATTAGACCAGGGGAAATCAGCTTCGGCTCATTATTATGGGATTTTAGTAAGAACAAAATTTACGTTCTCTGCTTCTTTATTCTAAAAGACACAAACTTTGAAAAGATTTAGTATCTAAACTGATTATTTAAGCCTTTAACCTTATGCATACACTGAGATTTGCACTCTTATACCCCGTTGCTAGCAGCAGGTGTGTTTGTTTCAGGACACACAGGTTACCTTGAATGTTACAGTATTTTGGTTATAGCATTACAAACCAAAAACCAAGGAATCTACATGACTTCATGGTGCAGCTGTATCTTCTAGTTGAAAATTATTATAATCAATGGATAAAGAAGCCCAGATCTATAACAATATCAGAAATTGGCTCAGCAAAGAAACTTGCACAGAGACAGCTAAAAATGTTCTTTTCTACTAAGAAACACAGGACAAATAGGGAAGGGATCGACTCTGGGCATTAAGTACATTCAGTCACCCAAATACTACACTTCTCCACTAACAATCTGCTAGAAACATAACCACATCGGGTTATCAGTAATGGAAAGCACAGACTGGCTCTTCAAATATTACCCAAAATATTTCCTTACACCTCCAGTGGGGGGGACGGGGAGAGAGCCTGTGTGTACATAAGGAACCTGGGCTCAATATACAACAGCACTAAATATTTTATCTTCCAACCAAGTTGCTACAAAAGAGGCCTGATTAACATTTCATTGCAGAAGATGCATGACTATACTAAGGGCCTTAAAAATCTACATTTAAATGGAATACAAAAAAAAAAAAAATGTTATACAAAAGCATCCTCTAGGCATTCCCTTTTAAAAGCAGTAGGCTAAAGGTTTGATTTATATAGACTTTAAAGAGGTTATACATTGCCTTTGTCACATCACAGTTCAACTGCGTAGCTTCACATTTATGAACTGGATGAAGACAATACTATTTCTCAAGTGCAAATCTAGACTTTATTATTTTTTTTTGTCCATTAAAAATTCTCTCTACGTACGTAGAGAGATACGTATAAATGCATCTAGCATTTGAGGTAGTGTTTTGGTTTTTTTTTTTTTGTTTTTTTTTTACTTACTTCCCTGAAAAAACTAACATACAGTACAGGTTTTAATTTTATTTTACAGTAAACAGCACATGAAAGTGCTGGCCAGAATATTTATTAGATTCATCTGTTACCTTATTGTTACATGATCGGCAAAGAAGTAAAAAAAAAATATACTCATGGTCTCTCAAGAGAGCATGGTTGGTGCACCTCAACTGCACCAGGGACTGGTTGATCTTTACTGGAGCCTAAGCTACACAGGAAAACTCCTTGGCTTTACTACGTTTCAGAGAATGAAGTGTTTGCACAAACAACACTGACTTACCTAAGCTCTCTGCCGCACATCACTTACAGACTAATAATTCTCACTCTGCAAAATCCAACTAAGCTAAATGCAGGCAACTGAACATAAAATCCAACACTTTCTCATCAGTTGTTCCGTAGCAAAACACGGCCCGGGAGCGCTCACAAGGCAGCCAGCCTCCACGGGATGCCCTAGCGTTCAAACCGGGGGCCCATCTTCTCCCCTAACCCCCAGCGCTCACGCAAGGCACTGGAGAGAGACACTAAGCCAAGGCAGCAAGCCACAGGAGAGCAGCCAACACTTAAAAAAACACAAAACACATCACAACCTAAATATGTTAGCCTAAATGTTGAATGACTCCTAATTATTTATAATCAGCACTCATTAAGAGTCATGCTTTTCCCCACTGATCCTTTCAGTGGGGAGGAGGCAAGTGTGGAAAACAGGCTGGCATCCTCTCTGTGGGCCAACTGTGCCTGTTCTCACAGGGACCCAGCCAAAGCCCATTAGGACAGTACTGACCTCAATACGCTGTGGATCAGGCCCCGAACTCCACAGAAGTCTCCAGCTTCCAAGGAGGTTATGCTCCATCTGGCTTTGTAGACAGAGGGAGAAGACACGATCCACCTCCAACTAGAGCCTCTTTCCCAGAAGTCTTTTACTCTTCCTAAAAAACCCAGTCAGAGGTTAATTACTGCATAACCCCCAGCTGAGCTGCAAAGCCATGGTCACCTTCTGGAAAAGGCAAGGGAGGGAGGAGTAAGGCATTTAAGCATGAACTCAAACGCATGGCAGGTGTGCCCAGCACTGATGTGCCACCACGGAACTCATCTGCACCTGACAGAGAACCCCTCTGCATAAATGCCACACAGGTGGATCCCCAGGGAAGGTAATTGTGCTAAGATACAGAAAAGAGCATTTTTTAAAAGCATTCCTCAGCATTCAGACTACTGCGACCATTTTATACACCCTACCTCACGTCAGACCTTTGTTATTTTCAATGAAGCCCACTGCTTTTCTGCTGGGAGGGAGTCCTACCCAGACCAAATGTAGTCTATATGTAAAGGCTACTAATTAAAATGGCTCCGCAAGTTGTCAACTGAATTCTCTCCCCCATCAACCTCCCCCAACAAAACAAAACTTCTAACCAAAAGTTCAGTGATGCCAACTGGCGTATACCTTCCTTGATGATGTTGAAGATCCTAAAGGAGAAACGCTTAACGAGCCGTTTGTGAAACATTAGAGGGTCACTGAGCAACGTTTTGAAAATAGAGGATCTGTAAAGTTGTACAGAATTGATGAAAAACATCTTTTCCCTTTCCAGCTACTTACCACAAGCCCATTGCCACAACACTTCCCAAACTCCAGGAATCTGCACCATAGGATGCTTGATGACGTAGCGAATAACACTTTCATTGATGCAGCAGTAGGATCTCTCAGACACAACTCTGGCATTTACTCTCCGAGAAGTAAATATTGACTGAGCAGCAACTCCCAGAGCATATGCTAAAGCCATACGAACCATCGCTTCTGCCAGTGCAGACCCACACATTCAGAGTGACACCTGCCATGTTATTCTAACTCCTTCAACCATGTAAATCATGAGAGAGAAATCTCCTCTTACATCTGCAATGAAAAGAAGCCAAGAGATTCTCCTCTGATTTCATCCAACCTAGAATTCTGTTCTTAAAGGGGCATTTTACATATAACATCCCAGTTCCACCAGCACACATACATATAGAATCATAGAACTGTCTAGGTTGGAAGGGATCTTTAAGATCATCTAGTCCAACCTAACTCTAATAAAAAACATCACTAAACCATGTCTCTAGGCTCTAAGTCAACCCATCTTTTAAATCCCTCCAGGGACAGTGCCTCAACCACTTCCCTGGGCAGCCCATTCCAAGGCTTAAGAACCCCTTCCATGTAAAAATTTTTCCTGATATTCAATCCAAGGATATCCAAGGTCCTTATCTTCAAGCAATCACTGTTTTAAGTTCATTTTACTGTAAAAGGTTGGATTAGTGACAGTTTGGAAAGCACTACCCCATGAAGTTTCCTCCACCCGGCTTAATGGCAAGGAACAAGAGGGACTTCTCAAGGAAGAGGAATGAACCCCAGCAGTTAGGGAGCCAGCAAGGAATTAAGATAACCTAAGTGATTGCTATACAACCCCACGAGGTGACCAGTGTCACCTCAGCTCAGTGACCACTGTGATTATCCAACCTGCTTCCCAGCCTCCTCTTCACAGGGCCCTCAAGGCATCTCCCTCACTGTAGGTCTCGCTTGTTCTGTCAGGAGAGCATCTCTCTGCTCTACCCGAGAGACCTTCATGCTAAATGTCTCTATGGATCGTAAATACCCTAACAGGGTTTTTTTCACTCTGAAATGTACCATAGGATCCATTGTCCTTTTCACTCCAAGCCTCCCAGGAGTCCTCAGGGCATTCCAACCCTCAACAGGCACTGTAAAATGCAAGTAACTAGCATCATCACACTTAGTACCCAATTGCAAGGGTTCATTGGGGTAATTCTTGACATCAAATTAGATCAACAGGTAATGAAGCTAGATTGCTAACTACTGGTACAGACTTTTGAGAGCATGACTTCATGGTTCTGCATTGAGGAAACCCAAGCAGAAGGATGCGGTGGTAAACTGGAACACCTGTAGGTGCACCCAACATGTACACCTTGTTTACAGGTTCCAGTAAGAAATTTGGACGTGTGTTCATAAGAGAAAGGGTCTGCCTCCACAAATAGAAGTTTCCCACCACAACAAAGATGAGAAGGTCCAGTCTGCAGTGCTTACAGACTCACAGCCACCTCATCTGCCCCGAGCAGTGAATCTACCGGTACTGGTGAGTACTAGTCTCAAAAGTGCGAAATTCTCAGGAAATCCCTTTTGACATGAACAACTACCCAATGGAGGCAAGGACAAGACCTCAAATCCCCTCTCAACTGGAGCACAGCCAAGGGCTGAACGTACATCTGCAGAGATAAAACAAGCTGTGATGGCTTGTTTCTCAAAACCCAACAAGAAGGCAGTCTAATAAGGGAGTCGCGCATCCTTAATTATGCCAGCTCCACAATAGGTTTAGCTACCACTTAGGCCATTCCAAAGACATGGCAATTGCAAAATAATGTGTAACTCCACCATACCTGTGAGCAATGCACGTCGTATGTTATTCTCAGACGACAGCAAAGCAGCAAGGGGTAGCACCCTGATTTGACAAAGGTCCCTAATGACTGTCTTTCATTAACCCCCAAAAAGAAAGAGAGAGAGAGAGAGAGAGCGCCATCATTACCATCACCAGCACCACCACCATCACTCATCCGGATACTCCTGGCATCCCGGAGCTAAAGGGAACACAGGGATATTCATCCTGATACGACACGTTACAAAACAGTATTCACCAGAGGATATGGGCAAGCTTATATAAGCAGCAGCGAAACTGGGCAAATTTCCAGCAAATTCATCCAACTGCCTCCAGTCTCCCATTTCAAGGTAGCTGAAATGCTGAGCACTGAATAAAGTCATTTGATCCGCATCCCGTGCATTTTAATAAAAGAATGGGAAAGAAGAGACACCTATTAGTGTTTGCTAATTTTTATTTCCTAAAACGCTGAAATGTAAAAACATCCTCCTCCTTTTCCCTGCCTACACGATCCTTCTTAGTTTAAAGTCATTTGCAGGCATCTCCAGCACCGAAACAAGAAGAAATACATATTTATGAATAGAAGCATTCTGAATAATTAAAAAAGTTGTACCAGATAACAATGTAAAAGAAAAAGAATAAAAGTTGAACAAAAGCACTGTGAGCTCGAAGTAGAATCTCCTTGTCCCTTTTCAGCTCCTTCCATCCCTCCCTTTCTATTCCACGCCTTGAAATAAACTGGGAGCCCTGGGATCACATGGTAGTAGTCACATGAGCCAACTTCCCACTCTTTGCTGGGGTCTTAAGAAAAAGTTTAGACAGGATGGACCTATCTGGGAGAAGGGAACAGCCGAAGCAGCAACGTTACCATCTTGTTTGCGACATCTGCACAATTTTATTTTTTATGCCTCACTTTTCAGGTTGGGAACTGATTCTGCCTGACCTCCAGATCGAGCAAAAGAACAATCTACAACCTGAAGGGACAGAAAGCTGGGCAACAGACTGTCAGTGAGGTTATTTCATACCTCTTCGTGGCTTGTGTTGACTTCAGTTAACATCCACCCAACTCCAAGGACTCCTTCCGTTTTGAAGAAGAATTAACTGTTGCTAAGCCCTGAACGCTCTCCCTTTTGATTGCAGCCTGAGAGCCTGAGATAGACACACTGCTGTCTTCTGCAGCTCCTCCAGCAGAACCAACGAAAAGCAATTTCACTGCTCTCTCTATTGCTAAAAAAATACATAAGCCAAACAAAATAAAGGATTTTCCTCAGATTCCTCTAAATTTCTCATTGTTTAGGTACGCTCCACATTAAAGTAAGTTTAATCCTGCAGGACAGCGAACTCTTGCAGTAAGCTCACCAAGCATTTGGTTTCCCCAGCAGCCAAGATTCCTGGAAGTCCAGAAGCATCTGTAGAAGGCAATACTGTGTACAGCCAGACCAGCAGATAGGAGGGATGCCTGTCACATCCCTGCCGAGCTCCTGCTGACACAGAGCCCTGGCCAGTAAATCTGGCTGATCTGGGACTGCAAAAAGCCAGCACTCAGCACTGTGCCCACGTCCTGCTCTGTTCTCACACAGGGATGAGGTTCTGCCTTCGCTTCCCAAAAAGCCTCTACATCTCGGAGCGATGTAAATGCAACACCGTACGCCCGGCCAAAAGAAAACACAAAAGCAGCAGCCCAAGTTATATCCAGACACTCAAACAAAAATCTCCTGTTGCTCTCCCTTCATGTCTAATGTTTATGTTGCTTTCTCCCAGAATTAAGGAGTCTGAAATACATCCTTTTTCTGAGATTCGTCTATTACAAAAATTCGCGCTAAGTTATTTTGTATTCTGTAATACTCTGCACCTGCATACAAGCTCTGACTCCTCTACACTTTAAGTACCGGTCCCGTGAACATCAATGACTTCTGTCTAACAATCCTAAAATAATGACTTTTGACAGGTTCTCAGTTCAACTACGACAACCAAAATATTCATCTGAAATCTGTTTAAATGAGAGCATCACAGAGGAGCACAGAGCCAGCCCTTCCTTCCTGCCTTCCTTTTCCTTCCTTCCTTCCTTCCTTCCGTCCATCCTTCCCTTCCTTCCTCCCTTCCTTCCTTCACCTTTAGGTCCTGCCTTTCTTCCTTTCTTTCACTCTTTCTCTCTCCCTCCCTCTCTGGTACATACCTGGTAGAATTTTTGATATCTTTGCTGAAGGTTCTTACTAATTTATAGATATAATTATTACTTTTTTAAGACCAGGCTTATTTTTAGCATCTGTTTTGAGCCTTGAAGGCAAATGTAGCAATAAATCACAGTCCCTTAAAATATTTTCATTACTTGGGATGTTTTGGTATCCTTCATACTGAGGTTATTTCACAGAGAAAAAAATAAATGATTTCATGGTGCCAAAGGAAATATATGCAAGGCTTTAATTCTGATTTAAGTTAGACAGCTGAAGAAAAAGGTCTTTGGAAATTTCAACAGCAAAACCAACCTACCTCCCCCTATCCTCTGAACAACCAAAGAGAAGTGTTCAAAGCTGAGAACAGAGCTTCTGAATTGTTTCCGCTGCTCCGTATGCAACACCAACCTCTACCATGGCAGCAAACAAAATGGTGCCTTGGAACAGGTATTATTTTAAGCACAGGGAGACCATCAGAGGAAGATGCTGACCCACATCAAATTGAAAATATTAACTAAAACCTACCATAAACATTTGTCCTTGACCAATACTTAGGAAGCACAGCCCTGACTTAGGCTAGGATGAAGGCTGGGAATCCCCTTGGGGGATTACAGATCCATGCTTTTTTGGCTGAGATCCTGCACCCGTGCTGCTGTTTGAAAGGCGCCAATGTCCATTCACTCTAACTCTTCAGCCAAAAGTCTCTAAAGAAATAATTCATCACACACATGATCGGAAAAGGAGAGGTTTAAAATCATGTTCAGGTAACAGATTAGAAGCCTGGCATTTCTCTGAGCGAAATTGTGCAAAATTTCTGCTTTCCAGTGAGAGGCGTGACCTGTTATGAAAGCACTGACAACGCCTGTGAAAAACAGAAGAGTTTTACAGCAGTTTGTGACTGACCACTCAAATATCAATTAAAGTAAAAGGATTCCCATGGTGCTCCCTTGGAAGTCGATGGCACTTGTGCCAACTGGCATAATGTCAGAAGCCAAGTTTATATCTTACCAAACCCCTGAAAACTGGAATAGTTCAAACTACAAGGAGTCACTCTGATCGTTACAACTGCATGGAAACTAAGTCATAATTATTATTTTCTTCTTTTTTTCTGATCATACAGAAGAGCCTTCAAATAAGACACCGGTAAAAGAAAGCACGTTCCCAGGAGTAGGTCCTGAGAAGTGATCTCAAGTTTCAGAGATGAAGGTTATAATTCAGTGATCAAGGATGCTGGGAGCCCAGACATCCCACTGAAGGGGGATGTCCAAAAAGACAATGGCTTGAGTAAGGAGACTGAAAAGTGACATGTAAGATTAAATACTTAAAGCCTGGACTCATTAAAGTCGCTAAACATCCTTTCAGTATTTCAGTGAGTTGTAGACTGGGGCCTTAAATGAAATAAAGCTTAGTCTCAGGACTAAAAACCAGTATGAAATTATGACAACGAACGCATACCACGCACCTTTTACAGGGTTATTTTTACCTCCTCCCTGTCTCACTGTGGATCCTGGAAGTTGTGCTCCCTGTTGGGAGCCCTAGCCCCAGGAAGGGATGGATGCCAGCTCGGGTGGGGAAGCCAAGCCTCCCCTCTCCCCACCGCAGCCGCTAGCCCCGACCAGCTCTCCTCCTGGGGGCGAGCAGCCACGTGGCTTTCCAACAGGAAAAGTCCATGGAGTTGAGAAGGAAGAGTGCCAGGTGCTGCAGCCGCCTCCTGAGCCACTTCTCCAGTGGGAAAAGTCCCTGGAGCTGAGAGGGAAGCGTGCTGGGCTGCTCTGGAGCTGCGCCTTGCCGTCAGCGCTGAAACCAGCCCAGGGTTAAAGGCTTCAGCATCGCAGGTGCTGAGAACCCCCCCGGGAGGCTCCAAAAACTCACAAGGTCCCAGCCTCCGCCTTCCTCCTCTCCAGCAGAAATACGAATTCCAAAATAAAAGCAGGAAGACAGCTTGCGAGGAGCGTTTTATCTGAGGTGAAGTTGGAGCGGGCTGTGAACTCCCACGGGACATCTAGGCTTACACACTTCGGATGAAAACGTAAATTGAATATTAAACACGCACTTTTATCAAATCATATTTCTCCCACAGAAGGCTGAGGACTGCCTGTTTATTTTTTTCATCTGATTCCCTATGTTTACAAGTGGCAGGAAAGCTGGTTGTATCAGCCGCTCCATCTTTTCAGTTCTATTCAACTGACTTTGATTTTTTCTAACACCGCTAAGAAAACTATAATGCAAAAAAATAAAAAATAATAATAAAAAAAAGAATCTATACTCTGTGAAAAGGCACTCTGAAATCCATCAACCAAGTTGTATCCATAATTGTTTCCCTGGCTTATCAAAAAAAAGGCTCATTTGCATTATCTGTTATCTATAGATACCCATCCTGGTCTATAAACAGAGTTATCAATCCCGTTCAGAGGCCAGTCCACAAATTGAAGTTTTCTATGGAGGGAATTAGCTATAAACAACCCCGAGGCAATTTTCTTTGACAGCCAATGGTAAACCATAGGAAGTAACTTTAATAGTGATTTACAGTTCTTCTCTGGTTTCCATCCAACTTTTCCTTCTTGTGCTTCTGTTCCATCCAAAAAGGAATTTTTCAGATGTTCTAATTTCCCATTCAAGATGCAATCAATCCCAACTCTAGGTGTGTCTAATCCAATTTTTACGGTATGTTCATGGGCCAGCACCAGAGAAAAAGAACTCTCTTTTTATTTTCTTTCAATTGCCTTTGCTGCAATCACAAGACTTGTCATCTCCTGGTGTGAAATGCACAACAGAAGAAGAGAGAGCGAAGGAGATTTGAGAGAGAGAGGAGAGAGAGAAATGAGCCAACCCACCGAAGAGAAAGGGGAAAAGAGATACATGAAAATAACATTAATATTTTTGAATTATCCGACATGAAAGCTTCCATTTACCGGAGTAATTAATTAACTCAAGATTTTTAAAGCCTGGGCAGAGTTTTTAAGTTCTTCATTTAAATCACAATATGGGGCTAGAAGTGGGATATTTAGGGACGGACTCCAGCTTCACACCACCCACCTTCCTCATCCACACCGGGGTGAAGGCAGATTCGGGTCCGGTACCGCTCGCTCCCACACACCACCCCCACGGACACGAGAAGACCCCACGGCTCGACCTCCCACTCCTCCGAGGTCTGCTCCTCCCTCACAAACCAAAGGTCTTTTCTCTCAACAGTGTAACATACCTTCTGACTAACTCCCGACTTCCAAGAGGCGCACGTTTAAAATATTTATTTTATCACTCTCTAATTAGGAAGTGTCCCTAAGCCGCCGCCGCACAGAGCATCCCGGGCACGGCAGAGACACAGCAAGCAGGGGCAGGGCTCCTCTCCGGGGGACCCACAGCAAGGGGAGGGGAAGCAGCCAAAAACCCACCGTGAGAGAGAACGAGGGGCACCTCAGGCTCTGGAAGCTGCCGCGGCACAGAGGAGAATGGCACTCAAGAGTTTAGCAATTAATAAATATCCCCTGCATCAACACACACCAACAAAAAAAAATGTTTCCTTTTACATTCAAGCGAATTATATTTATAGCTGAGACCACAAAGCCTGTACACGCTCCTATTCCTTTTCTCCCTATATAAAATACACATAGGGGGGAGGGAGGAATATATACACATATATCTGTGCTTGGATTATTTTCCCCCTGACTGAAAGCCACCCTAATGGGCAGGCACTAATGGATTTGAAGTGATAAGGAAAAGGCGGACATGCAAAATGCTCCAGAACTTCTGTTCCTAATCAATCACCAGAGATCAGTGACATCATCCAAGCCTTTGATCAGAGCTCCCCTTTCAAGCTGAGAAAGGGGGGACAGATTGACCCACCCCAGCGGAGGGATGGCAGGAACACCTAGGGTACAATTCCCAGGGAAACAGGAGAAGTCGCTGCCATCCCTCTACTCAGACAAACCATCCCTTCCCACCTTCCCCCCGGAACACCGCGCGCATTCCAGAGCGACCCAGCACCAGATTTATCCCTTTCCCCAACAATTAGAAAGCAGCCAGGGAAACAACCCATCGCCAAATCCTCTCAGGTTTTATTTCCCACGCGTTGTAGCCCCGAGCAGGAGGTTTGTTAACGTTTGCTGGCGTTTAAAAATCTTCTTTTTCCAAAGTGCCCGAGCAGCTTTAACAGCGAAAGGCCGACGCTCGTTTTTAAAGGAGGAATCATTTCCAGGAGACGCAGCATCACGGCAAACGCCCGCTGCACTTCGCCTCGGCCTTTGTCCACGCCAGGGCTTTCAGGGAGTTGGGATCACTAATCCCACTTCAGCTAAAATTGAGCCCCATTGTTTCTCAGTTCATCTGAGTTTCCATGGCACTTACTAGGACTTAAGTGTTATTTACTTAGGGCGGTTTTGGTTAAAAACAAAAAACAATAACTAAGTCTTAACGTGAGCATCACGTTTGCTTTTTTTTTTTTTCCCCTTTTCAGCATTTTACAACCTCGGAGACTTCTTCTATCTAAAAATCTTCCAAGAAAAAAAAAAACAACAAACCAAAGTTGAAAATAGACCTGAAAACGTGCACTTCAGCCTTTTGGCTTGGTTTTCCCCCATCTGTATTTTTTAAAAAATCTAATTGAGCCTCCCGAACAGCGGCAAAAATGTAGTTTATTATCTCCCTCATCAGGTGATCAATGATTTCATTAATAAGACAGATAACAAAACTGTCATATCATCGACACAGTTATGAAAGATGATCCTGGCTTCTTGCTCCATTTTCCAAGGTCTGGGATTCTCTGTGGCAGCTCTGAGTCCATTCAATATTTTCCACAGACAGAGAAAAGTGAAAATCCATTTTGAAACCAATTTCAATTAGGATCCAGAAGCTGTTATCACAGGTGTCGCAGAATGGGCCCGTAAGTGGAAATGTCGCCTATCCATTCTGAAATGAAACCTTATCAGGGGCCTCGGAGATGGCTGAGGACAGCCTATCTGTAAATTACTTTTCGTCCTGTGTTAACTCAACCCTACTTCTGTCATATGGAATTCTTTCCGGCCCCTCGTAATAATCTAATGACTAACTAGGCGCTGCACCAAAACGGCTTTTATTCTGCCCGGGTTCCCCCCCCCCCAAACAGGGGCTGCAAATGCAAATATCTGGGGGCGGCCAGGCAAGCCGGCGTATTTAGTAATATCGGTTAAAGCTCTCCTAGTTTATTAGGGGGAAGCGAGGGGCTCGCATTCTGCAGCCTGTCTCCACCCATTGCATTCCTGGTGATTTTTCAATTGCAAACTCCAAGGCCCCAGTTATTTCATTAATTCAGCACCCAAGTAGTGAGGCTTTTCTCTCACATCTTTCAGTCTCCTTTTAGCAAATTATCCCATGACGGAGGATTTATTCAGTCAAAGACCTCGGACTTTGAGAGGCAACAAAAGAATCAAGAGACTTTCTGGTCCACCTGCCTGGCGAATGATGAGGCAGGGTAAAGCCTCCCCTAGAGAAACCAATCAAACCATTGTGTGGCACAGTCAGACCTTTTCAACTGTCAAGCCAGGAGAGCAGGAAAAGAGATGAAAGAACTCAGGATGAAGCTACCATTTACAGAACCATGTGGGAATGGTCTCCGAAGATTTAATAATTGGGATGGAACTCAACTTTCTGAAAACTAAAAGGAAGAAAGAGAAAGGGAAAAAAAAAAAAAAAGAGGAAAAAAAAAAAAAAAAACAAGAGGGAGAAGAGAAAGGAGAGAAGAAGGAGAGAAAAGAAAAAGACCAGGAGGAGGGGAAAACACTACCGGTCAGGCCCAGAAGGAACTTTTCTAACAAAATCCTCTGTTGTTATGTATGAAGCCCTTTGCTGCAGAAGAGAAAAGCAAGCACACGACAGGGACAGAGAGAGCAAGGAAGGGAGCACACAGTCTGCAACACGAACTTCAGCCTCAGCGATTTATCATCCTGCCTTGGGAAAAACTCCATCAGTACAAATCTGTGCTATTTAGCAGAACAAAAATTAAAAAAAGATAAAAACACTTAAGTTTGGAATATCTGGGTGCATTTTCAAGCTATTTTATGCGTGGGACTTAAGTGTTCACATTTCCACTTGGCTGCACGGGGAACATCCACGAGAAGTCGTGCTAAAGGGATGGAAACCAGCGCACTTTAAGCGGCTGGCATGTGCCAAGACTATGCACACACAGCTCCTGTGCAGCAGGACTCCAGCTGATCGCAGGCACACGATTCGGAGCTCCTTTTTGATAATCTGACCCATAAAGCCTTACAAGCCAAATATGAAAGTCATCTGAACAAAATCCAGTATTTCCTACATACTTCTCTTTCCCAAAGAGCCCTTGCGCACTTGAAAGATACACTGATGTTACCAGTAAATCAACATTTTTCTGAATTGCCAGCCTAATGAACAAAAATAGAATCTGCAAATTAAATTGTGACCACTTGCAGTACACACCAAAGTCAAAGACTTTTAATGGGAAATAAGATAATAACGTGGCAATAAATCCATCTCATTCCCTCTTAGTTGGGATGGCAAAAGAACGCATCTCCCTCTCCTCCCGCCCTCACCCCTAAAATAATGAGATATGGCTTGGAAAGAATACAGAGAATGTAGTTTTAATACATTACCTTCTTTACATAATCACATACCATACCCTAAACACACTTCACTCACTTATTGGCATATGTATTTAGTAACAATTTCTATGTAAGCAGAAGCTGAGGCTTCGTATCTTCCGGAAAAGAAAAAAAATAAATTAAAAAAAGGCAGAAGGGGAGTAAATAGAAACATACAGAGCAGGGATATAATCAAATGCAACACTGACGCCTGATTATTTCCTTTTAACTGCAGACAGATATGAAACAGAAAACATCTAGAAAAGAAAAGATGAATGCCATTTGAAAACCTGTTAAGTAATTTAATTACTTCAACTGCCTTAATTTACACAGCTCAAACCGTAAAGCCAAATGCTGTGCCTGCCAGAGGGGTTGCCTCGTTTTAAGTCAATTAGAAGGATTTTTAAAAATTCTCTTTATTTACTTTAAGAAGAAGCTCTACTCCACATAGCTCCTTCACTTGCAGATTCCCAAATCTGGTCTCTTCTCAGGACCCAGGAAAACTCTCAGAGACTTTTCTGCCGTCGCATTTTTGGCAGCACCCTTCGGACCCTCCCGGTGGGCTCGCTGACACCCCTTCCCAGCAGCTGGCAGGAAGGGGCCGTCGCTCAGAGCAGCGGTGCAAAGCCATGAGGAGGCATTTTTCTCTTTTGGGGTATCCCCCCCCGAGACCAGCGCTTAATGGCAGTGAGCGAGTCCTTTTCTGGAAGGCCCACCATGTCACTGAAGCTTCAGCTGTCAGCAGCCTTTTTCCTACTAAAATTCAAACCTCTCAGTTGCTCTCCCCCACTTCCCCAGCACTGTGGGCTGTAATGCCTCAATTTTTTGAGGTCCGATTGATACAGGACTCCTGCAAAACACAGCATAAGCTACAGAGCACGGTACCGATGCCACGTTGCAGAGACCCATTTTAAGTCTTTTTATTATTATCCCTTCCTACTCTATTTTAAAAACCCAGGTATAATTGTAATATGGCTGCTTGGGCATTTTGGGTAGGGTTTTTTTGTTTGTTTTTCAGGAAAAAAAAAATCCCCAGTGTATAATTCCCTAAATTTAACCTCCACCTTGTCCAGGTGGCAAGCTTCTGCTGCTAACTAATGTTTTCTCCCGATTCCACCTCGTGTTATCCAGCAGGATGTTAAGTCATTACTTACTGATTACAGTGATTGCAGGGATAAGCCACTCAATCATCTCTTTCTGGAACTTGCAAAGGGATACAGCAGGATTGACATTTAATATCCCTTATGCTATTAACCACTGCAGGGAGGGGAGAGGAGGAGGGGGTTGGGGGGAAGGAGGGAAATCTCAGCAGAATTAATGAAGCAATACCACATTGCACTTGCAGATCACTGGCCTTAGAGCAGGGCAAGGGTAGGGCTGGCTTACTGAGGAACACCACCAGAAAACAGTATCAGGCAGAATGAGTTACTACGGTCGTCAATAAACTCTAACTTGACGACTGAAATTTTATTAGTAAGCCTAAAGGCCCACGGGTGCATTACTCCGAATGAAGGTGTATTTAATCAGCTACTCACGCCGGATTACAATATACCAAGACATGCAATCCCCACCTAATTACAGCCTCCAGTACTTCCAAGCATCAGGAGAGCTCATCCTCCCCAAGGATAGGTACATTCCTTCAGTTTATTCTCCTAGGACCTGGCCACAACTATTAGAACAGAAGGGTGCAAAATCTGACAAGTTCAGGTCCTTGCCCTTACTTTCCCATACCCCAACATGTGACCATTCTACCCTTCTTTTTCACGCTCCCGTATGCTACCGTTACACATAGCAATTACTTGCAATATTTGTCTTGCTGAGAAACAAAACCCTCCAAAAAACCCTATACATTGAAGATCATCACTTCCAATATCTAGCAGCACAGGATGCTGTTTTCTCCTTGATCTGAAAATGAGAGGTGAAGAGGGCCCTTCCATCCCCTCGGATTTCAGGAGAGGAGGAAGGCATCTCCTGATCGCTTTGCAGAATCAGGTCTCAACTAATCTAAATTCAGGACTCAATTCGGCCACTAAAATAAGTAGGGGCAATGTTTGGTGATACCTAACAACCTCTTTTGAACCCTGACCTCTCAACGGGACCCTGAACACACCAGTCCAGTGAGGGGGCCAAGAATGGGTATTATGATTAACACCCATTTTATGGTGAGCTTGAAAGCAAGCAGCAGGACAAGGAACCAACTCAAAGTTCAGAGAGCAGACGTGATTCTTACAGGGTTGCAGACAGCTGAATACATTCCTCATTCAGTCCTGAAAGAACTACTAGGAAGAGAAAAAAAGAAAAAAAAAGAAGAGATGTAGATGAAGCTGGCTCTTCTTCTGAAAGAATCAAAGTGGACGAATGAACTTCCTCTCATTTATTCATCTATCAAGCTTGGTTTTAAGTTACATCATCATTAAGATAATAATTTCTGCTTTCTATCACTTTAAAGTATGTTCTCAATAACTATCTGATTCTGATAAAGGTAGTCAAGTCCACAACCTACATACGTTTATAATTAGCTTTTTTTTTTTAAGGCAGAGTAATAGGTTAATAAGAAATATCAGGTTACACTGGAACGAGCTCATGGGTCAAGAACTAGACAAAACACATCAAACTGAAAATAAGTGCTTGCCTGTCAGACACTGAAGGACTCCCTATACAATAACTGCATTGTTTCAACGCAATGTTAAAAACACCAGTTTAGAGCCAAAACGTGCAAAAGAAGAAAGCATTTTAGTCACCAACAAAATTTACAAGCCAAACAGTAAATAAATCAGAGTTGAGCTCAGTATTATAATGCCATAATGGTCTCCAAGCAGTGCTGCAAAGTGCAAGTTTGCCTTGTAAAAGTGTTAATTCATCCTACACTGAAATTCCCCGTACTTTTTAGAAAATAAAGTAAACAATTAATTATATCCAGATGACAGATTTAGTGAAAATAAATAAATAAATGGCATCTAGCTGAGGGGTTGTGCTAGGTTAGCGTGGGGTTTCTTGTAGTACTCTTAGAGTATTTCTGGTTCACCTACAACGCAGAGCGCAGGATCGAAGCGGCCAGCCTGGCAAAGCATTAAAGGCTCTGCCTAATTGTAAGGATGCAAATACCCTCACGGGGGCCAAGGGAGCCATTCCTCTGCCTCAAGCAAGGCTGGAGACCTCGCTGGACTGGAGCCGAAGGCTCACGCTGCAGCAAGGTAAGTCACCGTGAGAAATCCTGCAGCCTTTACAGCGTTCACCTGAAGATGTCTTTTTAACACCAAGGTTACTTGAAATTACAGGAGGTATCATATTATCCAAGAGAGGTCTAACAGGGCAGACCCATAATACCACACAAAGGCTCCTCAAGGAGACCACAGAACTAATTTTAATCAGTTTATCATGGATACAGAATCACAGAACGATATGGCATTTGAAGGGACCTCTGGAGATCATCTAGTGTCCAACCCTCCTGCCAAAGCAGGTCACGCATGAACATGTCCAGGCGGGTTTTGATTTTGAATGTCTCCAGAGATGGAGACTCCACCACCTCTCTGGGCAGCCTCTTCCAGGGCTCTGCCACCCTCAAAGTGAAGAAGTTCCTCCTCATGTTTAGATGGAACTTCTTATCCTGTCACTGGGCACCACTGAAAAACAATTGGCCCCATCCTCCTGACACCCACCCTTTAACACCATACCTCTCTCCAGAAACCCATTCTTTGCACAACTTGATAGGAACCTGTGTGTGCAAGCAGCAGCTTTCAGGATGATGACTTAAATACGTGCATAGACATGGTAGGGGTCTTGCAGCTTAGCCTCCAGAGAAGTGGCAAGGATGGCCACGTGAGAAGAGAAAGCCCAACAGCATACATAGCCAGGATGGTCCAGGACACTGGGCTCATTACTCCACTGTAAGACCAGTGACATGGTCACTCTAATTATTTGTTAAGTGTTAGTACTTTCCCAAAGCAAAGTCTGAGGCTATCTTACCACATCTACACAAAAGGAACCTTACTTTCTTCCCTACCACGAACTTTTTATTAATGCAGCCTTTTGTGGATGAGCATCTCCGTCAGCAGTTTCCTTTAGCAGTTTCCCCCCTTGGATATTAGCCTGGCAGTAAATACAGCAGTCAAACTAAGAAGGAGTTAAAGGAACAATCTGCAATTTATCCTAGTAAACTGCCTGCAGTTTGGTTGAGATACACAAAATGAAACACAAAGGAGAAAAGATCAAAAGCTGGCAAAAATGAATTCAAAACGAAAGAGTGGTCCCAAATGACAAAGTCCCACTGGGGATCAAAGTGCACCAAAGATTTTTGTTAGTTATTACAAATTACAATTTATTTTTACTTTTTCACTTTTTCAATCACGTGTTTTTTAAAAGAAGTTTTAATTTGCTCCAGCACTAAGACGTTCCCCACATGTTTCGGCCTGGAGCGCATTTTAATGGCTTAGTTATAAATCCCTGAAATTAGGGGTTTATAATGGAAAGGCTGGCAGGCCCTTATCCAGGGCAGCACAAGCGATTTGAGCGATAGCGTCGCAGTCTGAAGTCAGGTGAGCGGCCACAGAAACCTTTTTTCATATTAAGCAGTGACAGGAACAGGGCAGAAACGGCTAACGACAGCCCACATCGTTAGTGTTTGAGTCTACAGTGGAGTGGGGACCTTCCAAGGGTCCAAGCCTGGGTCTCTTCACCCGCCCTAGGGAGTTGGGGCTAAGACACGTCCTGCCCTTCCCTGTCACCCTTCCCGCAGGCTTTCCGTGGCCCTTCAATAAACAGTCTGCACCTCGTAAGGATTTTAAAGTCTCAATATTCATGTTAAGGTAGATTCTCCTCCTGGGTATGTTACTAACCCTTCGGAGCTGTTGAAATAATGACATTTTCTTTGCATCTTCATGATCGTGAGCTCTGGATAAAACCGGCAACTAACAGTTTTCCATCTGTCTATGACCCAAGTGCTGACTGCCTCCATCAGAAGACAGCAGAGCCACTGAGAAAATACTGGTGTCTACATCCCACCTCAGACGGCCCTCACTCAAGTACACGTTACCTTGCAAAGTTTGCTAATTAAGGAGAGAAGCACTGATACCAGACGCGCTCAGGAGGTGACATGGGTCTGAGAGGCAGATATTGCTCTGCAATGACAGCAGTCTTCTGAAGGAACCAGCACGGATCATTCTGTCCTTTTGTTATTTTTAAGGGTACCTTACCTTGTTTAACACAGCATTCAAATGCAAATCACTACCATTTAACATTACCACAGCCCTCTGCAAAAAAACCCCACACTGAATCAACAAAAGCTGCATTTTTTTGTGGGAGGGGTGTCTTATATCAACTGATGATGTTCCTGTAATAACACTCATTCCAGCATTAAAGAACAAAAGATGCAAATGTGATTCAAGATCCAGCTTTCATGCAAATTGGTCCTTGTCACCAAAATTCATTACCCTGACAATCACATCTGCAAGAAGCAAAACTACAAAAAATTGCAAGAGTAAAACTCATGTTTAAATTCCTGAAGTTTTGGTATTTATCAGTATTTGGTTTGGTACGTGCTCCATGGAGTCTCTACACTCAAAGAAAATTTTTCATATCCAGCAAGGAATGGAATTTTTTACCTTTTTGAAGGCTAACCCTGTATCTCTGGAAAGCCCTTTGCTTGGTTACACATGAAGGTAGATTAGAAACCCAAACCTCGGAGACCCCGGGTGACTTTCCTAAATACAAAGACTAACAAGACCAACCCTTACCCACTAAAAACAAAGGTAACTGTCATTACCTTAACAAAGGGAGGCCTCAGGCCCCAGGATGTGTACTGCATTAGCATCTCATTCCATTAAGAGGAGACAATTCTAGTGACAGAAATTCCTAGTCATTCATTAGACATAATTTGGGAGTTTGATGCCCCTGACACCCAGCACACACCACCTAAATGAAGCAGGTAGTTAAGAACTAATATTACCGTTAAAGCTGATAGGCAGAATAGAGAGAAAAAAAAAACATTCGACCACAGGGTAAATCAGTGTCAGAATCAGGCAAAAACATCTTGAAGGCTTTATTTTTAGCCCTCTCAATCTAAATGTTTAACGATAACGTTAAAGCTAGCCCAAACAGTCAGAGGTATGTGCCAATATTGAGATTGAGTACAAACCCCTGACACATCAAACAATACGTGTATGTGTTCAAGTGTGCATCTGTTTGAAAAGTTGGGCCAATGTGGAAAATCCTATTATGGGGGGGGGTGGGAAAATACAATGGGGAGCTCATCAGCTAATGCGAACCACTGTAATTCTATTGACAGCAAGGGATCTGTGCTGACTTACACCAGCTGAGGATCTCATTTCATATGCCTCAGAAAACTGATGCAACTTTTTCCGTAGCCACTCCAGAGTTTCTGGGCTCTGGTGGGGATCAACTCCAACCAGTAGGCCAGCAGGTGCTGAGTTTGCTTTGAATCTGCAGCCCAGTCACACAGAAGGATACTGGGACATGTGCCATTTCATTTTTACTGACCCACAGAGATTCCCCTCTCGTATGGCTGTAGGATTCATGTATTTTCTGCTTTAGTTCAGCGGGTGATACATGCTGCAGAAACCTTTCCTCAAGATATCAAAGTGAGAGCCTGATCTGTCCCACAAGCCCAGGTCAGCGAGCATGACGGCAGCAGAAAGGACGAACAGAAAACGTTTTGCCAGGAATACACCAGGGCTCCAAAATATGCAGAAAGACATCTTCCGTTTTTAACCATTCTTAGACTGATTTGCAAAAAAACCCCAAACAACAATTAATCTGCAGCTATCCCAAAATCCACTAGAAGTCTAAAATCTGCCCACACCTCTTCAAGCAATTTTACTTCCTAATGCAAAGAGAGTTCTGCATTAGTAGGGACCAACACACTCAGTCTTCGTGCACTGAACAGTCCCAGGGCTGGGATCACCCACTCTCCGGTGAGGCAGAGAACATGTAAAATTGTCAAGTGAGGAAATCTCTGGGCAGAATTAAGCAAACTACCCCAGTTTTGCAAATCCACAAGCTGTACATTCACAACTTGGAAATGAATTCAGGGGAGGATACACTCTTAGCTTGATGTTTTGTCCCTAGCCATTAAAGAACTTTGGGGAGGTGGGGGAAGCCCTTTGTGAGAGGCAAGTTTATTTGTAAAAGAAGAGAAGGGAAGGAAAAAAAAACCTATGCCATTAATTTTGACAGAGCTACTTCTGTCTCTTTTGTAATAACTAATTATCTAACTAGTGTAAGAGATTTCAATGGCCAAATGCAAAGCACTAGCAAGCCCTGCCAGGCTAATCAAGACAATTTCCAAAACGCCAAAAACAGGAACTTCCTATAATAAATAACTTAGCACATTTACATCTCAAATTAGAACATCTGGAAGAAAAAGACTACGCCTGATGCCAAAACAGGCCTTATTGTATCCTACCACTTTCCACCACCACCCCCTTAACCCCCCCTTGTTCGTTTTCTTTAGCCTTTCCTTAGAACAAACACGGATCCAGGTGCAAATGCTCAATTCACAAGGAATGCAGCGAACATAAAATTACTGTAGGTTTGGCTGCTAGTAAATCCCTGCTGTTACTCACCATTGGAAGTTGTGCTGGAGGCAACAGCTTTCTCACTGACATCTGTTCGACTGGAGCATTTCACGATGGAATTCTCTACTTTTTTCTTCTCCGTCGTGGCAGAGCTATGGGACTGCGCCTCCATGATGACTTCTCATTACTTCAGATCTCCTCGTACTAATACCTGAACGAAACAAGAGAGCCATAAACTTTAAATACTATGCAAAAGCTTAGCGCAAAGCCACTCACACCTTTCACCTGAAGAAGAGCCTGCAGGACATCTGAATTAGCAGCCCACGGGTCACCAAATGGCCTCGATGCCCATCAAATCATGTTTGCATGCACAAATTCCTGAGGAATTTAAGGAAACACTAACACCAGAAAGAAGTACGTTTGTCTTTAAAGAGACTCAGCATCAAAATCACTATGCTGCTTGAGGGGTAGGTCAATTTCTGGAAGCCTGTAGTGTTTTAATGGACCCAGGGGAAAAAAGCCAGTAATCTTCTCCTATGTCCAGAGCACTTTGGAACAGAAGAAATTAAGACAGACCTTCATGTTGACTGTAGAAGCCAAATATTTAAATTTCAACATCCACGCTCTCCGAACAGACTGCAGCAAGAATTATCCTGTCTATCTCTACACCTTTTCCTACTTGTGTAAACACCTCTCACTTTGTTTGTTCAGAAATCTAACTCAAACAAAAGTGCACCGGAGCAACACCCTGAAAACCACAGGGAAAGGCAAATATTATTGCTAGTGGCAGATAATGAGATGACTTTCTTTTGCATGAAAATGCTGGAAATGGGAAACTCTGCCTGGTTATTCTGCCTTTCCTGGCTGTTCTCAGCGTCACCTCCAGCGATACACTTATTTTATACCGCGTGTTACCATTCCTCCTTATTCTCAGAGCTTTGACATTCCTGAAATAAACCCAGAAGGCCACAAGCTTTGGGAAGAGCAACACTGGTTGTGCAGCAGTGCATCCATCCCAAGCCCCGGGACTGCAGGGATCCTGGGCTGTGAAGAGCACAAGCATCTCCAGGCACTGCCCTGCAGCTCAGGTTTGACACACGCCAGCCCGCCCAAGTAAGCTTTACACAAACCATCAATATTCAGCACACACCGTGCTCAGAACTGAAGTACCTGTGTATTTCAGGAGTTTGAACACGATCTTATGCAACAACAACAACAAAATAATAATAAAGAGAGTGTTTTCAGCTCCGAGCAGCGCTGCGGTCATTAGCTGAAGGGGTCCGAAACGGAAGGAAGTCGCACCGTTCTAGAACAGCATTCAAATGAATTAAAAAGACCAAAGGCTTCAAAACAAGCCACAAAGTAAACTATAATGAAGTGTAATTACACGAGCAACCTGTTTCCCCAATTCTGACAGTCCAAAAAAGAAAAAAACACACCACACCACCAAACACAACCAACCAAAAAAACAACCCCCAAGAAAGGCTACAGAGCCAATTCATCACCAACACAGCTGTCTAGTAAACCTTCCCCTTCCCACCTCCCTGGTAGGAGTTCTTTTTAATAGCACAATAAAACACTCCAAAGCCTCATTGTTATACAGTAGGGATCAAAGAAGAGCCCAATCACTAAAGAATCATTATTTAGCCAGGCAGCACAGCCAAGGAATTGGACAAGATATCAGGGACTCTCTGCCACCAACCTACTGGTCTACCCTTTGGCACGGCACTTTTCTTCCCTTGAGATCCTTTCTTGCTAAAAAGCGGACTAACAAAGCTCTGCCTGCCGTGGCAGAGTACTTCTGAGAGTACTTTCAAGATCTACCTGTGAAAGCGCTATAAATATTACTGTGATCTGTGAAATAACTTCCTGCCAGAACAAGAAGGGGAACATCAAGTGTCTTCAGATAGGAAGCAGGAGAGATCTAACAATGCTCCACCTGCAATAGCCCTCACTTGTACCCAGCAACGCACGAATCTCCTTGTGGGCAGGTCTCATACCAGCTTGGGAAGAGCACCTTTCCAAATTTCTTACGTTTTCTCCCCCTTTACCCTCACATACATCATGCAAGAGCATCCACAGCTTTGGTCAGCTATCACGTGGATCAGGCTTTTCAGTCCCTTGCACTGGCAGAAATGGGGAGATGCTGCCAAGCTCTTCACCCCACACTGACCAGAACACGCTTGTTTTCTCTGTACAGCCCTGGCCACATAAATACCAAAATCTGCTTTAATAAGCTATACATTTTCAGCCGTGGTTATTTTTCTTCTGTTTTGGCTTTTAAGGGCCAAGTCTGCTATCCAGGCAGCATCTCCGTTGACATCAAAGAGTCTGACTGTGTCAGCTCGACGGGGGAAGCTGCGGGATTTTCGCCCCGTTTTCTTCTGTCCTCGGTTCACAAGCCTGTTCCTTTTGGCTAAAAGACAGGAAAGGAAACAGTAATGCTCCCTACTCAGCTCTTAAGGAAGAAGCCACATACTTTGCCCCCCATTTCAGGAGGCTGGCAAAGCAGCACGAACGCCTGGGCCAAGGTGACAGAAACGCTGACAGGTATCTACAGTGGCTCCACCACCTCCTGCCACACAGGTGTCTGTGTGGACAGGAGCGAGGAGCCCTCACTCATCTCCACCGGCGTCCCCTCTCCCCTGCGGCAGGACAGCACGCCCAGCGCCATTGGATCCCGCTCGCTCAGGGAAGGAGGGAGGCACAGGTGCTATAAGGAGTTATGCAGCTTTAACCTCTTCAAAGAGCATCTCTGGATCATCTGCAATTCCAGAGCAACACGTGGCCGCTCAAACTGGCGCCCATCCAGCCTCTTGGCTATTTGTTTCTTTCCCCAACAGCCCACCGATGAGATTTTTCTGGTGGTTTGGGGTTGTTTTTTTTATTTTTTAACGGAGGGAAAAGTAGGCGATGATAATTCCACATTTCCCATCACTTTGTATCTATCGCTTTCCTGTTTTACGCTGCCTAGTTCGGAGAAAGGTACAGAACAGAGGCCTGGAGTGGCAGCCTGAAGCGAATTTTTGCTCAGAAAAATTGCAGAATTGGCCAGGAGCTAACATAAACATCTGCTCTTGGTACCGGCTCTGCTCCATGTCTGCGGAGTTTACGCGCAGAAGGCTGCCTTCCTTCACGTCGGCATGCAAAGGGGGAACACCCCAAGAGCTCTACCCCCCCGCCACGAGCTGACGGTTCCTGGCCGTGCCTGCCCTGCTCCCTCCCACTCCCAGCCCCAACACACGTGTGGGGAGGGATCTGCGAGGATCCAGCAGCCCCAGGGACAGTGCCGGTGCCCTGTCAGCCACGGGGTGACACACGGGGCTGGGAGAGCAAGGGAAGCCAGGAGAGGTGGCAGGACTAATAACGAGGGTACGTGTTTCAGGATGTTTTGCCAAGTGTGCCCGAGAGGGAAGCAGCCAACTGGAAATCAATCTGGTGCCCCAAAAAGTCTTTTTTTTTTTTTCTTTTCTCTCCATGAAGACCAACTAAAGCCCAAGTTGAAAACGCAAACCAGATATACATGTCGTCTAGAGGCATTCTCCTTAATTTGGGCTGTGATTTTTATTTTCTCTCAGAAATGACACTGAAAGATGAGAACTGCAGTCTATCGAAACAATGATTAAAAAAAAAAAAAGTCCAGGGTGATGTGAAGATTTCTTTCCGCCGGCTGCTAATCCCTACCAGAAAGCCTTCTGAACATCACCCAGCCCGAGGCCGGTCTGCACACTGAAACACCAAGGGGTTGACAGGAGGGCGGTGCGTGGCTCTCCCGCCTTGTGGGTCACTGGCTTCTCTGTTCCTGCCCCCAGGCCCGACACAATATAGATCTATTCTGCAGCAAGGAGCTCTGCTTTCACAAAACCAGAAAGCTACTTTCTGTCGGCATCTCCATGTGCATATGAATGGTATGAAAACGGTATAACAGTATATGGGCGACAGCCTGAACCCTCATAGGTAAATAGAGGGATAAACATTCCTTCCTGAAAGCAAACATTCATGGCTTTTTCCCATTCAACCATGCTTGAACCCTTTGTAATTTCCTTAAAACCTCAACCCGCTGCACAATTCCAGATCCCTATTTTAAACCTAATCCCTCTCAAAACAGCAACCTGCCTGCAGGTGTGTCTCTTCTTTTGACATCATAAATGTAAACTTTCACCAATTGCATACTAAATGGGAGGAATTTTATGAACAAGCTACTGGAATGAATTAGTTAAAATTGGTAAAACTGTCTCTTTTAAATGGAGCATCAACAAATGGCAATATGTTGGAAATGTATTTAAAACAAAAAAATTCTTTCCAGTAAATTGAAATTATGTAATTTCCGGTCCCTATGTATGCTGGTCTTAAAACTGCATCCCACAGCATTAAAAATAATCATATTATTATATGGGAGAAGTGGGGGGGGGGGGAAGTCTTTTTTTTCATTTACTCACAGTGCTACCTAACCAAAAGCAACGGAGCAGCCCCCTGCCTGGGAGAGCAGGAAGCAGGACCCTCTTCTGAAGAGACACTGGGATTTCTCAAGAAATCTTCAACTCTTGCACTCCTTTTCCTCTCTGAATTACTTCAAAAATCCCTGCACATATACTGAGCGAGTCAGTCTTAAAGACCAGAACATGCAAATCTTTATTGACGAAAACAGGCTTACTGACTTCAACAAGACCACTTGCGCTGGGGCGGGAGTCAGAATCAAAAATTCCCAATTTCCTTGTTAGACTGGTTTATGTTTCTTGTGTTTCTTGCAAACTTAAACCTTTTTCTGCTTTGTCTGCTACTTTTTTTTTTTTTTAATGGGGTATCTTTTAACGTGTTGGGTTTGGTTTGTTTTGTGTTTTTGGTTTTTTTTTTAAAAAAATCCTTTCCCCGTTTTATTCGCTGCTGCTGTAGTTGTATTCAATTCATTAACAAGTGGTTTGCATCCGCTGAGAAGAGCTGTCTGAAATAGCAGTGTCACAGCATTCATCATCATTACATCAGCAGTAGGGAAGTTCATACTGATTGCTATCAGCAACCAGAGTGCCCCAATCAGCGTGCAAGCAAACAGAGCATGTTTAATTTTGCAGAAATGACTCTGGGTAGTTAGGGTGTTCGTAGGTACCACTTTGATCCACGCTACTGGAAGCAGTCTTTGGGGATACAATGCATCTTGAACAGCGCAACTGTATGAAAAGTGAAAAACACAAGGGGAGGCACGAAGAACAATCAGGAAATTACAGTCTCTGTCAACCATAAAGGACCCTTTATCAATTTTATCAAAACCGCTTACACTGTTCCTTGGGATTATTTAAGGATTAAGAAAAAAAACAAAAAACAACAAAATCTTGTCTTGTTCAGATACATTCAAATGCAAAATTTATATGAGACAATCTTATGCTATTATATGGGAGCTATTTCACACTGATTTCTCCAGGCTTGATTCAGGGACATTTCACTTCCCAAACCCACCTGGATTTCAGCATTGCTTTCCCTCAAACCTGCTGGCAAAGCTGCCCTGAAGAAGCTACCCCCTACAATCTTCCAGTTGTAACATCAACCTCCTGGTACACCTCCACTGTGTGTTTTTTTTTTCTAATAGCTATAGGAACTAATCTAAATACTATACATTTTTAAAATAGTTTTATCTTTTCTCTGTTCTTTGTAAGCTAAACCAGAATTCTGCAATCCCCATTCAATACTCCTAGGGAAATTCTGTTCAGATTCGTCTCTGTTGAGCCAGCTGGTCACAATAAGAGTAAAACCAATATAAAGAGAGAGAAGAAAAATATTTTTTATATCCACTACCTATAAATACACAACAAAACATTAGTAAATTGGGAAAAAAGATAGCTTAGACTTCGCAATACTTATCTCCATTTAAATGACATGCATAATCTATAATTGTGCTAGTTGCAAACTGCATCCTTCTCCTAGATTTGTTTTGAAATGCAAAGTAAAATTAGAAAGAAAGAAAAGACCTGATAGAATCAGATAGGCGGATTTGTTGCTTGAAATTAAAAAAAATACCCCAAGTTATAGGGCACCACATGTATTAATACAATCTTTCCAAATTCATTATTATCTGCTGTCTTTCCCTGTCTTAACATTCCTTTGATTTCTTCCCCCCATGAAGACTGAAGAACAACTAGACCTAAAGGCTGGTTCATGGTGATCTGATCTGTTCCTGTAGGTTAAACAGCTTGCGGCAACAACGAGGCAGGATCCCAAACACCAAGGCCATCGGCTAGGCGAAGCAGCGCCATTAGCATGCTCCTCATTAAGATCCTAAGCGAGAAACTATTCCATGGCACGCACTGAACTACCCATCAGGTGTAATGATTGCTCGACTCCAGAGGAAATTACATTCCCTTACATCTTTCTGCTACAGATAGACTGAATTACCAAAAGTTCCGAAAATGTTTAAAAGGCACACAAGCAGTAGGATGGGTAAGTGGCACTTTCTACTGAGGCAGCACCCCAGTTGCTTTTAATACCCATCACCCACCTACTCCTACAAGTAGATTATCCCTACTTTTGTTACGGGATTTGGAAAGCTGTTAAGTAGAACTCCACTTAGATGTTTTTACTATCACTTCAGCAGATTAAACTCCGTATCCAAATAAAACAGCTTTCATCCAGGAAAGAAGTGATTCATACCCAGTAAACAGAATTTAATGGGTAAAAACACAGAAGGATTGGGGTCAAACTATCCCTATCCAACCAGTCCATCCCTCCCAGAAGTTGTGTGGGGAAATACAACACAAAGGCTCGGGGATACAGAGCCAGAACTTACACCACATCTCAGTGGCTTTACATTTCAAATATGAACCACCCTCTGAGGTAAAAATTCATCATTCATTCATTATCCAAGAGCCTTTAGAGTAAGGAACTGAACTTTAAAATGGGGGGGAGAAGGAGAGGAATCAAACAACAACAACAAAAAAAACAAACCAAAACCAAAAAACCACAACCCCACAACCAAACCCAAACAAACCAGGTCATTAACTCTGCATCTAAGCATTTGTTATTTTAATCACATGGTCTTGGGTTTCTTTATTCCTCATTTTTGACTCTCTTACAAACTATCTAGATACAATGGAAAGAGCAAAGGTTATTTCTTAAAGAAACAGAGCATGCCACATATTTTTCAAGTCTCCAAATCTGTAAACATATTTGGGGAAGGGGGTGGGGTTAAAAATGTAAGGCACTTACCCTTAAGAAATCAGCACCCTGCCAATTAAACTGCCTAGTATTGCTAGAAAATTCAGAGTAAGCCGTGTTACTGCTTGTTTTGCAACCCCACACGTCCTTGTGCTTCAAACTCTACAGCAGGAAAAACTCTAATAATTATGTCAAAGTAAGATTAGCTGTGAAAGAATTAGCACGGGGTGAAAAAAAAATCTCCTGTGGACTTTACTGTTTGCAGCAATAGGTTAAAATGAGCAGTAACACTTCAAGCTTCCCTACCAAGTCTACATTCGGGTTTTGCCCAGTCTTCCTTCAGGAATCCAGCAGCCCTCAATCCAAACCAAACTGGAATAACAGCACCAGTGACTTCCTCCTGGAAAACACTTGTTTTATGAAACCTGAGTTAGAGCATTCACATGCTGAGGAACTGAAAGGACAGGAATATGCAGAGAGGAGGACAACCAGCAAGACTTGCCACCTTGATAATACACCCTATGACTTCCTCCACTGATACCCTTACTAGCATTAGGAACATTTAGGGGCGACGATATAGGATGGTTTTTCCTCTTTCCCTTCTTACCAATTTGTCAACAAACAGCTTGGTAAAACAAATCAAAAGCATCTGTACTGGGTGTGCTTTGCATCACTATGTATTTAGTTCATCAAATAAGAAGTCACTGCAACTGCCACAGAAAAATGCAGAAATGTTCTCATTTAGAGCACCAGAGCTAAATGTGTATTCCAATGGCACGACTGCTTTCTTCACACTTTTTGCTTTATCTCATCAACCCCAACAGATGAAAGTTTCCTTGGAATCAAAACTGGATCTATATATCAATGTCAATCTACACAGAACAGAGCTCAAGAAAGAATACGTTTAATATACATCTATTGGGAAGATGTACCTTCTGTTTCCAACTTATGATATGCAAATGGAAGAAGAAAAGACTGTATTCTGTATTTTACAATTAGCATTTTAAAACAAGATTAAAGGAATCAAGTAGAACGTTTTTGAAAGTACCACGTTTTGATCACCAGTCCCGTTCTGGGAAGCCCGTTTATCTCCCCAGCCTACTCTCAGGTTAAGGGATGCCTTCACCCACATTTCCACCTTCTAAGCCAACACAGATGTTTTAACATGTAGAAGAGGAAGATCCAGGAAGAACTTCCAAGTGTGAAAGGTACTTTATAAAACTTTATCTTCAGCTTTTACAGTTTACTTTAGGTTTTACACCTGTCACACAGCAGCAGTAAAACCGCATCATGATTCCTTCAGGTTTTTGCAACTTGACAAGGACAGCTCTGAAGTGCCACCGTATAAACTACTCTGCCATCCACCATCCCTGTTAAAATACTGTAGTCATAGAATTATACAGCTGTCTTATTTTCCCAGAAAAAAAAAAAACAACACAACAAAACAAACATCCAGAGTGAATTGAAGAGCCCAGCAAAACCACAGCAAACCACGTCCTGTTAGTGAAGCATCGGTAGCACTAGGATTTCACTTCAATATACGCCGCTCAGCACAGCAGACGTTGTACTAAAGTGACACTAACTTGATCTGTGTTTCTGACTATTCAGTTTCAGGTATTCATACATCTTACTTAATGAAGGCTTCATTCTCTCGGCAGTTGGATGAAGGATTCTTTACCTGTAGCTGATTTTCTTGACATTAACAGATTTGTACGTAACGAAAACAGAGCATCATATGAAGCAGCAGACCTGTCTGGGGGAGGTTCAGCTCTAAGCCACCGAAAGATTAGCTGGATCCTTTAGTCCTGACCTAAGTATCAGATACCAACAAAATAAAGGCAGTGTTTTGAGCATGATTTTTAAAAAAAAAAAAAAAAAAAAAAAAGATTGTCTTGGTAATCAGTGCAAAGAATAACTGCCATCAGAGTGGAAACTTCAGCTAAGAAAATGATTCAATCAGACCTCTTGGTAGTGTATTCTGATATTATCACTCTGACACCCAGCAACTATTTAGAGACAAATACAGTTCAATCCCAATTAGTTTGCCCCTTGTTGCAATATGAATAATCTTGCAAGGGTTTTTAAGATCAACATATTGCCTTGTTTCTTGTTTTGTTCTTAGAGAGAGAAACCAGCCCTTCAGCTGGGCAGCCAAGGTAACACCCTTTCCAGGTAAGGCAGGCACCATTTAAATGCACAGCGTATCCCACAACAAAACCACAGTATGATGCCAACCCAACCTTTCAGAAAGTTTTCCCCTCAATCCCGGCAGAAAGCGGCCTTAAAAGCAAAGCGGGGATTAGAGCGAGCTGGAAGGTAGGGAGGGGACTTACCTCAAGCCCAGCCAAGCGGAAACCCAGAGCAGTAATTCTGCAGGTCGGGCAGAGCACACTTCAGAGCTAGGATGGTGTGAAGAAGTGCCTGGGCAGCACTGCCTGCAGGCAGCACTAATACCCTCGGTGACTAATGACTGGGCCACGCAGACAATGAATTTGGGGGTTGAAAACTAACAGAAACCGTGCGGAACCTTGACAAATGGGCTTTCAAAATTTCATTCATTGAATAACCTTTAAGCACAAAATTGGCTCAAGTTCTCCCGGGAATAACATGACACATGTTGCGGGACAATAAGTATTTTCCTTTTTAATTAAAACTATTACACCCAATACATAAACATGATTACAGCGAATAAAACATCCGAGTTAACTATTTAGCAGCTAGAAAAGCAGACCGGACCCAGAATCTGAGGTGTGACACCATTCCTCCAGAAGGGTCAGCAAATCCCAGGGTTAACTACCTGATTCACTGAAATTCACCCTTGGCAGAATACATTTTCCCTGCTTTGACACTTAAAGGAGAATGAGAACTTCAAAGGTATGTTTAATGAGCTGCTACAAATACAATTGGTTAAAAGAGGCTCAGAAATTATGTACTAAAAGCTGCATTGTGCTTAGAATCACAACTGAAAAAAGAAAGTCTCCTTTTAAAGAGCCCGGTCAAAGTCAAGCCCCCATAAAACAAATCAAGCCTCCTATAAACTTTGTAACCCTGTGTACCCACAAACACTTTAAATCAACAGAATCCCCCTTTTAAAAAGGGGCTCTCTTTCTCTCAGTGCAACTCGACCCCCAGTTTGAAAATAGCAATCTTGGCTATTTTTACAGACAGAATGAAATACCCAAAGTGTCTCTAAATTAACAAGTACCACTTGCCACAGACAGCATCGCCTTTAGCAGCTCCTAAAAACTTCAGAAAAAAAAGGATCTTAAAACAGGAAGCTTAGTGAGCTCATAAAACTGTTGTTGGAGCCAGGAACACATAGCATATTTAATCTGCAAACTGTGAGAGTCTACAATGATTTCAGCAAGATCTGAGGCATGCCCTCAAGGTTTGCTGGGATCTGGGATTAGGGAGTTGATAAGAACCCTCTACTGCCCATGGACATGTTTTTCTTCTGCAGTTAAACACAAATGCATAGAGACGTTTGACTGCTGCTTGGCGTTACTGCTCAAGTTATATAAAAGCTTTGCAGCTCCTTTTGCTGTCAATATATCAAAGTTAAAAAAAAAATCATCAAAGTGTGAAATTTCATTTAAAGTCTTTGCCAGTCTACAGCTCTATTTCACAGACCTATCAAATAAAAGTAAAGATGAAAAATGCACTGAAAGAACTTGAAAAGTTTGCAGCAGCACCCATGCCCTATTTTTGTTTATTCTGTCTCATTTTATTTGATTTTAAAGTATAACAAATCAATTGCCTTATAAAAATGACAAAAGTCCAAAGGGAGGACGTCTATAAAACCTATTGTTAAAAGGCAACTTGAAATCATTATTACAGTTGGACCTTTGGTGGAATAAAAAGATTCCTCTGTAGCCATTTTAGCATTTTAATTGCCTAGCTGCAAGTTGGCAGAAAATTTCTTGAATCTTCCAAAGCAATCAGAACGACTAGAGAATATGAGTGCCAGAAAAACTAAAGCCTTCTTCAAAGTATTCTTTAGCTAGGGATTTACAACAATTGCATAAAGAAGAAAAGTCTGACTTTTACGATAATCTACTATAGTCTAAAAGCATTAACATTCCATTACTAAGGTTTTCCCGAGGATTTCATGACTCATTGATTCACTTTTCCTTCAACTCTGCTTTTTCTTTGTACATTACTGTCTCCATATAGTTGAGTGCAGGCAACACTGATCATTAAACTGCTTCCTTCCATAACTCCAAATAAATCCTGCTTTAATAATCATCAGATTCCTTATTTATCAGGCAGAGAGGACTAACTTTTCACTCACACTCTGCAACACAAAAACACACCGTTCCTTCCTCGAAGGCACAGGATGAAATTCAAAGAAGCTACGGAGCCCAGGTAATGGAATAGCTTTCCCAAAAAACAGGCAGGAAGTCTCACTGAAACTTTTAAAGAGTCGGTTATCAAACGCACACATTTATCTTGTTAAAAAAAATTAAAGAGGCGTCTGCAAGATGAACAAATTCTAATGGTATCTCAAAACTCGCACAGTTCCTCTAACGCCGATTGCAAAATAAACAAGAGATGATTTATAACCCTCAACACTTTTAAATTTCGTAGTTACCAAGTGGGGTTTTTTTGCCTTGGAAAACGCACAACACATCTCTCACAACTGAAGGTTACTCACAGCAGCAGGGGCTGCCTCGGCCACTGCACGCCTCCTCCAGCCAAAACCACCCCTCACTCGCTCCACTGCAGCAGGGCAGTGCAGGTGATGTCTTTGTCTTGCAGGACTTCTGCAGAAACGCTTTGGAGAACGGCGTGTCCTGCTGAAAACCACGTGCAGCGACCAGAACGCAGGAGAGCGTTCATTGAGACACCTTAATCCCTAGTTTTACTTCCACTTCTGCTTAAAAGAATATATATACACACACACACACACACTCTGAAGGAGTCCTTTCCTTATTCATTCCTCTTACTCATTCAAAATCACATAATCCTGCTTTTAAAAGAAATAATCCGCCTCCCTAAAATAGCCTTCCCTCATAGTTACTATTATTTATGTTTTTTAGAATGGGGCTATACACCAAACTGCTAAGTATTTACATAGGAGCTAGTTAAACTCAAACCTTCATTATATAAACAAACTCCCAGGAGGCTGCCTGCAGTTTACGCTGTTAAACTCATTCACCAATTCCTTTCCACATCTATTTCCTCAACCGTAACACGCGCTGCGGACACGGCAAGTTTCACATTTTAAGGTTACTTTACCTCTGAAACACCGCATTTGTCCTCCCTCAAAATAATCATGACACACATAATTAAGAAGCTGTCAGCCCACTATTAATTTTTAATAGGGGACCCAAATGAAATAATTACAGGAATCAATCAGTGAGGCGCCTTTCCCAAATTACAATGCAACTCCACCAACAGTCCGACTACTTCAGGCCAGTCCTCGCACACCTCAGAGCCAGAGCCTTTGCCGGACACCACACCAAAAAACACCCTCCTGGCAACGAGAAATTCAGCAGTTTTTTAGTGACCCAAACGGTTTCAAAAAGAGGTACCTACACCATGCACAGAAAGGAAGGGGGGGGGAGAGGGGGGAGCCGTGCCCCCTCTTAAAAACATTTGTGTCGATTTAATGAGCAACACGCCTCTGAAAAAATTCCACTTCCAAGTTTTGGTGGGTTTTTGTTTTTTTTCGTTTTTTTGTAAACTCTAGCACACACAAAAGAAAACGAAGTCCGCACGCTGAGGCTTCAAAAAAAAAAAAAAAATCCCATTTACTGAGCCTTGAAAATCAAGCGGGAAGGAGCCGGGGGGGGGGTGTGTGAGATGGGGCTGAGGTCTGGCATGGCTACGGGTTGCTACCTAAAGATCTTTGAGCCAAGGTAGTCTCTAAATAAAAAGGTTTTGACACCGTCTATCAAGGGGAGAGCTATCCCTACCTTAAAAAACAAAAATTAAAAAAAAAAAAAGGAGCTTTTGAGACCCGTCCAGTCCATCATTTCAAACCGAAGTGGCAGCTGGAAAATGTGGAACAGCTGGCAAGGAGCTGAGAGAAAATGTTTTTACATAAATATATCTGAACGTCCCAACTGGCGGAAGGCCACCCCTACCCCACAGGATGGGCCCAAAACTTACCCACCAAAGGGTTAAAAAAAAGGAAATTTTGGGGCTGGGGGGGGAGGCGAATTTCCTTTTACCTTTTCACGTGGAGTGAGGATTTGGGAGAGGATCTGGAATCCGGAGGGAGCTGCCGCACGAGTTTTGTGTGTCAACACCCCCCCCCCCCCCCAACTTTTCGGGATGAATATTTAAAAAAAAAAGCAAAACAACAACAAAAAAAGGGATCCGTCTCTCCTGGGACAACCCACCTCCCCCCCCCCCTCAAAGTTGTGAGGAGGGGGGGGGGGGGTCCTCACATAAATATCCCCC
>JAOQGH010000012.1:52198682-52221182 GCA_025769975.1 Gallinago jamesoni
TGCACATATAATATAATAAATAGTTATTACTATGCCACTCAGGTGTTACTGAAGCTGTCACGGAATTTCACCGAGATCCCTGTGGACTCTACGTTGACCAAGACTGGTGCTTGGTCTTTTGCTACAGGTTACGTTACAGCTTGCAACAACTACAAAATGTAAATACGCCATTTTATCTTCGCCCAGTTTTAATGCTTAGCAGCAACTTCTTAGAAATAAAAATAAGTTTAACTCATACTAAAGAAGCAATGATTCTTTGAATCCCTGGGAACAGTTAGATAGCACAACCTAGTACACGATTTTGCCCAGTAAATTTTGTTTGCATTTAATTTATGTATGATTTACTTTTCTTCTAACATTATATATAGGTTTATTATTCCTACCATTTTTTCCCATGAAAAGTATATCAGCTGATGGGATTTTGACTCCAGAAGAAGGATTCTTTTTTTCCCCCACTGTACGTCTATATTTCCATCTTGATTTTTTTCCCCACTTCATTTCCTCCTCTTTTTTGGCTCCTTTTCTGATTTTCTGAATCCATTTATGAACTGCAATCCTATTTGGAGAAATAAAATGAGTTAGTTAATTGCATCAAATATACAGAAAAAAACAACCTGAAAAGATATTGATAAGCAAACGTTAGCCCAGTGTGTATATCTGAGGTATCTTTCCATTTCCTGAAGAATCAAATGCTGTGATTTTTGTGGAAGGGAGTATATTAAGAAAATTGCCTTTACTGCAACTTTAGAATTGTCTTGCACAATTTTGACATTGTGCAAGAAAGGAAAAAGACCTTTGTTGCACAGTGGTGTCAACCCGCAGTAAATACTGTATTTGTGCAGCTCTGCTCTTTTACTGAAATACAAAATAATTATCACCCTCTTCAATAAAAGCTGAGCAATGTCACGATTATACACACACCTCATGCTAAACACCACACTATTTTAACCATCCTTCAACTAGCACTTCCCAATTCCCTCTTCAACTCGTTTCAGCGTTAAGGAATATATCCCTTCACAAGACTACACACGGACTTTATGAGGCGACTTAAAAAAAAGATGTTTAGCCATGGCAGAGACTGCCGTGAAGGAGGCAGAAGTGAGTATTTGGGGCAAGGTCCTATCACGTTAGGTGTCGACTCATTCCAATTTGGTTGCAGATGGGTAATAGGTAGTACAGTGTGATTTCCAAGCAGCAAATGGGGGTGCTGGGAAGAGATGCTCCAAGCTTTCGGTGGTTCTCAAGCTGTTGCCATCTCCATGATGTTGCCCTCCCAGTGACCTCCTTTCTTCAGAATTTATTTCAAGAACTAAAATAGCCTATCCAGGCTACTTTGAAATTAGTTTCCTTTAGGATCAGCTTAGCTGAAAACAATTAAAATTAATATAAATTTGTGCAATGATAGTCACCTGTTTGCTCCTCTCCAGTTCCTAACCCAGAAGTTATTGTGATCTCTCAACCTTTTCATCCTGTATGCACTTAATTAATTAGCAAACATACCATGTTATGATTTTGTATAGTGTGGGATAGCTTTACTATAGTAACTGTGGGATGCTGTCCCAATAGCTTATTCTTACAGCTTCTGTCCCTTGAAACACAGATCAACTTACTAATGGCGACTGCCCCATGAAGCTGCTCCTCTGCCTTGGAAGGACAACACAGATCCCTGACCTACCTGTGTTTACTGGATTGATTTCAATCTCTGTTCTTTAAATTCCCCTCATTCACCTACTTTGGTGTCGTTTGTTGCCAATAAGCCTTTTTCTCCCCTATATTTCCATACCCTAACTCACGCAGGTTAGACAGAAAGCACTCTCTTTGTGTATTCTTTTGCCATCTGCAAAGATAAAATTTTAAGATGCAGTTTTAATCGGGCTGCTTGTCCCGATCAGTTGATGCATCCAGAAATCCAACTATAAAATCAAGAAGTCAGACGTCTGTGCCATTCCCTGAAAAGCACTACCAACACCCAATTATACATTCCCCTCGCCCCGAACTGCAGCTAATTTGCTTCTGCTCCATCTAACACAGGCAACATTTGTTAAGTATCGCAATACAGGCACTATTCAATGGGAGTTTTAATGTGAATTCAAGACATTCATTAATTTACTGAAATTTTCCCCAAAATGCACACAGTTGACAATGTGGAAGAAAGGCTCGGCTCGTTTCGTACTGTTTCTTAATGACTGAAAGGCATGTGTTGGTTTTTCAACTTCGGCGTTGAGCGTTTATGCGGCTCGAAAGCTGGTATTTATGTTCCGCAGCATGTTCAGAAGCTGCAGAGGAGAAATAATTAATTTCACTTTTGAATAAACATCAGAAGTCTCCCAAAGAGGGAAAAGAAAACTATTTGAAGGTGTTTTACAAACTAGCTTTCAAACCTAGATGAAACTCAGAAGGTTGAACCCCCCCTGAGTCTCCTGCCTCCCTCTCCCAGCAAAGAATTGCTCTCACGGAGCAAGAGGTCCTGGAGACCCGTCCCCCTGAGCAGGCTCTCAGGCAAGATGCTTGGAAAACGGGCAAGATTTCATCCCAACGTCGTTAACGTTTTGTCAGAAGGCTTTGGGAATGGGCAGGCTTCTGGCAAATAGTCTATTTTAAAGACATTAGCTTCTTTCTGATGGATTTTTGAGGAATTTTCTGCTGAAGTAGAGGCAATTCAGTGGGGCGTGACTTCAAGCAAGGATGATACCATGATGTGCTTGAGATTTTTAAATGCAAACCATAGTGAATTAAGACACCTATTAGTGAAGACTATCACAATGAACACAAGGTGGTCTTCAACACTATTCTGATGAAAAATAAACCCACTTATTTCTGGTTCCGTACTCTCCAATGCTCCTCTACCTTTGAAAGAGGTCAATGCCAGCCCAGAAAACCATATGCCTTCAGAACTTCTTTTTTTTTAATACGTATTTTATTTTTTTTCAATAGTCTTCCACTGTCAAAAGATGTGTTTTTCTTTACAAATGTCCTGCTTTGGAAACCTGCACTGAAAATTGAGCTGCTTCAATTAGTGTGTCTTTTTCATCTATGTTTCTGTTTCTCGACTGTTCTTAGGTCTTCAAAGCAGATCTTCAGGGCAAATTCTTGTGGGTATCTATTCCCAAGTGCATTTCCCACAAATAGCTTGTAAGATATATTTAAAAATCAGATATTTTGTTTAACATTCTTTCTAGCTGACCTTTTGCTTGTCACATTGACCTCATCCTACCCTTTCTTCCAGCCTGTGTTTCCCCTTATCTGCTCCCTTCCTCTTTCCTTCACCTCTCATTCTCCTTTGGTTCTTTTCTCTCCTCGCACTACAAAAATGCCTTGTTTCTTCTCCTATCTAGTATCTCCCACCTTCAACCCTACTTACATCTATAATTTCCACCCCATCTCTCTTTTCCCTGTAAGCAGACTGAGATGCCCTTTGCAATAAATCCCTGAATTCCTCACTGCTGGTTCCATCTCCACGTGCTCTCTTCCCCTTTCACCTTGCAGAAACCATATCTGTGGCTCCCTGGCTAAATCTCAGCACTCTATTCCATCTTCACCCTCCTGGACCTCTCACTGTCACTAACACTATCAAACAGACTCCTCTTCACCACTTCCCCCTTCTTGATTCCAGTATTCCCCCTCCCCTGTTCCTCCAAGTGTTTTCCTTTCTCCTGCTTTCTGTAGGCATTCCACAATATTGCCCTCTCTTTCTCTTCCATGCATTGTCTGTGGATAAACTCATACACCCACGCAAACGAATCACAATTTGCATAATATGGATTCAGAGCTCTGTTCCATATCAATTTATCCCAGAGATGTCTCCTCCTCTGCAAATGGGGGTCTTGGTCAGTCTCTGGATATCACGTTTAGGGTGACTAAAAGCCCTGAACGTTCCTAAGTCCTTTCCCTTATCTTCATCTCCGATCGCGGTGAGCAACACCGCTTCCAGCCGTGGATGTTCACATGCAGAAACACGAGATCCTGCCTTCTCGCTGAGCCTTCCCTCTGTGTTCTGATTCAGTCCGCATCGTGTTTCCACACGCTGTATCTCTGAACAATAGTCTTTATTGTCTCCACTTGCTGCTGAAGTTCTTGTCCAGCCGCTCATCTCGATTAGCGCAATGCCCTTTTCCCTGGCCTTCACAAAAGCCCTCTTGCCCTGCTCGTTTCGTGCCCCAGCTATATAAATCATTTTCCTGGACCGTTGTCCTGACTATACCCATTATCTTGGAACCCTTTCAATGACTCCTTTTTCCTCTGGGACATCAAGCTTACTGTGACTCTCTTAACTTTCAAAGCCCTTCATGGCTTACTCCCAACTTGTCATTTTTTATTCACTATCAAAATATAAATGCCCAGCATCAGTCGGCCCCAGATGCCAGCTTCAATTGATCAATTTGTTAAATTTTCCAACAAGCATCTTTTGTGCTTTCTCCCTTGCTGCCCCTCAGGCTCGAGAAGAGCCTGCACGTGCATTCATAAAACCAACTGTTATCCTCCTTTGAAACCCTTATTAAAATTCTCCTTTGCCAAAAACTTGCAAATGGTTAGCTTACAGGCGCATGGGAAGCACTCCCTAGGATGACCTCGTTATTCCCTTACTCTTACCCATCCGCGGTCACCGCTCTTATATTTCCATTCTATTATCCTAAGCCCTTTGGGACGGAGGCCGCCTGGTTTATACTTCTCCAGCGCTTAGAGCAACGGTGGTTCTAGACCACCATTTGGACAGCAAGGTGCCGTGGAAACACGAGGGAGAAAAAAGAAAGAAGTCACTTTAGAGAAAAGCAGCCGAGGCTACCTCCGAGAAGCAGCTCAGCAAGCAGCGCAGAGTCATTTCTTTTTAGCATTTTGTAAGAACATTTGCAAGAAACTTCCTGCTGGCCCCTCTCGGCACAGAAAGGAAGACTAGACCGCCTGTTCTGGTCTGGACAGCCCGGCACAGGAACAGGAGCAGGGCAGACAAATAACACACCAGGAAAGACCTTTCCATATTCATGGCTATAAGCTAAACACAGACTGTATTTTCTAGAAACTGGGCTTTGGAAATGCTGACAGAGCCAGGTCGGCTACAGCAAACAGAATATCAAACAGTTTAAGTTGGTTTGAGCTTGCAGTGCATAAAAAGTTGCATACTTCCTTTCTCCAGGTTTCTTTTTTTTTTCTTTTTTTTTCCCCCCCAATGGGTAATTATTTCAAACTAGACACCAGCACAATAATAATCCGTTATTTGCTGCTGTTTTCAAGCACCCATCTGACTGGCAGAGCTGAACTGTTGGGAGTTTCTTTCCATCGCCATGCTGCTGAACAAAGTTTTATGCTACATTTTTCAAAGGCTGATGTAGGATAGCAAAAAAAAATAGCAACTCAAGCACACACTGCACTGACTGTGCACTTTCTGGGGGACTGTCCAGAACACTCCTGGCCTTCCTTAATTTTAAAGAGATGGCTGGGAGAAAAAGTACCCCACACCCTATCCAAGATTTTAAAGTAACCACAGCAAATCCCTCTTATAATTAAGCCACTCCCCTCCATTCACTTTCTTTCTAAGTTCACTGTAACCAAAATTGCAGTGTCCACAATGAAAGAATTCAGGAGCTTTATCCTCTTTCATTATAGCTGGGCTTTTGCTACATCGGTGACTCTCAAAAGGAGAACTGTTCGTGGTGGTTTGCTTGCTGGCTCACAATCACAGCACCTATTTCTACTTCTGTAGGCAGAGCTCACCAGGGTACACACCAGGACACTTTCCTCCTGCTCTGGGCCAGCCTTACAGGACATCTATCTCTACGACCTGTGCTTTCTAAGAGCTTCACTGATAAAAAGAGGGGTGCTAGATGTTCAGACTGGAGAAACAAAGGAAAAATGCATTGGTCACATGAAAAGCTCTGGGTTTGTTTTGACTTAGATTAATTCCATTATGCTTAAAAAAAAGTTAAGTTCCAAGAAGGAGAAATAAGTAAATTTACATAGAGATTAGGCAATAAAAGGTCTGTTGCACTGTATTCTCATTGGATGTCATAGCTTGCACTCCAAGTCAGAATTACAAAATATCACTTGTAAGGGGATATAGGTGTCTTAAATTCCTTTCTTTTTTTTTTTTCATTTATTTTCTTTTCAACCTCACCTAAGAGCTTACCTCCTTTGCCTTGCAACTCAGAGTGCTATATGCATATAGAATTCTTATTGCTGTGCTTTTAAGCTGCAATGCCCTGCAGGCTCCCCCTCCCTCTGCCTTGTATCCTATTTGAAGACCTTAATGAAAGGGCCTGGTTCCAGAATCACAGCAGCCTGTCTGCACAACCAAATTCCATCTCCTAATGAGTTCCTCTAAATCTGCCATCAGGTGACTTTATTGACTCTATGATCATAATGAGGTAGCAGCTCACTTTCTGCAGTTTTGTTGGTTTCAAGCCTGAAGTTCTCTCCCCTGCTCCCGGACTTGAGCTGATATTTAATGATCAGGAATCAAGCAGGGTTTTAATGTTTGCAAGAAATGTCCCCGAAGTGCAAAAAAAGCCCCAGACATCAGTCTTGAAACTTTCCAGAGCCATATGACTCTTTAAGGGTAGGCTAACAAACAGGAAATCGGCCCATCAGTAGCTAATTGCCATACCTGCAGGTTTAATTGCTTCCCGATTAGAGGAGGTGGTGCAGCTTTCAAGTTGCCATTAAAACAAACACACCCTTTAACCCGCCAGGATTTACCTGCAACGCGTGTCCCTCTGTCTTTCTCTACTCATCTCCAAATCCCGACATGTTGGGTTTCATTCTTCCATTCCAGGGCGACGGGAAGATTATCCTACAACACATGAAGAGGTACAAGCTGTTCAGGAACAAAAAAAAAAACAAACAAAAAACAACCTTTAATGAGTGGTGTGCAGGCAGCCCAGACACAGGGGGAGCCCCATTACCCTCAGGAGCCCAAGAGAAATTTTCGTTAGAGACAGCATCCTCCTACGCGGCTGTAAAGCATCAGCAAGCATCAGCTGAGCAACTCTCGCTCAGGGTTTGGAAATGTTTATCTTCACTTCCATTTTTTTTCTCTCCATTTTTGGTCTTTGTTTCACTTGAGATTAGATTTGGGGGCATCCAAGTACCAGTAAAGCATATGTTCTCAAGAGAATTCTTTTTACGCCGTAGAAGCAATCATCTCAGAAGTTTTGTAATATCCCCTGTGGTTTTGCAGATTGGATTGAAACTTTTGGGTAAACTCCCAGCTTTTCTTACCTGTAGACTGAACAAAACTAAAGTTGAGTTTCGGGTCTTCTCTCTGCTATTTTGGTAAGAACTAAGAGCTGTCAAGTGCTCTTTTGGAAATTTGAGGCACTTAGCTAGGGAACCTAAACATTTACATTTCTGCTTTAAACTCAAGGAGAGGTATTTTTACAACTCTATTTTCACTGATGCAGTGTTTTTCACTTTTTCCCCTCCAGACTTGTAGAATTCCCACACTTCTGGTGGGAATATGTATGCATATATGGGACTGTGTGTGTGTAATGTATGGTTAGTGTAATCCTTTAGGTATTAGGTCAGGACTGTTCCAAATAATATCCTCTCACAAATAGCACCTTTTAGCAGAACATCTGGAATCAGTATTGATGCTACTACACTTTCCCCTGTTAAATCTTTACATTCGTTCCACACCACTGACACAAGGAAGATGATAGTAAATGTATCACTTTGAGTTCCCAAATTTTATCCCGCTACTTTAAAAGCATTAGATACTGGTAACTCTGTGTATTATAATAATAGAATCATAGAATTGTCTGGGTTGGAAAAGACCTTTAAGATCATCTAGTCCAACTAACAACCTCACTCTGATAAAAAACCATCACTAAAACTTGTCTCTAAGCCCTACATCAACCCATCTTTTAAATACCTCCAGGGATGGTGCCTCAACCACTTCCCTTAAACTCAGTTTTAGGGAGTTAAGGGACTCCCTAAACTGGGCAGCCCATTCCAAGCCTTAATAACCATTTCCATGGAAACATTTTTCCTAATCTCCGATCTGAACCTTCCCTGGTGCAACTTGAGGCCATTTCTTCTTGTCCCATGGTCTGGGAGTTGGGAGAAGAGACCGACCCCCCAACATTCACTGGCTCCTGTAGCTCTAACCACAATATACTTACAAAACTCATGAACTTGAATGAGACCAAAATGGCCAAGACGAAAAGCAAAATGCAACAAAATGCTAAAGCAGAAAGGTCAGCCACATCTTGGTTCAGGAGCAATATGGAGACTGATCATTCATTAGAATTAAAGGACAGTTTTCAGCTGTAGCCAGCTGGTTTTCCTACATCGTCATGATAGTACCTACTACACCACAGAAATTAACAACAACAAAAAACCAAAATGGAGGCAGGAAATGAAGATTGGTAATGGTGATTTGGCTCCAGAGACCAGAAATGAGTGTGCCTTTCAAACCTATGATCCTACAAAAGACCAGCTGATGACCCCAGCTCTGAAGGGTGTTGGGCCAAGCAAGGCGGGAGAGGTCCAGCTGGTGAGAGAGATAACCTGGCTGTGCCTTGGGGCTGCTCCATGGCAATCCTGGGATCGGCCATGTGATTGCGACACCACTCTCTGGTCTCTGTCTTGGCTGTGGATATTCCCTCTGGGCCAGCCCTTTGCCCATACATTTTTGTGGAGAGATGAGGTTTCACCAGTAGAGATGTTTTAGCAGCACCTTGGATATGGCTGCTGCCCGAGGACTTCATGAGAGTCCTTTATTTTTATCAGGATAGTTGACTAGGCAGAGACACATTTGGAAACAATTAAAAAATAATGGGCCAAACTCACCCCAGTATAACCCCACTGAATTAAGTCACTGAGTTTAGCCTGGGGAATTAGTTTTATTGCTTCAATGATAGTTTTGACCTCAAATGGTTTTTCCTTAGTCTGCTTTTGACTGGGAAAACTGAGTTTCAGGGTATTTAATTGTTCTCCTGTTCATCTCACACAGTGGTGATTCCACTTCTGTAACTATAAATGTGGTCCACAGCAATCTTGCAGATCACATAAGCATTAAATAGGCAGGATATAAGATTAGGATTTTTTTCTTAGGCACAAAAGTGATTATTTATATAACTGGTTTTATTTATAATGTTATTCAAAGGCTGCAGTTGGACTCGGGTTTCTTTGTATTTATCACTATAGGGAATCCTCCTCAGACAAATATAGGGAAAGGGTAGGTAGCAATATGCTGTGATAAATAAGTATGGGTTATGCTAGCTACATACTTCAGAGAGTTGAGTGTTCTGTGGTTTTAATTAAGGTTACAATGAAGGTGAACGTGCAGAACAGGAGAAAGAAGGGGAAGAGTCCCCACTTCTTTCTGGAATCGGTCTTTCTGTGGCCCAGCAGGCTATGTTGGCCAGGCCATCAAACCTAAGCCTGAAGAAAGGAAGTGAAGGAAGAGAAGTTTCATACTTTTTCTCAATAGGGACAACAAGGCAGCATGGGAAAAGAACAAAAGCTTTTAATGGAAAAGGAAGCACGGTGATGTGAAGAGGATACCTGATGTCCCATAAAAGACCACTGAGGCTGTCGTGAAGGATCTTGATGGCGAGACCGTACACACAGAAAGACTGCCTTTCCCCTCTGACTACCTCCTCCTTATGTTGGGTGTATTTCTCTGATCCCCAGGGCAGAAAAATTTCAAAACCATGAAGCAGACTTTTTTTTTCTCTCACCCGTCGTCAACCCAACTGCCACAGGCACCAAGAACTTGCCTTGATTTCAGATGCCAGCCCGTGGCTGAGGATGGCAAAGGCTTTTACTCATTCTAGCAGTGCAAGAGGAACCAAACTTCCCCCTCAAAACCACTTAGATTAAACCCAGCTGAATCCCCTGCATTGCTGACGTGAGCACTAGTGTTATCCCTCAGTGCAAACAAAATTAATTAGATTTGGAGTAATGAAGCTGACTGGTAAATAGGAGAATGAATGCAGTGGACATTCATCTCTTGTCTGAGCAGGTCAAGGGATTTGTCCAGCACCTTAGGCATCTCTGGTTTTTGTTGTTCATAGAGATGAATAATTAAAGGCTACAGGGCGTGAAGTCTACCACAGCCTCTTAGCTACTGGGAACCAGCCAGTATGTGTGCTTTATTAAAATTCTGCTTAAATTATTGGTAGCACTGCATTACCAGTAAGAACAAACTGATCTGCATCACACAGGGTCATTTGCGCCTTCCCGCTCCCGCTTACTAATTAATTCTGGCTGCAGCCGTGCATTAGGGGAGGTGCTGGAGGCATACAGATGCTGTGATATATTCAAGTCGTACATCAAAGGAGGTTACTGAACTATTAGCCTTGAAGAAAGGATCTCTGGCAAGATTATTAACATTCGTGCTTCTTCTCCCTGGATTCCTTCTTTTCGTTTGGATGCACACCAAGAGTTCCGTGCGTACACCTCGCTTTTCCCCTGTTGCTGTTTGCGCTGGCAATCTGGCAAACCCCTAGGAGATCCAGAGGAGATAAGCACAGGCTGCTCGCCTCCTGCAATCCCGGGGATAGGGAGCTAATATTTCACTGCCCGAGTCCTACATGAGCTTTGCATTACCCTCACGGAGCCCACCGGGTTATTTGCCGGTTGGCACCACCATGAAAGAAACGTTGGCGTCGCTAACGCTTCGAAGAGTGTGCTTCATCTGCCCCAGGACTTCCCACATCTAGTATCATTGCTGGTCTGATTCTTACTTTTATTTGGAAGCCTGGTTCTCATGTACACTCCTTAGCTAGATAATGCTGCAAAGCTATCATGACTCTGTTCGGGGGGAGGTGGGAAGGAATGTAATTCTGTGATTAATTTTTGGCACGATTTGGCTTTCCTTATGTTTCGAGCATTACATTTTAGATGACTACCCTACTCTAAAAAGATGAGGTTCTAGTTCCTCACATCTCTAAAACCTTTTGAGTTGGAGCAACTGAGACATGAATGAATTCAAGCTTGACAGAAATAGAGCTGAGAAGAGGATCTGAAAGAAAAGCTATCAATAGGCAGTCTGAAGCCCCGGGGAAGGATCACAGAGAGAGAGAGTACCATCAGCAAAGGTTTGAGGATGAGGACTGCAGAACCAACAAGAACTGGAGGACAGTAAAACTTCAAAGCCTGGGAAGCCGGGTAACAGGGAGATTCGACACACAACTTGACTGAACTGAAACAGGAGAAGAAAAAGAACCAAGGGAAGACTGGAGAAGGTGTAAATTGCACCAATATGAGCTACGTTGTGCCCTCATTGAGCTTCCCAGAGTTTAAGGCTCATTGTTTCTTGAAACATGCGGGTTAGCACAGTTAAAGTTTGCACAATGCCTGCTGTCTTACAGAAGAGGAAAAAGAAGTCTTAATGTGGAGTTGTATCTGCAAATGGGAAAAGAACTGGAGGTATACATAAAATTCCAGAGGAAGATGTAGACCCTGCAAACCTTTGCTTTTACAGAGAGAGTGTACGAGGGAGCCAAGAAAAAACCTTACATCTGGATGAGCTGCCTCTTTACATCAAATAGCATCCTGAACATCCTCAAAATGTGAACTTAAAAAACAACTGGCTAGTAGGAATTTAGGAACCTTTTTGTTAGCACGTTCATTAATACAAAAAAAAAATCAATGTTTTATGGAAAAAGATCAGTTCTGAACATTTCTCATTTTGACAAATTTTGGGAAAAAAATTGAGTCTATCAAAATATTGTATTTTGACAGTTTTAAAGAAAACCGCTTTTTTTCAGTGTAAAATTTTGCTGTTTGGAACATCTTGAGTGATCAAATTTAATATCTGATATTTTTTCATCTCAGTTTGATTTGGGAATTTTTTCAAAATCTCAGCAACTTTCAGCAGATAAGAAGGTTGTTCCTGACCCACCCGCAGTGGTCGGTATCTATTTCAGCAGCACTAACTTGCTTATCCGTCCCATACGGACATTCGCTGATCTGAGCCAGCTCCGGCTGTTTGAACTGTCTTCTAAACACCCAATACCGGGGACTCACAAGTGAAAATACGGCCCCTTTAAATTTCTCTCTTAAATATCATCAGTTATAAAACTTTTGAAGCAGAAGCATCCTGACTCAGAGCTACACAACAGACGTGAATGAAAAAGGAGCCACCCCTGGGACATCTCCAAACAATACTCAAACAGTAAATCATGAATACATCTCAGTCACGGGTGCTCGACTTTGCTTTTTTATTAAGCAAGAGTCTAAGGAAGTGTTTCTGGACCATTTTTAATAGAAAAAGCTCTTAAACTTTTCAAAATCATCCATGGGCTCCTCAACTTTTTGAAAAACTTCCACAATCATGACAGTTCATGTTTGCAACCATGCAAAAATTACATTATAGTCTGAGTGGTTTTTCTTTTATTTTCTCTTACACTGTTTGCTTGCTGACTTTAAAATTATTTTGTGGTCTATCACCTGATTGCCATTGGTCCATGACTAACACTAAGTTAGGAAATTTATCTGATGGTAGAATGAGTAAAAACAATAGCATCAGAGAATCTGCAATAGAAAGTTAATAATACTAAGGTCTGAGATTCAAGAAATACTTGCTTAATTTTCTTGAGTTTTCATAGCTCACATATTCTCAACTAAACTAAAAAAGTGATATTTTTCCCATTTCAGTTTGGAAAGAGGGAAAACACCAAGCTTGTTGGAAAGAGGGAAAAAAACAAACTTTTCCTCATTACCCTAAACACTGGGAAGCCATGCACTTTTATGGATCAAAAGCTTACTGATATAATACAGGTATGTACACAAATATGCACAAACTGACACAGTGTGCGTGAAGAGGGTTTGCACTCAAGGGAATTTCAAAAGAAAGCAGCAGCACAGCTACAGTGGCCTGAGCTGGAAGAGAAACAGGCACAGGTGTGCCTCATGAAAAGCACGCAAAGGAAAGCCTGGAATCAAGTATTTCTGTATTTTTCACTCTTTGCAGAGAAGCAAGCCCTAAAGCTAACTATCAAAACCAAAATTATATTCTGAAGCTCTCTGAGTACTCTAACAGTCTCCACAGTTTGTTAGGGAAAGGCACAGGTGGTTTTGCAATGATGCACTGAAAAAGATCCAGTGTTTAGAATCACAGAATCAGAGGATCACCTACGTTGGAAGGGACCTTTTAAGATCATCTAGTCCAACCAATAGAGAAAAAAAAAAAAAACAACAAACCAACACACACCACAGCGCACCCAAACCCAACACCAATTCACTACTAATCCATATCCCCTCACCAGCTTCATTGCCCTTCTCTGGACCTGCTCCAGCACCTCAACATCTTTCTTGTGGTAGGGGGCCCAAAACTGGACACAGCACTCGAAGCTCTCGTGTACATCTACCTGTGCAAGCTGTAATGGTCCTGCTGGGGGCTGTAACACAAAACACACCGGCCAGACACAAGACTTCGGACCAGGGCTCAGGAAAGGCCTATTGTCTCCAGGACAGATGAATATGAATTGGTGCTAGCGCTTCGGTGACATTTCCATGGGATCAGCATTCTTCTTCTAACCCCCACCACGCACTGCTGGAAACAAAGATCTGCGTTCTCCAACAGAATAGCTTTCCAGAACACACCAGCCAGCTCCTTTAGGCTAATTCCTGGGGAACGACTGTTCCTGTTGCCCAGACAAGAGCGGACACAAGCAGGACACAGCCCCACTCTCAGCTGGACCCATCTGCCTGCCTGCGCGTCGGCAGCGCCTATGGAGAAAGTCTGCAACCTGGAGATCACTTCACAGGATCACAATATGGAGTTGGAAGAGACCTCTGGACATCATCTAGTCCAACCCCCCCACCAAAGCAGGTCCACCCAGAGCAGGTCCCACAGGAAGATGTCCAAAGCAGGTTTGGAATGTCCCCAGAGAAGGAGACTCCACCACCTCTCTGGGCAGTCTCTTCTAGGGCTCTGCTACCCTCACAGGAAAGAGGTTCTTCGTCATGTTCAGATGGAACTCCTTATGTTCAAGTTTGTGCCCATTACCTCTTGTTCTGTCACTGGGCACCACTGAAAAAAGACTGACTCCATGCTCTTGACACCTTCCCTTTAAGTATCTATAGGTGTTGATCAGATCCCCCCTCAGCCTTCTCTTCTCCAGACTAAAAACACCCAAGTCCCTCAGCCTTTCCTCCTAAGAGAAATACTCCAGGCCCCTCATCATCTTTGTAGCCCTCTGCTGTACCCTCTCCAGCAGTTAACACCAGCAGGAGGGATCTACTGTACTTAACATCCCAACTGTACTGATCAGAGGGATGTACTGTACTTAACGCCAGCAGAAGGAATGGGGACCTACCAAGGCGGTGGGGGACAACCCACTGCCTGCGGGTTAGGAGACAGGTAGATGGGCCACACCAGTCCACGTGGCTGCTGGCCTGTGGGAAAACTGCCCTGAACTGGGGTTTAATGATGGCTGCAGCCACCCCCAAGCAAAACCAGCCCGGCTGAGTGGAGCTGCAAACTGCATTTAGAGCCAGCTGCTTCGGTCACCAGCTACGAGCTCCGCTCCACGTAGGCATGTCCACTTCTGTCACGCTCTCGGGAGCCAGCAGGGTGGTGGAGGGCTGATGTGGAATCCTGAGCTACCCAGCTCTGGGATGAGGTTTTGGCTCTAGGAAAGTCAACTCAGCAACCTTCACCAGCTCTGAATGCACCTGAGAAGGCATAGAGATCCTCTCTCCCCTACAAGTGTTACTTGACAGCTTCAAACTGCAGATTCCCACCCTGCTCTGAGCTCAGGACTTATTCATGTGTTTAAAATAATAAACGCTCCCCCCTCCAAAAAGCCATACTTCCCTTTGCCCTGTCATTCCCAGCTGCAGATGCCCACCCAGCCCCTGTTTTGAGTTACACTTTAATAAATACACTTGCAATTGAAATCATCTTTCCTTTTTGTCCTCCCCGTGCTACAGATTCCCACACTGACCCCTCCCTTCAAGCCACAATTAATACATAATTTATGTCTGAAATAAAAATCATCTCTTCCTCCTGCCTTACCCATTGCAGCTGCAGTTTCCTATTGCCATCCCCGCTTTGAGCCACAATTAATACATATGTTTAAAATAAAATAATAAAAAAGTAATCTCTACCCTCTGCTCCCCAGCTGCAGGCTCCCATTCCTATCTTATCCTCTGCTTCCAGCCTGCGAGCTCTCCCAGTGCTACCTCCCAGTCGAGGAGGGAGCCTCCCCCTCCCGGCAGCAACGATACTCTTCATGGATCACCTCCTCCTCCTCCTCCTCCTCCAAGGATCAAACCCCACCACATGTGAGATAGAGGTGGCTGCAACCCTTTCTTACATCAGTGGCACTTCCAACAGCAACAGGAAAAAAAAAAAAAAAAAGACATGCAGTCACTGAAGCTGGGACCTGCTGGTGAGGGACACGTGTGGGATTTTCTCTCGTCACCCTATGGCGGTTTGCTGTGATGCCCGACATGAATGGGTTCAGCCTCTGACTCCGTTCTGCATCAGCAAAGGGTTCCAACTGAATAAAACTGAGCCCAAGTGGCTGCATAACCCGGTGTGAGGTTTGGTCTGGGTACCCCATGGCACTGGTCCCAGAGCCCGGATGATGCTCCCTGTGGAGCTGACTGGGACAAGGATCCTGGGCAGTAGTCAGTTCCTAACCCCTTCTCCCCACACCGAATACAAATAGATAATCTACCTATTGGTAGATGGGTCTACCCAATGGGCTGTCTGTACCCATTTATTTACCCAGAAAGTCTTCCACTGGTGACACTGGTGTACTGATGGTGTGGCACTCAAAACACCATGTTTGTCTTTGCCCTTCGCCTTCAGTGAATGAAACACCAGTAGCCTTCAGTGGGCTGGCAGAAGGGCTGCCACAGGTGCTGGCAAGAGGAGAGGACAGCCTGGAGTCCTTCACCACCAGTCTCAGAGGAGCAGTTGGCAGGGATGTTCCAGAGATGACTATTCAGGTGGGATCCGGGTTTGAAGCTGGTTTCCCAGTTGTTTTTGCATTTACCTTAATAGACACCTGAAACCCCTCACACTACCTGCATCTTCAGATTTTTCCCTATCCTCTTCAGCAGCCGTGAAAAAAAAAGGCCTGGGGTGGATTTCCAGTGCCTCTGAATCACAGAGCAAAGATCAAACATCCTGGATGCTGTATTCCCACCAGGCCAGCCAGCACTTCAGCGCCTCCCCACACCATCATATCCAATCTAACCCTCCCCTGCCCCAACTTCAGACCATTTCCTCTGCTCCTGGCATTATTCCCTTGGGAGAAGAGGCCAACCCCCACCTGTCTACACCCTCCTTTCAGGGAGTTGCAGAGGGCAACGAGGTCTCCCCTCAGACTTCTCCAAACTAAACATGCCCAGTTCCCTCAGCCTCTCCTCGTAGGACTTGTTCTCCAGACCCCTCACCAGCTTGGTGGCTCTCCTCTGGACATGCTCCAGCGCCTCAATGTCCTTCCTGTAGTGAGGGGCCCAGAACTGAACACAGCACTCGAGGTGAGGCCTCACCAGTGCCGAGTACAGAGGCACCATCACTGCCCTGCTCCTGCTGGTCCTGATACCAGCCAGGATGCCATCTACACATTTCTTAAATACCTCCAGGGATGGTGACCCAATTGGGCAGGACCTGAGCTCTGCATGTCCAGTGGGGGCATCACCAAGGAGCAGGTGAGAAGTTCTGGGTCCACATTCACAGGGTCTGATTTCCCACCTGCTTGAAATTCTGCTGGAAAGCAAGTGACGTATTGGGGCACATCAATGCACTGAGGACTGGGCCAACTCAGCTGGCTTCTGCCTGGGTGGAAGGTACATGAATAACGGGAAGGTTCTGTGGCACAGGGGACCTGTGGAGCTCCAAGGACTGAGAAATCGGCGGTGGCTCCTACCGAGTGTCGCTACTGCGGTGAGTTCAGTCAACACTCGCTCAGAGAAGAACGATCGCTCGTCTTAAATATTTAAATTTTGATTGTGTACGAAGTGAAGGGGGAGTAAAAACCAAAACAAAGTTACAATTTAATAGCTATTTCGCAGCTTTTTGAGGCATTTGCCAACACTTTGCGGATGATGGATAGTTCTGCAAATATGACTTTCCCAACAAAATCAGGCCATTTTGCAGCTGTAATGAATCGTGAGGTGTAGTAGTCCAAACACTGCTTGCCAGCCAGCTACCTTAAGACAAGATGCTAAGGGAATATTTTTCTTGATTAGATAATGGGCTGGTTGAAATTCCTGCAGCTTTACTGAAACAGAAGTTAGCAATTTCAGACATATCAGATGATGCATCAATTTTCTGTAAACAGAAGACTCTGCAACCCACTTTATTGAAAAGCCCTTTATGCTGTGCTAGATTTAATCTCTCAATTTGAGAAGCAGCCCCATGAAATAAGATGTTTGCATGCAAAATCTCCCAGATTTCCAATGGAAATATAAAACAAAGAAGAGCATGTTCCCTTGGGGACTGCACCTATCTTGGATTAGATTTTCTCTGATGTTTTTGCATCATATTACCAATGGCTTCAGGGAAGTGAAACAGCAGTTTTCTTTCTTGAGAACAAAGGCTCGCAGAGTTAAAAAAAATGTTAATACATTTAAAGCACTTTTGCCCACTGTTCTTTTTATTACTCTGAGAATTCTGGAGAAAAAAAGGTATCTTATTGTATTATTTTATCATCTATGTTAATGAAATTTGCATTTAAGGCTACAGCCTGCAAATTCTGTCAAGGAAAATGATTTCTAAATGAGCATTTTCTGTTTCCCATGGGTGATTTAACTACTAGTGGTGCTCCCATAACACAGAACTGGCTTCATAACCCACTGCAACCATTGAAAGTATTTTTAAAAAAAAAAATTCCACGGATTTTGGACAGGATCCACTGGCCCCACGTACAACGCGTGTAAACTCTGTAGAAAAGTTTTCAAGGCCCGAGAGCAGAATTGTGTTCTCCTACCCTAGATCTCGGTTCTGACGGCCCCCCCTCTTTGCATGAGTAGTTCTCCCATCGTTGGCTATAATTTGTATGAGTTGAGTTGTAGGAGCACCCAGTGCTTTAGGTTTCACTCATACGGTTTGTCCCACTGAAAGCAACGGGCAGGCATCACGGGGGGAACAGCGGTAAGCACCTTCACTGGGTCTGCTCCTCTTTGGATCCGAGGGAAGCACTTCTCCTTCTGCTTTGCTTCATCAGTGCAGCAGATAGATGTTGTTACTATTAAATTAATTAATAATTTAAAAATCCTCACATATCGATAAATAATTTAAGACTGGGCTTTGTCTCCTCTGTTTGGACAATGCAAATGAATGAAGCTTTTTGCTACGAGGTAATTCTTCTTACCTTAAATAACAATAAACTAGAGATGTTACACGCTTCAGGTAGAAAAGACTCATTTTGGTGTTCATGGCACTCCGTGTATTCCTGAGTGTGCTTTAATCCTATGGAGTCTTACAACACTTCCAGATAAATGCTTTAAAAAGGTATTTTTAACCAATCCTTCCTTTACCTCAATCAGAGATTAGCAAGCGGTGCTACCATTTAAAAACAGATTAAACAAAAACCGTGGGAGTAGACAGTCTGGGAATTTATATTCACCTGGTATGCTGGTATACTAGCTCTAAAAAAAAATGTGGGTTTACATTTTGACAGATGAACATTGACTGAAGAGGCTTCACCATATTCCCTCAAGTTATTCTGAATTGAACAAACCAGAGTGTAAACACGCAAGTAACCCCTCTGAAAAGATGGCATGAAATACCTTCCTGGAAATTATATGGAATCTCCTTAATTTTCTTTAAAAGGCTTAACAAATGGCAGAGCTGGAATAAATCTTGTCTAAGCCTGAAGTAGATGATTTGGCAACGGAAAGGCGTCAGAAACTGAAGCATAATAGGCTTGAAGGTAGTGCTTGGCTTGGCATGGTGGAAGGTAATTGCTGAGGCTACAGCTACACACTTATTTCTCTTTGAATTTTACTAATCTGCTGTTAAATTACAGTCACCAAGATTGTTCCTGAGGCGTGCCAGCGCTACCATTTTCCCTCCCAGTTCACAGACTAACTGGGAGAGCAGAGAGGAGCAGGAGGGGGAAGGAAACACTCACTTCCTCACTCTTGAGTTCTTTTCTAAGATGTGTGGCTTCAGATGTGCCACCTCATTAGCAGTGTAAGAGGACACATCACCCCTCCACTGCCCAGTTTGTTCCTCTCTTCCTTACAAATGTAGAAATTGCAACCAGAACAACAGATTTACCAATTACTTAAACTCCCTCAACCAGCAGGTTCCTCTGCTTGGGTTGCTGGAAGAAGCCAATATCTTCTGAGACCTCTGGACACGGAAAGAATTGCTAGCAGTACGTGGCAATAAAGAAATCAGATAATTTGCTGGTAAGCCGCTCAATTAGTTGCCTACAACCCATGCAGGCAATTATTTCAGTAAAACTTTTGTTGTTGTAAAGTATATCAAGGAAGATGGAGCAGAATTAATTTTCATGTCTGACGTATAAAACGCAACGCCCCTAGTAATGAGTGCAAAGGCACAAAAATTGTTTGTACAAAGCAATATATAAAAGTAGCCATCCTATCGCTGTGTAGACGTTCCTAGGTTTATATCCAGAAAGTTCCTGCGACTAGTCTGTAATAAAAGATCTTTGCAATGTTTTCCCAAATGGTTAAAATGAAACTCTACCTGCTCCTTACGAAATCCTTTTGAAGAACATCTGAAGTTTAATTTAAGAGCAGCATAGCTCTCTGCTCTGCATTAGCTGTCCTTCATTTTTTCAGAAATACCTTTATGTTTCAATGCCCATACATGAAAATGTGTGGATGGCTGCAAAATTTGTCTGTGTGGCTATGTATCTAATAAATGTGATAGACTGATACGTAACAAACTCTGTATGTAATACAACACTGCTACCTGTATCTACTGTGATATAAAAAAAAAAAACTATTCAGAAAGAACTGGAGACTTCATTTTGTCATTGCTGTCACCAGACCCCTGAGAGGATTTGCCCTCAGTTGACGTGGGGCCTCAGCTTTGAACTGCTGGTCCTTACAATTTTCATAATTCATGGAGAAAAATACATACTTGTAGTACATCCTCTTCCTAAGGTGGACACCCTACACAGACCTGATGAATCCCTCCTTGGAAGAGCCTGCTTCTCTCTAAGTTATGTGGAGAGCTCAGATAAGGACTCCAAAAGTGCTAGAAGCTCAAGTAGTCATGGTGCATACCTAAGTAGGATGTGATGATGTAGGATGATGTAGGATCCCTGGAGGGGTTCAAGGCTGGATGGGACTTTGAGCAACCTGGTCTAGTGGGTGTCCCTGCCCAGGGCAGAGGGGTTGGAACTGGATGATCTTTAAGGTCCCTTCCAACTCTAACCATTCTATGATTCTATGATGAAGCCTCCACTGTCATGTTAGTGAAGGCCTGACATTCCACAGAGAAAAACAAAACAAACAAGGGCATTAAATATTCAAACAAGTTGCTAAGCCCTCTTGAAACTCACTGTCCCAAACTAGTGGATGCCTTTGATTAACTGGTGTTTTTTTTTTCATCCCAGTTCTCCTTTCCTCATCTGTAAAATGGAGATAACAGAACCACTGCATCTCATCTTTCAAATATCAGCCTCAACGTTTCTAAGATGTTTATCCAACTCTTGCTCCCACAACAGCTCACCAGTGAGCCCACAATGAACTTAACAACTCTGTACTCGCTGCAGGGCCTGATGATACGCATTAAATAAGGCCCGGGGGCTCATGTCACCGGGGGAATAAAAATAAATAATGGATGCTTCTGTGAAGTCTAAAGCATCATGAAGGAGTGACACTAGCAGAAGACTAGAATAACAGGCAGGCAAACTGACCTCTTAAATTTCAGTATAAAGCATAGTGCACTGCACATAATACCATATATTTGTGTGTATACCCATTTACATACACTGTTCTGTCTTCTTCTACAATATTTCATGGCTTTTAGAATGCAGATCAAGTAGGAAGAGCTTGAGAGGAATTATATCTAAGATAGTCCTCGGTTGAACACCAGTACACAAGTAAATACAGGAAAAAAGCTCTATTTATATTGCCTCACCTCCTCCTGATTTTGAAAAAGCAAGCTGATCACAACCAAGAACAAACCAATATTCATCACCAATACCAATATCTATCCCTCTAAATACGGGGTGAAGGAACTGGTCTCATTATTAGGTCTTCAGCAGTGGCATGGGCATGTACTCCTGTGCTGGGGGTTGCTCACCTACAGCACCCGGCACATTCCTGCGCTGTGGGACACAGTAAATACACATCTATACAGAAGCAGCACATCTCTCTGCCGTAGAATTAGAAAACCACAGAAAGCCAGAGCAAAAATCTGGACTGATATGATCAAAATTTTCATACGTGCTGGTATGCACTCCCCTTCTCCCTGAGTCATCCTCTCTCAAGTTCAAGCTTGGGATAAAGCCGATTTGCATGCTTAACTCTGGGCATCCTTATCTTAGGCCCATTGGAACGAAGAGGTTCTGCCGCAAGGGAATCCCATCTCTGCTGCCAGGAGCCCGAATCTCACTTCAAACCCCCCGTGACCCCCCCAGGCACACTGCAGCGCACAGCGTCAGGCCCCACCAGGTTATCTGCAGCTCCTCCGTGCCACTCCTCCCTTTGAATCAGACACCAGAAGATAAAAATGAATGAAATATGTTAAAAAGAACACACGGCTAAGTTGAAGGGACACAAACGTATGAGATCATGTAGGATTTTTGAAAGGATGACTGAAAGAGAACTCTTTTCAAGCATCTGGTTGCTATGATAAAAAGCAAGTTTGCCCCATTCCCTTGATCTGGATATGATCTCATCTCAGGTGGTTTTAAGAAATCGTCTCTGAAATGTAATTAGGTTAGAAAAACACGCACACTCAAATCTGGAGGTTTTGGAAGTACGGCTTGGATTTTCAGTGGAGTATGGTTGGAAAACGTAAAGGCAATATCCCATTCGTTATGTGGTGATGTGGAGGTGTCCTAAGACACAGCAGTGCTGGAAAGGCAGCACAGGACCTGAGTAGCTGTAAGCACCCGAGGACTGCAGCCCTGCTTCCTAATTATCAGGATGTGTTCTTCAGGGACAGCCTTTGGGCCACCTCTTTCACATCCCTTCTATCCACACAGCTTGTGTTTCTAACTCATTCACAACTTTTCTAAAGTCAACCGCAACCGCAATAACAAGAATCACAGCGTTATTAATAGGACTTGACTCAAAGGACAACACCCAACAAAACCAGGCACCTCCAGAGGTGGACCTCTGGTTTGGCCAGCCAACTCCCATTGCCTTCATTAGGATTTCACAGTACAAGAACTCGTTTTTTCAAGGCTGAGCACCTTGAACCTTAGGCACAAGTTCCGAAGAGAAAGATCTGGGGGGCCTGGTAGACAGTAAAATGACAATGAGCAAGCAGTGTGCTCTTGTGGCCAGGAAGGCCAACGGAATCCTAGGCTGCATAGGGAAGAGTGTGGCCAGTAGGTTGAGGGAAGTCATTCTCCCCCTCTACTCAGCACTGGTGAGGCCACA
>JAOQGH010000012.1:52231713-52242646 GCA_025769975.1 Gallinago jamesoni
GCTCCACCAGCTCCATGTCCTTCTGCTGTTGGTGGCCCCAGAGCTGGAGGCAGCCCTGCAGGGGGGTCTCCCCAGAGTGGAGCAGAGGGAGCAGAATCCCCCCTTGGCCCTGCTGGCCACGCTGCTGGGGGTGCAGCCCAGGGTGAAGATGTATGTTTGAGGTTGCAGTGCTTGTAGGGCTCTGGTGTGGGCCCTGGCATTCCTGCTGGGTCCACCTCGCTGATGGGAAGTGACATTTGTCCTGGTTTTCCCTCTCTGGAGGCATTGCCTCGGGGCGGTGGTGTTACCGGGAGGTCTCTAGGGCTTTGGGGTGACTCACCTTGTTTTACACGTCAGCTGCTGAGTCCTCCGCGGTGCAGGCCGTGGTGCTGCTCAGCCCGGGCTGTTGGGACTTGGTGGTCCTTCTGTGCTGTCCATGTCACCAGCCATCAAGGCTCCTGCCTTTGGTAATACCAAAGGCCCAAAACCATGCAGTGGAAGCTGCCTTGGCTAATACCTCTCTGATACATCCCACTCGTTTGAGTAATCCTCTGGATTACCAAACGATGCCTGAAGCCTTAAACCTTTCATTGAGGTGATCTGTTTCTTGACGCTGCCGTGCTTTAGTAACACCTTGCTCTTCCATGGCGGAGCTGATGTGATGGTGTGTGACAGGATGTGATCAGGATACGCTGTTTCACCTGTGCCAGCTCACCAGTGTCATCGTTCATCAGCTCAGCTCTCCTGTAGTGTTGTTGGCCAGCTGTCAAGGGTGCGGAGGTACCATCTGCAGGGCTGCCAACTTCTTGTACTGACACGCCGGGCTCGGGACGGTTAAAATCATAGAGTCATAGAATGGTTAGAGTTGGAAGGGACCTTACAGATCATCACCATGGGCAGGGACACCTCCCACCAGACCAGGTTGCTCAAAGCCCTATCCAGCCTGTCCTTAACCCCCTCCAGGGATGGGGCAGCCACAGCTTCTCTGGGCAACCTGTTCTAGTGTCTCACCACCCTTACAAGAAAGAATTTCTTTCTGGTGTCTAATCTAAATCTCCCCTCTTCCAATTTAAAACCATTACCTTTTGTCCTGTCACTGCACTTCCTGACACAGAGTCCCTCCCCAGCTTTCCTGGAGCTCCCTTCACATATTGGGAGGCTGCTCTAAGGTCTCCCCGGAGCCTTCTCTTCTCCAGGCTGAACAACCCCAGCTCTCTCAGCCTGTCCTCATAAGGGAGGTGCTCCAGCCCTCTGACCATCTTCATGGCCCTCCGCTGGTCCGCTGGACCCACTCCAACAAGTCCATGTCCTTTCTATGTTGAGGACTCCAGAGCTGGACTCAGTACTCCAGGTGGGGTCTCACGAGTGCAGAGTAGAGGGGTAAGTGCACAGTAGAGGGGTAAATATATATAAAGCTATATATATATATATTATATATAAAACTTCCTATTAGTAATCTCTCATTCTCCAACTATTTCAGCTCGGGACATCTTGATTAAGATGTGGTCCCTGTGTATTTAATAATCCTCATTGTCTTCTCTTCCAAGAATGTGTTCAGTCTGTCCTTGAACTCAAACTGACTTTTACCAAAAACAGAAGCAAAAAAAAAAGATGAACATCCTGCCTTCCCCAAGCACCTAGCAGTACCGAAATGTATCCAAAAATAGAGAAAGTCCTCCAAGACCATGTGATCATTCCTGGCTTAGGAAAAGATAAACAGAGTGACAGAACAGAAACAATTTCAAAAATATTTAAATATTTTCTGCTAAAAATGGTGTTTGAACAGGCTACAGGTAAGGCTTGTAAGCACCCCCTGATTCTCAAATGATCCCACGAAGGCCTAAGATTATGCTAGCACTTGGTCTGGAAAACATGGGCCTTTTTTCAAGTTCTGAAAAACTGTAAGGAATTACATCAAGCTTTTTTTCTCCACATTAAGCAATGAAAAGAGGTTATTGTTCTATAGATGGAAAATCAGATTCCTTAAACATCTCGTATGACTCCTTGCTAATCCTTTAGTAAAAAAGCACACCTTCAAAGTAATTTTTAATTATCAATCTTTAGACTGTTACATTCTGCTTCTCTTAATTTCTCCTCTTGATCCCAAATTTAAAATGCAATTCTTCCAAACCTCATCCATGACTATAAATTTTACAACTGCATTTATACCTCCTTATTGTTTCACAGGTTCATCTATTAAATAAATTCAGATTGGAAAATGTTGGCGGAAAATACCTTTTGTAAAGCATAAATATTTACCTGTAAAAACAGAAACGTGAGGTAGGCAACAATGTTGATATGCAAACCCCAGGCAGTGAGAAATGAAGGGCAGGAGAACATCTCAGTAGCAAAAGGCAAAACACAAAGGTGATTATTTCAAAACCACATGTAATAAACTTGGAAAATTCACAGCGAATATGGGAACAGGCGATAGAAAAGTGAAGAGGTAGAGAAATCAAACTTCATTTCAAATGTTATCTGGCCAGACTTTGAGGTCACTAGCAGTTGTGCAAAGCCAAAATAACTCCTCCGGCACCTCTACACGTACTCTTTGAACTCCAGGGGTGTAACGATGTGAGACATGCACCCAGGGACCTTCCACAGGACCAGACTTCGGGTCTCTGGTGCCAAGGACATCAGAGAACACTGAACAGAACAGCAGTAGGAACTGGAAAGACTTTGGTAGATGTTTTCATAAGTTTACCGAGTTCAAGAGCGGCCTCTGAGGAAAAAGGATGACTAATACATAGTGCTGTAACTTTATAAGTGAACCTATAGAGACATAGTAGGAAACTCCACACTAGTCAGTTTGACATGAGTTGTGAGCAAAAGCCTTTGAAAGCCTTTTAAGAGTCAAAAGGGAGAACATTTGGAAAAGCGCAGATGAACTGAAAATAGCCAGCCTGGCTTCAGGAAGGGGAGGTCACCATGGCTCACTAGCAGAGGGGAATTCTTCACGGATGTTACCGCTGGGCTACGGCACACCATTGCTGGGGCTGGGCGTTTCTCAAAGCAACCTGACAAGCTCCACGGCAGTAATTAATGGGCCAGGCACGGGGCTGATGGAATTGGAGCAGGCTCGGCACGTTCGGACTGGGCATGGGCTGAAGGAGAGACTACAAAAGGTGGAATATTTTAAATGTGAAAATTAAAAGAGGGTTACAAATCACTGCAGGAACTTGAACTGGCATGAATAAATTTAAAAATAAAATAAAATAAAAAATAAAACAGAAACAAACCACAGAAATGAGAGAGGACGTTTTGTTATTGATTCAGCAGATGGTGACCGAGATCACCACATCACTTTCTTTACGACACTCTGCGGTGATGTGGGATAGCACCCCGTTGCCAAGGATTTCAAAGTTGCTGGCCAATAATAAGCCCCTCAACGCGCTGTAAGTTAGGGAAGGATTGCTACGGCCCGTTAGTGCAAGAGGGAAAACAGAAGCACCACAATATTAATGGCTTGCCCAAGCTCACACCTCCTACTTCAGCTGGCTGGCGTCAGCGCTTGCGGGAGAAAGGCAAGAGCTGGAGCAGAATCCTGGCAGGTAAGCAAAAGGGAAAACATGGTGGGTTGGTTTGGCTTTTTTTTTTCAATACCTTGTTTTAAAATAAACGTGCTTCAAATTTGGGGGCCAGGTCTTGCAAGGCAAGGGAATGGCGCTGATTGATTCTGCCAGGGGGTTTGTCCCTCGAAGCCTACCCCTGCTGAGGTCCCCAGCGCTGGGAGCTCTCACGAGATTCGGGGTGACTCCTTCCAGGGTCACTCTCGCAGCCAGATGATCTTCAAAGATCACCACCCTTTTATCTCCTGGTACAAATACATCCTTCCCACCCGAGGTTTCAACGTCACGGACGGAAATAACGCCATGGTGCAACTGCACCTCACCCAGCTGCCGGTCGGGAAACTCAACTGAAATCTGCTCACGCCGCCCAAAAATGGCCCAGAGGAAGGCCCCACAGACACGTCCTGCTGTTCCCACCGCCCTGCTGACAGCACTAATAATAAAAAGCCTTTTTGTTTTATCAGTAACCTTCCCCTGCCGCTGCACGCCATTAACTCCCAGCTGCCGCTGCATGGACCCCGGCTCTGGGAGGTGCAGGAGGGAGGCTGCCTCCCTGCCACTGGGCTGCTTTTCGGAAAAAAGTCCAGGTGCCTAAAGCCCAGATGTGTCCCCCGGGAATGGCCACCATCCCGGAGAGCCATCCAACGCCACGAGACCCATCGGCTCTGTCCCGGAGGCGGGTAGGCTGGGGCCGCTCAGCCTCCTGGGCTGTGTTAACCCCCCCTCCCGAGTAATGAATCACAGAGCCACGCATCCCACCCTGCAACCTTTTTCCAGGCTTCTCCAGGCTGTCGACGGGATCTATAAAGGCCAGGACTTTCCCCCGACTGCCTGTGGGTTTTGGAGGCCTCTTTTTCCTTTCCTTTTCTGGTGCTTCTTTGCCCTGTCTCACATATTCTAATTAGCTTTCCTGGAGGAGTTTTACAAGATGAAGATAAGGAGCAGCTTATCCGAAGCAGTTGTTTGTCTTCACATTTTCCCTCAGAAAAAAAAAAAAAAACCAAGAAAAAAGAAAAAAGAAAAGGACTTTCAGGGACAGAGTTTCCTATCCGAACCGTTATTTGAGGGGCTAGAGGACAGAAATGCTCTGGGCGGTCAAGCAGGAAAACTTTAAAAAGAATCCATCCGAAATGCAATAAAGCAAATATTTGCAGGGATTTTTGAGGAATTCCAGCATAACCCACTCCTCCCTTTTTATTAGCTTCACCAGTGCTTGACGAGGCAGCTGCATTCTCCAAGTGACTGACAAAAGCCACTTTTATACCATTATTTAAGAAGCAGTTTTTGTGGCTGCATGACTGTGTTACCCCAGCAGAGAGGAGCTTTGTGAGCCATGCCTTGAGCCCACACTTCCTTTCACCAATCTCACTTTTTTGGGGGGGGAAGAGAAATATTTGCTTCCCTTCCACAACTGGCTTTTTGGAGTCAGCCAGGCGTAGCTAGGAGACACAATAAATGTTGTTAAGCCACAGGGTAATTTTTTAATAAAAGATTGGGACTTGTTGTCTCCCCTTTGACAGATATCCTGGCACTTACTGGCTCTGTATCCTTTGAGTTTTAATTTCATAGTCTGCAGCTTGGCCCCAAAATTGCCAAAACTCAGTCTCCCCTCATCTCAGTCCCAGTTCTAGTGTCACGACGGAGGCCAGGCTCACACGCCTTACCGGAGTGGCTTTCAACCTTAGGAAAACCTGTGGAACTCCCTCCTGCAGCATCACACTGCGGGGACTAGAGTGTCATAGGGCTTTAAAGTACAATTAAACACCATTAATGAAAGTCCACAAAGGGCTATTACAACAGGAAGATACAGACATAACCTCTAGTTCAAAAAAAACGCCTAGGCTGCCGGAAAGAAGTTAAAAATATTGGGCAAGTATCACTGTAAGACAGCCCTGGTTTTGTGCCAAGATACCCTCTCTGGTGAAGCAATGATGTGGTGTCCACCAGGGAGCTAAGCAGCCTAGCAGATGTTGAATGCAAAGTTGAGCCCCATGAGGAGGAAGCCATTTTTCACGACACTGAGCAACAGCACATATATTTTATTCTGCACATGTCCCTGTTGTCATTTTTTTTTTTTTTTTTTTTGTTCTGAGCTTTGTTTTGATATGTGCAAATGGTGTTCAGCGTATAGAAATGACCTCAAAAAGAAGAGAAAAAGCAGGCACAGAAATAGACAAGAGGACTACAACATCTCTCCGAGGAGGTGTCTAGGAGATGCAGGGCTGCATTTTCAGACCAGGTTCCTATACGAAAAGGAATGGGAGATCTAGGAAGGGATTTTAAGATGGAGCAGGGCTTGGATGGCAGAGAATTTGGAGGTTTGAGGATGGGGTTTGTGAAGAGTTGGTGAAAAGGAAGGGGGATATTTGGTTATTGGGTGGGAGGATAAAGAAGGAATGAGGAATAATATGGGCACCCTCTCCCCTCTGTCCCCTCTGATATTTCGGATCAAGGTGATCTTTCTGAAGAGAACTAAGTTTCCTTCTTCCCATCTTCTGTTACTCACGTACATGCACATGCAAACAAGCGCACATGCCCCTGACTGTCCAGTACCTACTCCTCCTTCCCATTTTTACTACTGGAACACAGCATCAGACTTGTATTCTGTTGATAGAGTTTGGGAGAGTAAAAATGTCTTTCACTTTCGGTGGTGATCTTGGCACACTTCAAAGCACACTGATTGTTGAGCAGCTTCCTACACAGCAGAAAAATGATAGACTTTATGGATCACCCTTTCCCCCATCCCAACCCATTCCATCTCCCACCCTAACGAGGGGAATGCATATTTGACTGTCTGTCTCAGCTTCTTCTTAACTAATGGGTAAAGTCTTCAGTCCATGAGAAAAGGCTCTTATCCTTAGGTCCTGAGGTTCCAGAGGCAATGTTCTGGGCCCTGCATCCCAGAAGGTGACCGTTGAATCTGGCTGGTGCAACTTGGAAGTGCATGTGCCAAAAGGAAGAAATAAGTATGTGGATGATAAATATTCATGGTGCATGAAATAAGAAAAGAAATTGTTCCTTCAGAGAGAAAAAAAAAGAGAATAATACCTAAAGTATGGGAGATATTGATGAATACTGTAGTGCTGGCAAGAACATGTCAAGAATTGGCACGCATATGCTATTAATAACTTTTTAGATGTCATCCTTTATGCCGCACAAATAGGTTTACAGTAGGTTTTTAACCAGCTCAGTAGAGAGAGGAAGAAAATGGTACAGTATCAGAGAAGGCGAATATTTCCAACTCCTCCACTACAAAGGCATAATAATATCCTTAAAACAAGGCACTTCCCACTCCTTTATCTCTAGCTTCTCTGCCACAACCAGCCTCTCATGCTGGCTCAAATTGCTTACATGCCCCAGACTCAAAATCTAGACTCAAAATCCAGAGTTTGAAGGTTTGGATTACTGGGTAGCACCCATCTCTATAACCGAAGAAACTAATCCCAGAGCTTGAACCTCCCTAGTGACCCACATACACATTTGACATTTGAATCCTCCCAAATCCATGCCATCCTTTTAGGTCCTAGTGGCCTGAGTTGCGGTACAGTACACAGCAAATCATCAGGTGCATGGCATTTATAGTGTCATTTAACGGCACAAGAGACTGGCCTATGAGAGTAGGGGAAACCAGTTAAAGCCCAAGCTATGTTTAGAGTGAAAAAATGCAAGAAATACAAAGCGAGAGCCCACATCAAAGTACCCGTGACTACTCTGAAAGGCATTTGCACTTCCAGGCTCCCACAGTAGTATTTGCTTTAGCATTTGTGGTTGATCTGCAGTCGGACCAAGCAATATACTTCAGGAGTGCATCTGAGGAGATAATCTGGGCAAACAACGGGCTTTTGCTCTGTTTCCTGAGCAGCAGCAGCATCAAAACTCTCTGAAAACAAAAAACAAAAACACAGCAAAGGGGTAAAGTCTTGGTCAGGCTGGAACCTGGAGAGTGGCACATGCTGCTCTCCCTCAAACCAACGTTTTGCTACATCATCTCCCAATTAGTCACCAGGCAAAATTTTCATGGCCTCAATGAGGTGCTGAAGAGATACAAATTAAGGTAAAAAACATGAAGGTGAAGCTAGAGGAATTAAGGTGGGGTCAGAAGCTGATCTACAAATTATAGTTAAGCAACAAAAACCTATTAAATTTCACCTGATGCATGTGAGGTGACCCCAGAGGTTCACCTTGTACTGGGTCTTCTCCATGCTGAGCACTTCAGCATGGGATACCTGAGTAAATGTGTCACTAGCTATGTGAAGAACAGTCTCACGCACCTCCTTTTAGGTACATGCAAAGAATGAGATATATTTGCAAGGCAGATGATATTGCATTACTGAAGAATAGCCCATTTTGGCACATCTTTCATTAGTCCTTACACCTCCCTGCCCCACTCCCACACCTGATCCTTTTGAACTAAGGCTCGATGAACCTTATTTTCAAGGAGAGCTCAGAATTACTCGTCATCCTCAGCCTTTTTCACGACTATACCTGCCCTGGGATAGGAAATGGAAATGGCTTCCTTTTTAGCTCAGCGCGGAGGCTGAAGGATCTCTGGGACAGGAGCAGTCATTTCACCATACAGAGGTGCTGCCCCGGGCACACGGAACCCCAGATGAAGGGCACCACTGACAATAACATACACAATTCACTGCCAGAAATGAATCCATGATGTGTGAGACCCAAAAGTAACATTAAATATTATTTTCACAACATTTCAACCCACTCTGTCTCTACTGTGTGGGTTTGATCTGTTTTCTTCTTTACTACAAAACATATTCTTAACATAGAATAACTTTTCGTAGAACTATTTTGTATTTTGACTGTATGAAATATTGCCAGAGCCAGTAATATCCTAAAAATTGGAAAGGAGATCTAAAGTTTGGTCTTCCAGTACCTATACGTCATCTTGTCATCTGCACCCCCATGCAGAGGGAGCGCAGACTGCCACCAGACCAGAACAACAACAAAAGGCTGCAGCAGGAGCTCCTGGGGGCCACAGCAAAAGCAGAGCCTATGATCTTCTCTGTATTCCCTGTTCTGAGTCAGAGTCTGCTTCTCAAAAAAAAAAAAAAAAAGTAAAAAAAAAAAAAAGTGGCTGAGACAAACACCCCTGCTCTGTCATCATTTTCCATCCTATTTCAGCTCTTCAGGGTAGAGAAGAACCCAAACCCGTGTGCACTTAACTACCATATCCAACTTTGAAATGCAGAAATACTTCCAAAGGGTAATAATTCACTAGGGACTGACTCACTCATTTTATGCCTCGTGGGTTATATTCTTAACTGATGTACAAGTGACGGAGCCAAACAGTCGCTGAACTCAGCTGAGGTCTGCCTGTTGCCTGACAGCAGCGCCCATGGCTTTCCTGTTCTCCTCATTGTCTTCTGCTTTTTATTGCTGAAAAGGGACAAACAGATGCACCCCAGTACTATTTTGTATGCATCTCTCAAATAATATGCTCTCTTTCTTAAGTCAGTGAAATCAACCCTCTGCTTCGCGATGGAACAGAGCAGAGCCCTCAATAGAAGGCAAATCCGAGACTGCCTTTGCTGTGGGACCTCCTGGGGCACCAGTCTTCAGAAAACCCAGTAGCTGCCAGGCAGTCTTGGCCACACATTCATGATGGGGCTACGGAGAGATAAAGGTCTTTAGCTGTGTCACTTCCCTTTGGATAACTCGGAGTACCTCACACAACAGCCAGGTTTTGCATTCCCTCCCCACAGAAGAGCTGCTCTTTCTTCCACATGCTACTAATATTTCCCTTCCCAGAATTCTTCTGACTTCCACTGGGTTCTGAGTGGTCTCCAGTTGGTCTTGCAGCTCTGAGGAGAAAGACCTAGGAGCCCTGGTGGACAATAGGATGACCATAAGCCAGCAATGTGCCCTTATGTCCTAGAAGGCCAATGGCATCCTGGGGGGCATAAGGAAGACTGTGACCAGCAGGTTGAGGGAGGTCATCCTCTCCCTCTGCTCTGCCCTGGGGAGGCCCCATCTGGAGTCCTGTGTCCAGTTCTGGGCTCCCCGGTTCAAGAAGGACAGGGAACTGCTGGAGAGGGTACAACAGAGGGCTACCAAGATGATGAGGGGCCTGGAGCATCTCGCTTATGAGGAAAGGCTGAGGGACTTGAGTCTTTTTAGTCTGGAGAAGAGAAGGCTGAGGGGTATATGATCAACGCCTACATATACTTAAAGGGAGGGTGTCAAGAGGATGGGGCCAGTCTTTTTTCAGTGGTGCCCAGGGACAAGATGAGAAGTAACAGTCACAAACTTGAACATAAGAAGTTCCACCTAAACATGAGAAGGAACTTCTTTCCTTTGAGGGTGGCAGAGCCCTGGAAGAGTTCCCCATCAGAGAGGCAGTAGGGTCTCCTTCTCTGGAGACATTCCAAACCCACCTGGACAGGTTCCTGTGCAACCTGCTCTAGGAGGACCTGCTTTGGCAGGGGGTTTGGACTAGATTATCTCCAGAGGTCCCTTAAAACCCCACATCATTCTGTGATTCTCTGATATGGAGCACAGTATCCTACATGCTAAATGAACATACACTACATCATTAATTATATACATACTTATATATAATTAATATATCTATTATATACATAATGGCCTACTATTATTTTCCATGTTATCTTTCCCTATATTTTCCCCTCCGTTCCTAAGGCAAAATTATTTCATTATTGGTCTTGTTTTCTTTTTGAACTACTATCTCATATTTAGCAGATACCATTACTGATGTGCTGGCACCATTAAAGGTATTGATTTTTTTCTAAAAGAAAGTAACTATATCGAGCACAAAAATGCACAACACTTCTGTAAATAAAGACAGCAAAGTATCTAGTAATTACTGAAAATTTCCCCAAACAAATTATAATTTGTTTTTCAATGCAGATATAAGAATAATGACAAGCCAAGGATAATCAATGAATTGAACACCACATCTTAGATACAGTGTTTGGCACTTAACTGACAGGATGCTGGCTAACTGAGATTCATGGAAAAATTTCTGCCCAAAAGGAATTCCATTCTTCCACTTGACTCTGAATATCTATGAATATTTGTACAATCAAAATTCTTCCCTTACTGATGCGCCTCAACGGCACACAGTAAAGGGATAAAGACAGGATGAATCAAAATTGTTTTTTATAGAATCATAGAATCATTTAGGTTGGAAAAGACCCTTGGGATCCTCGAGTCCAACCATCAACACTACTCTACAAAGTTCTCCCCTACACCATATCCCCCAATACCACATCTAAATGACTCTTAAACACATCCAGGGACGGTGACTCAACCCCCTCCCTGGGCAGCCTGTTCCAATGCCCAACCACTCTTTCTGTGAAAAGTTCTTTCCTAATGTTCAGTCTAAACCTACCCTGTGGGAGCTTGAA
>JAOQGH010000012.1:52242746-52275140 GCA_025769975.1 Gallinago jamesoni
AGCTTCATTGCCCTCCTCTGCACCTGCTCCAGCACCTTGATGTCTCTCTTGTATTGAGGTGCCCAGAACTGGACACAGTACTCGAGGTGTGGCCTCACCGGTGCTGAGTACAGGGGGAATCACCTCCCTGCTTCTGCTGGTCACACTATTTCTAATTCAAGCCAGGATGCCATTGGCTTTCTTGGCCACCTGGGCACACTGCTAGCTCACAGTCAGCCTCTTGTCAATTAGAACCCACAGGTCTTTTTCTGCCAGGCAGCTCCAGCCACACTTCCCCAAGCCTGTAGGGGTGCAGGGGGTTATTGTGGCCCAAGTGCAGGACCTGGCACTTGGCCTTGTTGAAGCTCATACCATTAATGTTGGCCCAACGATCCAATCTAAGTCTCTCTGTAGAGCTTCCCTATCAACACTCCTGCTTAACTTGGTGTCCTCTGCAAACTTGCTAATGATACACCCTATGGCCTTATCAAGATTGTCAATAAAGATGTTAAACAGAAACGGTCCCAACACTGAGCCCTGAGGCACACCACTTGTGAACGGCCACCAGCTGGATTTAAATACATTGAGCACCACTCTTTGGTTTATTGTACAGTTGTCTTAAGTTTGTTATATCATAGGAATTTGGAAATGAAAAGATAATACCAGGAGAACAGCAGTGTCCAATCTCCACAGGTTGTTGTAGTAAGTCCACCTTCAATCCCAACAACACCTAACAGTAGAGTGATCTCTTCATAGGAGGAATGTCTTCCTAACACTGAATAAATGCTGACATGAAAGAGTACCACTCTTATATGTACCACGTGAAAACATGGTGGATTTTCATCTCATCCACAGAGTTTTTAAATCGCTTGAAAACAATCCAATTCCTTTTTTAGCTTCTTTGGAAGCCTACAAGCCCTTTGACACAAGTCAAGTATTGGCCAAGCAGAGGAAGTTGGAGTTAGAAACACGTAGTTAGCTTTGTATTTCACTATTTGTTTATCTGTGCACAATCAGCGCACTCACTTCTGACCATTGCATCCTAAGAGATCTCTCATTCCAGGAAATGTGGCAGGCAGCAGAAAGTCAAATAAAATGATCCTTATTGGAGAAAACCACGAGAAAGAATGGAAGACAGATGGATCTGACCAACAGTCCCTTGGGCTTCAACCAGACTGTAATTATCTACCGAAGAGCTCACTGATGGTGCAACCCCAGAGCCCATCTCAGATCTGTGCAGTACTCCCCTTATTCGCAGACATCCCAAACGACTCACCTCCCAGACAGAGAGGAGCCAGTTGGGGTACAAGATATTGCATCTTTTGCACATTCCTTCGGGCAAAAAAATGTCAAAAAATTTTATATAGTTCTAAAAACGAAGTATTTTATAAGGTCTGCTTTTATACGCACACATGTGTTTAGGTGTTAAATAACAGTTTTTCCTTCAGTTATGGATATTAAGTCCCCCTCCTTTTTCTTCATCTCCTTCTTTAGTCATTCTAGGAATTCTCCTTGAATAGATGACTTTCCTTATCTCTATGGTTTTAAAATTATTTCGAATTGGAAATGAGTAAGCTATTCCTGCGAAACACATCTTGTGGGTTTGTAAGATACTACAGTTAGTTAATCAAGACACTTGTCAAAAAAAGCGTCGTCTTTGAAACTTTTTTTTTACATTGTGTTTTACATTCTAAAAACACAATTTTTTACATTTTGCAGGGACAATTTGCATTGTTTTAGGCCTAGAATTTAAAAACAAACTAAAAAAACCCTCCAAAACCCAAGCATATTACGGCAAACAGAAGAAAAAAATGGTTCCTCCCATAGGGTCCCTTATTATTTCAGCAAATCATAACCTAGCTCAAAAATATCAGGAACTTTGGATTTTTAAGATACTTGAAAAGTTCATGTAGATAAAGCTAGCCAATAGAAAAAAAACCCTTTTGTTTTAGTAGAACCTAAAAGTCTCGTGATTTTTATTAATTTGAAGATTATAACAGATGACAGAATCCATAAATCAAACAAAAACATTAGTCACAAATAGTCCAATGTGTTTTCTCATAGCCATATGATAAATCCCCTACGCATTCAGGTCATTCTCATGATCCATCTTCATCCAGCTTTATTAGACTAGTGTTCAGAGCCTCCCGATTAGTTCCTTCTTATCCTACCAGCGGTTAAAGAGCGAAGACCTAATAATGTGCACACAAACTTCATGGGACACACATGATGCCAAAGATCACAAAGAGATTACCAAGGGCAGAAGAAACCATCTGGCAACCAGGATTTCCAAACTGCTAAATATACTATTTATTTTTATTACTTTAGGGTATTAATTGAGACTACAATTTATTATTTATCTGTTTTGTATCGTATTCTTGGCAGTGGGTAACGCACGAAGTAAAGGTAGTTTCTTTCAAGGAAAGATAACAATCTAAAAAACAGATAAGTGAAGGACAAAACACACCAGGAAAGTCAGAGATGGGGATGGGCAGCTTTGAAAATACCTGATTAATACACTCATTTCTTTTGAGTACCGCTGTTATTAATGAGTTAGTGCAAAAAGCCATAATCAGGATCTGTGGACCATTTGCTAGGTGCCCTGGAAACACACACGAAGTCACCAAGGGAAAACTAAAGGAGACAGGAGTGTGAGCTGGAAATAAATGGGGTGTTGAGGCCAGACTCATTATTAGTGTTACCGAGAGGGCAACGTGAGGAGACACGATGCGAGGTGGGATCTCAGACATCCATTAGTGTTTCTTTCTCCCCCAGAGGAATGGCAACTCCAGACAAGTGGAGAATAAGTGGAGAAAGTGAAGAAAGTACAAGGAAGACTTCTCTCTAACTTGTATCTGAAGAGTGTCTTGTTTATAGAATCACAGAACCGTAAAATCACAGAATCATAGACTGGTTAGAGTTGGAAGGGACCTTAGACATCATTGAGTTCCAACCTCCCTGCCATGGGCAGGGACACCTAGGCTCATCTTTCCCCATTTTCTCTCTTTATGTATCTGCCGTCCTCCTTATGCAAAGCCATAAATCTCCCAGGAAAGCGCTGAAGCCCTTGGAGCTCTTTTGGACAGCACTAGCTCGCCCCCAGCATGACCCAAGAGGTGCCCTTTACCTGGGCTTGGGGTAACTGCTCTGCACAATTGACATCTTTTAAGTGTAAGTTTGCAGTTGGAGTTTGGAATCTTCTGGTTTCAAACAATACTACCCAGTTCGGCATGTAGAATGATGAAGTAGAAACTTCCTGCACAGATTTAATAAACGTTGCCATGCCACACTGTAGGTACATGGCTTTCTGACTGACTTCTAATATTATCCACAATGGGTGAGTCATTCTTACTGGAAACTCAGGGGGAGCTGAATTTGAGGATTTGAGGACAAAGAACACAAACCTTAAGGAAATCAGGCTTCATTGCTTACATGGCTTACAGAACAGCTTGTTTCTAAATATATAATTTAAGAATTATATATAGCACAATCATTTTATTTCTGAGGAACATGATTAGACACCAGGGAAACGTGCACTTTGTTTATGGAGGTGCATGTTTCCACTGTGCATGTGAAGATATTTTCAATGGGCTTAGATAAGCAGCTCATGTTTTCCTTACGTAGCTGAAACATTGCACTTGACTGATGAAAAACACGAAATAATATCATTAGAAATGCTGTAACGAAATTGCAGCAGCACCCAGTTGAAGTTATCAGCACAAAACCGTCATGTCCCAGCCCTGTTTTTAGCTTGTTTAAATCTCCCTGAATGAAAGCATCACGTGTTGCTTTTGCCGCCACGAGTTTTAGCTTGCAAGACGCTAATCACAGAATCACAGAATCATCATGGTTTGAAAAGGACCTCTGAGATCACCGAGTCCAACCATACACACACACAAAAAATCCCCCATTACAATCTCGGGCACTAGGGCATGCCCTGAAGTGCTGCATCTACACGTTTCCTAAATCCCTCCAGGGATGGTGACTCCACCACCTCCCTGGGCAGGCTGTTCCAGTGCATGACCACCCTCTCAGCAAAGTCATTCTTCCCAAGATCTAATCTAAACCTCCCCTGCCACAACTTCAGACCATTTCCTCTGCTCCTGGCATTATTCCCTTGAGAGAAGAGACCAACCCCCACCTCTCTCCACCCTCCTCTCAGGGAGTTGGAGAGGGCAATGAGGTCTCCCCTCAGCTTCCTCTTCTCCAAACTAAACCTGCCCAGTTCCCTCAGCCTCTCCTCGTAGGACTTGTTCTCCAGACCCCTCACCAGGTTGGTGGCTCTCCTCTGGACACGCTCCAGCACCTCAATGTCCTTCTTGTGGTGAGGGACCCAGAACTGAACACAGCACTCGAGGTGAGGCCTCACCAGTGCCCAGTCCAGAGGCACCATCACTGCCCTGCTCCTGCTGGCCACGCTGGTCCTGACACAGGCCAGGATGCTGTTGGCCTTCTTGGCCACCTGGGCAGACTGCTGGCTCATGTTCAGCCGGCTGTCTAACAACACCCCCAGGTCCTTTTCTGCTGGGCACCTTTCCAGCCACTCTTCCTGTGGTGTTGCCTGGGGTTGTTGTGACCAAAATGCAGGACCTGGCATGTGGCCTTATTGAACCTCATACAACTGGCCTTGGCCCATTGATCCAACCTGTCCAGGTTCCTCTGTAGAGCTTTCTGACCCTCAAGCAGATCAACGCTCCCACCTAGTTTGGTGTCATCTGCAAACTTACTGAGGGTGCACTCAATCCCCTCATCCAGATCATCGATAAAGATATTAAACAAGCCTGGCCCCAAAACCAAGCCCTGAGGGACAACACTGGTGAGCAGCTACCAACAAGATTTCACCCCATTAATCACCCCATCCAGCCAGTTTTTTACCGAGTGAAGTGTACACTTGTCTATGTCATGATTCGCCAGCTTCCTCAGGAGAACACTGTGGGGGACGGTGTCAAAGGCCTTACCAAAGTCCAGGTAGACAATGTCCACAGCCTTCCCCCCATCCAGAAAGCATGTCACATGGTCATAGGTTGGTTAGGCAAGACCTCCCTTTCATAAACCCATGCTGGCTAATGTAAGAATCAACAACATCACACAACTACAGGCCAACCCCTTTTACCATGGGCAGCACTAAACCATCTTTCAGCACAACCACGAGAGGAAGGAGAGGAAAGCTTTTTGTATGACTTGGCTATCAGGAAGGCTAGTCATCCTGTTTTGTTCACACTTTGCTGAATAAACTAAAAACAAGACTTCAAAAAAGGTGCAACTACAAATTACTGAGCTGAGGAGCTGCAATTAGAAAGGAAATTAAGAAAATGGACAGTGGGGTGCCTTAATGTGAAATGTGACATTGATGAATCAAAGGAAACCTGGAAATTGAGCAGTAGATATTTCAACTGATTACCAAAGATAACTTGCATTCTTTGTTAGCGCAGTCAATTTCGTATTTGCTCAGAAAGATTAAAAGGCCCAGTAGTTGCCACATCATTAGAAACAACATATTCATATGAATAAATAAATAGAGGTCCCCTTTAATTCCTGCTAAGGGAGGCAAAGACTCCGGAGGGCTATACACAAAGAGTTGTGTGGGACAGGAAACAAGGGACTCTTCATTACTGGAACAAAGTACTCAGAGTTTCCAGACTAAAGGTCCTCATTTTTCTATAAAGCAGACCAAGATTCTCCCCATATTTAGGGGAAAATTGCAGGTTAGGAACTGAAATGTGCCGTAATTGAAAACAGAATTAAGAAATTAAACATATGCTAAGGACAGTTAACACAGTTACAGATTTCTTTTGCAGTGATAGAAATCAGTTGCCATGCAATGTTTTGTGCCCTAAATTTAACTGTATACATTTTTCTTTTCGTTAGCATACTCTTTTTATTAACTTAGTGTATTTTTCCAACTGTCTCATTTTTAGAATACAATGCAGCTTAGGGACAGAAGTCAATAGAATCTGGGGGACACAGTATAGATTACTTTTCATAAAAGCGCAAATTATGAGCAGGTTTTGTTGTAAGAACTGGCAAACCATAAATGCCTTTGACTGATAAATATTCCAGTGTATGGGAACAGTTGCCATTTTTAAGACATTCACAGTTAGCAGCAGTTGCCCAACCACGGTGCCTGAGAAGGGGAATTTCCGTAGGTATTTTCCTCATAGCACTCCCCACAGTTAACCTTCCCTGTCTCTGTGGCCAGAGGAGAGAGGCTAAATCCTTGGGATGAACTTAATACGTAAACTTCAGAAGAGAAACAATTCTAGCTATCTGCAAGTTTCAAAGTGTTCTTCATTTCAAATGATTTGCAGTAGAACCTGTAAGTCAAACTATAAGTGCTCTGGGTGGACCGGCTTTGGCAGAGGGGTTGGACTAGATGATCTCCAGAGGTCCCTTCCAAGCCCGTATCATTCTGTTGTTCTGTGAAACACGGACTTTCTGAATGGACCTGGTCCTTTTTTCCTTTCTTATATATCTGATGATACGCAGAAATGATGCCAGGACAAGGCAGACTTCCAACATAAGACCAGCTTGTCTGATAGAGGTGCAAGTATTTTCCCTTTTACAGTCCCTTGTTTTCAGGAAGATGTAGGTCTCAGACATCACTGGAGAAAAAGGTTGATTCATAGTGACATGCAGAACACAGTGACCCATCACTATGGGAGGAAAAAAACTCACACAAAATTCAAAAGGACCTTATGCTTACTGGGACATCCCATTCTGCCACCCTTCTGCTAAACAAAGTGTTGGAGGGGATGGGAACGTCTGCTCAGGAGCGAACAGAAAAAAGCTCAAAGTACCTTAGGCCTTCAAAAATGCATGGGAACCCTTCCACTACTGTAGTTGGAGATTGCTTTGCTGAAAGGGAGTCACACGTGAGGCTTTCTTCACTAGAAGGTCTCTTTGGGTATAATTTGTACTCTTGGGTTCTTTAAGATGCATGGATTTAATTAGAAGGACAAAAATAACAACTTCCAGTATCATGATGAAGAATGGGGGATGGAGGCCTGGTGACATTCAAGAACCTTCACGTTTTGTAGAAAGCAAGGTAGAACTCATGTCACTTTCTCAAATCTCCTTAGGAAACATGCTTTCAGTGTTGCTTGTTGGAAGAAGAAAACCAAAACTGTGCTTGGCTGCTAGTTAGCAGGGAGACAGGGAGGGTGTATTGAGACTGCTCTCTGATAGAACTAAGAAATTAAATATTCACTGGTCAGTTAATACCTTGGCATTCCTACAGAGTGCTGACTTCTACCTACAGCAACAGCCTCACTCATCCTATGACGCATTATTAGTCACCTATTCATGGTAAAGAGTCAGAATACACGTTTTCTAAAACTGGGCAAGCAGCCTTAGTAGACTAAATTAAATAACTCCGTCATACTAGCTACAACACTGAAACAAAAATATCTCTAGATGTTTTTCCTGGTCAGCTTCATGTTACCTATTTGAAAAAAAATGTTACTTTCTCAAATCTGAAAAACCCTATAAAAGTTGTGACTCAGCTCTGAAAAGCAGAGAGGGAAGCACCATGAAGCACCAGCTCTACCAACTTTATTTTGAGGGGTGAAGACCATACAATGCTCATCTTTCAAAACACTGGGTGAGCAAATAGTTTGCAGCTAAGGTAGTATAGGAAGACCCTCTTTGTTTACAGAGATACTGTCCTTTTAGAAAAAGGCTTTAGAAATAATCCGTAAAGTGTGTTCTGTTACTCTGAAATGTAAACTTGCTCAGGGATCAGCCAAAGGGGAATCCGTTTGGGATTCCGTAGTGGCTAATCAAAGCCTGCAGGTGACCTACATGCCAATTTAGCACAGCTTAGAAGCATGCAGACCATCGAGTGATTATATGGATTGTTTTTCGGAAGCCAAAAATAAGTAAGTTGATTTAGACATATGGTTAGGAAACACTTTTGGAGCATAACAGAGAGATTTTAACCGCAGTTAAGGATGTTCTGCCATAGACAAACTCACAAGGAATGGGAAAATGATAAACTGGGATAATGGTTTTAAACTGAAAGAGGGAAAATTTAGATTAGATACTAGAAAGAAACTTTTTACTGTGAGGGTGGTGAGGCACTGGAACAGGTTGCCCAGAGGAATTGCAGATGCCCCATCCCTGGAGGGGTTCAAGGCCAGGCTGGATGGGGTTTGGAGCAACCTGGTCTGGTGGGAGGTGTCCCTGCCCAGGGCAGGGGGGTTGGAACTAGATGATCTTTAAGATGCCATCCAACTCTACCCATTCTATGACTCAATGATTCTAGGGTTTCTTGTGTATCACAGCAGCTACGCTGCTAGAAGAATCAGTCGGACAAGGTTTGGGGTGTGTATAAACTGCAGTAACGCAGCAGTGGAAACACACATACATCGGTGAGGAATATTACAGCTGTTCAGACTGCAGACTGAGTTTGTCAAATTAGTTAATTAAAAAATATATGCAGATATATTTGCACTATTATATGTAAAATGTATAGCGTACAAATTAACTCATTTCTTCACTACAGATTACAAGCAGGTGGCTTTGTTTTTGATAGTGTATACAAACAGAACAACTGAGTCAGAGAAGGCAAAATATATGTGTTTTTGCAAGGATTATCATCTAGGAAGTACAGGGTCTGACACCCAGAATTTCTACACAATCTCTTTGAAAAGCCTTGTGCAAGGCAAGCTGTAGCTCCCTCTGACTGGCATCTTGGACTTTTTCCTTCGAATATTGGCCATTCACAGAGCTTTTAAAACGTCAGTCATTGCTACGGGGATCCTCTAATGGATATTGCAGGAACACAGGGATTTACATTCATAGTTATCTTTCTCAGCTGAGACCTATGGACACGACTAAAATGCAAATAATAAATATTAATAACTCTTCCTAACAGTTAAAGTGATCGTTTCAGACAGTTAAATATTCTTGAAGTAGGCCCCTGATGTGCTTGTCCCTGACTCATATATATTTTTCTGCTGAGGTATAAGCTCAGCAATGGCCAGTCTAAGCGTATGTCACGTATTTTGATCATATGTTCTTCCTTACACAGGATCATAGCAGTTAGTCGACGGACCGAGCTCCACTCTTAGTTCCAGCAAGGTGACTGCGAATAAACTCCTTGGATTCAGCTGAATTACACTGGTATATAACTGAGAGGAATTTCCTCTGATGGATATAATTTCCATGCATGATGTATGTATGTTCCTCAACAGTAATTAAGACCAGATGGCGTTTCATATTTATACTGTAAGTGTGTGGCTATTGCTTTTCTCTGATGCCTCAGGAAGCAGTTTTCTGCCATTCCCATACATGGCCGGTACTTTCCCACACATTCGACAGCTCATAAGTTACAAAGATTCCCCTGAACAAGTATCTAATGCAATTTAAAATCGAAAAACTTGGCATGGAATTAGGCAACAGGTGCCTGGTATCCATCTATCCTGGATTTACAGCTGGAAGAATTACAAGCCGGCCCTTTCTAAAAAAGGTTTGGAACTCAGCGTCTCTGGAGGAATGTGCGCCGAGGGCCCGACACCGGAGGAACGGCACCCGCTTGACGGGGGTCACAACGGCAAAAGGAGGTGGGGGGCACGGGTCAGGGGGTGAATCTGCTCATATGGATGCACACAGGAAGATGAGGTTAACTTACATTTTTAGATTGGCAATCCTGGGACTTTCCACGCATGCTTTAGCCTTGGAAGGACTCCAGAGAAGCCACTCAGTCGCCAATTTATTCAAGCTTTATACGAGAAACTCTGAAAAACTTTTGAGATATATATTTTATATATTTTTAATATACATTTTTAATATATGTCTGTATATATATGTGTTTGTGTATATATATGCATATTCTGACGTACGTAGTTCTGTACTTGCTGCCTGTGGAACTAAAAGAGAAACATCTCACGCTGGCAGAAACGTTAGCACCACTACAGGGGATGAATAGGACACTGACTGATAATCACAGTTACCACCTGTGACTCAATTAATGGCACAGACATAAACCCTGCATAAACATGCATGAAGGACTGTTTCTGTGGGGTGGGATATTCCCCTCGAGGAATTTGCAGAGGCTTCATTGAGGATCTTACACATTTACTGTACTCATTATTTGGGAAGACAAAAACCTAATCAAGTCACTCATAAATAACAGCTGTAGTGCAGGATATAGGTTTTTATCAATAATATTGTCTCTGAAAAGACTGATCTCCACCAAACTCTTGCACCTCTGAACGTGGGCGAAATATTAGTATTAACTTTGCAAACAAATTCTTTAAGTATTCTGGGCTGAATGAAAACTGTATTTGAATAAGCCCTGATTTTTAAAGAAGATCTTTTTTTCCTTCTGATTTCTTCATATATTACAGACAACTGTAATAACAAATTATTCCCAAAGAGCACAAGTAAGGGTTTCTAGAAGACTAAGGAAATGGGAGATTGGTCTCTATTCCAGTGGGTAACTGTCTTTTTTCCACAAACATATACTCAGGGTATGTACTTGTTATTTAGCCCCGTATTTAGCCGAAGGGTGGTTTGGATCTGGACTGCAGTATATAAATATATCTGTAGTACAAAAATCAGAAAAAGCAACATCCACTGAAGAAGGATACGTATGCTTTTCTTTCCAAAACTTTCTAAGGTACTGCTGGCTCAATATGAGCATTCTGTTTCAAGTGGATGGAAGTACGGACCAAGTGTCAGAAAGTATCAGGATAAGTTCTTACAGACCAGAATTGCTCTTTCCTAAAACATCTAAAAACTCTCTTCCCCCTCTACCCATCCCCAGGCACAGGTACCAATGTGTGCTCCTGACTATGTGTACGGTCACAGGGAAGCAGAACAGCCACCAACACGGAAACAGTGCCATTGTCCACATCTCACCACCAGCGACCCTCTGCACCCCCCTCCAGCTGTCCTGGGGTAACTTAAATGATCACCCGGCTAAAGAGTGGCTATTTCTAACTGAATCCAGCAAGAAAAATCTTGCTAGTAGAATTAAGAAGGCATTTTGAAGGCCTTGTTTTCTCAGTGCTGCCAGTTCTCATAATTGTAATTAATGTTTGTTTCGCTCAGAGCTCCAAGTTCTGGAGTTGTGAAAATCTCAGCTTTCATTAAAAGAAAATGTAAGTTTTGTGCCTGCAGAGGCCAGTCTGAAAACATGAACCTAAGGTCTGGAAAAAAAAAAAGACAGAAAATAAAAAGTACTTAAGAAGGTATTACTTTAAAAAACATGAGTTTTGAAAAAGTTAATCACATGGATTTTCAGGCCTTCAAATATAATTTCTAAATGAGTAAGGCTAGATGTGCTACACCACACAGCTAAAAAACTCCTTGCAAATGAAAATTACTTTTCAGAGCCCATTTTGCTTCCACGGAGCTCATAGACGATGAAACAGAAAAGGAATGGAAAGGAAAGAAGAAAGAACTTCACTCCTATGGCAGGCAAATAAATTGGGCCATAAACTACCTTTCATCTGCTTAGGCACGTTGTTGAGTGGAGCATGTCAGGGCACCCCAGCACTAGAAGTCATCCAAGAGATGGACAGGAGAGCAGCAGACACATCCGTATGATTGAGGTGCTGCTAGGGCAATACAAGCAGAGCAGACCTTTGAGACCTGCACAGCTTTAACCGGGGGATATGTCGCAACCTCCTGCTTCACCGGTGGTCCATGTGCTGGATCTGGCTTACCGGTCAAGGCCATGAGATTACCTCTGCTCTGCCTAACTCCTATGCTTTACACTTTCATGGCAATATGAGACCTGAAAGCCAAAATGACACAAAGCTTCAGCAGACAGAATCACAGAATGGTTAGAGTTGGAAAGCACCTTAAAGATCTTCCAGTTCCAACCCCCTGCCCTGGGCAGGGACACCTCCCACCAGACCAGGTTGCTCCAAACCCCATCCAGCCTGGCCTTGAACCCTTGACATCAACATAATTGCCCAGCACAGATTCTTTCATGCCTTGCAGTAAAATAAGTCACAGAATCATGGAATGATAGAATCGTCTAGGTTGGAAGGGATTTTTAAGGTCACCTAGTCCAATCACCAATCTAACTCTAATAAAAACCGTCACTAACCCATGTCTCTAAGCACTATGGCAACCCCTCTTTTAAATACCTCCAGGGATGGTGCCTCAACCCCTTCCCTGGGCAGCCCAGTCCAAGGCTGAAGAACCCTTTCTGTGGAAACACTTTTCCTAATCTCCAATCTGAACCTCCCCTGGTACAACTTGAGGCCATTTCCTCTTGTCCCACGGCCTGGGACTTGGGAAAAGAGACCGACCCCCCCCGGCTATGCCCTCCTTTCAGGGAGTTGGAGAGAGCCAGAAGGTCTCCCCTCAGCCTCCTTTTCTCCAGGCTCAACACCCCCAGCTCCCTCAGCTTCATCTCATGAGACTTATTCTCCAGACTCCTCACCAGCTTCCTTGCCCTTCTCCGGACCCACTCCAGCACCTCAATGTCTTTTTTTGTGGGAAGGGGCCCAAAACTGGACACAGCACTCAAGGTGCCAAGTATTTAATATATATTACAAATAAATACATTTATAATATATCTGCTGAGTATAAATGTATAAATCTCATCTAGAATCATTCAATCCTCTCCAATTTTGATTGCTTGAGGAAAGTGGGCAGGCGGAAAGTTCTGGAAACAGAAATTCATTATTACTCCTGGACACAGAGAGCATGACCAACACTGGCATTAACTGCTCGGTATCCCACAGTCAGGTCTAGCTATTTCCATGCCTGTTCTACACCCTGCCCTTGTTACTGTGAAGAGCACCATTCCATCCCCACAGGGAATCTTCTAGATATACCCTCGTTGCTGTGAAGACCACCATTCCATCCCCACAGGGAATCTTCTAGATATACCCAGGACCCATTCTGTGGCTCTGGTTGGCCATGTTCGCCCATGGCACGGTTTGGCCATGTTTATACTATTAAACTCTGTCGTCTTCTAAAAGACAGGTAGAGAAGCGAGCAGCATCTGACTTTCGGCAAGATTTCCTGGCCCGTGCTAATTCTTGAAGCATGCTCGGGAGTCGTTTGGGAGAGGGCAGGTTGGTGCAGGCCAACATCATACCCAGAAGCACAGTAACAGCGGTGCCAGCCACCGAGCTCCAGCGCTCAAGCCTTGGCACCGCTTGATTCACACGTAGTCCTGAGCTAAGAAATCCAGGAACTGGTCTGAATTGTGTTAGGAATCTTTCATCTTAGATCTGATCTACCGCTAATTAACTTAATTCGAGCAGTGACCAGACTGTAAAATCTTTTTTCTCCGGCAACACAGGCTGCTGCACGTTATCAGCACGCAGCCGAAAGGCTCCGCATGCCCGATCCAAAGGCAACCCAAGTCAGTGAGAGGCTCGAAAATGAATAAAAACCAAAATAGAGGACATCATTTGTGCCACTATATGATTCCTTCATCCCCCTCTACCTTCAATACTGTACCAAATTTGGAGAGGGACTCAAAGAAAGGAAACAGGAATGATGAGGGTGTGAAATGGCTTTCATATGGGGAGTTGTTGAGTGTTCTTGGACTCTTCTGCCTGGACTTGGTGAGGGTATGATGAAGGTCTGTGAAATCCTGAGTAGCAAGGAGTGGCTGGATTGCAAATCACTGCCCTTCCAGCGGAAGGACTAGAGTCACTAGACTAAATGGAGCTGGGTTTGCCACGTGGAGAAGTGTTTTTTCACCCAGCAATTAGAAAGCCAAATTAGCCAATAAGAAAGCCAAAGAGCTATGTGGATGCAAAAATTTTACATAAACTTGAGGGGATGCTGGACAAGTGCTTGAAACAGAAATCCCCTGGGTTACAAAACACAAAAACTTTACTAGGGTCAGGAAATCCCCTGAGCTGAAAATACTTGGAGGCTGGAGGAAGAAATTATCACATACGCCTGTCCTGATATCACACTTGCCTTCTTAGGAGAAGACTACTGGGAACAGACCACTGGGCTAGCTGGTCCAGGGATCTGAACCCCCTCAGCCATTTTCATACCCTCACTGCTGACAAAGAAGGACTCCGGAAGAAATATTCTCTCTTCACTCTCAGGGCTGAACGCACACTGACAATACCCCTGTGAGAATTAATTGTTCTATTTTCTAAAGGGTCCTGGCCTGGCACCATGCTGGGAAGAGGCTGTCACCCCTGAGCACCCTGTATCACTTGCAGTCACACTGCAGGGTGTCCAGGTGTCCAGATCACCTCTACTACATCTAAACAGCACTAAATTACAGCACCAACTTAGTCAAACAGAATCACAGAATCACATGGGATTGGAAGGGACCTCTGGAGGTCATCTAGTCCAACCCCCCTGCCAAAGCAGGGCCACCCAGAGCAGATTGCACAGGAACATGTCCAGGAGGGTATTGAACATCTCCAGAGAAGGAGACTCCACCACCTTGGTGATGGAGCTCTTCCAGGGCTCTGTCGCCCTCAAAGGAAAGAAGTTCCTCCTCATGTTTAGGTGGAACTTCTTTATATTCAAGTTTATGCCCATTTCCTCTTGTCCTATCCTCAAGCACCTTAAGGCACAGGGCGACGATCCCGGTGGCTGTGCAGTAGGTCGTAACCTTGGCTTCACACGGCAAAAATAAACTCAGCGTTGTTTTTGCAGTGCACTTTTTTTAATGTCTTTTCGGAGGTAGCGTGTGGATCCTCGCCAACTGTTAGCACTGCAGCTTTGAATCCTCCCCCGAAACCCTGCCCGATTCAATTTGCTGTTTAAAACTTTGCTTGTGATATTCCACAGGATTTGGGAGTAAGGGAATAGGGAAGGGCGAGCTATCGCCGCATGTGGGATCTGAAAGGCCGTTTCAGTCGGTTTTCTGCCACAGGAAACAGTGATTTATTGGTAAAATGCCTAATGCAGCTGGGAAGCTCCGCCGAAGTCTTGAATTTGTGTGAATATTTCCCACATGAGGAAAGCCCAGATGGGAAATAGTCACACAATGGGAGGGAGAAACCTGGAAAGTGGTAATGTCAACACAGATTTAATAGTAAGAGTGTGCAGCAAATTGGACATGCAGTAAAGAGTAATACAGTAGTGAAACAGATCAAAGCCCTTTTGGGGTTGAGTCACCAGAAACTTCATTTCAGACGCTGGAATGTAGCCTTAATTTCTGGGCATGTCTTTACCTGAAAGACTTAACTGGAATGAATTCTGAGAAGGGCAGCAAGACTACTGTGGAAAGAGGGACGGGTTGCTAACAGCACGTCCTGAGCAAGCAAGCAGTGGGGAGACACAGACTGGAAGGAGGGGAGAGAAGAGAGCTATCTGCAGGGTGTGGATGGCAAGCTGAGAGGAGACAGCTGAGAGCACCGGTGCTGCACCACAGAAGACAAATAAAAGTTGAAAAAGAACCCCCCCAAAAAAAAAGTTACAGGGGAAGTTTCCTGGCAGCAGGATGTGTTAGGCTGTGGAGTGGCCACCAGAGCAAGGATGTCAATAACTGAGATGTTTTGGACTGTAAGAGGGGCACAGAATCTAGTTGGAGGTCCATTGCAAGTGGTGTTCCTCAGGGCTCAATACTGGGTCCAGTTCTCTTCAATATATTCCTCGATGGCCTGGATGAAGGGATTGAATGTACCCTCAGCAAGCTTGCTGATGATACAAAACTGGTAGGGGTGGCTGACACACCAGAAGGCTGTGCTGCCATACAGCAAGACCTGGACAGGCTGGAGAGTTGGGCAGAGAGGAACCTGATGAAATTCAACAAGAGCAAGTGTAGGGTGCTGCACCCTTCATGGGGAGGAACAACCCCATGCATCGGTACAGGCTGGGGGCCGACATGCTGAAAAGGAGCTCTGAGAAGAAAGACCTGGGAATCCTGGTGGACAGCAGGATGACCATGAGCCAACAATGTACCCTTGTGGCCAAGAAGGCCAATGACATCCTAGAGGGCATCAGGAAGACTGTGACCAGCAGGTCGAGGGAGGTCATCCTTCCCCTCTGCTCTGTTCTGGGGAGGTCCCATCTGGAGCACTGCGTCCAGTTCTGGGCTCCATAGTTCAAGAAGGACAGGGAACTGCTGGAGAGGGTACAGCAGAGGGCTACAAAGATGGTGAGAGGCCTGGAGCATCGGTCTTACGAGGAGAGGCTGAGGGACTTGGGTCTTTTCAGTCTGGAGAAGAGAAGGCTGAGGGGGGATCTGATCAACGCCTATAAATGCTTAAAGGGTGGGTGTCAAGAGGATGGGGCCAGTCTTTTTTCAGTGGTGCCCAGGGACAGGACAAGAAGAAATGGGCACAAACTTGAATATAGGAAGTTCCACCTAAACATGAGGAGGAACTTCTTCACTTGAGGGTGGCAGAGCCCTGGAACAGGCTGCCCAAAGAGGTGGTGGAGTCTCCTTCTCTGGAGATTTTCCAAACCCAGTATTCTGTGCAACCTGCTCTGTGTGGATGTGCTTTGGCAGGGGGGGTTGGACTAGACACTGTCAAGAGATCATCCAACCCTTTGTGACTCTATGATTCTGTAAAAGCACAGCAGGAACATTCTGCATTGGTGGAGATATGGGTTAGAAATGTTAGGGCTTTTTATTTTTCCAGTGCTGAGCTGTAGAGCCTGGAGATTCATGATCTATTGGGTAACAATGAGGCAAAGCATGCAAAGAGAGACTGCAACTGATTCTTACTCTGCATGAAACGACCCAGGACTATTCAGATCAACTCATCCCTTATGACCTCTGTGTACATGGCAGCTGAACATCTACCCTCAGCACGCTGGGGAGGAGCAGAAAGGGAAAGCCACATTTCCTGGCTTGAATATGCAAAGCAGATACCACACAGTTTAAAACAGTACAATATCCTTGAGTGGAAACTGTTTCCAAAGTTTTCTACATGACAAATTATTATATCATGCCTACGCTTTTATTTCACTCCCAACAAAAACTACTAAAATACAATCTTATTACAGAAAAAAACAGTAATTCAATGGTGTCAGTATTCTGATTAAATATTTTCTCAACAGAGATTTCATGTTATTATTTTTGACCAAAAAAACCCACCCAAACTCCAACCTTTATGATTAACTATCAAAGAGAAGCCAAACTAGTCTCTCTGCTCCCTCACCCTTCAACAAACAGGAAATAAAAATTAATAGAAAGCTCTAACGCATATAAGGTTATCATCCTGAACCTCTGCCATTAACCTTTTCATAGTAGAGACTACCACGTGCCCTTTATCAGCAAGCTCAGCCTGACTGAAAAGAGTTAACAAACACCTCCCAAATTATCAGGGATCCTCAAAATCACTACAGATGTCACCTGCCAGAAGCAGAAAGCATAGGGTCTGAAGGATAGGGTTAAAACAGAGTTTGAGCCTTAACTTTGAATTTCTTAGATCTTTTTGCCTTCGAAGACCACTAGAGTTATCTCAGTAGGCTGTGTATCTGTCTGATTCTCAGTCGTAAGCAGACTTTGCAAGGTAAATCTCAGCAGCGTGGCTTTACGGTGATCCCCTTTGGAAGGCTGAACGTGAGTAAAGCTACGAATTTAAGAAGTCTGGATAAGCATCAGGCAGTGGTGAACACCGTCAGCATCTACTGCTCCTGTTCAAAGCAGGGATAAGGGTGGCTTGTTACCTCTGAGTTTATTATTCTGCAGATTCACCAACTGTACTATGCCAGTTACACTTGAATCTTCATGGGACATGATTCTGGATAGACTGAACTTTATAAGGCATGTGAGCAAGCAGGCCCTAAGATAGCTTCTGCAACTGTTTTCACCTCCATTTCATTCATATTCAAAGGTGCATACCTATTTAGTTTCTTCTAGTAATTTCCAATGAAGAAAAAAGAAAAGAAAAAAAACCACAACAAAAAAAAGAATGATTTTGCATTGACATTTAAAGAAAAACCTAACCCTTAAGTATTAACCTTACAGCTCCTTATTCCTCCAGTGGCATTCAGCTCCCACATCATCAAGGCCAGCATTTGCTTATCACAAAATCACAGAATGATATGGGGTTGGAAGGAATCTCTGGAGATCATCTAGTCTAGCCCCCTGCCAAAGCAGGTCCACACAGAGCAGGTTGCACAGGAACTTGTCCAAAGCAGGTTTGGAATGTCTCCAGAGAAAGAGACTCCACCACCTCTCTGGGCAGCCTGTTCCAGTGCTCTGCCACCCTCAAGTGAAGAAGTTCCTCCTCATGTTTCGGTGGAACTTCCTATATTCAAGTTTGTGCCCATTTCTTCTTGTCCTGTCCCTGGGCACCACTGAAAAAAGACTGGCCCCATCCTCTTGACACCCACCCTTTAAGCATTTATAGGCGTTGATCAGATCCCCCCTCAGCCTTCTCTTCTCCAGACTAAAAAGACCCAAGTCCTTCAGCCTCTCCTCATAAGAGAGATGCTCCAGGCCCCTCATCATCTTTGTAGCCCTCTGCTGTACCCCCAGCAGTTCCCTGTCCTTCTTGAACTGGGGAGCCCAGAACTGGACATAAAATAAATATACATGTAGGAATAAACCCCTGACTATAAGAAACAACTTTCTGCTGGATATGGGATGCCACCAGCAACATGCTATGGGTCTCCTGCAGGGACAGTGCAACCTTCAAAGCTTACCACTTAACATTTCTTATTTTGTTCACCTGTTTCACTGAGGCTTAGAGGGTTGGTGGAACGTAGCGAGCACATAGACTGCTGCTATGTTTTCTCAGAATCACTGCCTCTGCAGGATCGCTACAGGTCTCCAGGGAGGACCCAAGCCTTACTGTGCAATCTCGCAGATTATTTCTGTTTGTGTACTCGATCCCAAATGGGAAGAAATGAAACATAACCATTCTGTGGGCCATGAAGTAGTGGGGGGCACAACTCTGAGCTCTGGGTTGGATGCCAGCTTCCAGAGACCAGATTCCTACCACGGTGATGCGCGCTCATCAGTGACCTGCAGAATTGCATCTCCTGCCTCTCATTTTCCTCCAGGTGAAGTGAAGATGACACTAGCCAAGAGGCCCTCTGAGGTGAAAAAAAAACCTTACAAATATCATCGGTTGTAATTTTAACGTTTCGCTCCATCTTCAAATGAGTGTTGCTCTAAATAAGGGCAAAGCATTATTTTTCTCCACACTCCTTTAGAATGAAGCAGGAACCCTGACAACAGCTTCAGAGGTTAATGGGACAGCTGCCAAAGTGTAGATGTGGCACTTCAGGGCATGCTCTAGTGCCCGAGATTGTTGGGTTGTGTCTGTTGGTGGGTGTATGCAGTGTGTTTTGTGTTTTAGTTTTTTGGTGGTTGTTTGTTGTGGGTTTTTTTTTTTGTGGTTAGTCTCGATGATCTCAAAGGTCCCTTCCAACCATGAAGATTCTGTGATTCTGTAAGAAAGGATTTCATTCACAGCTGTGTGGCTTTTGAGCCTTGAAAAATCTTATTAGTCAGATAGGGAGAAAAAGGTATACATAAGCAACCTGCTCTAGGAATCCAGTGGCTTGCAAAGAGAAAGAACACAATTATGCGGCGCTGCACAGCCAGAAGTTCAGCAGATCAGCCCCTGTGTCCCCCAACGCACTTAGTCCAGCTCCGACTTGCTGAGCTGCTTTAAGCTCTCTGTCAAAACGGCCTGAGCCTCAGCGATTCATTCACAAGCACCAGACGGCAGCGTTAAGGTGAAGCTGATGCAAGCTGGGAGTAGCTGGATCAGCCAGATACGACTCTCATGTCTGAACAGGGCTTTGGGCTGAGCAGAGCCGGCTTAAAGCAACTTTCTCATCACAAAACGGGACGGATAAACGAAGCAACTAACGCACCCTCCCTGGCCCTCTGACCCTCAGCTGCGAAGGGGACCGGTGCACTCCACAGCCATCCTAAGGCCCTCTTCACATGTCAGCGCAGTCACCGCTCAGAAATACTACTGCTGAAATTCCTTAATAAACCCAGTTACCTGAAACCTTTTATTAGGAAGACACTTTCTCAAAGACTTCATTTTGAAAATTAACCCCTAGGCTTGGAGTAGCTCGAAAACCTCAGTCGCTCTTTTAAAAACTTAACTGCCTTTCTCTTCCCACTTCTTATTTCTTAAACTATTAAACCGAAATTCCCCATTTCTTAAGTACTTACAATTAAAAATTAAATGTTTTTGTCTCAAGAAGCAGCTATACAAATAGAAAAGGAACGTTTTGCAGTGCAGCAAGCTGGGCCCTGGGTTTGTTACAGCACAACGCTTGGGCCAATGCCCTCAATCCAACAGTTCCAAAGCATTTCTGACAGGTTTTCAGGCCAGAAGGAAACACGCCTGCCCCTTCCCCAGTGAAAACTGCCATTGAACGGGGCCAGAGAGCTGCTGCACGTTTAAGAAACGTGAGAGAAAGCCAGAGATCTGATGTAGGCTTTGTATCACATCTCTGAAGAAATCTGGAGACCGTCCTTTGTCTTATTTACCGATCTACAACTTGGAGTTAATTCTCCCGCATCCCAGGAGTCCTGCACCATCACAGGCCAATGAACCGGTAACCCCGAGTTAACCTGTTAAGACCAAAACTGAGGCCCTTACATCGGTCCCGTTGCAGGGTTTTGCTAGTGATGGGAAAAGGAAAGCTACCTCCTGCTTAAAAACCCTTCTACAACGTTCTCAGCTCATCCTAAGCCAGCCACCCTCTTATCACCTCCCCTGCGCTGGGTCATCCTCTCCCTCCCCTCTCTCTGTGTCTGGCGAGGGGATGGAGCCACGTGCTTTGCTCTCTGCCCTGGGCTCCAGGGTATTCTTCCAATATAATCATTTATAAGGAGGAGGAGGGAGGAGGTTGATTTCTCTCCTTCACGCCAGGCTGAGGGCTTCCTGGGCTTCCCTCTGGCTCTCTGAGGGAAACCTGCTGATTTCACTGGCTGGTGGGAATATCCCGCACCTTCTGGAAACAGAGAAGGTCCTCGTCACACACACACACACACCCCTCCCCCCCCTCCCCCAGGGAAGGGATCTCATGAAACAGTGTACTTTTTACCATTGCAAAATGGTCCAAAATTAGCCTTTAAAAGCCATAAATTACCACTGTAAGCCAAGGAATTTGCATTTGTAAAGTACATGCCTGAGGTGCAAAACACATTAACAAAATACACAAATAAACAAAGCTGTTCAAAACCAAATGCAATTATACATTCAGGGCGAGGTGCCATGGAAATCCACAGTTGTGCATGTATGGTTGAAGGCAACATTTTGCCCTGAGAGAAAACTGTTTTGTTTCCCCGGTAGGGAAAATATACTAGAAGATACTGGTGCTAACATATTATTTACAGAGTAGGAGTAGCTAAGGAAATTAATAGAATCATAGAATGGGTGGAAGGGACCTTAAAGATCATCGAGTTCCAACCTCCCACCAGACCAGGTTGCTCCAAGAGCCATCCAGCCTGGCCTTGAACCCCTCCAGGGATGGGGCAGCCACAGCTTCTCTGGGCAACCTCTTCCAGTGTCTCACCACCCTCACAGCAAAGAGTTTCTTTCTACTATCCAATCCAGACACACACATCCAGCCTTTACTTCCATATATCTAACTCTTGTGTTCGATGTCATTCAGTGCAATTCAGTGATTTTTAGTATGTGCCTTGCAAGACCCATGGAAGATGACTCCCACCCTTGTGGATGAGTCCTAGGGCTTTCCAAAAGGTAACTCAGGTTTCACCTATGAGCTGGGTCACCTGAAACTCCCTGCTCAAGAAATACAGCCAACTTTATGCCTGTTGGGTTGCAGGGACGAGACCCCACAGCACACTACTGTCTACTTTTTACCCCGTCCCCCCCGGTCAGGGAATAATTCAGTGACCCCAAATACAGCCGCAGATGTGTATGACACACGGACAAGCTGGACATTACAACCCCTGAGGACACACTTGCATGATATATAAATATGCTGTTCAGAAAACCACTGTCACCAGGCTCAATGACCCTACGCAGGGACCCACAGCTACATGGGAAACGTTCTACAGGTCCACACATCAAAAGTGGCTGGAGGCAAACATTCAGAGAAGGGTGGTGGAAAGACATCCCAGGCAACTGCCACACAGCTGCAAGATATGTTTCCAAATAGGAATTTTGGAGGTATTGTCTATCAAAATTTGTTTGTCTTTTGAAAAAAATCTACTAGAGCTTTTCAAAGAAAGAAATCTCAGTTCGATCTCTGCCTAAGCCATCGTTTGAGTATGACCCTTTTTCCTGGGGGCTGTCACAAGCAGTGTGACACTGAGAAGGTAGGTTAGGCGGATTCAAATCCAATGGAGAGAAAAAGCCTGAAATGGTTTTCCTGGTTGGGTCAGTAGAGATTCAGTGCTAACTCTGGGGGGCTTTTTTAGGTCTTGTTTTGGGATGTTTTCAGGGAGGAACATACCAAATTAATTCAACAGATAGAACCACACATTAAAAAGTCTTCAAGGCCAGTGACTCTGTCTCCTAAGACCTCTCAAATCTTTCAGAAGGAGTGGCTTATGTCTGCTTTTTTCCAGAAAACTTTTAGCAGTGATCTTAACAAAATACAGCTCAATAATCCAAGAAAAAAAAAAAAAAAAGCTTGGCCTATCTCAAAACACATTAAGACCACATGTTTTATCTGGGTTTTATTAAGGTGACTAAGTGGGCATAGGATGTTATCAAAACACAGTGCCCAGTTATGGATGCTGAGCACATAATAACCTGGGACAGTGACAAGGAAAATCAGGTTTAGTATGTTTTCAGTTGAGCACTAAACATGGAAGGAGCCCAAATTCATAAGTTCTTTTGAAAATCCTGACCTAAATGACTTGGTCAAAAACAAGTGAGTCACCAGCTAAGCTGTAAAAATGGCACGCTGCTGGGTTACATACTTTTATTTCTAGCTCAGATTGCTTTTTAAATTTGAATTCAAATCGTCTTGATAGCCTATTTCTCATCTCCACTCAGCTCCTTCACTACCAAGATGAAGACAGGAGAAATTAAAATGCTGACATACCATGAGAGATCCTGTTATGCTGATGTAAAATTGATTAGAAAAAGCCTAGTTCTGGAATTTTCCAGTAAAAAACTGAGGCTTTGGGAGGTAAAGATAAGAAGCAGATGTATTTTTGGGGGGGAACTGAAAGTAGTGAAATTTGCTTATCAATGGAAAAAAGGGCAGAATTTAGCCTTAGCCTGCATGAAAATAACAGGAAAACACAACAAAACCCATCACACAAAGTTCAGATTAGATGGGAACTGTGAGCCGCATAGCTCAGATCAGGAATCCCAAACTTTCCAAGAATACAGAGGACCTCGCTTCAAGGGTACCCATCCAACCTCTCCTGTGTCAGAGGATTCAGGGTTATTTGGACCTGGTACTTCACAGCAAGGCCACAGAAATTTTAATTCAGATTGTACAGAGAATACAACTTCCTCATGGAACTGCTACAAACCTGTCTTAGATAATGAAGCACAAATACCTTAACGTTTTCCATTTCTCATAGTACAGGAGGGAGTGAATAAATATAATAGGTCTCCTCCTCCTGGGAACACCGCAGTAAGTTTTCCTTTTAATTTTTTCTATGCATTATACATGCATATATGCATTTTACCTAGTAAAGACAGCTATGACGCTTTCACTCTGGGATGGATATAGATGTAGATGATATAGATTTGCAAGGGGTAAATAATCAACTGTGTGATTATATGACTGCCTATACGTCCCTTCTGTGATCGTCTTTAGTACATTGCAGAATGAACCCCTATAGAGCTAACGTTTGTAAAACTGCTTTGTAGTCCTCAGATGAAAGACACTACAGGAGTGCAAGACATTATTATCATTATTCAAACAGTAAGCCTGAAATAAAGCATGAAACTACTGCCAGAGTGACTGTGGGGAGGTGGGAGCAGGGCAGGGGTGTGAGAGGGTGAAACAGCAGCTGGCATTCTCATTTGCTGCCATTAGCACGGATCACATATCCCTACATGGAGAATCATTTTCTAATTCTACCTTGGGAGGGGAGAGGGGGAAAGAGAGGGGCATTCATTCCATGTCATTCAGAAAGGACCTTAAAGACCTATTTATTATGCTGCTTCCTTCAGGGAGTTTGCTATAGGGTTTTGATTTCAGCTATGATATAAAGACTGCTGGAGGAGAAAAAAAAACCACTTCCTGAACCAGTGATCTCCCTTCCTCCTCTTAACCCCGATTTTCACATCAAGTTATATTGTTCTCTTTCCCCTTTCTGTTTGTAATGTCAAAACATATATGCTCATACACATAGACACACCAAGATCACCAAGAGCTATGAACATTCCTCTCTCAAGAACCAGGATAGTGGAAGATGGCCTTGATCCTGTTCAGAAGAGCCTGAGAGGAATTTGTTTAACTTTCTCGGTTGGGATTCTCATTTATTTAGATCAAAATTCAGTTTGATTTGTTCAGTCCTTTAAAGCTGAACAGTAGAGTTGAAATGGTACATGATTCTCATTTAATAACAGAGTCATCAGAGCTCCCACTCTTTGACATGCACCTCCTGCTTCTAATTGCAGGTATTCTTCTCTACCATGGAGCAGCAGTTTTAAATATCAACCTGTTGTGTCTACAGCTCTTAAACAAGAAGCGTTTTAGCAACAAATAAGCATTATTCGTATATCATAAAGATGGAGCAAGGAGAAATTATTAGGTTTTGAATCGTCCCCAAAACATTGACAGCAGACATGTTTCGGTATAACGACACGAGAAAGCATCAAAACTTCAACAGTGTTTATCTGACCTTCCTTCTTCACGATCTCGGGGTCTTTACGCATTCATACACTGATGCAGCCCTCTACTGTTGCACTGTTCCTCTAGGCCACCAGGTGTTGAGTAGCTGTGGTAAAGCCAGAAAATCTAATGGAGTATTTGGGGAAGAAGAGAATTTCACCACAAGCTAAACCTTTACGTGGTCCAAACTGGGGTAAGTTCCCTTTAAGTCAGCGGAATCGTGTTGGTTTACTTCAGTGAGAAGCTGGGCCCATTTTTTCCAAGCATCTTGCAAGTGAACGATGGGTAAGCACAACTCAAGGCTGTAACTGTATTTAATCACACGATAATCACAGAACCACAGAATTGTTTAAGTTGGAAGGGATCTTCTAGACATCCTCTAGTTCAACTCCCCTGCCAAAGCAGGATTGCCCAGAAACATCACTCAGATGTTTCAAAGATGCAGGTATAAATTCCAGGTTGCCGCCATAAATTAACAGTGAGTACACAATTAGCAGAAATTCTCCTTACAACTGGGGCAAACACACTCCAGTTAAATATGCATTTGCATTGCACCAAACGTTAGAGCCCCTTTGTGGACCTGTGTAGATGATGCTGAGGTAGGCAAATTATGAACTGCTAACTTTTGCCATCCCTTTCAACCCAGTTGGCCCTACTGACCTGTTGTTTGGCTCCCATGTGTCATGGGATTTCCCAGGTCTAATAATCACAGACCGGGCCTCTGAAAGCTGTTGCAAGAGTCTGTGAGGCTGGGATTTTACAGCCAGATCTGCCAAAGAAAGAAGGAAAGAGCCAGAAGAAGACTGAGAGATACCAACGTACTGCTTCACCTTTTGTCTTCCTTCCCTCACTGTACTTTTTTTTTAAAAGCTGGTCGCAAATAGGAAATTATGTGCTACATCAACGGGATCATGGTCGCTGCAAAGTGGCCATTTTGCCCGAATTCTCCTTTTCCTACTTTGTCTCCACTGTCCTGCACCTTTGCAGAAGCATAAAACAAGAAACAGAGTTGCATTTAAAACACAGGCAGGAAGGGAAACACAACAGAAGTATCATGAGAAAGAGAAGGGGTTTATGTAATATTTTATGAGATACAAATCAGTTCTACAGGGTTTACCCTCCAAAGTCCATTATAGTATGTTAATTGTGATTTTATACACTAAGAGACAGGGCGTACTCCTCCTCGGTACTGAATTTATGAATAAAAGACGCTTGCCAGCCTGAGTTAAACGCTGGTGAAGGCGTTTCGCTGAAGCCTTTGGTTACAGAATCCCATTTCTTCAGCGCTTCATTCACATTCAAATGTTCTCAGTGATAACTCAGTTCTCCTCCGCCAGGGGAATAAAGGGGGCTCTGATGCCTGATTCCACTTTCAATTACGCTGCTGCAACTCCAGAGTAACTCCGAGGAAGGGGAGTTTCACGCCAGTACGAAAATCAGCACAAGAGCAGGTTTGGTGCAAAGGCTGCTCTGAAACGCGTCAATTAAAGGTTTTTCCATCCGGCTGGATGGCTCCGAGAGGACAGCGTAAAAAAAGCCATGCCCTGGAAGGTACTGCAGGATCACATTAAAAAAAAAAAAAGTGAAACAAACAGCCCTGACCCAAAACTCAGGTTTCAGAAAGTGCAAAGAGTTCCCTAAGCCCCGAGGGGCTGCACCTCTGGCAGTGACGGGGGCGAGGAGGAGGAGGGTGACAAGGGAGAGGCGGAGGCGGCACTCGGTCTGCCGTCAGGTCCACCACCCTTCCCCGGGGAGGCAGGTCTGGAAGCCTTGGTGAAAGGCAGGCAGCCTTGAATCATCCGGCGCTCTCACAAACACAAACCCCACCACGGGCCTGAACTCCGTGTTTCAGCCTCACAGCAAGGGGCCGGAGGACTGCCCGGGGTTTATAGCCAGATGTCAGCTTCGTCTGCCTTGAAAATATTCCCATTCAAGGTTGTTTTCTCGTTCTCGGGCCCTTTTCCAACTTGGGTGTGTAGCTCAAAGACCTCTAAAAGTCTATCTAAAAATTTTTCATGTGCTTGCAAAAATTAGGAGACACTATCAAGGGAAAACCTTCAAGATACTGAATCCTCTCTGATCTATCTGGGCAAATGTTGTGATTATTGTCAGATTTTACTGTTTCTGGGCCTGGGGTGAAAATTCTTGCAAGCTTGAAGGTGACTGAAAGTGACTTTCTAAACCAGAAACCTAAAGTTTGGGTCCCTATTGAGACAGTTTGAAAAAGTGACCATGTGTTAGATGCTTTGATCACTGAAGAACTTTGGCATTAAAAACAATTCACCCTTTCTAGAAAAAGCTTTTATTGGCCTTCTCCAAAGAAGGTCATCTTCCAGATCTACTCATGTCTACTCGCTAAACTTGATTGCACATGGGCCACTCACTAATTGCCAGTTTTAGGATAAACTACGAAGGATGTTTGGATCCCAAAAGCAAGAAGCTCCATCAGAGAAGAAAAGCTAAACCAATACAGCAATTCTCTAGGTGGGTCTTTATCAAAGGGTCTGCATAAAGGATGGTCTTTTTACTGATAAGGTTTATTTCCTTCAGACTCTCCCAGAAAAGTGCACCAGGCCTCCAAATTCCAAGGAACAAAATATTAAAAGCATAATTAAAGTGGAAATCAAGGATTTGGAGACTCATTATCCTTAGCCAGCTGTACCCTTATAATGCAGGCTATAAATGCAGCCTGATGCATTGTTGCGTCAAATAAGCAAAATTCTAAATCCATCCAAAATACCTGCTTTTTAACAGAAATTTCTAGCTAACTCAGGGTTTGTTAATTTCCCTCCCGTGTAATTAGCTCTCAAATTACTTTTGTTCAGAGCACTTAATGCTATTCTACTTGCAGTTATTGTGCACTCAAGATAATCAGATAACTGTGTCTTTAACAATGATACACTGGAAGGGACTGAACACGGAGTAAAAATTGATCTACAGTCAGTGTTGTAACACAGACAAGGAAAAAGACTGAAATGGGTCAGTGCCGCAGCCACGCTAGTGGCCTTGCCCTGCACCAGCCAGGAAAACAAGAGCTTTCCGGTTGACTTCAAGGGACTTAGGGTTGCACTGATCAGTTCTACAGAAAGCTTACGTAGGAGTTATTGTGCCAAACAGCTAAAACAGAAAAGATTTGTGGGGTTTATGTGTCTCTCAGCATCAGGAGCACGCATCAAAACTGAATATGTCACTGTATTATCAGGCTAAACTTGCAGCCTGTTTATATCTCCAGGTCTACAGGAAGAAAGAGAAGCCCTCAATCTCCCATTAAACTTACATGAGTGCTCCACCTTGCTTACATTGCCCTGGCTCACTACAATGAGACCCGACTCTTCCCTTGGCGCTCCTGAGCAAAGGAACTCTCCCTCACAGAATCACAGAATGATATGGGGTTGGAAGGGACCTCTGGAGATCATCTCGTCTAACTCCCCTGCCAAAGCAGGTCCACCCAGAGCAGGTTGCACAGGAACTTGTCCAAAGCAGGTTTGGAATGTCTCCAGAGACGGAGACTCCACCACCTCTCTGGGCAGCCTCTGCCAGGGCTCTGACACCCTCACAGGAAAGAAGTTCCTCCTTGTGTTTAGGTGGAACTTCTTATGTTCAAGTTTGTGCCCATTCCCTCTTGTCCTGTCACTGGGCACCACTAAAAAAAGACTGGCCCCATCCTCCTGACAACCACCCTTTAAGTATTCATAGGCCTTGATCCGATCCCCCCTCAGCCTTCTCTTCTCCAGACTAAAAAGACTCAAGTCCCTCAGCCTTTCCTCATAAGCGAGATGCTCCAGGCCCCTCATCATCTTGGTAGCCCTCTGTTGTACCCTCTCCAGCAGTTCCCTGTCCTTCTTGAACCGGGGAGCCCAGAACTGAACCTCCCCTCCTTCCCATCCATGACGTAGAAAGCAGCCCTCTTCCAGCTGGCAACTCACCCGGACAGTCACAACCCTGCTGGAAGCTGGAGGAAGGCGCGTGGAGTGTGGATGGGAAGGGGTCAGAGGAAGCGCTCAGAAACCAGCCCGCTTCTCTTCAGGTCTAGCTCTTCTGTGATCAATTGCTTTAATAAAAGCCTATTTCACTTTACATACTGTAGATAGATACAGTTTATAGAGAAAAGTATTATCAAAGCCAGAGACTTTTACAAATTCCAGTGGCTTTTCTTCTGCATGTTTTTAACTCACCGTAGCTTCCCACTAAAAGTACATTAAATATTGTGGTGGTCATTATTTCAGTGAGTCCAAGAGTAAATAAAAATATGTGTTTACAAGGGAAATGATACAGTATATAAAAAGGAAGGAAGCAGGTAGCATGGAGAGACAGGTTGCAAGAGAGATGAATTTCTAGCCAGATATCACTGCACAAGCCCTGAGGAAGAACAACCTGAACCTGTGAACAGGATGGATCATGGAAGATAAGAAAGCAAAGCATCTGACTGTCTCCTTTCTGGAAAAGAAGAAGATGTGAGTGAGACACTGCTGCCACAAGCAACCCTGAGAGTCCCGTGGCAGCTGGGAAAGGCATTAGTGGGCTCTCACCCCAGGAGGAGTGACCCTATGCAAAGACAGTGGTCCTCTCTCATCCCCCTCCTACCAATGCTCTTCCTCCTCAGCGCAACAACAGGGAGTGAATAGATACTGCTATTACAGGTTGGGAATAATGGTATCCACACGTGAATTTGTCTTCCCTCATGAAAACCACGATTTTCTGTGAAATGTGAGATTCAAGTATCCTGAAGAGGCTATTGATGAAAAATGGTTTAATCCAGAGAAATGCTTCCATGGGGAGGGGGGAAGAATTACTATATGTCTGCACAGGAAAAAAAAAAAAAAAAAAAAAAAAAAAAAAAAAAAAAAAAAGAGATGCCATCATATGTTGTATATCACAACCCATGATTTCATGCCAGCTCTAATTTTTTTAGCTATAAAAACCTGCATGGCACAGACCTCCAAAGGGCTGTAGAAGCCACTGCACACCTTGCATTCACTCATGCTGAATTTTATGTGTGCCTTAAGCCACGTACAGGGAAAACACCTAATGGCTAGTGGGCAAATTCTCACTGCTGTGAGAAACCCACCAAGCAGGAGGTGGTATCGCTTGGGGTTTACAGAAAGAGATGCAGGCAGAACAGGACAAGCCTTGGACAGGACTGGAGTTTCATGCCAGATATTCTCAGCATGAAAGGGAAGGAAAGGAATACAGTCCCTTGCGCAGGTTTGCCACTGAATATACAGACACACGTCAAGGATGGACACCTTGAATAAACTAAGGTTAAAAACAGATCCCTGTTGGCAACCTGAGCCTGCTGAAACGTAGAGCTCCATTACCCATGATGGAGTCTCTAAGGAAAGACCTGGCAAGGCTACATCTTTATTCCCACTGTAACTTCCAGCCCAGCAGTGACAAGGAAGACTTTGGATATGCCAGACTCGCACCATTACACAGTTTGAAACCCACTGTCATCATAAATATATTCCACAGGGTCTTTGGGGCAAAGCATTCCTGCTAGTGATGCCAGTAACTGAACCCAGACGCACAGTATTAGAGGAGCTTTCCTGAGAACCTCTGCTGTACCTTTTGGCACGTACACCAGTACCTCTGGCTGGTCACAAATACCTCTGGCACCAGCCCAGCCCGCTGGGTAAACCGAACCATTCATTAGAGCAACTCCCAGCCGCCAAGGCTGTAACTGATGCCATTGCTATTACTGAAGGAGCTGACAACAGAGAAGCAATTCAGGATTATGATATCAAAACATCCCGAGAAACCGGAAAGCATTAAGGAAATCACCAGAGTTGGGGAAGAAATGCAGGGCATCAGAAAAGACGGCCATCCTTCCAGATGCTGCACAATAGACAGAAGACTGAGAGCAGAGTGCAGAGTAGGTGCAGAGTAGTCAGAGTAGGTGCAGAACCTCATCCTGCAGGAGACACAAAAGAAATAGTAAGCGGGCATTGACCTCAAGTTAGCACGCCTGGGAAACCACTGCATGGGACTTCAGACCAAGACTTAGTTCAGACACAGACCAATTCCTGTGTCCAAAACGCACGTGAGCTGAGAATCCAGCTTTAGCACCTGAGATATTAACATCCCCTAGGAACACCCCTTCTGGCTCTGCTCTCCCCAAACCTTTCTAAGAAAAGCATGGAGGCATTTCTCCATCGGGAGTCAAAGCTGCTGCGCACCATGAAACGAGGGGGCAGCAACGTCGTTGCTAGAAGATCCTAGGGGACACAGCGGAGGCAAATCCCAGGACTGATCAGTTCACATGAAGCAACTCATACAATAGGTAACCCCGTGCTTCCAGCTGAATTGGGAAAAGTAGCATTGCCCCAGGGTGACTGGCAGTCATCCCAGGAGATGGGGAATTATCTCATGAGACTAGTATGTGTTTCACACCTGGGGCTGGAGACCCATGTTGAGGTGATCCAAAAAAACAAGTCTGCAGTAATGCTGTTTGTGAAAAGAGAATCTAGGGTATAAAGTCGTATTCTCTAATTTTCAGATTCTGCAGCTTAAAAAAACCCTTCAAAGCTAAAGCTGGGGAAGTGCTGACAGGCGGCTTTTCGCTGTCAGTAACAGGTACGATATGGTCACAGCATATCCCTGCTCTTATCCCCGGGAGGAAGGTCTCCTGGGGGGGGGGGGCACAAGGGCAAGAGGCAAGCTCAGGGACCCGATGACATGTTCTGTAAGGGGTCATAACCTAACACCCTTGGAACCTCCCACTGTGCCCTGCAGCAGCATTCACCTAATTCAGCACCAAAAGGGAACCCGGGTGCAACACATCTCCCCTTGAATGTCTGCAACAGCAGCAGAGACAACCCATAGATCGATGTCAGAGATGCAGAAGAGAGAAGTATGTTGCTTATCAGACAGCATGGACCATCACATGCCAACACGTGGCATTTCCCCGAGGACTAGATAGCTACTCACCATTGACTGAAGGGCCAGGAAAAGGCAATTGCTTCCAGTGAAGAGCCCAGAGAAGGAGCAGTGCAAGGCACACAGGGAGAGGGAACAGAGTGAGAGTCAGCAGCCTGCTTGTCACAAAGAAGTGGAAGACCTGGGATCATGGTGCAAATGGATTTTTACCTTGCTGTCAAATAGCTTCAAAAAATAAGGGCAACAGGCAACGTCCAAGCACAGTGGAATACTAGATATATGAGGTAGCTACAGACTCAGGATGGCAAGACAAAAGGCAACTGCAAATAGAAGACACCCAGCACAGGAGGAGAAATAAAACCAAGGCTGGGGACGTGGGATGAGCCTCAGCCTACAACAGTGGATTGAGAAAAAGACGTTTATGTCACAGCATTTCAGAATGGCGAGTCATGAGTCAAGCTGGTAACACGAGGGGAACAAGTCCCCTGCCAGCAGCTCTGATATGAAGCTGCTTCAGCCACCTGAGCACCCATCAGCTGCAGGGGCACATGACATAGTCAGGCCACACCAGTTTTTGCCCTGACAGCTATCAGCTAGGGGAAAAAAACAACAAAACAGAGCTGGAAGAAAGAAGGCTCCAGAAGCTGGAAAAGGTGATCACAGAAGTTTCTCTACCAGGCCTCATATCTGAAGGGAGCCTACAGGAGAGCCAGAGAGGGACTCTTGGCCAGGAAGTGCAGTGACAGGACAAGGGGTAATGGTTTTAAATTGGAAGAGGGGAGATTTAGATTAAGTTTTAGGAAGAAATTCTTTGCTGTGAGGGTGGTGAGACTCTGGAAGAGGTTGCCCAGAGAAGCTGTGGCTGCCCCATCCCTGGAGGGGTTCAAGGCC
>JAOQGH010000012.1:52275240-52295376 GCA_025769975.1 Gallinago jamesoni
TGCCCCATCCCTGGAGGGGTTCAAGGCCAGGCTGGATGGGGCTTTGAGCTACCTGGTCTGGTGGGAGGTGTCCCTGCCCAGGACAGGGGGGTTGGAACTGGGTGCTCTTTAAGGTCCCTTCCAACTCTGACCATTCTATGATTCTATGATTCTATGTATTAACCTGCACAGAGGTAGAACAGCGGGGCGGGAGTTGTCACCTGGAGGAGCTCATGGGGAGCACCTGGAAGCCAGCCTGTCTGATCCTGGCCAGAGCGCTGCCTGCACCTGCGGCGTCTCCCATGGAAAAGGGTTTCAAGCCTGTTCAACATTCTGAACTCGGAGCATTCTCCTTCTCAGCCAGAACGCAAAACGAGGTGCAATAGCTTATTTCACTTACAGGGGGAAGAGGTACTTACACTCTGCTGGACCCACGGGGGGAGGAGATGGGGCACAGGGTCTGTGGTTAAGCTGCAGCTCATGGCTTGCACAGGGTCTGGGACAGCCAAGCACCACGTGTTGCTCAAGGCAGGCTGTAAAGTTACAGCCCTGTGTACGGTGTTAAAGAGTGCTGCGATACGAGGGGCTGTTTTTTGAAGAGGACATTAAAGCAATTTCTCAAACACTTGCTCATTAAAAATTCTACCGCTGGTTTAACGAGAGTAGGATGCTATGTCAGGCGCTGTGAGCTTTTATTAGGAAATGCTAAATCATGCCAAACATTCCTGGTCTGAGTCTTGTATCAAGCCTAAAGATCAGATCCCTTGACTTGTCAGAAGATTCTGGACTTAGCTTTTAAACCTGTGTTGCCAGTTCAGATAATTTATATAAATTATTTTTATCAGTTTCAAACCTGACCGTGTTTCTGCAGAGAAAAAGCCCCCAAAATGCAATTTGTACTTTCTTTTGCCCTTCACTTTCCAGTCCTACCCAATTTCCTACCCAACTGGCTTTGCTTCCGATGGGTTTTCTGGTCCTTCTCTTTTCTTTATCCCTTCCCCAGCCGGTGGCCTCCGCCTGCCCCTTTCATGCCCCTGCTGTGATGAAGTGCCTGTAAACAAGGAGAAAGATATTTTTCCATACCTGTCAGCCTTGAAACTGTGCTCCTGCTGTTACAGTGCACACCTTTCCACTGTAAAGGCAGCGATATGGGCTTTCAGCTGACTGGCAGCTGGGAAGTGAGGTTACTGGAGAAGGAGAAGACGTGCTTGGCCACACAGACATGCTGCTAGAATGGAGAAGATAGTCGGGAAAGCCCTTGGGAAATCCCAGCATTTTATTGAAATCAGGACAGATCCCAGTTTCAGCAAATCAGCTGGGACCCCAAGAATGCTTTGCATGGCTAAGACAATCCCAGTAACACAGCACATCTGGTAACCCTAAGGACAGAGTTAAAAAGAAATAAAACTTCCCAGGGAAAAGGTCAGAACTTTGATTAATACCTCCTAGAAAAGCAAAGTGCTCAATGCCGATCTCACAACAGTTTTGCATTACTGCAACTCCATTAATTTTACTGGAGTCACCACAGACTTTCCCCACTGCTGGAGCAGCACTTTCTGGTGGGTAAACTTTGGTGCTTTATTCCTTGCTCCCCCAAATTTCAAGACATTCACACTCCACAGGTCTGGGAATTTCTCCGGAATAGCTGTCAGGGGGCTTGATAAGTGTATCATAGTGTGTATATTCCCAGCTGCTCCATATCTCATGCACTTTCCTCTCCAGCTCTGGCAGGCACGATCCCAGCAGACCGCTATGCATGGACAGTTCAATATACAAGACCATATTAAATGCCCTATTTATTTATATATATAAAAATATTCACACATTTTTATTTACTCACTGTTGTTTATACACTTTGATTTGGACATCCAGACACTAAAAGAGTTCCTAGTCCGGAGCCTAGGCACTCTAGATTAGTCACTTAATGAAGCTGAGATGAGAAGAGCAGTAGGAAGCGAAATGGCATCTCTTTGCAGTAAACCAGTGTTCACCCCAAACCTAATCACCCCCAATTCCTCCAGCTAAAATATTCATGTTCCCAACTGAAGCTCCCTGAATCCAGCCTCTTACCACGAGAGGTGCTTTCTTCTGTATGCTTCAAGATCACCACCTGGGCTACGGTTACATGGGAGCTAACTAAAAAGGGTATGTAAGAGCAGCGTACTCCTCTGACCTGCCTGGATACTCCTGAGTGACGTGCTCCGAGCAGCCCTGCTTTAGCAGGGGAGTTGAACTAGAGGATCTCTAGAAGATCCCTTCAAACTCTGACAATTCCATGATTCCGCGCATGTGTGTGTATACATATATATAACGTACATATGGTTAGCGGCTTGAAGTGATTGACTTCTGGGAAAGATGAAAAATGTTACGGAACCCTTGTGGAAAAGCCTGAAAGAATTTAATAGAAAATTACAGCCTTTCTCAAGAATTTAATATAGAATTATATAGGACAGTTAAAAACAACAATGGAAACGATATTACTCTCTATTAAACTCTAGGTTTCAGAGCAGTTTAAATGGGGCCTTTTAATGTTTCTGCAAAGATTCCTATTACATCCTGTAGGGCTTTTCCACACGGATCCCAGCAGCCATCAGGGAAAACCTGGTGCCAGTGAGCTCCTAAGCAAACAAGTCAAGTAATTCTGATAATCTACATCAGACTGAGCTCTGCAGTTCTGCGGCAGCTTAGTGAGCCTCTGTGAGATTAGAAATAGCCCCGACAGCTTGGGGCCCTGGAAGAGACCTTCTGCTCTGATGGCCCAGTAGCATGTGGTCATCCCCGCATAAAACAACCTTTCCTCTTTGCACTGACTGGACCTTACAGGGATGCGTAGATGTAATATCTAAACACAAAGAATAACCTTCATTTTGGATTGAGACATGGAAATAAGTACAGCTGCATGAAGGAGGACAAAATACCTAGGAATCCCAGCGGTTGGGACACCTTCTGGAAAGCCATCTCTGAGGCGTGTGGGCACTAACCACTGCCTTCAGTCAGAACACTACCTTTAGCCAAATCTTTTCTTTCCGATTTATTTTCTCACAGAATAAAACTTGTGTACCAACTTAAAGCATTTTAAGGGCATTAAATTAGATACTTTACGAAAGGTACCCATGTTCATAGCCTTATTTGGATCCATTAAAACAAGAGTGGACAAGCTATTTTGGGTTAGAGCATTACATCATCACACAGTAAACTATACATACAGTAAGGTACAGGATTAATTTACCTCCTTTTGCCCACAGAAGATCCATTTCCTGTGCTCCACTGCTTTCGGTTTAGTGACGTTTAAAATCTCTACATGTATATTGCATATTTTCCCCTCAGCATGAGGCATCCTAAATATCCCCAAATCCACCTCTAGTCACTCAGAGGAACCCGAAAAACTTCACGTCGTGCGAGACTGTTGCCCACCTTCGACAGCCCGCAGAGCCTGACAGCACCTCATCGCTTACACGAAGGAACACGAGACCCAGCAGCGCGGTTTGGTGATCCTACCGTAGCCCGGGGAAATTTTCATGCTATTTTTTAGAACCCCACCAGACTCCGGTCACCGGAATAACCTCAGTATTACACGACTGCAAGTTTCATATGCTAAGATGTTGAAAGGCCCTTCGATTTCATTGAATGTTTTAAACTATCAGAATATAAAAAAGCCCTAATGCTGTACTTCATCGTAAAGTTTTTTATACTCCCTTGATATGTTTGTCTTTCCTATCTAATAACAGCCCCAAAACAACTCACCTGGTATTGATTTTCTTTTAGATTGTGTGAATTCTGGTGCTTTTAGCAATAATTTAAATTTCAAAAAGTGTTCATTATTGATACTCAATCTTGATGCTCAGTTATTTTTGAAAATAAAAATCAGTCACTTATGAAACCTCAGCTAACAACAGCAAGAATTAGTGCACGGGCCCCAAATATTTTGCATAATTCACCCAAATCTGCATATACCTCACTTGAGAGGTGTCTGAATAGTGGGGGAGGAAGCAAACCATGTACCCGAGTTGTCCTTATACACCAACTGGAGCCAGAGAGAAAACTCCCCTTAATACCTACGGCAAAGGCTCGAGATTCTTCAAGGATTTACACAGTCACAGAAAATTATTCATGTGAAGCTATTTGTTTGCACAAACCTGTCTGCAAGATGAGGTCCCCAAAACTGGAGGAGAGATACTGAAGGGCCCATTAGACAGACTTTTCTCCAAACCCAGGTTTTTTCAGATTTGTTTGTGGAAGAGCTCTCAGTGCGACTTGCTAGGTAATGCTGTAAAACACTGAAATTTTAGTTGTCTCTGAATCTATTTTTTTTCTGGTTGTCATTCTTTAAAGTCCTACCAAATTCAAATGCTCACTGGAAGCACAACTGCAAGGAAGGGAAAATCCCTCTGCCTGGTGAGAGAACCAGAAGCAAGAATCCTTCCAGGGGCAGCCTTATCAGCAAATCCATGGAGACTTATCAGAAGATATACATCCAGAGGTTTTCAAGCTGCCTTTTTGTACTTCTCCTTAGGCCTGAAGTTTGATATCATTATGGGACATTTCCAAGGCGGCAGCAGCTGCCGCCTAATCTTTTCACAAGATGTAAATCAGTTTCAGTAATTATCATAATAGATGGTTTGCTCATGTTTTCTTGCTGGGAAAAAAATACCATGTCTTATAAATTCCTCAGTGCTGTAACATCAAAGCAGTAGGGTCGGCATGCAGATCCAGAGGGGAGGGGAGACTAATTCGATGAGGATGTATATGTGATAGATAGCGATTTCATTTAAGAGACCATCCTGAATGGTATATGCCAGACTGAGCCCTGAAATCCTGTAATTGGTCACAAAAAGCATGTAGATCAGAGGTGCTTGCCCTTGAAGAACTGGAGTGATACCTCACAACCAAACACATGTTAGGAAGAGCCAAAACATTTTGAAATGGCACTTTAGGGAATTAGAAGGAAGTCAGGGGGAATCCTACACTGCTGGCAGCACGCAGAGGGAACGCAAGCTGTCTGAGACTGGGCTTCTGAGGGTCAGAAAGGCTCCTTCGGGACTGACTGGGGCACAGGGATGCCAAATGCTTTAGGTCTCCCCATCACCAGGGTCCCTCATTGTAGTTCTCTGCAGCTGGAGGTAAATCCCAAGAGCCAAACTACGAAATTAGCCTGTTTCCCATGAAGGCAAAAGCGGTGCTTAGTGAGTTTGGCATCCCAGCCCCGTACCTCTCACTTAGAGGTCTAACACCCGTGCAGCTTCACGCCATTATCTTTGCTCTCTTCGAATTTTACTCCCCTTGACCGAAACTGAGAGAATCCAGGAGAGCTGCAGGGATTGGGGCCCAGATTCTGCCTTTGGATGGGCAGAGTGGCCTTTCCAAAAGAAGTCAACACCAGCACATTTTTTTTTGTTGTTGAGGAAAACCATCTCTGTGTGTTATACCCCTATGAGCAATAGGTTCACAGCACGGAGAAAGGGTAGGAGCAGAGGAAATGAAATTTAACATGAGAGAGGAAAACAAGTAAACATTACATATTTTTTTTCAAGGGAGTCCATGTGCAAGTGATTAACTTTTGCTATCGAGGGAGGATAAAGAAGGAGCCAAGATCCTCTGTAACCATTACAAGAATTGAACACAGCAGCAAATATGGAAAATTTCACCAGTTTGGCAGATGCCGTGAAATATTTTTAGCTCAAACACCTGATGTTTGTGTTCCTACCACTGACCCCAGCCTAGCAATCCATAATCTCAGGAAACATTGCATTAGCTTTCACAGAATGTCACTTGTGATGGACTCCCACAAAGCTGCACCTCTCAAGGAAAATGTACAGCCCCTGGGCTGGGGACATGCTGTGGTGCAATGACAAACACTAGCTCGTCTGCGAAGATAGAGTGTTCCCACCCTCAGCATCGTCGGGACCAAGGGAGACGGGCTGTTGTTCTCAAGCAGCTGAAGAATGCACACTGCTCAAAGCTCGAGAATGTGGAAATGGCAGAGGGTGCTGTTTTTTTTTTTTAACAGGCCATTAAAAAATGACATCTTAACAACATCTGCAATTAAAAATCCTCAGAGTTGGAAGAGACATTCCAAAAAAACATGTGGATCATAGAACTCATTCTGTTCTTATGACTTAAAAATTTGACAGCATAAGCCTAGAAAAATGAGAGAAGTGCCTCTTCCCTGTCTGCTGTTTACGCTGCTTCCTTAATTCCAAATTGCAGTGACAAATGCTGGTGCACTGACCCGAGGGTGTCCTCCAGCCCTCAGCCCTGTGCAGCCGTCCACTGCTACAGGCATTATTGCAGAAGGGCATCACTTACACATGTGATAGAATGTCACATTTCTATCTGTCATGAATACATTTCATATCCTGCATATCCAAATACATCCAAACCTATAGAGTAACACCAAAAAAGTGTTGAAGGAGACTGGATAACTCCAGGGTTTGGTAAAGTAGCCACACTTTTCATTTTCATGTTGTCAGTTCAGGTCCACCCATCCAAAAGCAGTGGGATTTCTGTGAAATGAGATCTTGACTCTCCTGGTCTGGGTCCTAAGACCTGCCATGGTTATTAGCACTGTCAAAACCCAGTTGTTAGGGAGCTGGCCAAACACAGCCTCAACGGGCCATCAGGACACAAAAGCTCAGCTCATGTCTTCCACCTGATGTGAGAGGACCTCCTGCTACCACAGGTTGTGATTTATGTGCCCTATAGCTGAACAGACATAGACATCTTCCTGCTCCCAAGGCTGGCAGGATGGCACCCTTGTTAGGACTCAAATTCATGCTAAGACAAAACAAAACAAAATGGCAAAGAGTGAAGGAGATGGGAGTCCTTGCCTACCTGGCAAGTAGCATGAAATGGCAGCTATAAAAGGAACGTACAAATTAAAGCAACGTTGGGACAGGGTTAATCCAAGTTTGTTAATTATCTGGTAAGGAGCTGCTCAGATGTACTTTGTCTCTGCATGAGCACGCACACAAACACTTGCTTCAGTGCCTTGCTTGAATAATAAGGCACAACAGGGCAATCACTGTTGTACCATAATTGCACTCCTCGGGTGTACGCCAGCCACGAACCCGAAGGAGGAGTGCTATCAGCAGCCTCAGAAGTATGATTATGGCCCAACAAGGCATGCCCTGTTGTGACTTATTACAATTAGAAAAGCTATCTACGGCGTTGCAAACATTGAGGTGAGGATGAGGAGAAATGCTTTTTAAAAGCCTGTGTTCTGGCAGTGCATATTTAAAATGTTGTACCTGCTGCTAGGACTCCCCATTAGCCAATCATATGGCTCAAGTATCCTTTGAATGACATACTTCATGCCCCATCTCAACTCTACCCTGAAAGATTAGAGGAATTAGCAACATTTTTCAACCCTCTTTGAGCTCTCAAGAGACCTGAAAAGCAGTAAGTGGTGTACAGCGACTGAAAGTACATGCCCCTTGCCAACACCAAAAAGCATCGCTGAATATCTGGGGACAATTAACTGCTTTCCCCCCAAACAGAGAGATTTTTAGCAAACAGCTCACAAGTATAGTTAAGAGACACTAACTGAAAGGAAGAAATTACCCTTTTTTTTTTGGCCACATTCTTTCATGGGTGCACATCTATCCATTCCTCAGCTTTCAAAGAAGGGCCAAATGAGAACGAGGAGACCTACTTATTTTACAAAGCGGTTGTGAAGGTTGATCACCACACAAAAGAATCGGGAAAGCATAGAAAGGATGTACAATAACCTGCAAAATAGTTGAAGAAATGGTTCACCCTAACGTGGCAGAAATTACTAAAACAAAGGCAGTGCCTTTAGCGCGTAGGGTTCCAAGCAGAAGCTTTGTAGGGGGTGGTTGGGTTTTTTTGAGTAATGCTAAAGTTAAGCAGAGGCAAGACTGAAACCACCGAAATGTGAGGCCCTCCAGCCCGTGTAGGAGCAGAACGTGTCACGCACGTTCAGAAGGCTCTTTCACCTTGAATGAGAAAGATGCCTTCAAATAAACGGAGGGATTGTGCACAGGTTTGGATGAAATCTGAGCTCCCTCCAAACCACATCGGAGTAATAGGTGCCTCAAAACAGCCCTTGTAAGAAAACAGAGCTAACAACAGACATTGCAGCTTCAACCGGTTTGGGGAAAAAATTAATAAAAAGGGGGGGAATTGCATACGATATTAAATTCGGAGAGCTTTACAGCCAACATCTGGACATGGGGACAGCTGGAACAGTGTTGTGTAATGCCTCTGAAGTGCAGAATAAAAGTTAAAAAAAAACACTAAGAAATTGCCCTGTGATACCTAATCATCAGCCAGTCAAAACACGTTGGAGCTAATGTATATTAATCACTGGAAACCTTAGAGAAGTTCAGTAAACATTGCCTATTACAATATGTTAACTGAAAAAAAAAAATTAAATGCTTTGAAACGGCACTGTGCTCAGGAGCCTGATCCAGAGCTCCCTGGAACAGGCTGGAACGCTTCCATTCACCTCGCTAAGTTTTGTGCACTGAGCGTTTTCAAGCCCAGGCAGCAGTTCAAAAATAACTTTACAGCATTATCCCAATTGTTTATTTGTGTATGAGCAGCCCTGAAAGAGTACACATGGCCAAGCAGAAAAGGAGCACTTAGTAATATTTTTAAATTGCCATCACCGAAACCACCGACAACATAAAAATTCAACTATTTATACGATGTTGTAACACTGACTTTAATAGGGATGGTGGTGGAGAAACTGAGCATAATATAATCAACAAACTTAACAAACCCCAAGGCTCTCCCAAGGATTTTAATACGCCGAATGTTTAAAATATTAAACAAGCAATAATCATGAAAATCAGGATATGATTAAAGAGTTTTAACGATCAATCCTGAACATTTCTCTCCAAACTTTGTTCAGACTGTTCCATACTCAGCTCACAAGCTGCAGAAAACACGACGTATATTTTAATGTGACCCACCAGGGTAAAATAAAGCTGTGTTTGTCCACTCTTGCCTGACTTTGGGCTCGTTGAGTTAGAGTGGGTCGATCTGAAATGAATCAAGATGTTTAACATCTGCCTCCCGTTATTAGGATATTCTCTTCCTATTTATAAACAAACGCTTTGTTGGGGTTAGGCTGCAGATTCCATTACTCTGTGGATTTGTGTTTCCTGAGCAATCTGAACTCCAGGCTGTGAGTACAGGGTACAATACAAGTCTTCTGAAACGTATCAATGAATGTGGGGGGAAAATACCATTAATTACCTGACAGTACAGTCCGTTTGCTTGGTCATACACTACGAGACACCGTGTTAATGCAAAAACGGATTTTGGATTAAAGATAGCTCGTGAAAAATATTTCTCTACATTTCAGTTAGAACAAATGATCTTATGTTTGTGCACATGGTCATCATAATCTCGTCAAGACTCTCGTGCTATTAAGGGCCCTACATTTCTCTAGCTACTGACATATATTCTTGCAAATCCCAACACTTCCATAAACACGGTAACTCCAAAACATCTCCTCTGTTCTCCTAGTTCCTCTCTACTTACACCCTCTCCATGGCCATTTATATTAATCTGTCCTTCAATCTAGTTTCAGTTTGTGTGTTAATTTGGATTCCTCCTTTCTTCCTTTCGTTTTGTTTCTTGCTTTGGTTTATTCTCTGGTCTTTTGCAGTTAATGGAATGAAACTGGATCCCATTTCACTCCCCTTACTGACAGTCTGCTTTGTGTCTCTGTTCTCTCTCACTCGCCCAAATGCAGCACTTTCCTCTCTGGCCCTTCTGACGGCACGTCTTCTGCTCTCCCTCTTACCCTGCATTCTGCAGAAAAATCATCTTCCTTAGCATACCCTCACCCCCCCAAAAAAACCTAGCACGGCTTCCCTCCTTCAAACCTTTCTTCCAGAACAGACTTCTGCCCCTCCCAGCTCTGTTCTATGTCTCCATCTTAACCTGCTTTAGTCAATACTTAACAGTATCTGAATGTCTATGGTTAATTTAGCATTATAGCTCACCTTTATAGTTTTTCTCTTTGTGTCCAGAGTATGTTTGTGGCCAAAAAATGTTAAAATACATGACTTCACAGCATAATACCACAAAAAATACAGGTAAGCATTCATACGGATACATTCACTCCCTACTTCATTACAAAGAATTGTGATTTCAAAAAAAAGACTATTTTTTTTTGAGAATGGGATTTTATGAGACCACTTATTCCAACCAGAAGGATCCCAATTAGGGCAGGAACACGAAATATCCACATCATGCCTAATATTTTCTAACCTAGTTCCTAAAACAGGTAATTCCACCTCCATCCCAGAGACCAGTGTTGTCCCCTCCTCCCAAGCTCTAACCAAACTGTCCTTCAATGTCTGTCGTTTCCTGTTCTATCCAGAGAGGACATGGATATTCCCATCCTCTTCTGGAGCAACTTTTAACCTACTCGAAGGCTGTGATCATCTTTCTCTCTGAGTCTTCTCCTCTTTAGACTAAACAAACCAAAATCTTTCAGCCTTTTTCTCAGGAGGTCGCGCTTTCTAGGCCTCTGAATATTCATGATTTTTCTTCTTTGGGCTATCACTAATTGGTCCCCTTCCTTCTTAAAGCCAAAACCAAAGCCAACTTAGCGACGAACAGAAATAATTTCAGAGCTGATTTACTGTTTTACAGCAAATCACAGAATCTTAGTGGTTGGAAGGGACCTTTGAGATCATCAAGTCCAACCACATGAAAGACACTTCCTCAAACAACCTGCATCCTCCGCTCAATTACTTGATTTAAGTATTACTTCATATAAAGCTGGAGTGAGCACCTTAATACCAAAGGTAACGTTACTAAACATGATAATGCAGGTGCAGTGAAAATGCAATAATTCATAGCCAATACCTCATTTTTTTATTTTTCCCTTTTTGTTTTACCCCACGTTTTACATTTTTAAAAAGATTTATTCATTACCTGAAGTTATCCACCATTAAAATTCCGTAAGTGACAAGATTTTGGCTTACAAATTGAATGGAAGTCGTTCTACGCGTTTCATTTATGAAGCTAAACTGAATCTAATTCACTCATTTTGTGCATAAACTATCTTACTATCTTAGTAAAGCCTTGAATTTTTAATTCAAAGAATAATTACAGAGCTTATTTCTTAGTCCACGTAAGAAATGTTACTGCAAACCTTGTATATATAAAATCAATATATTCTGATGATTATTTAATCGAATGAAGCAATGAAAAACTTACAAATCTGGCGTTGATTACCTCATGTCCTAAGCAGGGAAAATATATAACACATTCAACCTAAGGTATGGCTATAAACATGATTAATGTATTTTCAGAATGTCCCACATAAGCATTATTTTCCGAAGATGACATTTTAACGACATTCGACATGCAGCATGCAGCACGTGTTGAAAATCTGTCATGTCTCTTTAAATATTTTGATGTATGCACATACATGCGTACAATCTCCACGCGTATATTCTCTCTCTGAATTAATTTACACACCTTTGAGGGCCATGTCTGGACCCATTTTCACAGGCAGGGGGTTCAGTTAATACATTCCCCCAAGTTTGAGTCACTTTGAGTTAATCACTCCAAGTACCTTCAGCACAGCTCAGGTGCTAAGTGATCCCGTGCGTGTAACCCACACTTCTCCTGGAGTCCTGGTGGACAACAGGATGACCAGGAGCCAGCAATGTGCCCTTGAGGACAAGAAGGCCAATGGCATCCTGGGGGGCATCAGGAAGACTGTGACCAGCAGGCTGAGGGAGGTCATCCTCCCCCTCCACTCTGCTCTGGTGAGGTCCCATCTGGAGCACTGTGTCCAGTTTTGGGCTCCCCAGTTCAAGAAGGACAGGGAACTGCTGGAGAGGGTACAGCAGAGGGCTACCAAGATGATGAGGGGCCTGGAGCATCTCTTTTAGGAGAAAAGGCTGAGGGACTTGGGTCTTTTTAGTCTGGAGAAGAGAAGGCTGAGGGGGGATCTGATCAATGTCTATAAATACTTAAAGGGTGGGTGTCAGGAGGATGGGGCCAGTCTTTTTTCAGTGGTGCCCAGTGAGAAGACAAGAAGTAACAGGCACAAACTGGAACTTAAGAAGTTCCACCTAAACATGAGGAGGAACTTCTTTCCTTTGAGGGTGGCAGAGCCCTGGAAGAACTCCCCACCAGAGAGTTGGTAGAGTCTCCTTCTTTCAGACATTCAAAACCCGCCTGGACAGGTTCCTGTGCAACCTGCTCTAGGAGGACCTGCTTTGGCAGGAGGGTTGGACTAGATTATCTCCAGAGGTCCCTTCCAACCCCATATCATTCTGTGGCTGTGATTCTGTAATATCCTTCATGATGTTACGACTTTGGCCCACCTCATCACGAACCAAGCAGCAGGTTGGCTGCATGGTTCCCTCAAGGCTGCTGTCACTGGAGCACCGGCCTGGCACAAGTTCACACCAAGATTTGACCACAGTCTTTGGGTCACTTGCATCTCTTTCTCCACGTCATTTAATCCTACTCATCTACTCAGAACGTTCTCAGAAGGATCTGGCTCCTCCTTTTAATCAGAAGGGTCAAAAACAAGGGCTAAAAACAAAGTCATCTCTTGGACACAAGCACAGAGCCTCTGATCTGCTTTTGGCTGAGGCTAACTTCCACCTGCCCTGTGTCTGTACTGGAGATGTGAGCCCAGGAAGATCTCTCCTGCCAGACTTGCTTAGTGCCCAACACCTTTATTTCCATCACCCACAGGCATTTATTTTTAAAAGTAAATTGTTTAGGCCTCTGGCTGGTGGAAAGCAGTACAAAAGCAGCAGAAGTGCTGAGCAGCTTCACATACTAAAGCAGAGCAATGGGAGAAACAGCCACCAAACACCATTTAACCTACACCTACCGTACCTCTACCTACTCCAGTTTCTGAATTATGACTCCAATGGCAACAGCAAGCGATGCCACGATGCAAATGCAGAAATATGAAGGCGGTACAGCAAAACAAGGACTACTGTCCCTCTTGGTAATATCGCACTGTTACACCATTTGGCCCGGCCAGGCTGTCCTCCCATCAGAAATGGAGTCAAACCCTTCATGGAAATCACGCTCAAAACTCACAAGCTGCTTGGTTTTCTTGCAAGGCAGTGACCTCAGCTGGCCGATACCCCAGGAGACCGTGTGTCATCATCAGATTGCTGCGCTGGCACAAAAGGTTAAAACCACCCGACTGCCCCTGCTGCTCCGAACTTGGAGGAAATAAACCCAAACGGGGCTTGGAGGCAACAAGGAAGCAACAAAGCCATTAACTAAGTTCTTCTGCTGGCTGGTTGAGTGGGTGGTTTTTGGCACTCCCAGACCATTCCTAAAAGACGTATCTCCTCCCAAAGGGTGGGAAGGATCCCTGTCCTGGGAAATAGCTCAGGGAGCAAAGGCGGGGGGGTATTTCCTGCCTTGGAGAGATAGCAAAGGGAAGCTGCTTCAGACCACAGGCTGGAAGGGTGTGCTGGTATTTGTGCCAGATGGAGCCAACCATGGGGTAGTTTAACTCCACAGCAAGATTTATACCAGTGAGCCCATTTCTCAATGCAAGAGAAAGAGGAAGGAAAGCTTCAGTTCACTAGTAAATGGTCTTGTTCAGCCAGTGGCATAAACCATTTCATCTCTTTGTTGTCAAAGTTTACTTGCTCAGGAACTTGATTATCACCTAATCAAATGCCATCTGATTCTCTTGTTATTTAGGTAATGAAAGAGGGTATTTTTTTCTCCTAAGAAAAGTTTGAACTGTTACAAGACCTGAATAATCTTTTACAAAAACTTCCAGCTTTTTTATGAAACAGAAACATTAAAAGCAGGTGGGGAAATGGAGTATAACCAGCCAAAAGCCACTGATGGCTGAGAGTGTCTCATAAAATCTCTATAGGAAGACAAAAAAAGAATAAAAAATCAGGCATGTATCACACACATATCACAATTGCCAACGTATAACTGATGTACTGTAATAATATTCAGCGCTGTCCATTTCTAGCCGCAAGCAGGCCTAAAATGCACAGAGATTGGGAGAGGAGATGGAGGTGAGGGTGAGGGCTATCAAGACACAAAGAAGGAGGGCCCCTAACCAGTCCCAGGAGAACCCACAACAGCACTTGCACAGCTCGTGCTGTAGAGCAAATAGAGAAGGACCTGGGAGCACCTAAGAAATGGAGGGCGGTTGAACACTAGGACCGGTTTCCCAGAGAAGTCGTGGAGTCTCCACTCTTGGAGATATTCAAAACCAAAACCAAGGCATGGCCCTGAACCACCCACTGTAGATGACTCTGTTTTGAGCAGAGGGGCTGGACTAGGCAACCTCCAGAGGCCTCTTCTGACCTCTGTGATTCTGTGAAAGAGCCATCAAAGAAAACTGAACTTGTATTAAAACACCTGGTTTTGAAGACTATGCGTGGAGGTAGGTAGAAACACAAGCCATGCAGAGCTTGGCGAAGGCAGGCAAGGATCTCTTCTGTTGATGCTGTGAGGTGCTGGGAAGGATGAGAAGGTGAAAAAAGCCTAGCCCAGCGTAACCACTGACTCTGCAGAGGTGTGGGTAGGAGAGTCTTCACAAAGGTGCCCCTGGTGCACACAGGTCAGTCTAGTGAAGCTGCAAATGGCTGCCTGGGGGGCTGGCTCAGCCCCGTGCTGGCTGTCTGGAAGAAATCCCTTCTGGCAGGCAGAAAGGAGCAGTTTTCCTGCAAGGAACGAGCAGCCGAGAGAAAAATTTTGCAGCTCTGGGTGAACCTCAGCCATTGCCAAGCTGCTCCCTCCCATCAGCCCCGTCCTGTTCCCCCCCACCACCACTTTCTCCTGTACTTCAGCCACCTGGAGCTGCAGCCCTTCCCTTGGGGTTCTCCCCAGCCTTGGAAACAGTGCGCAGTTTGGCTTGGCGAGGGCAGTTTTACTATCGCGCTCCTTACCAAGCAGGGTGTCCACTCCCTGACTCGTGAAAGTCACAAGTGGTGGCTGTACGTGCTGCGGGTGCTGTGGGCACCCATCGCTCAGCCCCACTCCCTCCCGTCACCCCCACTTCTCCCTCCAGTGCCTCCCGCTCCCCACGCTGCACAGACAGCTGCCCGTTACTACTCAGTAGTTGCCTGAATCCCACTAAATGCTTGTCAAAGTGCCCAGAGAGCTGAAAGTGAGCTCTTTAAATTACATTTGTTGAAAGATCCCTGGTGCCTGTTCCTGCTTTTCGTTTTCAGCAACTCTCTGAAATCATAAGTTTGTTTTACAGCGATGTTTTGTTTTTCTTTTCCTGCATCCAACCTATAAGTCATGGGTGATGCATATTAAACACATTAAAGGGGTTTCGGTGGGGCTGCGCACCATGTGTGCGCGTAAGGCTGAGGTCGGGGACGAGGACATTTTCCTTCTTTACTTTCTACGAAGTAGAACTTCATACGAAGTTGTAGGTCGTGCTGCTTCCCTAGGCACAGCACCGGGTAGACCGTTTGGCCCTGTTTTAACCCAAAGAAAAGAGGTTGCAAAACCTCTAAGGACACCGGCCAAGGAGGAGGAGGAGGAGGAGGAGGAGGAGGAAGAATTAGAGTCTACTTGACGGGTTAAACCAGAGCCTTGGAAATCAAGACTTCTTGGATTGATGCCTGACCACAGCTGACAACGGGCAAGTCTCTTCACTCCTGGGCTTCTGCTTCCCCATCCGTGAAATGAGGAAAATAAACGAATTCGGTACCCTTTCCTCACAGAGGGAATATGGAGTTCGGGAAGGGTTTTGAGCTCCCCACACAGAACGACTTCTTTGTATGTAAGGAGCTGTCACATATATTTTTAGAAGAGCTTGTAATTAGATGAAGAATAGCTCCCCCCCTTTAAGAAAAACTGAGATTTTTGTTCTTATTATACATTTATGACCATGCATCAGATTTTTATTTTTTTTTAATCCTGCGCCTTTCCAATTTTGCTATTAATATGTCATAAGAAAATCAGGGAGTGTGTCCAAATTCCAATTCATGGGAATGGAATTAATATCTCCATTAAAAAGGGGGAGTAACGGGGGGGAAGTCTCGGAAGCCCTGGCGGGTGGTAGTAGTTGAACTCAGCTCTCCCATCCGGGTGACTCATTCTGGGAATGGACAGTGCCTCAGTCATCTTCAGACATTTAACACCTCCCTAACAAGATTTAGCATCAGCTGGGATGTGTGAACAAATAATATTAAGCAACTTGAGACTTCTTAGAACATCTGTCTCTAAAAGCCGTGTTAGGGCCTGATCCTGTCATAGGCAGGCGGGAGTTGGAGAGGCTACACGTCGGGCTTATGTTTTGTTATTAATACCAGCAGCGGGGAATTTCGGTTACAAGTCATCCCTCCCAGATCATGTTTCTGAAGATGTAAAGAAGAAAACAAGCTTCAGAAGGCACCACTCTGCCAAAAGGAAGAATATTTTAGGAAGATCTTTCTGACTCTCTCCAGATTATGTGTAAATTTAAGTTACTAAGAGAAAATGAGAACCATTTGTTTAAAGTTCAAATCCTGTCTGGCCTTTGCCAGGCTAGATTTCAAGCATCTTGTTTTGCCTGATCTCTGCTTCTCAATCCATCACCTTGATGCAACTTCCCCATGAGAGATCTCCACAGCCCTACCCAAGCAGTTGGACTTGGGAACAAAAACATCAGCGCTGGAGCTCTCTCCTGGCAACTTTTGTGCGTTGTCAAGTGTTTGAGCACAAGCAGAGTATGAGATACCCCTAAACTGTGTGGTTTCAAATATCTCGGGCTGAGTAGGTGTCAGAAAACCGAGTGCAAACCAAACCCTTTTCTCAAACTTTTCTTTTATCTTCCAGGGAGCCCCAGAGACTGAGTTTGGGCTGTGGATTCCAGAAATCTGATGGTGCCTCAACTCGCCCTTGTAATTTGGCTGTCATGGCTTCACCACAGTGCAAATTCACAGCAGTCCCACCTCAACTATGTTGAGACAGAAATCCTACATTCAGGAGTACATGGGACAGGCTGGAAACAAATACTGACTGTTAGCTTTTAAAATAAAATCCAAAATTTTCACCAGGTTTTTTCTTAGATATTCCAAGTAGTTTCCAAATCTGAATCGCATAAAAGCAATCCAGAATTTATATGCAGGTAATAAAATGGTTCTGAAGGTTAGCCGTTGATTGGGAAAACTCAAGGATCCTACAACAAAAACCTAATGAAAGCAGTGTGCTTTCCTGACATTTCCAGCGTACCATAATCCATTCTGCCTAATTTATAAACCCTCAATTTATTTTTCAAAGTTCTGAAAGCTCAACTTTTCATTGATATATTCCCCGTGAAACTTGCCTCAACATATCTTTGGCTTTTTGATGGGGAGCTCTAAAAGGTTAGCCAAACTATAGGCGCTGAAGGAAAGTCCATGCTTCTAATAATCCCTACTCCTGCTTTCTGAGGAAACCCTTCTGTCCCCTTTTTCTTTTTGGCCATCAGCTCAAATGCACACTCTGTCCTTCCCATGGACCTCCTGTCTGGACCTTCAGGGAGGAAGCAGACATACCGCCCCCCTTAATGAATTACTAGGAGCAACACAGCTCCTAGGAGGTGAGCAGCTGTTTGGTAAACTCCAAAAGCCTCCCTCCATAACCAACAGCTTTTAAGACGACTTTGGTTGGGCATCCACAATGCAGCCACGCTCAAAAAGATCAGTCTGATGACTATCTTCTGGTGACACTCACAATGACAAGAAGCGTGTCCAGGCAGTCAGAGCAGCAGTGTGTATACGAGAGATACTGATAAAACAACTCCCACCCAGCACAAAAACGTCAGAATCAAAAGGGAGATTATTAAGTACTGCAGCTGTTGCCAGTCACCTACCAGGTAAAGAGATAAATGCACTCATTAGCCATTGCTAATAATTTAATTTTTTTTCCCAATATATGCCCTCTTTCACTTCACAAATATGAAATCGGGCCTCTTTCACTTGAGAAAACCTTTGCTGCAAGCATTTTGTCAAGTTAGATGGCAGCCTGTAGAAACACTGAAATTTTTACAGGCTATGGATACTTAGGAAAACAAACAGTTGCAGCCTCTGATAACCAAACCATCTTGTAATGATGAAAAGAGAGGACAATAAATCAATGGTTTCCACTCTCCATTGCCATGCAGAGGGGAAAAATGTCTGTGTTTCCAATGTGGTTTTACAAATCAGAACGTACAAGGGAGGACACAGTCCAGTCTAAATGATGGGAGCTGAGCAGCTATTTGGTAAACTCCAAAAGTCTCCCTCCATACCCAGGCCCTTTTTCAGCCCTTCGTCGGAAACACAGTATGCCTCATGGTGTATCTGCTGTGCCTGTGCCGGGTGACTGGTGGTGCTGTAAACACATGTCCATCCCTCACTGAAACACCCCTCACCCATGGACCAGCAATAGAGAGGAGAAAGCCTTCTGATCACTCATGAGCACCCTCATCTCACACCATCAGCTCACAGCTAAGGCTGATGGACTTACCTACCCCAGGGGCCTGATGAAATGCTTTTCATGGACTTGAAGGACTTCCAGGTCTCAAATTCTACTGACTGCTGATGATGATCACTGATTACTGAGATTTACCTGAAAGCCCTGACTCACGAAGTTATCCAGTTACATGAGGATCTGTTTTAAAAGAAAAAAATTCTAGCCCTAGTAGTTGCAGAAAAGTCCTCAAAATGCATTATCTAAAGACTCCAAACACAGTATCCAACACAAAGAAATGTAATTATACACTTTTAAATTCTTGCTATTTTACAATCAGTCTTAGGATTCATTTTTGAACCACCCGTCATGATATGCTCTGGAGTGGAAGTATCTGCTCCTTGACCTCAGAAAAGGCTTGCAATCATGACAAGTTATTTCATGAAGATATAGCAGCGTTGTACTGCAGCAGCCACCTCTAAAATCTTTTCAATTGCCCGAGGTCACTAAATAACGACACTTCATTAGTCAAAGGTTGCTTAAGTATTCTTTATATTAAGTGCAGGGGAGTTTAGATAACATCTAATTGCAAAGAGAAGCACTGGAAAGTTCTTGAGGGTGGCAACTGCATACCTAAATGACATTTATTTGCCTTTCACTTATCCTAGGCAGACACAGAGCCTTAAAATCAAAACTCGTGCAATATCACTTGGCCCGGTGCCTATACTTGGAAGAACTTTTTCAGCACACCCAAACTAAGACGTTCCTTTCCCAGTTTCTATCACTTAATCATCCTTCTTCTGCAGACACCACCCAGAGTAAAAAACTGGGATAAGCAGAGAAGTCCTTGTTTAACTACAAGGCTGCAGATGATTCTATTAAACACATTACCAAAATAAGAAGAAAAAATAAAAATTAATTCCCTGAGTTTTGTCTGCCATGATTAATTTCAGACCTATTTGGTCCCCAGCTGTATAAAACCCTGAATGTGGGGATTTTTGCCTGAAACACCAACACAATCGTAGCAACGGCAAAGAAGAGGCTGCAATACAACAACGCTATGAGCAAGGCAATGGGGCAGCCCACGACCCCCTGTCGAGAATCCTTAGCAAGACTCTGTGGCCACCAGACACAGCTTCAAAAGGAACACTCACAGGACAGGAAAGCTGGGGGGACCCATTCAATACAAGCCATAGGGTCAGTGAGTTCTGCGCCTTCTACCACACACTTCATGCTAAGCTGGATTTTTTTCCGTGGTTAACCTGCTAATACAGGCGAGGCCATACCCACAAAGTTCTCTATCATCTCACCTCTACTACACAAATAGGCTTGAGGCCTCTTTAAAAAGATCTTCCAACAATGCCTTTTAAAAAAATCTTATTTTCCTGCAACCCCGAAGCAGCACCCAGCAAAAGCAGCTTTTCAGCATTGCAACCCTAACCCTCTCTTTGAGAAACAGGCACTTTGTGTTTCAGGTAAGTCAGACCATACCCGGCATCACTCCAGTCCGGTTTGGAATATGCACATTTTGGGGTAGTTTGTTAAGTAGAAGAAATCTTTACCGTTGCTTGTTTTCAGTGAGGCACCTTTCCAAGGGGAGGGGAGCTTGGGCTGCTGCTCCCTGCCTGTTTACAAGGAGCCAGGCCGGGGAGCGCCACGCTCAGCAGCGCACAAAGCAAAGCCTTTCACTCCGGGCAGGCGCGCACAGACACACACACACATGATTCCAATATCCTCACGCCGAACTTGGAAGCCACAGCTGCTACTTTAGACCACAGCAACTCA